>BSYO01000016.1:6503810-7103810 GCA_033239525.1 Nepenthes gracilis | reverse complement strand
TTCACTATGAGCAGCTCCAAACTACAGAACGACTAAACACGTAGTCTTCAAAGTAAGTGTAGTATCCACCAGAGCCACCTCGGATATGAAGCACTATCTTATCCAATTGCATTTCGGAAAAGGTCATCTCGGTCAGAAGGTCATCTCGGCCGTTAAAGACCTCTGTTTGTACCCATTGCCTCTCATACAGAATCAGAGCACCCTGATCATAGCATATACACTTCGCAGACATTTAGCATCTCAATAATCTTCAGTAATTAGAATCAGCTGCATCATCAACACCAAGCTGATTTGGGGCTGCAGCAGAATATAGCATAAATGGAGCTTTCAATCTGTCAACATCTAAATTCAGCACCACAGCAATATCTCTCCAGGTTGAGCAGCCCTCTACTTCATTTTTGAACCAGTTCATCAGACAAAACCTCATTGCAAACAGAAGAGCACAGCCCAGTGGCACATAATGCGGCTTTGAGTATTTGAGATTTTCTGCTAGGGGTATGATCATCAGCCAAGTACCTTGGCAGTTGGAAGATATCCCGGCCCAGCTTTACAACCTGATTCTCGCACAACAGAGGGCAATTGGATCATAGCACCATTACTCAACATCAACAGCCGATATCAACTTCACAGCCCGGCAAGGACTACATTGGGAGCAGCAGTATGTTTCAGCAAGCTTCAGACCAGAGGGCCGGATCTGAAGGACTGCTGCCCAGACGGCCGCAGCACTAGAGCAGTCCCTACCACACCACTACCAGCCAATCCATCAGGTGCAAATTCAACCACGACCCAATAGCTAAGCATCAGTGGCAATTGCATTTCCACCGAGCAGGTAGCTGCATCAGCAACAGCTATGCCTCAACCAGCCACGAGTTCACAAAACCACCACATCAGAGGTTGCTCAACCGGATTGACAGGGGTGGGCACGGTCGCCCCAAATCATGGAACCGTTTGCAGGGCATCGGTAGCATTTTATGAGGCCGCAAGTACCCCAGCAAAGTAGTAGGAACATCCTGTAAGGACCTCAGACATAAGAGAAAGGCAGAATGGGTATACTCTCCACAAGATTTTGGTCCCCTAGCACCGTTAGGCTACTGAGCAAGCTTTTGATCAACCATTACTAGCATCAACACTTTTCCATTATTCAACCTAGAATCAGCCAGGTTGGAACAGACAAGTTCACCCGACACCAAATCCAGAGGATGGCCATCAAAACCATCGGTCTAGGTTTTTTCCTTTTTGGACGAGGGGGGGTGAATGTGTGTGTGTGTGAAAGAAAAAACCATAGAGTGGGCGCCAGCAGAAAACCCAAAAAAACCAACCATGGGCTGACCCGGTGAGCCAAAACAGAAAAAGCCACAAAATTTAAATTTCTAAATCTTCCATATTCCTGAATCTTCTTTCTGTTATTCACCATAGTCTGAAAATGGTCAATAAAATAAACGGAAAAAAAAATAAAAGTAAAAAGAAATTAAAGAAGGGAAGATAAAGGAAAAGATAGCCCACCATCCAATCGGCATGTTTCCATACTTCGATACAGATGCAGATGGGCAAAGCAACTCAAAGCAACGAAGAAGGTTGACAAAAAGAGATTGGTACAAGCCCCGCAGGCTAGCAGCCAAGAGGGTGACCATGCACCAAACTAAATAAAATGGATTTTTCTTTCTTTTTTCCTTTTCTTTTTTCCTATTTTCCTTTTTTCTTTTTCTTTTTTCCTTTTTCAAAAAATCGAGCATCATAAATTTTTTTTATAAGTTCCATCGAATCAGGTGTGACCGAGATACGCATCTATCAGCTTTCACGAAGGTTTTCAATTTGTTCCGGACAACATTCATTATCAGGGAAGAGGTATGGGAGATGTCTTGTGGGGGAGATTTTTGAAAAATGCGGTTGTTACATTCCTTCCAAATGAAGTAGACCGCGACCGCAAGAGAGAGACGCTTAGAAAGGGTCAGAAAACATACATATATAGAGAACATACATATATTAATATTTATAATAAGAAATACTCAAAGAGAACATAAGTGAATACCAATAAAAGAGAATAGAATTATAGAAATCCTTTTTGAATTCTAGAGAGAGAAGCTCTCCCTTCTATGTAGAATTGTGCCTCCTTTCATTGCCCTAGTTCTTCCTTACACTGCTAGCTTATGGCTGGCCTCCACACTAGCCAGCTACTCTACCTTATCCTCTTTCTCCCCTTCCGTTAGATGCCGATGCCTTGATGCGAGATTCTCTCATTATCTCTGAGTCAGGCATTCCCCTCTCTCAACACACATCCCCTGCTTCCATCCTTTAACACTGTTATTCCATTCTTCAGAACAGACTTTGCTCAACTTAGATGTCTCATCTCCACCACCACTTTCCTTAGTTGACTGCTTTCCCCCTCTTTTAGTTTTCCATTCTTCCCTTCCTTTAGTAAAGTTGGAGCTTCCTCTAGAATTAAAGCTGTCACCTTTATTACCTTCTCATAGAGTTTATGATGAAAGCCACCACCTTTCTGTAGAGAATGGCATGGAATCCAGGTGCTTTAGTTATGCTCCTAATGTGGGTGTGAAAAACCTCCTGTGAGTCCAAAGGCTTCAGATGGTGTTATTGTTGACATGGACGGTTCGGTGCATGGACAACTACATCTAGATAGTTCTGCGGGTGCACCATCTTCTTCCAGTGGAATGCCTGGATTTTCATGGACTTTGGCTGAAAGCTCTCAACTTTCTAAGGCGGCGTCCTAGCTTTCTTTGGAAATAGATACAGATATGGTATTTTCCGTATATGGTAAGCAATCTCCTTCAGTTGGCAAGGCCGAATCCTTGTGCTCTTCACATGATTTGGGATCTTCTGTATATGGTATTCAATCTCCCCTGTTGGGAAGATTGGATCCTTATGCGCTTTCCAAAAGGTTAACTCTCATGTGGGGTTAGAGGACATTAATAAGCCTTCTTGGTCCTCAATTGTTAAAAAGGAAGGGTCTTTAGGTAGCTTGGCTCTTCAATACTTTCTCCCGCAAAAATTTGATGGTGATATTGTGGAAATTACACACACTAGTGAGGTGCTTTAACCGGTAGAGGAGGTTTAGGGTGCCACATTAGTTGGGTACTTTTATAAAAAACCTCTTAATTTTCACATTGTGAATTCTATTACTCAAAAAATATAGGCAAGATTTGAAATAAGTTATGTGGTTGGAAATGATAATGGTTTCTTCTTCTTTCACTTCTCCTCCAATGAGATGATGGATAATTGCCTGGCGAATGGTCCTTAGGCGTTTGCGGGGAGAATCTTATTTTTTAAACGATGGAAACCAAAGATGTTGTTGTCTAAGGAGAAATATAAAACGTTTCCAATTTGGATCAATTTAATTAATGTGCCTATGAAAATTTGGACCCCTTTGAGTTTTAGCTAGATTGGAGCACTATAGGAAAACTAATTCAGCTGGATGCCAAACTACTGGAATGGAGCATATGAATTTCGCCAAAGTATGTGTGGAGGTAGAAGCTACTGTTTCTCTACCTTCAAAAGTTCAGTTGAACACAGGGTGATGTTCAGAAGTAGTGAAGCCACAAATTGTGGAGGTGGATATTAATTATCAATGGAAGCCCATTTGGTGTGGCATTTGTGAGCACATTGGTCATAATAATACCCGGTGCAAGTCAAAGAGGATATATCGTCCTATGGGTCGATAGCTTCCAGATACCCGTGTGTACAAGGCTAAATCGTGTATAAAGGAAATTATGCATTACTCAGCAGATAACAGCCCCCATGCTATGGATAATGTGCTGCCTACTGCTAATTCTTTTGCAACCCTCCAATACAGCGATAAAGTGTGCTCCTCAAATGGTCTTTCAGCTAAAGCTTTAGTCTCAATTTCTTCTCCTTGTGAGCATGGGAGGTTGCCTATCATTGAAACTCCTACAGCTACTAATGCTACGACCACTATGCCTCCTACTTCTGATATGAAACCAATGGTGACCTCCATTGAATTGGGTTTATTGAATGGCAGGCCAAAGAATATCCTTACTTCATTTGAAGCAAGAGTTTCCCCAATTCAAGAGATGGACAATAGGAATTAGATGGAGCAGGTGCTAGATCCTAATGGGGAGTAGGGGTTGGATGACATTGAAAGCTAGCAGTCTAGTACGTTAAAGATTTCCTAACTTCGGGGGGGTTCTGTTGTTCAATTTACAACCTCCAATACACCCTTATCCTCAACGTGGGAGGTTCCTCCAAGCAAGAATAAACTGCTAAAATCAATATTGAAAAAATCAAAGGGGTCTAAAAGAAAAGATTTCCTTTTTGTTCATCCTCATGATTAGTATCGCATACTAGAATGTCTATGGGCTTAATGGCCGAATCAAAGATCACGAGGTTAGACAATTCATCTTTTCATTGTGAAGCTCCATTGTTGGATGAGTTAAAATATAAGAGAGAGTAATACTGAGCAGATAGTCAAGAAATTAATGCCTAGTTGGAATTGGGTTATGAATTATTTTGCAATGTCTATAGGCCATATATGGGTTGGTTGGGATAGAGAAATGGTGGATCTAGATATCCTCTCCAAAGAGGATTAATTTATTCACTGCAAAGTCCGTAACAAAGTTGACTATAAGATCTTCTATGTTTCATTTATTTATGGGTCGAATTAGGAGATTGATCAGCGTGTTCTTTGGAATAGCCTTTGAGTTATAAGTGATCAGGTTTTTGAGGTGCTGTAGGTTGCTTTAGGGGATTTTAATGCAATTAGATCACCTTCTAAAGGATTGGGTGGTAGCTGAAATGTTAGGAGCTTCATGGATTTGAATCAACATCTGACTGACTGTGATTTAAATGACGTATATTATGGTAGTGCCTTCTATATTTAGAATGATAGAAGAGATGAAATAGTTCATATTTACAAGAAACTAGATAGAATTTTTGTAAATGGCACTTAGCTATCAGAGTTTGACACATATAAAGCCTTCTTTTTCCCGACAAGAATATCAGACCATTCTCCGTATGTTCTTTCCTTGGTGACCATGGATCGGTCGAGGAATGATACAATAATTTTTCACCAAGCATCATCAATTCCTCAATGTTGTTTGTGAGGCCTAGTAGGGTGAGATGCAAGGCATTCTAATATACCAGCTTATAGCCAAGTTGATGAATGCATGAAGACTTTTAAAAAGTTTGAATGCTCAAGTTGGTAATGTTTTGGAGGAGGTAGTCAGATCGCGGAAGGCGTTGAAGGAACGCCCAAAGGCTAATTTTTATCATCCAAATAGAATGGAAGCTGATGAGGAGGAGAAATGCAAAATTGCCTACTGCCGTGCCTTGAGGTGGGAACTTGATTTTATTCAGCAGAAGGCTAAGCTCAAATGGCTCCAAGAGGGTGACCAATGCACCAAGTTCTTTTCCGTTCAGTCATAGGGAATTGTAATTGTAATAGGATCCTCTCCTTGGTTAAAGAGGATGGCACATCTATTAGCAACCTAGATGAGATTCAGCAATTGATAGTTGCTCACTTTAGACGAATTTTGGGGAGGGGTTGTGCTAATACTCCATTTGATAAAGAAAGACTTCTCCTGTTCATCTTGCGTACTATTATTGAAAACCCTCGATAGTCTCTTTGCTGCTCGGTGAGTGCTGAGGAGGTTTAGTGATCTTTGTTATTCATAGATGATTGCAAATCACCTGGTCTAGATGAGCTCTCGTCCAAGTTCTTTACATAGGTATAGCACATTGTGGGTCTTTTGATTATTAAGGTGATTTAGGATTTTTTTCAGCATGGAAAGCTCCTCAAGCAAGTCAATACTACTATCATTAGCTTGGTTCAAAATGTGATGTCCTACTCCAAGATATCTGACTTTAGGCCTATTTTATGTGTAATGTCATTTACAAAATTATTTTGAAGATTATAGCCAACTATATTAAATCTACACTCCCATATTTGGTTGATCATTGCCAAACTGCCTTTGTGGCGAAAAGGCATATTGGTGACCATATTCTACTCGCTTATTAATTACTTCAGAAGTACCATTTTAGCAAGGGTGTTCCCCGATGTACTATAAAGGTGGACCTAATGAAAGCATATAATTTAATTTAATGAGATTTTCTGATTGCTACTTTGGAATAGATGGGCTCCCCTCCTCAAATGGTCACTTGGATTTATCAATGTATTACCACCACAACCTTCTCTATTAACATTAATGGAGAATTAATTGGATTCTTTAAGGGAGCAAAGGGATCTAGACAGGGTGATCCATTAACGCTACACCTCTTTGTGTTGGTTATGGAAATTCTTTATGATATTATTAAAAAAAAGGCTTGTCAGAATAACAACTTCAAATGCCATTGGAAATATGATCGAACTCGAACAGTGATGCTTGGCTTTGTCAATAATCTTCTTCTCTTCTCTAAGGCGGATGCAAATTCTATAAGACTACTTGATGGTTGCCTTAAGAAATTCGAACTACTTTTAGGACTTTCAGCAAATAGAGATGAAAGCACATTATTTATATGTACCATAGATGAGAATACCGTATAGGATATCAAAAATATCATGAGTTACAAACAGGGGAACTCCTAGTGCGATATTTGGTATCCCACTCATTACCACTTAGCTCTCAAAGAAAGATTGTAAATCCCTTCTGGACAAAGTGGTGAGGAGGGTGACATTTTGAAAGAATAGATGGTTGTCCTTTGGTGGCCGGTTCCAACTTATTTCTTTCATTTTATCAACAATTCACCTCTATTAGGCTTTGATCTTCATTTTACCTAAAGTTGTGCTACAGAAGATAGAGTATTACATTTGTTGATTTCTTTGGCATGGTTCCATTAAAGGAAAAACTGCATCAAAAGTAGCACGGGAGGACATTTGTATTGCAAAGGATGAAGGTGGTTTGGGATTTAAAAACCTTCTCGCTTCTAATAAGGTATTAATAAGTCTCATTCTATGGAAAGTCGTCACCAAAGATCCTACTTTTGTATGGTATTCATGGATTCACACCTATCAGATTAAAAGACAGATGTACATAAACCATCAAAGCTCTTGACTCGGTGGCATGAAGTTAGAACAAGATAATAAAACTGCACCCCGCTCTTTGGCTCAAGATATGCCATCACATTGATATGGTGTTGGGACTTTCCTATGGACTGACAATTAGCACCTGTTGCGCCACTTTGCGATAAATACTTGGAGAGACTGATGACTGTCACTAGATTATCTTGGGATGCTAAAGTTTAGGATATCATTAGTCATAGAACGTGAAAGTGACCCAATTAGTTGATATAGAGATGGCTAGCATTTTGGGCAACAAGCCAATTTATTATTCGAATGCATCTCGAAAAGAAGTAATCAAATGGTGTGATAATCAAACTGATGTTTTCACGGTAAAATTTGCTTACAAAATATTCCAAGGTTTTAAAGACAAAATGGTGTGGTGTTATTTTATTTGGGGCCCTCAACATATCCCAACACATGCCTTTATTCTATAGTTGGCTATTCGGAGGAAATTAAGCACTTTGGACCATATCAACACCTTCATTCAACAACTTAATGCATGTACACTTTACAACAATGAGATTGAAAGCCATGATCACTTATTTTTTAGATGCCCCTTTTCAAATGGCATGTGAGGGATAATGCATCGCCAGGTGGGAACTAGTTGGTTGTATAACGACTAA
The DNA here is from genome assembly GCA_033239525.1 of Nepenthes gracilis. Classification (NCBI taxonomy): domain Eukaryota; kingdom Viridiplantae; phylum Streptophyta; class Magnoliopsida; order Caryophyllales; family Nepenthaceae; genus Nepenthes; species Nepenthes gracilis. Next base: position 7,096,157 of record BSYO01000016.1, on the reverse strand, counting down.
AACTCAAACATAACATGAGCTGCTCTCAAATGAAAGGTAAAGAATATCAAACATACTCCCTTCGTGTAATATCTTGAATTTTTATTCGATTTAATTGAAATTATTTATTATTTTGGGTAATATAGATGTAATAAAAATTAATTAAATATTATGAAACTTTGAGGAATGATCGGAATTGTGGAGTTGCTCCCGTAGTACCACTCTGTAGAGGAATTATATATTAAATTTTGGAATAAAAGAAAAGTAAAATAAAAAATATAATAATAATAATAATAATAATAATAATAATAATAATAATAATAATAATAATAAAAGGAAAAAAAATGAATCAGGGGATCAGGGAGAGAGGAGGAAAAAGAAGAGAAGAATGGGGAGATGGAAGAGAGAGAGGAAGAGAAAGAGAGGGGAAGGGTTTCGTACGCAGAGGGAAGGAGGAGAAGAAGGAAGGAAGGAGAGGAAGAAGAGAAAAAGAAAGAAAAGGAGGCGGTGTGTCGGTGGGTGGCGCAGCAGAGGAGCGACCGCATGGGTCGAAGGAGAAGCCATCATCGGAAGAAATTGAGGCAAGTAAATTATTTTATTCTTTTTATTGATATTGAATTGTTATTTGCATATATGGATTTTGAAGGAAATTGGTTAAAAATCCTAATTTTGGTGAAGAAGGAAGTCACGCAAAGAGAGAGAAAGGGGCAAATGAGCAAGCGACGCATGCGGCGAGGAAAGAGAGAGCTCATTGGGGAAGGTCATTGGCCGCGATGGGAGGTAGAGGCGGCGGCAGCTAGCAGGAGATATAGCGGTGGTTGCGGGTGAGGCGGCGTGTGCGGAAGAGAGTCGCGTAGAGGAGAGAGAAGGGGGTCAGTGCATGGGTGACATGCCGACAGGAGAGAGAATCATCCAATTTGGGTACTTTAGAGTATCCTTTTGGCAAATTTGCTTAGAATAAAGTTGAGAAAAGTATCATCCAGCCCTATCATTAGTCCGATTTCATATCTGATAAGGTTTGACCACTATTTAAAGATTTTACTAACATGCATATTATTTTTTATACATTTTATCTGTTTATTTTGTACATGCATATATGTTTTACTGGTTGTTCGATGATTTTACACTAGTGTTCATAATTTGTAGGATTTTTGGATATCCAAATGGTATATATGTATATTTGTGTATCCGTATATTATGAAACCATGAACTAGACCATACATTTTGTCCACATGCATGTTGTCGGGGATAGGGTCACTACAGGACCATGGCGGTCTGAGACACGATAGGTTGTTATATGTGATCCGAGGTATGAGATATTTGGTACTGTTCCCTACGGGAGGCTTAGTGCCGACGGGGACGTATGTAATTTGTGATCTCCCTTTTGTCGGTAGGAATGCAAGCTTTGTTGTAGTTGATCTACCCCACTGTATATTTAAATGAGAACAATTGTAAGTAATTAATAGAATAATATATTCAGACGTCCTAATATGTATAACAAAATTTGAGGTTATACCCAAAACTGCGGGCGAAAAATACAGTAAGCAAGTTCCTAATCTATAGGAGATAAAGTATATAGATGACTTAAAGCTGCTGGCCTAAACCCTAGCCTAGCCTTGAGCTGCTAACTTAAATCGTAGTCGATATAGTCATGATTATCAAACGAGGGTAACCATTTCTCAAGTTAGTATTATTAATCTTTAATTCTCTAATTTCGCGCATACTTTATATTTCTGCATGTATTTACGTGAATTATGATTTAAGATACGTGATTTGGCCCACGAATAGACGATAGGAATGTCTCTTATGTATTGATGTGTTAAGCCCCGGAACATGTTTTATAATTATATGTTTTGGTTCTGGTATTTCCTTTAATTTTAGTATATGAGATATGAGATTTGGATCCGGACGATAGTATGTGTCCCACACAGATGTGGTACGATTGCGATTATGTGATGTGACCTCGGATCTTACGATATGATATCGTCTATGAGATTTAACTAGATTGCTATTTGTTATAATTATGTTCCGGATGGACTGTTTGATACGGATAATAATTTAGTATGAGATATCTCTTCAATTTTCAGAGATTTCACGGATATTGTGTTTTATTTTACATGGTTGTTATATGATATCCATTTCTCTAATTTATATACCCTATTTTATATATATCTGATAATATTTGCTGAGCTCTCTGCTTACGTTTTCATATTTTATCCCTTTAGAAGTTTGAACATGATTTGACTCAACATGTTTCTATCAATGAATGGAGATGTTTATATTTGGTATATTTCTGATTTCAATGATATATTATGGTTATTGTTTATGGCTGGATAAGGGTCCTAATCTTTGTATGAGATATATTTAAATTATTACTTTATATTGATGAGTTGATGTTATATTTGGATACCTCCCTTGTGATATTTGAATAGTAGATCATATATTATGTTTGTCTGGATTTATATCCGATGGGGTCTTGTACGAATTTTATTATGTTGAGTCCTATATATGTATGGATTATCACGCCCAAATTCAGTTTTTGTAATTAATAGAATATCTTATTTTAGATTTTATTTTTAACATACGTATATTGTGTTCTTGAAACGTGACACTTCGAATCACACTAGCAGTTACAGTGTACTTTATTTGGCGAGAGTACAATCGGCGAACTTTTCAAAACTTTTCACCGAAGGATAAGACATAGTTAATCTGATCAAAAGAACAGTTAGACATAAGTTAGAAACAACTTTCATTGAGCGGAACCAATGCAACAGATCTATCATAGCTAGATGGAGTCTGTCTTTAACATATATTAGTTAGAACTAAATTTGATTATATCTATTTTTTATTTTATTTGCATGACATATAATGTGAAGCTTGAGGTATACCTTAACTTATATACTTTAATTTTAAGGTTGTATATGACCTAGACTTAGAATATATATTGAATAAACTCCTTATCTCAATATATACATTATTTACTAAAAAAGAATAATAATAAAAGAATAAATAGTTTAGATATACTTATACTCATTTAATTTTATCCAAAAATTACTTCATTTTACCTTAAATCATTCTTCTTATTTCTCTTTCTCCATCTCTCTCCTTTTCTCTTCTATTTCTCTCTATTCTATCAAATATTTAGTAGAAACAAATTAAAATTGGTCAGTGAGATTATTTATTAGTATATGAGTGCCAGTCAGTTACAAATAAGGCATTGACGTATAATTTGTGCCACACATGAGCATCTTTCAAACACCCATTAATTGTTAATATTCTAGTCTAAATATACACATATATTATTTAACCACACTATATTTATAGATATTTTATCTAAAACTCATTGATATACGGGTCAAGTATATATTAAACACCACTCGACTTAATTTATTTCAATTTGAAACTTAATTTTTGACTCAAAAATCTGCTTAACTTTAAAAATTCATCAATTTAAATGTTAAATTAATTATAATTAAATAATATTTTAATATTCATACATTATAGTTGTATTTTTAGGTTATTATATTACAAGTTTGCAAGATCTCCTTAGATATCAATACGCCCTTAGTGGGTTAAGGGGTTTTGTACTCATAGGGTGCATGGCCCATTCTTTGGCTTGCTAAGAAACCTACCATAACTAATAATTTTTCTTCTAAGGAGTTATTGATAATTACTTAATGGTTAATTTTTTTTGAAGAGTTAGTGTTTTCAGAATTAATTGTCGTGTCATAATATCACTTAGTAGGTAACTTTTAGACGACTTAAGTTCAAGATTAAATAATTATGTTTATGGATGGAGATTTAATGGATAATTTCAAACATTATGTAAGAAGAATGCGTTTAACTGTTGGAATTTTTGACTTTGATCAACAAGTCTAGTTGTTTTGATTTAATTGTTTGACTTGATTGATGAATAGATAAATAACTCAGCAACTTGACAGTTTGTCTTCTTTGACTCAATATCTTCTAGTCTACATTGGCCAACTTTTAAAAGCAATCATATTTTGATTTTTTTGATTTATTTGGTTGCTTAATCATTCAATCACTGAGTCATCAAATTTATTAATCAAATTTTTAATTTGAGCCAACTAATGAAAGTCTAATCTTTTGGCCGTATAATTGACAGTTTAATCTCTTATAACCTAGCTTGTTATATTAATCTCAACCCAATACCGGTAGGTTTAGGTTAGTCAAAATTGATGTTGGACCTATAAAGAAGTGTATGATTAACTTCCTACTTTTTCCACTTCTATTACTGTTTTTTGCTTCCCCAAAATTTATCATCAACTCATATTTTAGAATAAATAGTTTATGTAAGATTCCAGTTAATTGACCATATTTTAAGTTATATGAAACTATATATATGATGTTAACTCAAACAGTAAAATATGTAAAATGAAGATTAATTTGAAATTTTAATATCAATTTTTAATAATTTTTTTTGCATTTTATTATTATGTAAAATGAAGATAAATTAATTTTATTATTATTATTTATCTAGAGTCAAAATGGTTAGTCTGTTGAGCTTATATATTAAATTCAAGCTGACTTATTAATGACTGTGATAGTCATTAATTTATAAAAAAAGATTATGCCCAAAATAGAGATAACAGAGAAGTAATTTTCTTTTCAAAAACTGATAAACAATCATGCGAATGAAATCGGCGACGAGCTTTTTAAAACCTTCCATCACCATTGTTTCCGGCACAAGCAATCCCCGCACGCAAAACCTCTCTACCACTTTACTCTACCTCTCCACGGGGCGCACCTTCGCCTTTAAGCGCGCTGTCTCTGCCTCCCTCTCTCCCTCTAAAAGCTAGCTAAGCTTTTTGTGTTGCCTCGCAACAGCTGGAGGCCAACCAGCCAATTGGACGTCGCTGAAAACGAAAAATGAAGAAGAATTGAAAGGATCATAATGGAATCCATGAAAGTCTCAATATTCCGGAATAAGAACAAATCCATCGCATATCTAATTGTTCTACTTTCGATTTTTCCTAAATTGCTATCTCTCCAGCGATGATAATTAGGCTAAAAAAAGTAGTAAAACACGCAGAATCTTTCTCTCCAGCCACCGGCGGCGACGCTTCGGGCATCTGATTCTGTGTCATATGCATCTCCCACTCCAACGGTATTATTCCGCCATGTCTCTTTAAATTCAACATGCGTATTCCCAAGAGACCCGTTTCGCTGTGTTTCTCTCTCCTCCCGCCTGAATTGCATTCGTCCTCTCTCTGCTATTCCAGAATTAGGATCGATTCCGGAATCCCGAGCTCCCGTCTCCGTTCCGGTGATCATTACCCCCAGAAGCGGAGTCGAATTCGTACAGGTTTGAATGATTTCTGTGCTTGCATTTGAGCTTTGCTGTTTGATATTTTTTATTTGATTTTTTTTTCTAATCTTCGTAATTTTGATTCTGCCCTCTAAGTTTGAACAGTCTGCACTTTGTTCACTTGAAATGCTTAAATTTATCTGTATAGTTTCCTGATGCTTAGTCCTGTTGCATTTTATTTGAATTTTAAGGATTCAAGTATATTTCCGCTAATACTAGGTTTTTTTTATGCCCAATGGTGATGATGGACTTCTTTTTATGACATACGTTTGAAGTTTCATTGCCGTAATCCTGATTGTTTGGGTGAATTTCTCAGCTTCATCTGTTTTTTTCTTTTTCGTTTTTAAGATTGGGTCTGTTCTTATGCTTCTTATTAGAGTTCAAATTTTGGTAGACTGTCTCATTTCAGTTTTAATGAATTCATATCCTCCTTCCTCTGTTATTCTCAGTTTTAATGAATTTCTCAACTTCATATGTTATTTTCATTTTCGTTTTTATGATTGGGTATATATTTATGCTTCGTCTTGAGCATTCAAATTTCGGTAGACGCTGTGCTCATTTCAGTTTTAATGAATCCATGTCCTCCTTCCCTTTTCTTATTCTCTCCAACTCCTTGGCATCAAATGCTTAGGGTTCAAAGATGGTTGTTTGTTGAGGAGTTTGATGAGTAGGTGATACTTTTTGCAGTTCTTGGAGGATTCTTATGAATCTTAATTGCCTAGGGAAGTTGTCATTTGTTTCTGTGATTGTGTTTTTTTCAGTTAGGATTGATTGCTATATTAGCTATAGCTGGTAAGTGTCAAGCACTTGGTATCAGTACTGTGGTTTTGACTCTTATAGTGCTTTTGTATAGAGCTCCCTAGTTGACCCACTGATTGACAGGACCTGCATAGCTTAATGTTACATGAAACATGGTCGTTGAAATGACTGTTTTGGTTCATTATCTATGGTGTATTTGGTTCTAGATTGACCTTAATTAGGCTAAGTTCTGGATTTTTGTCTGATTAATTTGGTATGCCATTTCATCTCCATTGCTTTAGCCACAAAATTGAAGTTCTATTCCAGTTACAATAATTGGATTTTGAGGAACTGCTGCTTTGATTAATCTACAGGACGCCCTTTCATGGACAACTTAGAATGATACTATGCTGTCCTGGGCACTAATGATTCCATCTGGTGTAAGGCTCCATGTATTTGTTTAAGGAGTACCACTGTTTTCTTTTTGCTCCATGGAGGGAAATTCTCCCTCTCTCTCTCTCTCTCTTTCCCGGAGGAGGATCATTCTTCACATAAATAATTCCACTTGGCAGAGAATTAATAACGTTTTGCATTTGTTTGGAGGTAGTGGGATGGTGTGCCTTTATGTTTAGTAACTCTTCTTTTCATTTGATCTTCTAAATTATTGCCCTTTCAAGGAAATCAAAAGATAATTTGCTACTGTGGACATAAAGATGAATTATCCAATTCAAATGCCCCAGGTGGTTGTTTAAGGAGCAAAAATATTTAAAAAAAAATTCTTTTGGCACTTGAATGGAAAATCATCACTCTTTGGTGAAGGATCAGTCTTTTAGTAATGAAAACAACTTCCACTTGGGTTAGAGTTAAATGGCACCTCTCTATTGTTTGGATATATTGCAGTGGTGTGCCATCCGCTTGTATTATTATTATTATTTTCTTTTTGAATTTAAGTACTTCACTGTTGGTTTCCCACTGTGGAAAACCAAGCATTGGACCCTGACAGATTCTAATCAAGGTGCTTTAAAATCCTAAAAACACAGTTTCTCCTGATTATCCGGAACCAGAACAGATAATATGGTATCATGGGCAATGATGATTCCATCTAATTTTAAGGCTTCACTTTTTTATTTGTGCGGATGTTTATTTAAATTCCATTCAATGTGAAGGCTCAGAGATTTTGTTTAAGGAGTTAAATGTTTCTTTAAATTCCTTTGGCACATGGAAAATTGTGTCCATTTTCTTTTTTCAGAGAATCAATCTCTGAGTCATATAACTAACTTCCACTTGGTATACGAGTTTATAGAATTCATTGTATTTGCTTGGACATGGTGGGATGTAGTAGTCAGCTATTGTTAGAGAAGTCATGAGGATTTCCTATTATGGAAACCTCAAACATATGATGCGCTGTCATGGATGTGTTGATTCCATCTAATGTGAAGGCTCTACCTGTTTGTCAAGGAGTAAATTTATATGTTGGTTGATGGGTGGAAAATTATCTTTTTCAGCAGGGATCAATCTGTTTGCTGTGAGACTTCCACTTTTAAGAGTTTGTAGATGCTTTTTGTAATGGATGTAGCATTATGATGTGTCAATGTTACTGGCTTGAAGTTTAGTCAAATACTGGCAAATTAAAATGATATTTGGCATCAACTCGCTTCATGTCTGGACATTAGAGTATTTGTGTTGGTTTTACTTTCTGATTTAGCATTTACAAGTACGATACCAAGTGGTTTACGTCTTTATTCAATTTCTTGGGAGATTATACTGGTGACTAATATTAGCTTCAAAGTGTCGGTGGGTTGATCATCTGATTTGGACTTGAAGCGCAGATTTTACCAACAAAGTTGAGGCTCATCTTTCAATTCCTTGCACAGCTTGTATTTTTGATCATTGAATCTCTCCATATAGCACATGCTATCTGATTTCATACACTTCTCCATTTTTTCAGATCTCTATCATTGCATAAAAAGATTAATTGGTTTTCCAGAAAATTTCCGGCCTCTTTTGTTTTCCATTTTGTCCTCATGTAATTGTAACATGTTTAATGTTATTTCATCAGTGGATTAATTCTTTTCAAGATGGAAGTCACGCATATAGTAGTCAGTGTGTTAGCATTCTAGTTCTCTAACATGCCATTATTAACCACAATAATTTCCTATCTTTCTCATTGCTGATATATAATCTGGACGTAGCATTTTACTTCTTGGTCAGATTATTTTATAAGATGCTTGTTTGGGCTTTCCTTTGAAGTTATAATTACTACTTCTCTTTCTTATCTATTAAAGCACTGCTTTATTTCTTTGCATCATTTTTTGTTGATTCATAACTTAATTCATCATGTAGCATTTATCTGTTTATCGGACTATCATTCCTAATCATTGTCAGGTGCTAATCAGTTGTACAGCAGTTTTATTATGGATGGGGCTGTTGCAAAGCACAATATATCGCATTTTCAGCATACTGTCAGCAGTGATGGCGATAAGGATCCATGTATTTGGTCATCTCCTGCAGGCGGGGATAACATTTCTATAGGAAAACAAATATTTTGCAATAGATCTTTGAATATGAAGAACATTGTGGCCGTTGGGTTTGATATGGACTACACATTGGCCCAGTATAAGCCAGAGACTTTTGAATCTCTTGCATATGGATTCACTATTAAGAAGCTTGTATATGATTTGGGGTACCCTCCTGAGGTAGTTCTGAAACTTATTTTATGTTGACTTTATGAGATCGGGACAGTGGAAGTTTGATTAGATGGTTTTGTTTTGTTGTTGAAGTGTTATAGTATTGATATGAAGCTTGGATTTGTGTTTTTGAAGCATTATTATTAGCACGATTTGTTTAATTGTTCTCAGGGAATATTTAGTTTAAATCTCAGTCACAAATTATAAGTATTCAATAAGTTTTATAATTTTGCTGGGGATCAGGGTGACCTGGTGGTGTGCTGTGGCCCTAGGTATGCTACCACCACCTTGTTCACCCTCATGTTATCTACAAAAGAGAAAGTTTAGCTTATAAAATTTGTCAACTGATGTTTGTGACCTTTTGGCTAATTGTTGCAAGCTATCACGTATAACTGTATGTATGTACAACTGATGTAAAGTTTGTCAGAGTGGTCATGTGGTTTTAATACTGAACTTATTTAGGAAACGAAACTTGTGCTTCAGCTAGAAGGTATTCCATCTTAGTAAGGATGGGCTTTATCATTTATGCATCTATTTTGTTTTAAATTATCTGACTTCTTGCTGTTTAAAACCTTTGTATCCTCAAGTTTGCATCAGTTCCTAATGGTGCATGAGGTGTTTTTTTTTTACCTTTCCATTCATATCTCAAACTGAATCATTTCAAGTGGAAATATATGTGTGCTAGTCCCTAAATTTCTCAGGTTTCACATTTTTAATGGTTGTAATTACAATGAGAATATTGGCTGTGTATTCTCATTAATCATATACAGTCAATTTAAAATCAAATCAAACAACTAATTCCTAGATAAATGAGGAAATGTAGTCATTTAAAATAATCATGCTCCCATATTTACCTCATAATATTTGCTAACCATAGTATACCATAATATATTCTAACTTTTTCCCTTAAGTTGGTGCATAGATATCTCATGTACCCAACTTTGATAGTGAAGTAAAGGAAAGCTGCTTATAATGGTGTGGGTCATTATATCTTATTGCCGACCTGCACTCTTAATGTAGGAAACTTTTATCATACTAGATTCTAAGTTGTCTTTGATATAGTCCTTATCAAGTTCCCTATGCATAGTTCGATCATGCTGAATTTGTTTATTTGCAATCTCAATAGCTGTAGTGTTATAACAAAGGAGTACCATTGTTACACTCTAGTCCTAAAAGTAGGCAATAAACAATAATAATTAAACCAAAATGAAAATTTTTAATCATTAAAAGAACAAACCTATTAAATAATTACCTAAACTACCAGGCCAGACCTGAACAAAAATCAAAACCATTAATATAAAACCATAATGCTTAATAGCGGACATATGACAAAACCAAACTATCCTCTTCGGTCTCTAAAATGAAGATAATAAACTTGCTTAGCTCAAACCCGTAAAGAAAATTGACAACCCAGCATTTAACACACAACATCAAGCCCGCCCAAATCCAGCTAACACAACAGCTCCAACATAAACAGGCTGAGATAATCAAATGTACTACAAATCATTCACATAAATTCTTAGATATAATTGCAAATACAAGTCCAAAACAATGTAATATGAACAAAATCTGCTAATCTTCTTTTGTCCGAGTTCCCTGCAAGTAATCTGTAGTCTTCTAATCTGATAGGGTTAGAAATAATATAAATCATGAGCCTAAAGTTCAACAACTATCAATATGTGTAATAACAAAATACATGTCCAATAAAATAGAATGAAGGGATGCAAATAGTAAAACATGTGTGAACTCCAATGTATTAAAATATCGAATGTCCAAAGTTCAAATAACATTTTTGTACACAAAATTCGTCATCCATATACTAATACCGAATAATCTAAAGTATGAAATCATCTAAAGGCTCCAAAGTTCAAAGTCCAAATCCAAAATCGGATAGTTCCAAATATCAATCAAAACCTGCAAATCTTACAATCAAGTATCAAATCATGTTCAAGTAGAAATATTGAAAATCCAAAATATGTTAAAATTTGAGTACTAATGATCAAAAGAATACTTTTGAGGAAGGGTTACTTGTATTTTAGGTAATTTTATGTCAAATCACTACTATTTGAACCCATAGGTGGGCCATCTATACATTACTATTTATAGATAGGGTTAAATGCTACTTTTTTTTACCACTTGTGGATGATAGATATAATCCTCAAGTCCGTTTAATATATGTCAACATATCCAAATATACTATTTTGTTGAATTTATTACAATGGTTCTTAAAAATATCAAATTGAAGGATTTTATAACAAAAGGCTCAAAACTTTTCCTCTTTATAGTGAAAGTATAAAACTTACACACTTGGGAAGTATAAATATAAAATTTTTCACTCTATGAAAAAATACAAATATCAAATTAAATAATAAAATAGAGTTTAGTCCAAAACACATGTATGGATTATCATATGTAAGGCCCAAATGCATACGTTTATGACTTTTTCTTTCTGAGCATTTTCATATATAAACATATTGTCTCAAAATATTCACTTATTTGGTGAAAAAAGAGCGAACCTCCAAGTTTTTCGGTAAAGTCAAATAAAACTTCAAAACTTTCAGTATAAATGCATGCCAAAATATTTAACGCGGGAAAATCAAAAGGTCACATGCATACATCTCGAAACACGAAACATGGATAAAAATGTAAGGATTTGCTAATAAACTAAAGAACGGATGTAAAATACTTACATTAACCTTCCGATTTGATTAATTTGACAAGATAAAGTCTTAAAATCCTCTTCCTTCTCTTCCTCTCCCTTGTTCTTATTCTTGTTGTTCTTCTTCTTCTCTCCTGTCCTCTTCTTTCCCACGAAAATGGTCGAAAATAGTGTGTGCAGTCCTTATATAATTTAATTGGTGCACGAGCGCTGGTTAGATGCACATCAGGCGTTGCTAAAACACTAAGGTGCGCACGAGTGCCGTATTAGGTTTAGTCAAAGTGCTATCAATCTGTCCAAATTGCACGAGTGTTGTACAGACGTATATCAGACGCCACCTAATTTGCCGGAAATATACATGAGCACCCCAGAGGCGCTCCTTGGGTATGGACATTTTGCCTGAAATGCATATAATCGCGGCTCAGGTTTCTATCAGGCACTGGGCCTAATTCTAAAATCAAAATTTTTATCAAATTTTCATTGTATAATTATTTCCAAATTGATCAAAAATATTTGATAGCATCATACTCTATAAATAGAAACCGGGCATTACAAACATAGGTGCTTTTGAGCCAAATATGAGCTTGCTCAAGAGCATCCTCAGCCACATTAGTTCCATTATTGCATGATACGGTACTTGGTTTTTGTTCTAGGCAGTGTACCATGTCTTTGCTTCTTGCTCATATAGGTTACTAAATTTCCTCTTACGAAGGATACATACTCTGTGGTAGACTTCCCATCCATTCTAGAGCCAGCAAAATCAAAGTCTATGTAGCTCACACTACGTAGATTTTGATGTTTGGAGAACATAATACCTTTTCTTGGAGAGGACTTCAATGAGCCAGCATACAATTTACTGTAGTCATATGTTGGTTGCCTGGGTCATACGTGAATTTGCTTACCACACTTATGGCATAAGATAGATACATTAGGCCTAGTGTGTGTGTGTGTCGAGTAGATCATTTTTCCAACCAAACTCTGATATCTTTCTTTATTTGTTGGAATATGATCGGGATAGATAGACAGTAATGATTCATCTCAATGGCAGTGTTTATGGGTTTATTAGCAGAGTTACAGTTTCAGTCAAGAGATCCAATGTAATCCTTGGGAAAAGAAGAGGCCTTGCTTTGACTGAGATACTTCAATACCTAAGAAATATATAAGAGCTCCCACATCTTTCTTTTCTAATTCCTTTATCAATTAGCTTTGAAACTTCTCTATTTTATTGACTTTACCACCCATAGGAATCATATTATTAACATAAGCAATAAGCAAATAATGTCATTGCCATCTTGCTTGTAAAGTAGAGTGTGATCTGCTTTAGCTTACTTAAAGTGATACTTTTTCATTTAGTGGCTTAACCAACTGAACTAGACCCTAATGAGTACTTTAACTCATACGGGCCTTCTTTAGGTTGCATAGCTTTCCTCCTTTTGTTGTAAATATTAGAGGGGGATTCATGTACACCTCTTTGATCAGATCATCGTGGAGAAAGACATTTTTCATATCACACTGCCTCAATGGCAATTTTAGATTAATTGCAAGGGAGAGTATGATTATAATAGTGTTAATCTTAGCCACAGGAAAAGGGGCCTCTTTGGCAATCAGTCTAGCCTTATACTTGTCAACTGTTCCATCCAAATTGTGCTTCACCAAAAAAATCCACTTGTATCCCACTGTCTTCTTTCTTTTAGGTAGCTCAACCATCTCTTAGGTAAAGTTCTTCTAGACGACATTCATTTCATCTATCATGGTTGACTTCCTCTCGGGTTTTTCAAGGGCTTCCTAAAAATGACTAGGAATAGGAACATATGACAATTAAAGGGAAAAAGAAAGATGAGATTTAGATAGACAATGATAAGAGACAAAGTCCGTAATAGCATCAACCACATCAGAAGATAATTTGGAAAACCCCAACGAATCTGGTTTTTTCCAGTCCTGGTAGGATTTATTTTTAAGAAATGTAGTGGAGCCTTGAGGGGACATGCTGGTAGGACTCTTGTTTCTCCTTGTATAGGTCCACTGGAATTGTCTGGCTACCTGTGGGCTCCCTTGTTCTTCAGATTCAACTATTATGTATTTAGAAGGCTTAGTGGGAACATCCCCTTGTCTGGAATTTCTAGGTTTAAGAGCTATGAGTTTGGATGACCCCTCCCCCTATCCAGAAATCTAACAGTTTCTTTTCTAACCATGGCTGTTCTTCTTCCCTACTGTGCATCTCCTCCAGGAGAGGAACTAGAGATACCTTCCCAGAGAAATAAGTTTTTTGTTTGTAGAACTAAATGCCTATAGAGACATACCATTTTCTTATAGGAGGGTGGAAGCTTTTATAACTCTTTTGTGAACCAGAGTAGTTGAGGAACATGCACTTGAGGGCATGGGGATTGAGCTTATCCCTTTTATGAGGATGCACATGAACATATCCCAAGAAAAAAGAAATTGGGAAAAGATTTGAGGTAAAGGGAATTGGATGAATTTGGGATAACAATTGCAGTGGAGTTTGTTGGTCAATGATATGATCCGACATTTGGTTGATAAGGAAAATCGTGATCATAATAGCCTTTGCCCCAAAGGGTTTAGAAACATGCATAGTAGAGCATAAGGCCCGAGCAACCTTGAGAATGCAACGGTTTTTACGTTCATTTATGCCATTCTATTTTGGTGTATAGGCACATGTTATTTGGTGGAGGGTGTCATTCTTACTCAGTAGATCAGCTAGGGATTGGTTTACAAACTCTTTTCCATTGTCCAGGTGGAATATTTGAATTTGGGTGTGGAATTAGGTGGCAGTCATTTTTTCGAATTGAGTGATAACATGTGTTACATCACTCCTGGATTTATCAAGTATACCCAGGTCACTCTAGTATTGTCATCAGTGAAGGAAACAGAGTATATATGACTTGAAATAGATGGATTAGAAAAGGGACCCCAAACATCAATATAAACACGGGTACAGGAAATACAACTCTTATGAAAGCTTATTTTAAAGAGTACACCAGCATAGATGCATTGTTTACACCGTAAACTAGAAGCTAAACAATGGTGAAATAATAGAGAGAGAAACCATTCTAAGTGTGAAAAGTATAGATGTCCCAACTGGCAATGTAAGAAAAGGATATTCTCTTTATCAGATATTATCAGAGTGATGTTGTTTATTATGTCTTTCCCTTGAAATAGTAAAGTCACATATTGAGTAGAATAAAAGATTATTGAACAATTAAGATGCTTTGTAATTTTGCTAATGGAAAGAAAGCTATTAGAGAGATTATCTGCAACTAAGGTTGAAGACATGGAGAGTGTGAGAGAAAGAGTAACATTCTCGGGCCCTTAGAATTGGCATGGAAGTCCCATTAGCAATCTAGACAGATTTGATATGGGATGGAGTTAGAGAAGCAAACAAGGAAGAGTTACTAGTCATGTGATTAATGGCCCATGTGATTAAAGGCCTGACCAGAAAAACTCTCTTGTGGAGGTAATCTAATGTCATAAGAGGTAGAAGCAGTGTTGGTGACTGCAATCTTTAAGAAGCTATGTCTTTAAGTAGTTAAGCATCAGAATTGGCTTCCATTCACATGGTAGCTTGTCTCTATGCTTAGCGACGAAGTGGCAAATAGGCTTGTGTTGGAAGTTGTTATTTTATTTGTAAATTAGGTTTATGGTTTCAGCCGAAGAGAAGAGGCAATAGCAGTGAAATTCTTTCCAGCATCTCTTATACAAAGTAGAAATATATATATATATATATAAGTTTCATACAATCAATTTTTAAATTAAATGAGGCAGCTAATTCCTAGATAAATAAAGAAATAAAATCAACTACAATAATCGCAATACTATAATATCCACTAACCATAATATACTACATTCCCATATTATCTGTCAACCATAATATGCCATAATATATTCGAATTGGTACTAATGCCATAAACTCGTTGTAGACCAGTTCATGGTAGCAGTTTCTTATTTTAATGTTCATCACCCTTGTTGGGTGTCCCCTAAATTAAGGCTAGCCCGACCCGTTGATATGTGAGGCTTGTAAATATAAACCCATGAAGAGGTATGAATTAATCGAGTTGTTATATCCAAATTAGAAAAAAATCTGAGTAAACGTCCAGATTATTGAATAGCCTAGTGCCTGAACTAATGGGCATACAAAAGGCTAAAATTCCGAATATTCAAACGGTCAATGAAACTTGCAGTTAATCCTGTTGAATGGTTAAATGAACCTAAGGGTCATCTTAACTCATCCGATAAATCGAGCTTGGTAGTTAATTTGGTCAACCAATATGAATTAGATTCAGAGTATATTAATGGTTAATTATTCAATTCCTAGGAAGAATAATGGTACAGATGATAAACAGTTATTCCTCTTCAGAAAATCACCACTGATTGGCAATAGGAATATAAATATGCCACTTCCCCTCAAAACAAATGAAGGATGAACCAAATAAAAAAAAAAAGAGAAGAAAAATCCAGAGAACAAGTACGAAGCCCTACCTCGTGTCACTTAAAACTCCACAATTTACAAAGCTATGTCCTCCATCTTCTACGCTCACACATTTTTATTTTCCTACAACTTTTCTATTTTTTTAGAAAGATTTCTGACTTAAATGTCTTAAAATATATTAGAGAATGAGTCTCGTATTCTTTAATTTCTTATTTGCCATTGTGGTGTGCTGGATCTGGATAAGCAGATTCGATTGTCCGTCTAGGCAGATTTGAGTTATTATCCAAGTTGAGGTGCTATCTGTGAGAATTGAAAATCAAGTTATTTCTTCAAGATTACACTAGTCTCAAAACTTCTTTCCGTTGACAAAATGGTGAACACAAGACTGTACGGATAGTCAAGCCAACCGCCAAAGAATGTCCCATGTCGTGGCATCATTGCAAAGGAAGGTAGCCATGGGAGTACTTAGTCATTAGCCAATCCATATATTAGGGTTTTGGCCGCCCAGATTCAAGATATGTCGAAGATGTTGAAATCCTTATGGGATAAAATGGAGGGCTAGACTTGCAAGACAAAAGTCCTCTAACCGTAGGCATCGACTTTTAGGAGGGCATAGAAGGGAAAGAAAGTCATTTCAAAGGAGTGCTACCCTCAGCCAAAGAGTCCCATGGCACTCCAGGCACTCACTCACATTACACCTTCTTAGCTTGAAGTATGTTTAAACTTTGAGGCTATAGGAGACAATCTGGAGAGATGGAATCCTCGGTATACCTGAGATTCTGAATGCCCTTCTGTTTGCGAGGAGGGATCATGCAGTAGCATATCCAAAACTCTCCAGGCTAAGCGTATACCTGACGTATATGCTAATTACTCAAAGTTGAGTACATTCCTCCACGTGAAAAGAATTGTCTCCACAACTGAAGTGGAGGAATGAATAAAAAGAATTGAACATCAAGTTTTCTGGGAAAGCACTATTGGGCAGATAACCAAATTGGGTCGAACATCATTTACATCAGAAATAAAGAGGCATTGGCTCCCCCATAAGTTTAAAATGTCAACGTTGGAGCCATATATATGATGGAAGTACTGATCTAATGGATCATTTTGACCACTTCTGGACACTACTTGGCTTCCAGAATTGAGAGGACGTTACACTTTGCCCTTGATTTCCTTTAACTTTAAACGAAGATGCAAGAATTTGGTTCTACAGGTTAGGACCAAATTCAATAAGATCTTTTCAGGAATTGGCTGATTAGTTCTTATCTCGATTTATCTCCAGTTGGAGAGAAGAAAAATAACCTTGACACCTTATTAGGATTTGACAAGCTCCTAACAATAGCCTGCAACGTTTTACGGCTAAATTTAATACCGAGGCCAGATACATATCGATGCTTACCAATGAGGTGAAGCTGAATATTTTTAAGGTTACAATCCAACCGGGTGACTTTTTTACATCTTCAGTTCCACAGGTATTGGAGGAAGAAGCTATCACCTGAGCCTGCATAGTGGTAGAAAAGGCTAACGAAGTAAAGCAGGCAGAGCGCTTGGATTATGAGCATCATTTGAGATCAAACGGTGGAGGAAAGAAGAGAAACAATGGCTACTCATCCACTTGGGATCATTGAAAACAATAGAGAACTGAGTCAGGTGTTCGAAGAGAATACATCCCGTAGAATCTCACCCATTGAATGACACCCGGGTGAATGTTCCGATATAAATTTAGAACAAAACATTTTTGAAATAGCCTAAGCTGGTTAAAAACCCAAAAGGAGGTAATCAATCTAAGTTTTGTTTCTTTCATTGGTCTCCAAGACATAATATTGAAGATTGTTGGATGTTTTAGAAGAAGATTAAGGTTTTAATCCAAAAGGGGTACCACAAGAAGTATTTGCAGAATCTTAAGTCCACCCCAGGTAAAGATAAAGATGATGAGGAGCTGTCTGAGCAATAGCAAAACTCAATTAAGACAAGAGTTATTAACATGGCGTCCACTTGACTTGTCGGAAAAAAGCTCTTATCAGCAAGAGATAGCAACTAGGGATAGAAAGTGATATCATTAGTTTTAATAATGACGATATGGCACATATAATCCCTCTCTATCCTGATCTTCTTGTTATATTTGCACTCGTTTTTGATAGGGTCCGGGATTACGAACTGAAACGAGTATTTGTTGATAATAGAAGCTCAAGAAATATTCTTTATTTCGATATATTCATAAAATTAGGCCTTAAAAGCAGCCGAATGGAACCATCGGATGGGTTGTTGTATAGACTTGATAATAAAACGGTCCACGTAAAGGGAATCATACATCTAGAAGTTACGATGGGAACATATTTGAAGATAGCTTTCCATTGGCTAACTTTTCTAGTTGTTCTCCTCTTGGTTTATAATGTAATACTAGGCAAATCATATTTAATAATTTTCGTAGTTGTCACTTTAATCCCATGTTTTAAAATGATGTTTTCTGCTAGATACAGGATTGGAAAAATCAAGAGAGATCAGATCACCAGATGAAGTTGCTACTTGGTACAAATTAATGGTCAGGCTTTTCCACGACCAGTAGAGGAATTTGATCTTTGGGATGAAGTCTCTCCTCAATAGGCTTAACTCGGGGAGACACCTCTTCGATTCCTTTGAAATCGGTAGATCTAAAAAAGTATGTTCAGATTGGCTCTTCATTAAATCTAGATTCGGAGCAAAAGTAAATTGAGTTTTTGTGGAGCAATTTAGATGTCTTCGCCAGGACTCCAATAGACATGTTAGGAATTTTAATGGAAAAATGATTCATAAGCTGGGCTTCATACTCGGATATAAGCCCATTTGACAAAAAAAGACGAAACTACCTGGTTAAAAAAATTTATATCTATATGTGAAAAAGTTAAGAAACTGACAGACGGCAGATTCATCAAAGAGGTCAATTATCCTTCTAAAGAAAAGTAATGGAAAATAAAAGAAAATGCGTCGACTTTAAAAATGTGAATAAATCATGTCCGAAAGATAGTTTCCCACTTCCGAGGATCGATTAGTTGGTAGATTTGACGTTTGGATACTAGTTAATAAGTTTTATGAATGCTTTTTTAGAATATCATCAAATTTGGATAAATCTAGAGGATAAAGAAATAACCTTGTTTATAACATATCAGGGAATCTATTACTATAAGGTAATGTCGTTCGGTTTAAGGAATGTTGGGGCAACATATCAAAGGCCGATGAACAAAATGTTCGAGCAACAAATTAGAAAAAAATATAGAGGTGTACATTGATGACACGCTTATCAAAAGCATACTTGTCAATAACTATATTATTTATTTTGTCGGGACATTTGAAATATCGAGAACATACTAAATGAAATTAAACCTGAATAAATGTGTCTACAGGGTAACCTCTAGTAAGTTCCTAGGCTTAATTGTCTCACAATATGGAATGGAATAGAGGCAAATTCGGAGATGATCAAAGCGATAATGGATTCGGAACTACCTCGGACAATTAAATAAATTCAGAGGTTAACCAGACGACTTACAGACTTATCCTGATTTATGGCGGAACTAAGGTTAACTAGACGACTTGCAGCCTTATCCTAATTTATGGCAAAACTAACGGAGAAACATTTGCCATTCTTTAAGTCATTAAGAGGAGTAAAGATAAATGGTTTCTGATGGACAGATGAGTGTCAACAAGTTTCTAAAGAGTTAAAAGAATATTTGGCCAATCCACATTTATTAACTTGTTCTAAAGAAGACAAGAAATTATATTCTTATCTAATCATTTCAAAGATAGTTCTGAATGTTGTTTTGGTCAAAGAAGAAATCGGAATTCAGCCACCAATATATTATGCTAGTAAGATTCTGGCAAACTCGGTATGTAAGAGCAGAAAAGGCTACTTTAGCCTCAGTCTTTCTTGTAAGACCATATTTTCGAGCCTATAAAATTGTGTTATTAATAGATCAACCATTAAAAAGGATCTTGTAGAAGCCACAAGTATCCAGGTACTTGGTTAAATATTAAACTAGTTGAGCGAAGTCAACGTAGAGTTTTGGGCCCGACCCTCCATAAAGGGTCAAGTTCTGGCAGACTTTATATTTAAAACAATGACGTGAATCTTGGAAGAAACAAATGAGCACATAGGGGCTACACTAGATCAATCCTTGCTTGCATGGATGCTACATGTTGATGGAACATCTTCTCAAATAGATAGCAGAGTTGGAATAGTATTAACCTCGCTTGTAGGATTTGAAATTAAATATTCAATTACATTTAGGTTCCTAGCTACTAATAGCCGAAATAGTATTAACCTCGCCTGAAAGATTTGAAATTAAATATTTAATTACATTTAGGTTCCTAGCTACTAATATTGTAACCTAATATGAAGCTCTATTAATAGGGTTGAAATTGATCAAGGAATGCTCCATCAAGAACCTAACCGTCTACAGTAATTCTGAATTGGGAGTCAATCAAATATTGGCTAACTTTGAAACAACCTACCCAGATTTAGCTAAATATCGCCACAAGGTATAAAATCTTTTGTCATTGCTCAATAAATTTGAAATTGTCCATATTCCAAGAGAGGAGAATTTAAAATTCGATCAACTCTCCAAAATGACGGCATCCAATTATCCAGAGTAGTACGCTTGGGATGTTAGAGAAGTGCTTCAAAAGCCTAGTATCAAGGAACAAGAGGTAATTCTTCAAGTATCTGAAGAGGTGACTTAGATGACTCCTCATCTTAAATACCTTGAAGATGGGATGCTTTCGAGCGATCCAATGGAGCAAAGTGAATTGAAAAAACAGTTGGTTGGTATACTATAGTAGATGGATCACTGTATAGAAGAGGTTATTTGGTACCCTATATGCATTGTTTGACTCTAACAAAAGTTGATTATGCTCTTAGGGCGGTACATTTCAGCATATATGAAGCGCATATAGGGGGTAAAAACTTGGCTTTCAAGATCATGTGGCAAGGCTTTTATTGACCAACCATGAAGGACACAATAGAATTCGTTAAAAAATGAAAGAATTGCCAAATTTATGATAGTGTACTCAGGCAACCACACAATAAATTGCAAGCTTTACAGGCTCCTTGGCCATCCGCATAATGGGGGTTCGATGTGCTAGGTCTGTTTCCTCTTTCAACTGATCAAAGAAAATTTATTATTGTCGTGATAGATTATTTCACTAAATGGATTGAAGCTTCTCCATTGGCCAAAATTACAAAACAAAATATCACAAAATATGTGTCAGAATATCGTCTTTAGAGTTGGGATCCTGAAAGTCATATTGACCAACAATGGAATTAAATTCTCAGGCAAGAGATTCACAAAACACTATAACGACCTTGGTATTAGGTTGGTCCATATATCAATTTCATACCCTCAAAGACAAGTAGAGGTGGTGAATTGGATGATAATCAATGGGTTAAAGGCGAAGTTGAATAAAGTTGGAGGAGCTTGGGTAGTCAAACTTCCATCCGTGCTTTGGATTTAACAAACAACTCCAAAAGAACTCACTTGAGAAACATCCCGTAGTTTGTGTTATGGAACAAAGCGATAATCCCAGTAGAGATAGGACTGTCGAGCTACCGAGTGGAACGTTTTGCCTCGGATCGAAATTTTCTTAACTTCTTAGACAAAATTTGGATCTCTTAGAATAAGTTAGAAAAGTGGCACGAATTTGAGCAGCGGCCTATTAACAAAGAGTCGCTTGGTATTATAATAAGAAGGTGAAGGCACAGGACTTTTGAGGTGTTAAGAAATATCGAAGTAATTGGGAAACTTGCACATAGGAATAAACTATCTCCAACATGGGAGGGTCCATTCTTATTGTCAGTAATACTCCGTAATGGGACATATAAGTTACATACTCAAAATGAAAGGTTAGTCCCTCGAACTTAGAATGCTATTCACCTCAAAAAGTACTATCAATGAAAAAGTCAAAGTGAGGAACATAGAGGTATGCCCTGCTCTTTGCTCTAGAATGCCTATGCGGTGTAATTAATTCTTATGATATTAAAGAAAATGGCTTTTTAATTTAATTCTTATTAGTTTGATTGCACGTGTGTTACTAATATGACCATGACTGACATTGAATTAAACAATTGGTTTAATTATCTTATCTGTCAAATGTGTTGATTCAAAGGAATAATCATAGTGTAAATTCAACCAATAGAACCATATGGCCTCAAATATGGTCACACCTCCAAAATTCTACAAGGCTTGAGAGGGTTGAGAACTAGGTGTTCAATACCCCTTTGAGAGGTCAAAAAGTAGGCGAGATAAAGTTAATCAAGATTCGACTAATAGTTCAACCAATCCAATAAACCTCAGGGATGCCATAAATGCATAAGTAACAAAATTCGAATCCATGGGATATGCACGATCAGTCAAATGGTTTAGAACCAGAGTCCTCTCTTGCTAGCAACTATAGTTTAAAGACTTAGCAAGTAATTGGTTTAGATATGTTTTGAGTGAAGATTCCAATGTACATGTTCGAGGGTTAAATTGCCTGTTCAAGATCAATTTAAAGAGTAATGGATATGCGAAGATAAAAAAGTCTATAGATTGAAGAATAAATTACATCATTCTCATATCCAACTATCACATGAGATTACAAGATTCAAAGGTTAACATTGATCGGAAATCTTATGGCTAATGTTCGGATTTAGAGCCAAAAGCTGGAAATCTTGATTGTTCTTCAAAATTCTTAATCTCAAAAGCTTAGGTAGCTCAAGAGTTTCTAACATTCAAAGAACCGATTGGAAAGTCATAAGCCATCAAGGAGACTCTTCTTTTGCAAAGATCAATCCCTTCAATAAATTAGGAATTGAGTAAAGAACTGATCTCTTTAGGATGGACGCTCTTCCTTACTAACTCCTTAAGCCGTGAACATTCAATTCTTAATCTATCAATGGTGCCTATAGCTATTGAGCATGCCATTCAGCCTCATGGAATCTATCCCCAAAAGAAATGGCTTGGTTTTTAGCAATGGAAGCTTAATCTATATGATCATGAGTTATGCTCACCGATTTAGTTATTTCTTTCTCAGGATAGACTAATTGATCTTCAAAGAACAATGCCCTGGCCTTGGTAACTATAGCTCTAAACTCCTAACCTCTGACCACACAAGGATCAACATAAGAATGTGACAGGTAATCAGTTTCAAAGTTTTGACTGTCTAACCTGATCCTTATCTGTTGCACTAGGTTTTTGGACTGCAATGAAAAAAGACAAAGTCAGCAATATAGATATAGATGTAAAAGATTATAGCCTACCTCCTGGTTTGGAAGACCACCTCTGAGAGTAAAACTTGATAATGATCGAACTGTGTCAGGGCTTGACTTAGGCGAATGCATTCGGCAAAGGATAGATAAAAACCTACGAAACAAAGGAATCTCGAAACTTGGGGCTCCATTGAAACCCCAGAACCCGTATGAGTCGGTGAGGATGGGAAAGAAAGAATGAATATCTAACAATATGTATATGTACATTATTATTTTCTAGTTTGGGTGAAGCATTTCGAGTTGCAGAAGGATCAAGTATTGTCTTCTAGAATCTCATACTCAACAATAATAGGAGCATTGACATCTGGCTCTTTCTCGTGAGAGGATAGCCGGAGTTGATGGATGCATAGATCCCTCGGCTTTCATCTCAGCCCTGACTTTAGCTTTGCAGTCCTCGAAAACTTCATCGACAATTTTCAAAACCTCATCGTTATTTGAATGAGGAGTTGGCAACGTTATTTGAATGTTGTGCTAATTAATGTGATCCCTAGGAGAAAAATCTATAAAAATGCCCTTCATCATTTCCAATGGATGAGGAGGCAAATTAGCAACGACCACCCTTCCAATAACAATGTACTAGCTTACTTAGGAAGCTTGGGTAAGCAAATTGCTGATTTAATGCAACTCGGGTTTGTGTTCCTTAACTAGGTCAAATTGTGATTGGTCATAAAAAGTTCATTCTCCAAAATAAAACCCGAAAACACTGGGTTGATTTTACCCCAATTTTTTAACAAAATCCAATTAGTAGAAACCTTAATATAGAAGAACATATCCTTCTAATTTTTCACTAAGTTTGAGTTTCTATCACTTATTTTGAACTCCTTTTTAGAATTTAAAGAAATCCAATTGCTTTCTTGATTAAAACGAAAAATAATTTTGACCATTCAAGCATCTAGCTTAAGGTCTCGATGCCGGAAAAAGATACATGATGTTGCATGGTATCTAATGGCATTAGGGTGAAGGTAAGCGATGGGAATTTCAAGGGCCTCCATTATTTCAACGAATTCATTTGCTAGAGAAATTCAAATATCATCCTTCAGATGAGCTTCGTATATTACATTGAAGCCATCTCTTGGAAAACAAGCCCTTTCTCAGGGGAAGGTAATCTAAATGGAATAGCAGAAGCAATGTGTCCTTATCATAAATACCCAATACATTATCCATAGATAAGAGGCGATGTCAGCAACCATTCTTCGGGGAGCTTCATGGAGCCCTGAGAGATTGAAAGCAAGAAAAGTAGAGAAACTAGGAGATTCGCTCTTTAACGAAAAATAAAGGAGCAGTTAGAGTTTAAAAGAAAAATGAAAGAAGTTGGAATTTGAAGGGCAACCGAAATTGGAAATGATACGTTTTAAACAACGCTAATCCAAATGACACGTTGCTCTCCCAGCATTAACTAGATGATGAAATGTCTCCCACTTAACTTAAAGCTGAAATGCTGTGTATTAAAATAATTAAAACAATGGCTCAATTTGCAAACTGCCTATTGTTGCATTAAATGTGCCATACACAAGTCATTTTGGTTATAGAAGTTATTATAACTTTGACGTCATATCAAAAGATGACACTCAAGAAGTGTGACTTGCCTTAAGAACCAAATTTGGTATGTCCTTATAATTTGAATTCAAGTTATTCAATTAAG
Organism: Nepenthes gracilis; assembly: GCA_033239525.1. Classification (NCBI taxonomy): domain Eukaryota; kingdom Viridiplantae; phylum Streptophyta; class Magnoliopsida; order Caryophyllales; family Nepenthaceae; genus Nepenthes; species Nepenthes gracilis. The sequence goes on along the minus strand of BSYO01000016.1, from coordinate 7,071,406 downwards.
GGTCTCAATTTGTTTGAAGGACGAACTATCGGAAATCCAATTTGAGCTATTAAATTTATGTTGACTTTGTATCTGATAACTCCAAAGAATCAAGATCAATGATTGAAGAAAATTTTCATTCAGATAGCTTGATTACTCTAAAGTTTTGATGACTTACAATCCCATATGGATAAATACAAGTTTAGAATACGAAAGGAATTTATTAACAATTATATTCTAAATGCGAAAATAAAAGTTCTTTCATGTTTTGGACAAATTCATGTACAAGATACATGAGAAATGTTAAACTGAACAATTTGAAGGAAAAAGAAGAAAGGCATAAATCTTAGCAGAAGATGTAGTGTATTTAGAAGATTCATCCTATCTCTTAAATTTAGCATCTAGTCAAACGACTTCAGCTGATTAATATTAAGCTAACGAAGATATCATGGCACAAGAGTTGAGAGACATTGAACTGGATGATTCCACCAAAAGTCCGATAGGAGCCTAGATATCCCACAATGGATGGTATAAGGCATCAAGAGAACTGCCTAGATGAAAAATCAGTCCGGTTTAGGATGTTGTGTATAAGATGAAAACCGAGATGGTTTTCTATATAATAGAAGGTAATTAAGATAGGCTTTAGAGATACTTTTCAAAGGAAAGCCAAAGCATCCTATTGAACTCTCTTCCCTTCAATCTACAAAGCATAAGAAACTCTATCAGTTATTGAGATTTAGAATTTGGATAAAGATCGAATGAGAGTAGTTTTTTTATAGCAAAAAAATGAGCTATAAAATGATACATTTTGAAGTAAAGAAAAGCAATCAAATAGTCAAAGAATCTTTATCAAGATGTAGAAAATCAGACACTGACTGATAAGACTAGATGACAATGAATGAGCATTGGTTAAGATTCTATTGGAAAGAAGCATTCAGACAATGTTTAAAGCAGACCACTCAGATTTTTTCTAACATACTTGAAGTTTAAATTCAACCTCAAAGTAAGAGGGGCTAGTGCTTGGTGTCACCTAAATTAAGGTTGACCTGACTTGGTGACATGTGAGGCCTATCAATGACAATCTCGTGAAAAGGTATGAATCAGCCAAATTGTTGAATATAGATTAGAAAGGAATTTGACCGAATATCTGAATTACTGAATAGCCGAGCAGTCCGGCTAACGGGCATACAAAAGGCCGAAATTCCGAATGGCCAGACGATAAATTAAATTGTGTAGTCTACCCTGTTGAATGGTTAAATGAGCCCAAGGATTATCTTAATTGGCCAGGTAAATTAAGCAAGCAGTTAATATGTTTAACGGATATGAATTAAGTTAAAGTATATTAATAGCTAACTATTTAGTTCTTAGTAAGAATAATGGTGCAGATGATGGACAATCATTCCTCTTCAGAAAATCGTCACCGATGGGCAATAAGATTATAAATACGCCACTTCCCCTCAAAATAGAAGGAGGAGGATCAAAAAAAAAAAAAACAGAGAGAGAGAGAGAGAAGAAAACATTTGAAGAACAAGTGCAAAGCCCTAGTCTCTTGTCACTTAAAACTCAACAATTTATGAAGGCAAGTCTTTCATCTTCCATTGTCACACATCCTCATTTCCCTACAACTTTCCTATTTGTTTCTTGGAAAAATTTTTAACTGAAGTGTCAGAGGATATATCGAAGAGTAAATCCCATATTATTTGATCTCTTGTTTGCCATTACAGTGTGCAATATCTAGATAAACATATCCGATTGTTCGTCTAGGCAGACATTATTATCAAGGTTTGAGGTACACATCAAAACTGGTGGTAGATATTTTAGATTAGTAGAAAGAGATGTTGGTGATCTAATGACTGCATTTGAATTCTTTGATTATGGGTGGTCATGCAAAATTATACAATGTTGACAATTATAAGATGATCTAAATTATTGACCCTATTCAATCTTTTCAATGAATCTTGTGCATGGATAAAAATGTCAATATCGTATTGGTTGTAGCCATATTGGTGTAAAACATATTGGGCAATATGTATCGATGTCAAATTTATTGAAAGGAAAAAAAATTTGATAATTTTTTGCTAACACGATTGTATTAATTGATATATTGGGTATATCATTAGATATTTTTTACACCGGTCAATATATCATGTTGTAGCACTTACACGGTAACATATTGTGATATTATTGCGATATTTAAAAATATGATATCAGGGGCTCGATATTGATGTATATTAGCTGAAATTTACAAGATATTTGCATCTATACTCACGTGTCTTTGACACAGTTTATAATCTAAGTGAAAACGGTTTATAAGGAGATGGATATTTTTTGCATAGTTTTATCATTGCAAATTTTTATTTCATCTTTAGGTAATTGGAACAAGTTATTTTATCTTTTAATGTTTTTCAATTTCATTTGGTTATGATGTAAGGTTATGTGAACTTCCAAGTTTAAATTATTGTTGTACACTTATAACACTAATTCAAACTATCGAAACAATTTCTCTATGATGTAAGAGTAGGCTTAGTACTTTTGACCTTTCCCAAGCCTTCAATACAAGAGGCATAGTGCATTGAGCTATCCACTGTATAGAGACTATTATTAAACTTTTTAATGTTTCAAGTTACAAGCAATAAACCTAATTTTGATTTGAGGCATTATTTGCCCTGGCTAAAAGCTGGAGGAGAAGAACTAAATAGAATCAGCTAAGAGAGTTCATGCCACAAATATTTAAAGAAATTATAAGTTATTCTAGCCAATTGTAAGGAGTGAAATCAATAATAGGTAAAGGCAATCATAGTACTGTAGGCCATGAAGCCAATCTTGCTTAATGAGAACTCGAGTTCGATAAAAAAAATTATTAGCAATTTTTTCTTAATATATTATATTGTATTGTTTTTGTTCTTGTCAACCCCTACTCATTGGAAAAAGAATTTGTTTAGTTTAGTGTTCTTTTTCTACCTATTGTTTGTTCTCTACATTTTTTAACTTTTCAAGTGGGATAATGAACTCTTGACTGACCCTAAGCATTGACTCGCCGGACTAGTGTGTCAGTATCTGATGTGTGTCAAACATAGCCACACTTCGAACACTTTGAAACTTGTGGGATATTCATAAGAATTTTCATTTTTGTGTTGATTCAAACACTTTAGGGACGTACTCAAATGTTTTTGCTAATGTTATGGTTTTGAATATATGGAAATGGAGCAATTGATGAAGATTAAATATTAGGTGACTTAGTAATTAGCAAAATATAAGGCTAAGATGAAAGAAATGAATATAGTTGGATGTCATTTATGATAAATCCATACGTGAGGAAATAGCTTGATATAGAAGAGATAGGGCTGACAATCAGGCAAGCTTGTAGTGATGGCTCAAAAGGAGCTCACTGCGGTGGTCAGTGACAGAGATGTGGTAGTTGTTTTCTCTTTGTTTATCTTTGATGATCAATTTATCTCCATACATGTTATAAAGAATGCCCCAGCTTTGTTTCTTTGTTTTTGTCTTTTTTTTTCTTCTCTTGTTATCCATGTTTCTGTGTGTGCCATGGATTACATTATGGGATGTGCTTTGATCCAACTACTCAACACAACAATGCATTAGACTATGTTCTAGTATCAATATCAGCTATGACTATATCAGTATTTATCAAAAGTAAACTTGATATCCTTCTAAATTATTGAAAAATCCAAAAACTTTTGATCTATACATGTATAATACTTCTACAAGAATGTAGATTTAGTTTAATTAGAAGATTAGATATATTTAAAATATATGAATTCAGGCTTCTAAGAAGCAAATGTAAGCAAAAGAGGAATGACCAATACACATGGGTTGCATCAACTGATATATCGTGATATGCTACCCATACTTATGGCCCTATCTCTCTACTTTGTGTTGTAGTTGGGTGTTTGGTTGATTGTTTTTCCCTTTTTGTTTTTCTTTCAGTTGCAAATAGTAGCATAGTAGTGTTGCGTGACCATTAGCAAGCATAGGGGTTGTCATGGTGTTGCATTTATAATTCTGCATTGTAATGGTTTCTGAATGTCCTTGCCTCTTTTTTCTTTTGTGAATTGCTTGTTCAAGAGTTTTTTTTACAAATAAATATCTTAAGGCAATTAGAAAGTGCAAAGTGGAGTATGGATTGATAATTTTGTGTAAATGGTTGTTGTTTGATCAATTATGATCCAATAATGAAAAATTATGAATTTTAGTTAACGTGTCTACAAAGTTTTGTGTCCAAATGTTTAGAGAAATATTGTATTGTTGTATTAGTGTCATACTCATATGTTGTGCCTCTATCCATACTTCTTAGACTACTACTAAAGAGGACGTTTCTGTTCGTGTAATGTCTTTAATTAGTCCTGTTGAAAATCATATTCTTGTTGTAAGGAGAAGAGGAACCGAATTTCCAAATTTTAGTTGGGAATCTTTACATATTGAATTTATTAGAAACATGAGTTCCCAAAGCGGGAAATTTACATGTTGTAGTCCTATGACCTCTCAATACATGTTAAGTCTTATATTTTGTGGTCTTGCAAAATCCATGTTAATTAATAAGTTGTAATTGGTACCAATGGAAGTACATTCGTAGGTGCTTGCATAATATGGGGATGGTTATCAATTTACACACTTTTAAGTACCAAATCCAGTGGGATCTTGTGTTTTGTTTTTTCCTTCTCTGTTGGCTATGGGATTTGAGGACATTATGTCATGACAGTGGAGTCTTATGATAGCATAATTCCATCTAGTTGTAGCATTGTTATGCATTTGCAGTTTGATTTCTTTGATTCAGAGAAGAAACCCTTACTTTTTCTTGGTCCCTTGAAGTTGGTTATTAAATTTTTTAGGTTGTGAAATGACAGGATTTGGCAGAAATATATAAAATTGCCCTTCTTAAAAATATTATTCCAGATTAAATGGGCAACGATATTATGCTGTCTCATTTTAGATATAGTTTTTCTCATTCTTGGTTATGACTTTTCTTTGCAGTTGCTTGAGTGGTCATTTGATTGGAAATATATGGTAAGGGGCCTGGTTCTTGATAAGAAGAGAGGCAACATTTTGAAGGTTGGTCTCAATGAATGAACTAATTTCTATGGTTTTGGATCTCCACTTCATGATTCTGTAAACTTTAAGAACCCTTGATCCTGCTTAGGGAAATGTCATTTACTCATCTTTGTGTCCAACAGATGGATCGTCACAAATATGTGAAGGTAGCATATCATGGGTTCAGAGAGATGTTAAAGGAAGAAAAAGTTGCAACCTATGGGAATACTTTGATAAGAGATTCTTTTGATGAGCCTGACTATGCTCTCATTGATACCCTCTTTTCCCTTGCCGAAGCCTACTTATTTGCTCAACTGGTTGACTTTAAGGACAACAAGCCTGGCAAAGTCATAGCTGGAGCTGAGTAAGTTACCTCTATTGACATGCTTTTAAGGAACTTCTATTTGATGTTCAGTATTCTCTGTCAGGGAAACTAAAGGTATAGAATAGAGTTATAGTTTAAAGATATTTTAATAAATGATAGATATTGTTAGCTATGGGGATGAGTCTTGTTGCAATAAGACTGTTCTAATGTGACTTTGAAGATATGAGTTCAAGTCACTGAAATAGTCTCTTAACAATGTAGAGGTAAGGCTACATCCATATGGCTCTCACCTAAGCTTGCAACAAAAAGTCTTGTGCACCAAGCTATCCTTATAGATATTTGCAGCTATCCATTTGTTTTGAGGAATTTTTTGCAATACTGGTTGCAGTTATGCTAGTATGTACAAAGATGTTAGAGCTGCTGTAGACTTGTGCCACCGAGATGGAACTTTGAAACAAATGGTTGCCGAGGATCCTCAAAGGTATGGCTTCCCTTATGACCTAGAGTGATTTACCATTTCTCAAGGATATGTGAAATCTTAAATTTATGCATATGATGTTTGATACTTGTTAGTTTCACATTTTTTTCATGTTCTTGTGTGAGCAAGAATAGCAAGACATGTTCATTGTCATTTTTTTAGATTTTCCTTTTCCCCTATTATTTCATTCCTTTTTGAAGGAAAGTGTGTGCGTATAAAAAGCCTATGAGCTAATAATGTTGGGTGTGTTAATATATTGTCATCTTTGCTTTACCTTTCTCCATATTATTTTATTTTTTGTTGGAGTCATTTGCATATAAAAGCCTATCAGCTATCTATAGGGTGTGTAAATATAATGATTTAGATAGAAACAAAGCAAATGAAGCAAGGAGAAAGACTCTTGGCATAGAAAAGAAGAAGAGTACTACTGGTCTGCTGGTCAAGTTGGCAGCAGTGGCATAATATTAGTGAAGGTATAATTGTAGGAATTGACTGCATTTTAATTGGACAAAGACTGACTCGTATAGATAAAAAAATAAAAATGCTTAATTAGAATCTCATTTATAGATATGACATGACCTAAAAATAAGTCAACATATAACAACTCGCTTTTCTTGGACGTTGACAAATAGAAAAGAATAGTTCTCTCAAATAGACCATATTAGAGAACTTTTTAAAAAAGCTAGAAAAAAACCCTTGCCATTAGGAACCAAATAGGAGAAGTAGTGCACTAAGCCAAAATCGGCCCTATCCTATCTCCAAGTGTATCATTAGGGTCTTGAGGCTATCTACTCTTTCACTTGGGTGCTTTGTTGAAGTCCAATCATCAAAGACATTGGGAAGTGTTGAGGGGAACAAAATGATGTTCTCATGTCTAATGTTGATTGTGTGGTCGTACTTTCTTTTGAATGAGATTTGAAGGGATGAGTTGTCATCGATTATCCAGTCATTAATCAAGAAATCATTGCTTACAAGAGAATGATGGCTTTCTTATCAATCAATGTTATCTAGGGGTCCTTTTTATTTGGACTTTTTTATGAGCCCGATAGTCGATATGACATACCTGGAGGCTAGAAAACTCCAAAGATTGCTTTAGAGTAAGATTCTTGAGTTGACCCTTTTTTGACTAGAACTGGGGGATTGAAAGAAATGGGAAGTAAAATGCTGAGATTTTTGAACATATTCAGGGGTTCAATATGACTTTTGTCACTTCGGCCAAGACAAAAGATGAGGCCTTATTACCATGGGGCAGGTTTGCAAAAACGATCAGGGAAACCTCGAAAGGATGTTGGAAAAGAAAACTATACGAGATCACAAATGCAGATTTCTTAGAGCTAAAAATATGTTAATTGTGATAAACATATTGATCTGGCTAATAAAAAACTGAGGTACCATATCCATTTGACTAGATATATATAAGAGACCTAGCAAAAAGCAAGTAAATAGTTGGATAGCTGAGAGTTAACGTATTTAAACTCTTGTTGAATTGATCTTCAAGACAAGGAAGAAAAGTAGGTTACTTCCTTTGAGAATGTATTATATTAGTTTGTCACATTCTTGGAGATTTTTTTTTATGGTAATTCTTTTTAAAACACTTTGTAGGTTTTTTTTTTTTTTTTTAATATATTATGAAAACAAGGTGTTCTGGATGAGAAAGGGTGGAATTTTGGGGAGGGGAGAAATAATTCCCGTAGGAGATTTGAAGTCATTTTTTCCAATCCCTTGATAAAAATTCGTTCTCTTCATAAAAAATAGAAGATAGAACCGATAAATATTTCTTTTCTTATTCATCCTTGGGGTTGAATGCCTCATTATGAGTGTGAATTTGATTAGGAAGTCTGATGGCAAAAAGAAGGAGATTGAATAGCTCATTCTCCTTTGGTTTGAGAATTGAAGGAATTTTGATTAAGCTTAAAAGGAAAATTTTTTTTATCTATCTTGCTTTCTTTATTTTTTCCTTATCATCCTTTAGCCTTTGTTTTAAATATATATATTTTTAAATTAGACATAGAAAACTTTTCAATGGACAAAGAATTTATGAAAAAAATTGTCTTAGTTAAGAGTAAAATTAAACGTATTGGAAAATTAAACATATAGGAGTACTAAAATAGAAAATTAAACTTTGGATGAAGGACTGATTTGCAATCTGTGTGCAGGGAGGTTGAGTTGGTGGATGAACTCAAAACAGTATACTAATATTTTTTGGATGTATTTTTTTTTTTAAAAAATTAATTAATAAGTTTGGTAATGTTTAACTATGGAAATTTTTAACTGAAACTTATTAAAAAAGATGCAACAAATAATACATAATCTCTATTGGCTTTTTGTAAAATTGTTTAAAAACATTTAATTATTAAAATTATAAAAACTATTTTAAAAGTAGTAAAAATCTTTTAAAAGCAATTTTATTCAAATACAAGACTTAAATCAGTAGGAGAAAAGGATTAGTTACGATCTGTGCTAGGAGGTTGTGGAGGGTGAACAGGAAACAACAATACTAATATTTTTTTAAAATGTATTTAACATAAAATTTGAATAATTAAACTTGTAATTTATAATTAGTTAATTAATTAGTTTAAACACTAATTCCCCTTCCCTATAAACCCCCAAATCACCCCCACCCCATGAGTTCTCGCCCAAAATCGCCCTACCTTCCCACAATTTCTCTGTTGTCTCTTTTACCTGTCAAAGAATATCCCCTTTTCATGATATGTTTGAGGAAAAAAAAAAACACACCCACACAAATAGTTTTGAAAAAGATAACATTAAAAAATCTCCCCGTGTTCCTACTGCAACTGCTGCTAGAATGGCCCTACCTACTAGGATTACAGTTGGAAAGTCTAGACTTTGGTTCTCTAAAGAGATTCCCCGGAGATGACTCCCTTATAGTAGCAATTAAGACGGCAGCAGAAAGAGTATCAAACTATGGATGAGATGAATCAGATTGGAGACTACAACAGTATGGGAAGAACCTTAAGCTAACTCGTTCTCAATGTTGACTTATTGTTTGCCTTTAATGACTTTAGTAATGATTAGTTTAGCTTCCCACATTAACTTTTACAGGTTATGCATATTAGTTTTCCTAATGTTTGATCTGCCCATTCCAAAAAGGAAGAATATGTGTTTGATAAAAAGTAGTATAACAAAAAACCTTTTGAGAAGTTGTGGTTAAATTTGTTGAATTTAAACAATGTGAAGTATTTTCTACTTTAGTTTTCAAATTGGAGCTGTTTAAGGTTGATAAGAGAAAAGGAGGATTAAAAATATGAAGCTTATTTGACACAAATTGAACCAACATTTCAATGAAATAATTATTTGCCAAATCTGTATACAAGAAGGCCTTTTTGTGTATGGAAATGCATTCAACTCAGCATAGTTTTATGTAAAGTATCTGTGAAACCATTCTTTTGATGTGGACTCCTTTGCATCCCTGGTTTGGCATTAGCCCAGAGTCTAGGTTGCATGACTTGTTTTTGGAGAAATTGTTCTAACCATGCATCGTTGAGCATTCAAATTGCTTTGTGCATGATTGAAAATAGAATAAAAAAGAATCTGTTAAAAAGCATCCCACCATTGAGCCTTGTTAAGCACAAATGTGTATGTAACTCCACAGGAACTTGTGTTACACTAACTTTATGGATTATTTATAAATAAACAATAATCTAAGAAATTAGAAAGCTTAATGTTTCTGTTCCAATCATGTGGATAACATTATTCCTGAAACCTTACGTTTCAGATAGGAAGTGAATGAGACAAAACGAAAGGCAGCTTGGACAAAGAAATAAGTGACTTAGAAAAGAAATGAATGAACTAGAAAAAGGCCAAATCTTGTGCTTAGAAGCTCTAATTGTGGGAACAATTGAATTGTAATTTGTACTGTTTATATATATTCACTTTCCTCGGCAGCCTTTTGGTAGGCTTTGATTCCATAAACATGACAAAGTAAACAGATTGGAGCATTCCAACCACTATTGTGATGCTTTCATCCGCATTATGTGTCTAGATTAGGCAGCTGCATGAAGAGATGTTAATAATATTTTGTTTGCTGAATTTTGACAGCTAGAACCTTCATGTATGTTGTCAAATATTCTGATGCCTAGAATGATGGGCTACATAGCACTCTTGCAGAACTAATGAAATTCTTCTCCATAAATGGCCAAAGTAGCAAAAGAGGATCAAGCTATATCTTTAATCCCATCATTCCAGCCTTGCAAGGAAGGATCATATAGTCATCTTTTAAATTGAGCTGGCAGCCTGGGATTCATATGCCATATTATACTAATGTGATTACAGATCATTTTCTGATTAAGGTGCTTAGATTCTTCTGTTCCTTTTTCTTTTTGTCAGGTACATTAATGATGATACATTAATAGTTCCAATGCTAAAAATGCTCAGAGATTCTGGTCGTTCGACATTCTTGGTGACAAATAGGTAACAGTGTGTCCATTTATGATTTTTACTCGATAGTCAATGCATTAAGTGTTCTTTGAAAGAAAGTGGTATCTGTAGGTCCTGGTTTGATTTCATCCAAGAGGGACAGTGTGAAATGGGTGATGTGCAGTTTTACTCAAAAATGAAACCAATCAAAATCAGATTCCTAGACTTCTACACTGACAAATTTTAAGAGGTAAGTGAGAAGAAGAATAAAAATCTGCACAAGGTATTTACAGCTGTTCACCCTATCAAAACTGTAGTCCATTACCCCAGGCCTTCTCCCATGTTTCCAAGATTTCAAGATAATCCACTATTCCTTTTTTTTTCTTTTCAATGGGTTAAGGAACTCTAACATTGACAGTCACACACAGTTTATGCAACTCAAATCACACTATGAGTATTGAAGAGATCTAAACCCTAGCCCGTTTAATAAGCAGAAGTGAGAACTAGAGGCAGATTGAGCATTCAATGTTGCAAAGTTGTTGCTTCTATTAGTGTGCAGCTTTATAGCTGAAGGAGTTCCAGCTGTTGGGAAACAAACAGATGTATATTAATTCATGTTACCAATGCACTCTGCATGTTTCCATTTCTCGATAAATCAGGCATCTGCTTTACACAAATTAGATGTCTGAGTCCTATCTGCCACCCGTATGGATGTTGCACTTACTTAAAATGCAGTTGTTTGACAAGAAATAGATGTCAAAGCATTAAATGCACTTTGAATGGACTGAAGTTTTGCACAAAAGAGACTCCTAAATGTGCTTGCTTAGTCATCAAATTTACTGTCTCTGTGTTTCTCACATACAACTACACACGTTCTTGCAATTCCACTTATGAAACTGGTTCAATCCTCAAAATAGCAAAATTCTAATTTACAAACCCCAGAGATAAGAAACACAGACATGGACAAAGAATTTGGACTAGACATGACATGAATATAATATCACATACGTTGCTACATAATGGGATACAACACTATAGGGTATGCTAACTAAAGGCTACACTTTCTTGTTAACATGGTTATATTATTGATAAATCATTATTTCACAATGAATAGGCTCTCAAAAACCCATATCCATGTCAATGGCATATTCATGGAATATAAGATCCCTCTCCCTCTCTTATTATACTTTTTTGGATTAGATTAACCACAAAAAAAAAAAAAAAAAAAAAAAATCCTAATCTGTCACTCTGCATTCTAGTTTAGTGGAGTCTTAGACTACAGGAAGCTCTCTTTCTTTCTCTTTGTTTTTAACTAATGGCTGAACTTTGTATAGGTAGTTTTCTCAAATCAGAGAATATGTTTAGGATATTTTTTTTGGTTAATATCACAGAACTAAGTTTATTAAATTACCCTTTTTCTTTTCTGTTATAAAAAGGAAATAAAAAGGCTAAAACCTATAACCATTGTGCCTGAATAAAATAAAAAAAAATTGATCATGTCCGAGCATGTATGGTATGGGTCAATATCAGGTACTTTTCTGTTATACTCTACCCCAGAGGAAGTTTCCTTGCATCCCAATATACTGGTAATTGAAAATGTGTACTAGAGGATAGACATCTATTTAGAGGAAGTTAGACATGGAACGTAGGGATAGCATGCTCTATATAAATAAATCTCGAAGCCAGCATATGCATTATGCTTCCTCATGTTAGACATCCAAGTATATATTAGATGGTTGGATTGAAAAGGTGAGTAGACATCTGGCAGTATATTAGATGCTTGACAAGAGTACAGGTTCAGAATCCATAAATGCAACCATTTGGCAACTTAGATATAAACTGCTAAGGTCAGACGTCTGGTTTCAGTAAACTATTGACTTCTGGGGATTTTTAGACGTTTGCTACGTTAATAATATGAGTTCAAAAATTTTGAGCTCTTTTGGTTCATCATGAAAATAGTCCTTATTGACATCACATTTGAGAAATCTAGCACAATGTTCTAGATATAATAAATCTCAAGATTTTGTGAAATAGAAGAAGATTATATACACACAACAATATATACACCATTGCTCCCTCATATGTGTGTATTTTATAAAAAAGTAGAAACTTATTTTAACTAATGTTGAGACTGAGCACAGAATACTCTCCTAAAACAACAACCTTCACATCCTTTACTAGATGTATCAATGCAAGATTTCAGTGGGATGTGTTTGTATTTGAAAGTTGAACATGATAATTCTTGGACAGGGTGTGCAGTTTACTGATGACAAATATTGGTGCAGGGTGCACAGATAATAGTATTAAATCATAGTTGCGGCTTATCACTGGTGTATTGTGATTTGTGACGATTGCGGAACAATTTTGAGTGATTAGCAAAGATTAGGAGGTTGACCCTAACTTATATAAGTATGAGAATTTGATTAGTCGACGGCAATGTCAAGACATATGAGTAACTTTGGTGATATTTTTTTGATAATTTATATGTGTCATCATTAATTGTTATTTACTTATTTCAAGTCCTTTTTTATTGAATTTAAATTGTAAGGCTTAAAGCTTTATCCTCACTGTAAATTTATTATGCATGAATATGTCATGCATTTATTTGTATAAATATTAAATAATTGTTAAAGGTGTTTCATACAAATAAATAACTACTATAACATGAGCATATAGGAAAAAAATATTCAGTAAAATAATAATTAATAAACTCATAGACCAATTGTTCTATATTGGTCCTGTTTGATACCCCATTGGTCTGAAGAATCTATACTAACTGTTATGCATGCGATACACATTAGGAGCTTATGCTGATTTTTTGATTTGATACATATAAACCAATATATGGTCTGTATTGAGAAAAAGAAAGAAGAAGAAATGGGTGGAAGACAGATCACAAATGATAGTAGAGAATCAAAACAGATCTTTTCTGTTTCGTTTTGTTTTGGGGGAACATGGGATGAGTTGTGGTGGGTCTTGTTGCACCTTTTTTGATCCTCCCTCCTCGGCCTTTCTATTTCATTCTTTCAAGGTTGTACTTATTATTTCTTTCCCTTTATCTTTCCTTTTTCTTTACTATCCTTTACATGACAAAAGATGCTGCATAACATGTTTATTATCGAACTGCACTCACAATTGGAAAACTTTGATAAATTGGGGCTGCAAGTTCTTTATAACAGAATTAAGATTTGTATCACCATTTACTATCTGTATTAACTCTCACAATCTCATCGATCTCACCACAATGACATATAAATCAGTTCTAATTATTTTTCACAATCAAGGATTTGTAAAGAAACAATGAAAGAGTATGAGGTGTCAAATTAAATAATGACAGTGGAACAAATATAGTTCTTGTTTATGACAAAGTAAAGAGAGATTTTTAAGCCACCAAACTTATATGATTAGGATTTTTACATCACCGAACTTATATTTGATTTTTATGCCATTGCTAGTTGAGAAGCATAAACGATATCTTCAGGTTGGACAGATTTGGGTACAATAGGGATGCATTTTGGCTCTTTTTCAATTTTCAAATCAAAACATTGGCTGATTAAATAAACTTAATTTTGCGCTAATTAGCAAAAAAGCCAAAACATAGTCTCTTATAAGAGAGAACTAGCTATTTGAGCCCATTACGTGTGATAAACAATGAGAGAAAGGCTTGTGGTTGTTCAAAATTCTTCCAACTAGTAATCAGAGAATGAGAGAGATTAAAGAAGTATTTTTGTTGGTATTTTCCCGTAACCCAGAAGCATAGAGAAGCAAAGTGAGATCTCATAGCCTACGAATATGCTATTTTACATGGTTATGGAGTTTCGAGAGCTTATTACTTTAACCTAGTGTTATTTAAATTATATGCCCATATTAATTGGAAAACATGGCCTTTGGTTAATGTGCCCCACCTTTTGGTGTCCTATTTCATGAAAGTTCACGTGTCACTATGTCTGTGTCATGTTTGTTTTTGTGGAAGTGTTTTGATTCCCATTTCATTTTCTAGCACATAAAACACAAGCATATTGTTTGGAATGAGAATGGTATCAGAGAAATTAATTTATCACAGTTGGGGCAGAAAAAAGAGTTTGATCAAATTAATTTTGCAGTTGGTGAAGAAAGATGGGGAGTAGCAATATTAAGACAACTGAACCAATTCTATCAAATGATGTTTATTCTCAGAAAAAAGACAGAGGGAAACGCCATATAACACATTCACACAATGCTTCTGTTACAAAGAGAGCTAAAAATCCTACAGTCCCAGAACTTCTTCCAGGGCAAGGTAAGGACAAGGATTTTGTCATCACCTACTTCAAACAGAGGCTTTTGGTAGAAAGAAACACGTTTGATGCACTGCATTTTGTTCTTTATGGCAAAGAAAGCATGTATCTCATACTTCAGTGACACCTTATCCTAAGAAGCATGGACACCGTCACGGACATAACATAGACACGCTAACACGTTATTTTTGTAAAATGAGGGCATGTCATATTGGAGATATATTAACTAAAATTAATAGTTTAATTTTAGATATGAAAATATAATTAATCAAAAACACTAAATTAGCAATACAAAATGCATGTTTCCTTTTTCCTCATCCCAAAAAAAAAAAAAAAAAAAAAAATTATAGGAAGAAGCAAGGATGCAAGATGCAAATGAGCCAATATGAAAGAGTTGGGCTATGATATACCTCACAAAACTGAAAAGGACAATAAGGGATAAAAAGCTAATTTGACAAATAATAAAATGTAAATGTCTTTTCATATGATTAGAGTCACTCCATCATTTGAAAATTTTAACTTTTAAAACAATTAAGATATAAATGAAATGATTGTTGAAAATTTAAAACCAATTCATCAAAGTTTATCAATAAGGAAATGAAGTACTTGAAATTTTACTCCTGTTTTCTTCTACTCATGTGGCTTTCCCCCTTGATTGGGACAAATATTATTCTGGTTATTGTCGTGCATTTATCATGCATTTGAGCTCCTGGATGCTAACATTTCCTACCC
The DNA here is from genome assembly GCA_033239525.1 of Nepenthes gracilis. Lineage (NCBI taxonomy): Eukaryota > Viridiplantae > Streptophyta > Magnoliopsida > Caryophyllales > Nepenthaceae > Nepenthes > Nepenthes gracilis. The sequence continues at coordinate 7,056,192 of BSYO01000016.1, read as the reverse complement.
AATAGTGATGAAAAATTCCATAGCACAGTAATGCGTGCATTTGGATGCAACTAAACTACTTTCAATAATTTCTATTGCAGTTTATGGGACTATACAAATATTGTGATGAATTTTCTTTGCCGAAAACATACTGGGAATAGCATTACTGGATCCAGTTTTGGATGGCTTCAGTATTTTGATGTTGTCATCACGGGCAGGTTATTTTCCTTTCTTGATGTTTGCTAATAAGACAATGTTTTTCTCTGCTTCCTACCAAAAGAATGCAACCATGATGTTATGTTATGTTAAATCACAAGTGCACGGTATTGTAATATGTAATAAAGTATAAATCAAGTATCATCTTCTAAGGGATTGAATTTTTATAAGCATCGAAATGAGCCTTATCTTAATATTATTTAAATAACCGAATCAAATGAAAGAATAGCTAAGTAACTAAGTGAATAATTAATCACAACGGAATCGAACTAAAATGAGATTAAATTCTATAAAAATACTAGTTATGTTCAATTTCATCTAAATATTTCTATGTTTCACCTTTCAATTTCTCGGGGATAATATTCAATCATGATGACAATCAAGATAATAAAGATATTTAATGCTTTTTCCCGGGTTATATCAAAACCATAGTCAATATGTCTACCATTATATCTTTATATGAATAAAATTTGTAACTATAAATGAAACTTAATCTATATTTTTAAAGATTACACAAGTCCATATAGTATATCTCTATCTACCATGCAATGCATGTCACTTCTCTCTAAATCAACTATGTATGCATCTCTTCTCGGTTTCAATATACAATATCAAATTATTTTAATAATAATCAAGCATTCAAAAGTATTAAATATAAAGAGAAGTAATCTTAAAGAGAGTATTATTTCAGGAACAAATTTCAAGAGTACATAGTTCAACCAAAGGTTACTTCTAAAACCATAGCAATGAAAACTTAGTTCATATTTGAATTAACACCAAACATAGAAATATGGACTAAGGAAATGAAGAAGAAGAATAGTGAGAATAAATCTACCCCTGCTCCTGGAAGGCTTGCTGCCAGATTCTCCTCCTTTTCCTATGCAGTTCCTCTCCCTGGAACAGCAGCAAGCTGCCCCTCTTTTCTCTCTGTTTTGCTTTCTGCTGTCTCTCCTGAACTTTATGTGTAAATAATAGTCAAGGTGTCCCTCCTTTGTCCTGGTTTTCCTTTTATGTTGCTTTAAATTTTGGAGAAAAATTTTAGGGAAGTGAGTTTTCTTTCAAATTTCACTTATCTTACACATCTGTTGTATTTTGAAATCTTTAGAATCTTGAAGCTTTTATAGTTTCAAAGTGTAGGATTTGAATTAAGCTTTCCAACAACACCAATTATCCTCAGGTAGGATAAAATGACCATTTACCCTTGTTCCTTCAACACCTTGTTTCCTAACCAACAATGAACAAGATTTGATTAGATGTCACATAAGTGGGAGAATTTGTCATAAAATAAGCTCTGAATCATGTATATAAATTAATCACATCATGTTACAATTTTATTTCCAGCCCAGCACTTGCCATGTTGAGTGCATCCAATTTAGTTGTTTGACAAGTTACATAATTTAAGTTCAGTCTCCAAGTTTCCATAATCTTATTCTGTGGTTGGCTTCTGTCTTGTTGGATTTGGATATTACTTGCTGTAGTAGGATCTTGTATTCTATTCTTCTTTGCTGGAAAAAAGAGAAACAGTGTTGAGCTTGTTAATGAGTCCTCTCAATGTACGTGGATTTGAAACATTTCATCATTTCTGTCCCCCCATCCACACCCTTTTGGAAAGAGAGTTCTCTTTCAGTTGGTCCTGGAAACATTTATAGTACAGAGGTTTGCTTATTAGCATCATTTTTCTCAATGTCTCTCAGACATCTCATGCTCTGCACTTGGGCCTTTCTTTCACCATCTTACTGAACTTTATCTATATGTTCAGTATTTTCCAAGATATTCTGGAACTATGTAGTACAGGAATAGAACCTTAAATCTTTATAAGTGGGTTGTTTATATTCTGTAATTGTGTGTCTTTAAGCATGAATAATTATTATTCTCCATTTTTTATCCTTTCTTTTGCACATTCTCTCATAACTAACTTGCAATTTAGTGTTAAGTTAGTAAAGAGTTCTGTAAATCATATTCTGTTGGATCTTATTGAATGGCTCGACGGAACGTAAATATTTGCAACCAGTGGTTGCATCTCTACATTGTGCTTGAGAGGTGGACGTAGTGTTTGCGTTGCTACTCTATTTCACTTGATTCATACCTGTTATCAACATTATAATATGGTTTTATAGTGAAAACGTGATGATAGGTGATTCTTTAAACATATCCCTTGTGATCATTCTTTGCCGATCGTTCATGCAGTGCAAAACCAGGATTTTTCCATGAAGAAAATCGTGCTAATATTTTTGAGGTTGTGCCTGAATCGGGATTGCTTATAAATACTGATAATGGCACTCCTATGCCTCAAGTTAGTGTGAACATCATTTTTGGTATTCTATGGTCTTAACTCTGTTTCATAGTAAAGCAACTTAAATATATCTTGCATGAAAAACAGGTTGGAAATACTACAGCAATATTGCCATCAAAGGGACTAACCAATGCTTGCCAGGTTTTCCAGGTAGGTGCTTGTAATAGTAATCTTTTACTCCAAGGTCTATCTGTTGATGAAAACTTTGTCAATCATCCCCATGGTGTTTTAGTTAACTTCATGTCTCACACATGTTATATGCGGTAGTTATACTGTTGAATGTGCATTTGCAGGGTGGCAATGTTGCCCATTTGCATAAACTGCTCCACATTGAATCCAGTTCACAGGTGATATTTCATGGTCCACTATTTTTGCAAGGTCTCTTTCCACATATACTTTCAAATGTCCCCAGAAGATCAGTACTTTTTTTCCTAAAAAAAAGTTACATCCTCCTTTTCCATTCAGTTCTTTTTTTCTTGCTTCATTTGCTAGTTAAAGTTGTGGTGGGGCCATTGGGAAATTGAACTTGAGACTATTTATAAGTTTGCATTAGTATCTCACTGCCCAAAAACATGACTTACTTGTCAGGCTTATTCTTCAGACTACTATTATTATTTGTTTGATGACTTTGTATTTGCTTCTCTGACAATGTTTTTCTGATAATTGGAATAACCAATGCTTTGTAATGCTAGTAAGGGGAATGCTATGTTTAACTGAATCTTTCTGTTGTTTCTCCTCTTGGGAATGGACAATCACTCTTGAAAGGATGCTTGAAAAATTTTTGAACTGTTCTTGTTGTATCTTGTGTTCCCCATAGCCATAATTGCTGTTTTGGTTGGTCATACTTATCTGAGGGCCTTTGTTTTCCTGTGTAATTTTATTGTTTTTTTCACTTTAAAATGCTATAAGCAGCTTCTTCTTCTTCTCCTCTGACTACTCATCCTGCCCTCCTTGCCTCCACCTCCATGCTTCCTTCACCGTGTGCTAAGAGAGATGAATTCTATGTTGGACATCTTGTTTCAGTCGCTATTATCAGTTTGTAACGGCATCATTTAACTTCGTTTTCCTTCCTTTTCTGGGTAGGATTTTCTTCTCATACTTTATGGATAAGACCTTCTAATGTAATTGTCTGGCTTTGTTACTGTAGATATTTCAGATCTTTAGATAACTATTATAGTGGATTATGAATTATTATTTTTCTGTTGAACTTCTATAATTGTTGTGACCTTGATTCCTTTGGAGAATTTTCTCTTTATGTGATTCATGACAAGTATGAGATGCTTCTTTGATAGCCTGACCAATTCTGATACATTAGTCAGGAATATTGCAGAATATTTTGAATAATTTTGCACCTTAATTAGTTCGCCTAACTATGGCATAATTTGTACATATCTTGTCAATTGGGAAGGCAATTATAACTTCCCTTTTTAGATAGAGATAATTGAAATTATTGCTAGAAATCAGCATTGTATAATAAGGAGAATTCTCACAACGAGTGCAATTTGTGCAAATACATTGTTTGACATGGTATCAGAGCTAGATTTCAGAGTTTCGACATTTAGGCTATCTTTGTGGTGTTCAAACCTTGTGTTCTATTTCGTGTAAGTCTCATTTTGTAAATTAGAACAAGCATCTTAAAACTTGTTCTAGGTCATTTGGTTGAGTTTGGTGGAAAACTTACGTGATTCTTTTGAAACTGGGTTAAGCTTTTTGATCCTGTGACTTAACAATACTTCATTCTTTTGTTCGTGTACAGTCCTTCGCGAATGAGTTATACTCTTTGTTTGGTTCATCTTGGAATCCTTCAGTTCTTGATCAGATCATCTTGAAGTCTTTCATTTCTTCGCTTTCTATCTATATTTTCATTGATCATTTTGTCTGTTTGTTTTTGTGGCTCAACTGGCTCGGGATTTCATTGTATTTGCAGGAAGATAGGGCACAGTGAACTGTTCTTATGATAAGAAGTTTGGTCCTTTTGTTTTTGTGGTGAATAGCTAGGGTGCAGCAAAGCTGTTCTTATAATTTGTGGTTCTTATTTTTTATTATTACTTGAGTTGGAGGAGTCCTTCACTATGTCTTCAAGTAATGTAGAATTTTTTGGGGTATGATTCAACGGACAAAAATATTCTGCATGGGAATTTCAAATTCAACTATTTGTCACTAGAAAAGAATCATAGGCCTATATCGATGGAAGTGACTCATTTCCTACAATGCTTATGAAATTATCCCAATGGTAGGTTCAAGATAACCGTGCGATGACTTGGATTTTGGGTACCATTGATCCACGCATTGTTCTCAATTTGTGTCCTTATGAAACTATTAGAACTATGTGGAAATACTTTACAAAGGTGTATCACCAAGATAACACTGCTCACCGCTTTCAATTGAAATATGAAATTTTTGTTATACTCAAGGTGATATTCCAATTCAAGATTATTTCTTTGTATTGTAAAGCTTATGGGTAGAATTTGACAATATAAATTATTCCTATGTTCCCTTTAAATTCTGGGTTGAACTTTATCTACTATAGTTTATTTAGTTAAGTAGTTTTCCTCTCGCATCTTGCATTTTGACACCCTATACTATCCACACCTTCAATAGCACCCCAACCATCTTGATATGCATACATTTGGCTACACAAGTTTTGTGCATCTTCTACCCTGTGAATGTCACAAACTTTTGGCCTGATTCATTAAATGTGCATTGATGGGTTACAACATCTCTTACAAATGTTACGTTTGCTATCCACATTTCAACAGATTTTGCATCTCTCATAATGTTATCTTTATTGACAATCAATCCTTTTTCCCTACTCATGTTGATGAATTTTCTGAAATTCATGATCTTCCTAATATTGAAGACTTCACCACTACCCCTAAACACTTCAAACCTGAAATTGTATATGAACGATGACAACTAATGTTGTCTCTTCTAGAGCCTGACCTGCCATATGAGCCTATGACGCACTCTTCCCCTCAGGCAGTTTTGACTTCAGATATCAACCTGCAACAATCTACAAGTGTCTCTCGCCCTTTTGATCAGTATAGATTTTTGGCTACATCTCGTCATGCCAATCTGACATCTATTCCTATTCCATCACTCTATTTTGAAGCTATTATATATATGTTGGTGTGAGGCAATGAGGGAAGAACTTCAAGCTCTTCAGGATAACTTTACATGGGATGTAGTCCCCTGTCTTGCTCATGTCAAGGCTACTTGATGTAAATGAGTCTACTCTATGAAGCTCCACTCAGATAGAACAAGGCCTGCTTGGTTACTCTTGGAAATTGATAGGGATATGAAGTGAATTATGAGAAGACTTTTGCTCCAATAGCTAAGATGACTACAGTGTGAATGATGATTTCTATTACTGCTTTATAGGACTGGCCCCCTCATGAAATGGACATAAAAGTGCATTCCTTCGTGGAGACCTCAAGGAAGAGATATATATTGCACTATCATTGAGGATGACTTCCTTCTCTGCAAATGATGTATGTAAATTGTAGCAATCTCTCTATGGGTTAAAACAGGCCGCTCAAGCATGGTTTACAAATTATGCTCTACCTTACTTTAATTCCACTTTGAAAAACGTTAATATGATTCATCTCTATTACTTTGTAAGACATCCATGGGTATTTTTCTTCCTCTTCTTTGTGTTGATGATATAGTTGTTGTTGGGATAGATTCTGCCCTGATTACTAGTCTATAGCAACATCTTCAAGCTTTGTTTCATAAGAAGGGTTTAGGATCACTTATGTATTTCTTAGGGTTAAAAGTTCACACTAATTCTACAAGTATCTTCTTGAATCAACAAAGTACATTCAGGAGTTGATTACTTTGGTTGCTTATTAGAATACTATCTCTATGGATATTTTCCTAGAGGTCAATGTGAAAAATTGTAGTGGCGAGGGTGATCTTCTTTCTGACCCTACTCTCTATCAACAATTGATGGGAAGTTTGAACTACTTGACCATTACTCGGCTTGACATTTCCTTTACTATTCAACAAATGAATCAATTTATGCACACTCTAGGCCATCTACATTTAGTTATAGTTCGATGTATCATTGGCTATCTTTATGGAACACCAAGTTGTGGGTTATTCTTTTCCATTGGCTTTCCACTCCGACTTGTTGCTTTTAGTGATGAAGATCAAGTCGGCTATCCAGATATACAATGACCTGTCATTGGGTGATGTATGTTTGTTGGCCATTCCTTGATTTTCTGGAAGAGTAAGAAGTAGGATCATGCTTCCTAATCTTCCTCCGAGTCTAAATATCGGGTAATGTCAGCTACTTATTCTAAAATTGTGTGGCTTCATAGACTTCTAGATGAACTTGGCTTTCCCAAATTGACCCCACTCCTCTCCATGCAGACAATACAAGTACTATTCAAATTACAACCAACTTGGTTTATTATGAGCAGAGAAAACATATTGAAGTAGATTTGGGAAGCTGTGGATACTAGCGCCATTTCTCTTCCTTTCCACTACTAATCAGACAACCGATGTATTCGCTAAAGCCATAACTTGACAATGACATAGTTTTTCATGGGCAAATTGATGCTTCTTGATTCATTGTCATCAAATCGAGAGGGATTTTGGTCAAGAATATTTATTTTGAATTGGAAAGATAATTATATCTTCTAAATATCTTGTAAATTGGAAAGACAATTATAACCTCCATTTTTTAGATAAAGATAATTGAAAGATAAACGTTTGGAAATTGGGAAGGCAATTATAACCTCAATTTGAAAATTAAGAAAGATAAACGTTTTATACTGTGGAGAACTCTCACAAAGAAAGCAATTCATCCAAATACATTGTTTGACACAATATAATGAAACCAAAATTGTGGCACCACGTGTTTTACTGATCTTCTCATGTAGTTTTTGTAAAAATTAATTATTGTTAAATTGCTTGGAGCTTTATTCTGATATCTATTAAACTGTAGTAGGTTCTTTATGTTGGGGATCACATCTATGGAGACATATTGCGCAGCAAAAAAGTTCTTGGTAAAAGTCATTTCATATTTGTCTTTTTCCTTGTGCAATATTGTATATCATATTTTCTTTCCCTTGTTTAACTTTGTTGTTGTGTTATCATTATCTTTTGTTCAGACTTTCTTCTTTCTACTTGTTTTGTTGGATTTGTGGTTGCTAGCTTACTTGATGAAGGGCAATGACGTCAGTAAAGTTATGAAATATAAGTTATCAAGTTCCTTTTTTTTCCCTTCTAAGAAAATACAAAATATATCAATGTGACGCCATGGGTATTGGCCAATATAAATAGGTACAGCCTAATCCCTTCCAAAAGAATTGGATTGATACCAAAAAGGGGGAAAGAAAACACAATGACAAGCCAAATAAACATGAAAAAGCAGGAGCCAAAAAATGACTCCTTTCTTAGCTATAAAATTTGACATAAAAATCGAGTCCTTTCCACTCCTTGGGCATGTTTACTTAGAATTATGCTCAATTCCTATGCTTACTGATTTTTGGTTAAACAATGTAATAACTTAAATAGACAACTAGGTTCAGCTTTTTTCTTGTTTCCTTGGATTATTTAGATGATTAAATCTTAGCATTTAGGTTATTTAATCTCAACTCAGTAACTGCTATCTGGAACTTCTATTAGCAAATACTAAGTATTTTCTATCTACAGATTAGTTAATAATTTATCAGTTGGAATATACTATATAAACCTTTTGTTTAAAACTGAATTTCTATAGCTTGGCAATTGAGCAAAATATTTTTTATTGACATTCTTTGAGAAAGTTATGATAAATGTAAGACTAAAATTTTTAATGCATTTTTCAATGATTTAGAAGATTTTTTTCTGTCAATAACTTCATTAAATCATCACAGTGTTTATTTGATCTTGTTAACTGTGGAATAGGCCTTTGTGCTTGCTACCTATTGTAGTACATACTAGTTCAAAATGTTTTTCTGGCAGTATGTTAATAATTGGGAAAGTGGCTAGATTAATTGCTATTTGTAGTCTTGAAAGATTACTATTGTCCATTCTATTTTTTTTTTGGACTTTAATAAATATATCTTCCTAAAGCTGTTTTTTATATTTTCTTTTCCTTTTTTTTTTAAACTTGCACCACCAATGAGATTGACATATCCTCATTCACAAATCAAGTAAACATGACTACAGGAACTAGAATTAAAGATGAAACATTACGAGAGACTAAGATCAAGGTATTTGAAATTCTTAATTTAGTTTGATTTCTTCTTTGTGACATATTGTTCTTTTTTTCTTGTTAAACAGGGTGGAGAACAATGCTTGTTGTTCCTGAGCTTGAAAGAGAGGTTGAACTCCTGTGGGAATTCAGGGACATCCGCAAAGTATGCCATTTGGTTTTCATTTTTACATGCTAGATCAATTTGGAATCTCAATAGAATTAGCTTGTGGTAGTTGTATACTTTTTCTTTATATTCTAGTATTTGTTAGATGCTTCATTATATCATTTGTTAAATTTTCTTGAATGCAAAGATATTGACACTTGATAATGGTATGACTCTATGTAAAAGTAAGTTTTTGAATTGAATCCCCTATCAAATAAATGGCTTGTAGTTTTACTGATTACAAACTATGTATCTGCTATTGTGGTTAACAACTATACTGCACCGTGATATTGTAGTTCCACAATAATAACAATAACAAAAATAAAACCTTACGTACCACCAAGTGTTGTCAGAAAAAGGGCATCTGGGGCACAAAGCTTCTGTTAAATGCTAAGTTTAGGGAAGGATCAGACCATTTTAGGTTTATTATATATAGTCTTACTTTATATTATGTATAAGATCATTTCCATTACTTGAACCTGTGATCACTTAGTCATGCCACAACAACTCTCCTATTGCGCTAGCTTTTTGTGGTTGGTGTGCCTAATGTAGCATCCTTTTTGATATGGTTGGCGTGCACGGCTGTAGTTACACTTCATTACATATTCAGATTTAAGGCTAAGTAGATCCAATTTTTTCAGTTGAATAATGCCTCTGGTTGTGTGACTGATTCTTTTAGATTTTGCCTTGAAGTATTGGCCAAACATCCCCTAATTGGGTTTAGATTCAGAATATGGAAATTTATTTTCGTTCATGCACAAATTGTTCATAAATAAGTAGACCTTGTTTTCCTTGCTGAATAGGATATTATATAGAATCCTCCCTTCCTCTCATTTGTGTTGGGGACAATGGGTCTTGAACCTACTTGTGTGTTGCACATTGTATTATACTTTTGTTCTGTTGTCATCCTAAGAGGGTGAGACTTTAGCGTAATGCCAATGCTGCTCCCTTGTAACCCGAAGGTCATCAGTTGAAATGTAGGAGCTAGCTTCTTAACAATGTAATGTTAAGGTTGCCTTCAATGTATCCTCTTCCTAGGTATTGCAATGCAGAAAGCTTTTGGTACTAGACCATCTTTTTCATTTTACCGTGATCACAAAAAAAAAAGCTCTATATCAACCTAGTTACTTATAGATTATTTGATACCATTTCTATTATTCTTGTACTACTTTCAGTATAAACACATCTACTAAGTCAGAAAGTTTGTGCTAATGATCCAAATATTGTTTCCTCCGTTTTTTAAATATTTTAGCTTATTTCTCAGAACCGTGCACTTTCAAATGGTTGGCCTAGTGTATAAGGCTTCTCACATTGTAGATTCTAAGAAAGATCAAATGTATGCAACCTTACCCCTACATTGTAGAGATGCTCTACTCGTGACATTTAAGTAACAATAGTGCAACTTTACTGTTGTATTAAGGATCATGTAAATTACACTCATTTGATGTTGTAAATAAACTCATTGAAATAGGTGTGTTGATGCACAACATTCCTTTCCAACTGACACTTCTATATCTTGCAGCAACTTCGATTATTGAGGAATGAGCGTAATCCCATTGAAGACAAACTACATCGTATTAAGTGGTCTCTTAAGTAAGTAGTAAGTCCTGCTAATGTTACATATTGCATTTGAAGAGTGTCCTCAGTGCTCCAACCTAATATATAAAGCTTCAAATTTAGTTTTATTTTTTGGACATGTAATTTGTATCAATGGCATGGCCTAGGATTAGGATATCCCACCCAACCTCTCCTTGATTGTAGTGCAAGAATATCAATTTTTGATAGTACAGAGAAGAAACTGGCCCAAAAATTGGATAGGAGTCAAGACATTGTCGGGCATGGGTGGTAGACTCAAGTGCCCCCCACCTCTTACAATGGAAAATAATGGGGCTAGTCTCGTCCCCCCAAATAAAGTGGGGGGCCTTGTGCACCTTAAGGCACAACCATGGATTTCACATCTTAGAATCAAGCCAATTTTAGAGCAGCTTTGTAATAATGGAACCAACTAGCAAAAAACATTTATGTTGCAAAGACCAATGCACCAACTGGGAGTGTAATATCCTGCCTTCCCCTCCCCTCAGGCCGAAGTGCTAATGCAGTCTTGAGGGATTGGTCTTCTGAAAGGAAATTTCTGCTTAACACCCTGCTTTGTTGCTTATATTAAGCTTGAGATTGGGCCATTAATTTAATGCGTCCATGATGACAGTATGTATTACATCCAATTTGTCAATATTTGACTTCCTCATTTTGTGAGTTTGAGTTTGCATCTATAAATATCAGATGATTACCTTTCAGAATGTCTGCTATAAGATGAATAGTGGCTCTTAATGAGAAGAGAATTAACCCCGAGGTTACTTTTTTTTTTGGTTAAAACCCTGAGGTCACTTCAACACATTTTATTTTATGATTATTCTGTTGGTAATACCTTGTATGCCTTTATCTTTGTGCTATGGCATGCTCTCAACTTTTGAAATTTATTGTTGTAGCAAAATGATTTCATCCCAAAACATGAACAATGCAGGTTTGAAGATCTGAACACCGACCAGAAGGAAGCATTACAATTTGAACTAAGAAATTTGGAGGTTTGGTTTGACTCTTAATTTCTTTGTAATGTTAAATATTGTTTCCCTTGACAAACACAGAAGGGCATTGATTGGCTGACAGAAACTAAACTAGTCTGGAATTTATTTACTCCAGTTGGAGGGTTAGCTGGAAATAATTTTACTGTTAATAAAGGGTCTGTTGCATTCAAATTAAAATTTTGAATTTTAGTTTCCTTTTCAATGTTAAGAACTGTTGTCCCCTAATGAAAAAGGAAGTGCATTGTTTTCCGACAAACATTCTATGTACCGGTGTGTATTTGCTGCACTTGAAGGGGAGGTGACATTAATTAATCCATTTATACTACATCATTTTAGGACAAAGATGAAAATCTCATGGATGAGTGTTGGAATCGGTAAATGGTCCTTATACATGAGTGTTGCATTAACTTTACTTGTTTATTATATTAGGAATTTTTTTTTGTGAAGGAGTATTTATAGAAATTGTAATGTTGTCAGTTCGGAAATCCTACCAATTAGAGAGCTTATAATATGTTTAGTGGTTAGACAACTCTCTGATTTTATTTGATATGTAATATACATGGACTTGTATAAGACAATTAAGTTGATTTCATTTCCATTTTCAGTGTGTCTAGTGTCTCCCTTGGCAGTAATATTAGTTTCTTAAATTCTTTGCAAATTTGTACCATTTTCTAAAAGGGAATAAATGCCTCTTAATTCTTACGTGGTTATCCAATATTCTACGAATTTATATCTTCTTCTTGGATGTTGATGGAAGATGATGAACAACTGATTGACAATTTCTGTTTAATTGCTTGGACTTGTCAGTATCAAAGGGAACAGACGCGTCTTGCCCACCAACAAGTTCAACGTGAATTGCACCAAAAGGTTAGAAATTTGCTTGGATTCCTATGCATAACCATTTAAGGCAGAATTCATGTGCTGGCTTAGCTTCCAGCTCGGGACCATTGTTTGTATGGAAAATTTCAATGGATAACAATGTTTGTTTGCATTTTTGGTGTCCAGAAGATTTCTCATTGCCTATTGGATTGCACCTTTGTCTCATGTCAGAACCTTGTAATTGAATAGCCTATGTACTTCTGTGTGTTTGCCTTTAGAAGTTTAAGAATTTTTTTCCTAAATAATTAAATTGATTGAGATCTAATATTGGGCAAATTCGATCCAATGCTCTATTTCTAATTAAGTTTTTCTTGATTTGACAGTAAGGTAAAACATGCTTCTCCCAATTCATTCTGCATGTGTTGTTGATAACTTGCAATCATGGAATAAAACATCGGCTGATAAATATCAATATCAAGACCCTCAATATTGATATTTATTGATACAAAGGCAAAATCACAATATATCATGGCATCGGCATCAATATTTGCTTATTAACATAGGATTTACAGAAACTTTTTTGTTTCCCATATATTCAATACTGATATTTATTGTCAAATAAGTTTAATACCGATACGGCCGCAACCATCTATTTTTGCCCGTAACATTGGCCAGTTGTGTTTGTGATAAATAATGTTGTGTTAAATGTATACATTATTACGAATTTGTTTTTCATGCTTGACATATTCACATCAATTCTCTCAGTTCCACGAAGTATGGGGACAACTTATGAAGACTGGCTACCAGAATTCTCGCTTTGCACATCAGGTTAGTTTAAATTATCTGATCTGAGTCTAACGGATTGAATTACACTTTTGAGATGGCCATTTTAGCTCAGTCTGTCATCATGTGCTCTCTCCCACTTTTGTCAGTAATCTGGTCATATTGCTGGAAAAAATTCTGGATGATGTTTTTCTATGTATCACATGCTGGGAACCAAAGCCACAATCCCTCTCTTGTGTGAACTGGGCAGGAAACTAACAAATAGAGTAAAATCATATGCACGAGAAACAATTTTCATGTAGCCTTTCTCATAACTAAGGGGAAAAGCCACAAGATTTGATAGCCTTTGAAGATGCTCAAATATAAATAGTTTAGTTATGCAAACTCTAGCACTACTCAGCTTAGATTAGCAACCCTCATAACATAAACCTTCCGCAAAACTCAAGATTTGGATAAACAAAGAGCAAATAAGAACTAACTAGCAAAAAAGTTCTACAATGAATCCAAAACAACATACCAAATTTTGGTGGAAAATGGAATACAAAGCGTTGCCTGAACAGATGACAAACTTACTGGAGTTTTGTTGAAGAGTGGAACACAAACAATTGCCCAAGTAAGTGACAAACTCTTCCTCTTCTCCTTCCTTCTGTTATCCCTCGTGTGCCATGCTCAAAAGGTTTGTTTTGTTGTGTTAAATGAAACCCAAGCTGTGTTTGATTTATATAGCCATTTAGAAAACTATCATGGTGCTTGCGAACCAGTCACTCATGAGGATTCTACCAATTACCTGCTTCATCCTTGATAATGAGTCAATTGCTGACTGAGCACCGGACTGCTTGCTTGTCATGTGCTATCACTCTGCCAATCTGCTCCACTAACTTCCTATTGTTGCTCATCAACTGCCTAGCTACTTTCAAGTGCAGATCTAGTTCACGTCAAGCACCTGTTCTTGGGCATTCTCTCATTTGTTCTCCAATGAACAAGCATCATATGCTAGAATTCCGCTGATATTCCTCTCGAGAATCACACACCAGCACCAATGTACAAAAAATTGCTATGTATAACGACATATGACTCGCATAGAAACAACCTGTCAATGGGTCTGAATACGTCTCAATAGAGAGTTTCCTTCTCATGAAATAGAAAATTTCTTCTCTAATTGTAACCTGTTAAAATCAATCACCTTCTTAATTTACAGCCTAATTATAATCAATTATAATTAAAACATAATCAATCAAAATAATCTAATAAAGGAAATATATACAATACAATGATCTTGATCATATCGACATTCTCTTTTAAATTAATGTTGATCGATTAAAAAGTATCAATTTGTTAATCACGAATATTGTTGTCATGATAGAATTTTAGTAAAAAACATTCACCGTTTGAAAATGGGTGGAGATAAGTGAAGGCATTATTACATGTTGGTTAAATAGTTCATGAATATGGTAACAATTGACTTCAATATGTTTTGTGCACTCATGAAATACTGAATTGATAAAAATTTTGATAGCATTGATATTATTAGCAAAAAAAGGGTCAGATAATGCTGCAGAATACAAAGTTCCCCTAACAAGCCCCTCAACTAGATGATCTCCAAACAAGTTGAAGACATATTACAGGTACTCTGACTTGTTGGAAGACTTCAATGCCTGATTTTGCTTCTTACACTTCAAAAAATAAGAGCATTATCAACAAATATGTGCCACCCATTAACTGAATGACGAGTGTTTGCTCAACTAACCAATAACTAAATCTCATTAACCAGAGAGAATTCCAATTGGAAAGAATAATCTTTAACCAGAGGTATTCTTCAGGTAATGAACAATAGGTCTCATTACTGCTATGTGTGTGTCAGGGTGCCAGCATAAACTGACTTACCTGTTGGATTGCAAAAGAGATATCAAGTCTAGTATTGTCAAATAATTCAAACTTCCTATCAGCTATCAATATGTAGGTAGATCAGAAAATAAATCTCCTTCCTATTGTCAAAACTTTAAATTAACCTCTATAGATATAGGTATTGAGTTTCTAGATTGAAGACCAACCAAAGTAATCTCATGTCTATACTCTTGTAGGTGCAAAAGTGTGCTAATAGGAGTAAGTTGTACCACAAGGTTAAGATAATGTTACAGAAAATGAACATTTTTCTTATGAAAAGAAGTCTTGAGATGCTATTATAGTTGCTTAATTAACTGAGCATTAAATCTATTTATAACATTATCATTCACATATATTGGAAGTATAACAACTCTAGAAATAGTCTTTCTAAGAAAAAGAGAGGACTCAAACTAACTTTAAGTAAATTTAAAATCAAGAAGAGTGGTATAAAATTTTTCAAACCATGCTTGTCGTGCTTGCTTTAAGCCATACAAGGAGCATTCAACCTACAGACCTTAGAGGAGTAATGGAGTTATGTGGATTTCTTACTTTACTTCCTTTGCATCCCTATATAAAAATGCATTCTTAACATCCAAATGACCATCCTTTGAAAGAAGTAATAGCCACAATAGTAAATACAGCAATTTTAGCCACTAATGCAAAAGTTCATTATTAAGGCCATAAACCTGTTGATTTTGGAGTGCTCACAAATATGCTTTATATCTTTTGATGAAATCATCGTACTATAGCTTAATAGTATATACCCATTTATATTTAATAGGATTGACTACAGAGGGAGACAGTACAATATACTAATTATGATTATCTTGAAGAGCTTAAAGCTTGTCTTGTATAAATTGTTGTCAATACTTTTAAGTAGAAGTCAAGAATAAGATGAAGATATAAGAGTAGTATCCAGAGTTGCCTGACGAACGGTATGAGAAAAATTGTATCTATCAAGAAGACAAGTATTCCAAGTTGACTATCGAGGTTTGGGTGTAACAGAATTAGGTGACGATTTAGGGTAAAAAAGTGATAGTGGATGACGACTTTGATACGCAATCCCTATTTTAAATTAGACAAGGCATGTAATGAAAAGTCAAAAGTATGACTGAAATGGAATTATGAATAACCCGAGATAGGTAGTAATATTGGTTTTTAAAAATGGCCACATGATGTGAAGTGCAAAACATGTTGGCATCAGTATCATAACTAGCAAATCCTTTGTGTCTATTACTAAATCTGAGAAATATAAGCTTGTGATGTACAATTGATATTAAGTTGACGAAGCAAACACAACCAAAATATGAAGAGAATGATACTTTGGAGTAGTTCTAAACAAACGAAAACATGGGGAATCATGATGTAAAATTTGTAAGGGTAAGTGATTAATCAAATAAACAATCGCTAATAAGGCTTCTACCCAAAATTTAGTAGGTGTGGATGATTCAATCAAAAATATTTGAATAGCATAAAAAAGATAACTATTCTTATACTCTGCGACTCCATTTTGTTGTGGAGTGTAAGAAAATAAATGTTGGGGAAGAATGCTTTTTGTGTTTAATTAATCCCAAAAATCATCTAACATATGCTTCCCCCCTTCAAGAATCTGAGTGTAAGATTTTAATATGCGTTAAGAATTGTGTTTCAACATAAGTAATAAATGTTTGAAAGGCAAAAAGTGCCTCAACTTTAGGGCAAATAAAATATATCTAAGTAAATGATTATAGTTATTAATGAACGTGACAAAATATTTGTAGTGAGTAACTCCATGCTTCGGTATGAATATATTCAAGACTCGTGGGAGCATGACTATCTTGCAAAGGAAAAAGTAAAGCTTTATTTTTAATAATTTTGTAAGAAACACAATCAGATAATATAGTAAATTATGAGAATGAATCTTTATTGTCCAAATAACCAAATTTTATAAAATGAGTCTAGATGCTAGAATTGGGATACCCTAATGATTTATTTTAAACATCACTATCATTAGTAACGAAAGTGCAAGCTAAAAGTGCAATCATATGAATAGGAAACTGAAAAAGAAATAGATGTCTCACTTAAGGCCGATTCGTGATCACTTTTCCCAATGCTTGATCCGATTCAAGACAACCAGTACGTTAAAAGTGAATATCAAAATAATTAACTTTTTGTCCCATAGGAATCAAACTCATAGATAATTTTAGAGATATAAATATATTAATAAAGTAAGACCCTAGATTTCCAACTACGATGATAGAAAGAGAAATGTCATTGATTACATAAATATATTGCTCATCTTCATAGTTACGAATATGATGTATGGTATTTGTATTGCCCGTCATATGATTCAAGAGAGCTAAGTTAATTAACCTAGAAGAAGTGAGCAATTTGTGCTTTCCTTGAAACCCTATAACAAGAAATGCAAAAACATCATATGTTTTACTATATCGGGAGTGCGAGAGGATGAATGAGCATTGGATGACTGACTACTAATAGAAATGGCCTGGACATCAACTAAAGTACTAGACATTAGTGTAGAAAGCTCGAGCTTGTTTACTTTGAGGTTACTTGAGACAATCCTTAATAATGTGCCACTTTTTTTTGCAATAATTGCAGAATTTATTGCTGTAATTATTTGTAATATGCCCAAACTCCTTACAACTATTGCACTGTGTTTATGACTTAAACTTTTCCTTTTCTTGGGAAACATATGCTAAATTAACCATCTCAGAAGGTACTATGTCTTGTCTTATGCTAATTTGTGTGGCTAGGCATTGCCCTTCACGTAGAAATTTCCCTAGGCATATATATAGGGATGGAACATAATTGTGATTAAGAAGACTTGCTTGTGTAGTCTTATATTTTTTGGTGTTAGTTTCATCATAAACTGATCTTTTACTCTCTGCACGAACTTCTTGTTGTGCCACAAGTGCTACCTTAGGGACATTAGAATGAACTATTCTAGTATATTTACTCGATAAATGAAAAAATTCAGTATAGAACTGTTTAACAAATATGTCACATTATTTGTAATTAACAATCTCTAATTCCAATTGGAATTTTTGAGTATTATTTTCTTGATTATAGATATGTTTGAGATAATCTCATATCTTTTTAGTAGTAGTTAAAGATTGAAGATTATTCACCATATATGATTTAATTGAACCCAACAAAAGTCAACCCAAACATTCAAAAATTTGGTGCATTAAAATTACGAAAGTGCGATAAAGAAATTGACATGTATTTTTATGACGGAGGAAAACCCCAACTAGGCAAAAACCTCTTAACTAAATGTGCGCCATCTTTAAAAAATTTTCACTCTAAAAAGAAAGTCAACTTAAAACTGGCAGTTATGATGTGTTACCTCTACTAGCCAACAAACTCCTAGAACGTGACCCTTATCAAAGAGTCCATTTTTGATTGGCTCTCCTTGGTGTGGATATGGACCCCCTAGAGCTCCATTTTATTGCTGGACATGTCTTTCAATCGGTGCACTCAAGCTTCATCAATGAAGTCATGGAATTTGGAAATTTTAGGTGGATAACAACAGGGTAAACCATTCCTTTCAAGCTTCATTAATTGGGAAGCAAATAAACTTTTAATGCCCTCTCTTGGTAGCACATTCTCCTTGTATTCTCCTCACTCAAATGAGTGAAAAAGAGGTTATTTATTGGAAAAAAGTGCAGACAACTGGCCAGAAATTGGGCTGACAAACGTGGATCGAGAGCTGCTCTTGCATTGTCTCATGTTGTTCACTTCTTTACCAAGCTTGCCTGAGTGACCCCCCCTCCCCCCCCCCTCGGCGCCCCCCGCAATGTAGCTCACGGCTGATTCTGTAACACCAAACAATGAATGCTGCTCAAGTGCATGTCCCACAACTGCCTCACAAAAAATTTTGAAATCAAGCAGCGAATATTGCTTGAGCAAGAATTCTGTGACAAGCTCATGACTCACACAAATCAAGCAAGTTGCTCCAGCAGTGCCCCATCACAAGCTCACGATATAGGCAAAAATGACATCAATAGAGTAGATCTCCTCCTATTACTCGTGCTACATCCCACAACTTTTCGGTCAATCCTCTATAAGAAAGTTTCTCAAGCATCCACTTTCAAAATATCTATCATAAATATTTCCGTTCAAAAGAGGAGTGGGAAACACAATTGCCCACACAGTTATGCTGTTATATGGTGGTCACAAAATATACCAAAACTAAAAACTTAACAATTGAATATCTGATCTTACAATTAGAATTCATATTTATGGTTTTGATAGTTCCTGTTTTATGTTCTGTTGTGCTACAATTTGCGCATCCTAAATTCCTAATTCTTGAATCATCAACTATTCCAAAACAAAAAAATACTTGCTATCATAATGACGCATAGGAAACTTGAAGATCAATGGCAGCAAGGAAAGCTGATTGTCATGAGAAGACACTTCTTCGGTCACCCACGTAGCACTTGCTTAGCATACCCCGTGTGATTTGGACAAGTTAGGCTTTCTCCTCTATTTCCACTCCAAAGTGTATATACACACACAACCTTTACAGGAAATACTCTTTGTCGTAAAAATTGAGTATAATAGTATGAAACACTTTTCCGACACTCATCCCATAAGCTCACCCTTAAAGTTCACCCCTCAAGCTCTTTATGACTAGCCACCTCATTAGTTACACATCACTTCATGGTTTCATCTCATTTAGCTTAGCTTGGATTGCTTGTTTGCTTCTATGTGCTCTCTTACTCCTTAAGCTTATTCCAAATAAGAGGAATTCATCTCTTTATATAGAAATGTCACCTCCTCAATTAATGGCTAGGATTATCCTTCTATCCTCCACTGTTGATGGCTAAGATTCATCTTTTAGAATATTCTTCATAAATATTCCCATAAAGAATACTATAGAACATCTCATATTCTCTCTACTGAATAACATTCTAGAGTAAAATATATGTCTCTCTTCTTTTTTATAATTTTTTGGGTTACTCTAAAACTACTTAGAATCTCCTTGATAATTGTCTACTCTACCTGTACATCTTTCTACACATAAACTGTATATGTGGACGTCTGCTGCCTGCATGTCATGTTTACATGGTGCATAACTTCTATGCATCTCGACCATCCATGACAAAATGCTTCAAACAGAATTCAGCAAAATATTCAACAAGAAATTCAGAATGTATTCCCCAGATTTCAGACAGAAGCCTTTGCTATAAAAGTTGATTATAACAAGCACCTTGATGACACAATCAATCAGAAGACACAATCAATCATAAGTTTTCTGATAACCTTGCTCAACTCAAAACTGAATAATTCCCATCAAGAAGAACATTCTTCTAGCTTCAGGGGCCCACACTTGGTGCTTTAATTGTGGATGACAGACCAGATATTATCTGTACTCCTCGAATTTGAGAAATCAACAACCTTCACTAGTATCCTGCTCACCATTGTTTCAAACTATACTTTCCTTCCTTTTCTAATGACAATCTCAGAAGTCGATTTAGAAAGTGCAACAAGCATTTCACCATTTATAACATCCAAGAACATGAAAAGATAGACATAACCCCTATGGTTTTGGAAGGAAAGACAGATGTATGGTTCTGTGGCTATATTCCGTAATACAACCATGTCTCTTCAGATGTTTTCAAGGAGGACATATGCCACAGATTCAGATATAAGTCTTGCACAGATATAGTTGCTGAATACAACTTCAGCAAAAGAATTCAGTATCAGAATTTCAGCAGCAGTTTGATAACTTACGAGCCTTTGTGATGCAGCTAAATCCAACCTATGTGAATACTATTTTGTATCTAGCTTTCTCAGTTGCATGAAAGAGGAATTACAGCCAATGGTCAGGAGCTTTCCTCCTCTACCCAATGCATTTGAATTAGCCACACTACAGGAACAAACCTTGCAGGCCCGGCCCTCTCCAAAAACACCAGTTTTGCTAAAATGCCACCTATACCCCAAACATAACAGGCAAATACCCTTCTACTACCATTGGCAAACCTCTTCCAACACGCAAGCCCTATACCCCAAAACCTGTTACTCATTACCACCTGTTACCTCCCAAAACCCTCTTACTATAGAACAAATTAGAGCTTCAGGTCTATGCTTTAAGTGCTCTGAGAGATTTACACCAGGCCACTGATTTAAGGAAAACCAACTCAATGTTCTCATAGCTATCGAAGATGAGGATGATCAAGATCCTCACTTCTTGGATTCTGAAAATGATTTTTTCACAGAACTGTCTCAAACTTCTGTAAATGCCCTATTTGGCATTCCATGGAACAATATTATCCTTGTCGAAGTGGAATTTTTGAACCAATTTACCTACCGAAGGAGCATAGCAACAACTGAGACTTCTAAGATCCCTCTTCTTCTGCTTAACAACCGGAATAAGGAACCTTAGAATGAAAATGAGCAATTGATCCTAGGAAAGCAACAGGTTTCGGTGCTGGCTTTGTTGCAGGTTCATTTTGAATTGGATCTTAAGAAGTTCATAGTCTTGATCAATATTGCGAGTAATTACAAGTTTTTGGATCCTGGAATTGCTTCAATAGCAGCAAGCACAATGCAATACACATTTCCCTTAGTGGCTAATGGCCATAAGAGACTGAGTAAATCCGAAGTGTTGCAATTTGAATTGGACTGTACAAACTCTCAGCTAATCTAAAGATTGTTCCAGTTAGGCAGCTATGACTTGGCTGTACGTGTTGATTGGATGAAGAATTACAACCCTATAGTACTTGATTTTCTCAATCTCCAAAGTTATTTTCAGAAAGGTGGATAACAAGTGCATCTCACTTGCTCTGCAGAATCAGCATCCCTTAACTCCATTTCAATCCATAAGCTATAGAAATGATGACAAGAAGGAGCTCAAATCATAGACCAGTTGTTTTGATGTAGGGAAGGGAAATAGGGAATGAAGAAGAATTACAACCCTATAGTATTTAAATTTTTCAATCTCCAAAGTTCTTTTCAGAAAGGTGGATAACCGGTGCATCTCACTTGCTCTACAGAATCAGCATCCCTTAACTCAATTTCAAGTCATAAGCTATAGAAATGTTGACAACAAGGAGCTCAAATGATAGCCCGATTGTTTTAAAGTAGAGAGGGGAAATAGCGAAGGAAGAAGAAGAGAAAACGGGGAAGGGGAGAAGCCGAAGAGAATAGAGAAAAGGGAGAAGCAAAAACTACAAGGAGAAAGAAGGAGAAACAAAATCTCTACATAATCACTTTATCAATAACTAATTAAATAATAAAATTAGGGTCTGTATATGAAGGTACCATGCTTATATGTGAGTTACAAAATATGCATGAATTCCTTAATTAGTGATGGCCTAAAATAATAAAATGATGAAAAAAATATAACTTTCTATAGGTATTTTGGAGAGTAAAAAAAAATTCTAAATTTCAAGAATCCTTAAGATATGACTGAAAATAAATAAAGTCAAATCAAATGGCAAATCAAATCTCAATACATAAATCTTCCAGATCTCTCTCA
Source organism: Nepenthes gracilis (assembly GCA_033239525.1). Classification (NCBI taxonomy): domain Eukaryota; kingdom Viridiplantae; phylum Streptophyta; class Magnoliopsida; order Caryophyllales; family Nepenthaceae; genus Nepenthes; species Nepenthes gracilis. The sequence continues at coordinate 7,033,803 of BSYO01000016.1, read as the reverse complement.
AGGTAGCAAAAACTCGACCCCTACAATAAGAATCCTAAATCTCTTGATTTAAATCTCCTTCAGTGTCAGTAGGCATGTATAAGTGAGAGCTAGAATTTGATAGCTCCACCAACTTCCCATAGTGGAAGAACCTTAACTCCAGTGATGGTCGATCATGACGACTTCGATAAAACTCCAATAAATTTGGACTTAGTTGCTACAGTGTCTTGCTAAAAATCCAAGTATTCTATAAATCCAATCAGTCAACTCAATGGATAAGGAAGCGTTAAACCTCTCCATCTCCTAATGAATAATCTATTTATCTAAAACAACATTAATATTTTTTTATGCGGTAAGACTAGTAATTGTGTGGGTAGACTCATGGAACTACAAGATGGGCTGAAACTACATTTATAAGTAATTAAGTCTTCATGGTAAAAATCAAAGAGAGATAGATATTAATAACATGGGCATTTCGTCAAACCCATTGTAAAATTTAAATGGATTAGCACTACGGGCATGCAAATTAGAAATGAGGCCAAGTAGGTGTTGCTTGATCTAATTCAAATCATGACATAATTTTAATATTAAAATTAATATGTCTTATATGCATGCTAGTTCGAAGTTTGTATGATGTATTACCTGCTTCCAATTGTTTGTTGATCTCAATGCAAGCTATAAAGGTGTTATGCAAATGCTTTGCCCAACATGGAAACATCAACATGCAAATTCATCAGAATAAGGTCTAAAAGTTTCATAGGTTTGTTGCTATGTTCAACCTCAAATGAACTTATGCCTGTAACCTATTTACATTATTGTTACATGCAAGCTGAGATGTAGGAAGAATCAAATTTCTTTCCTAAGATTTTCTTGAATCGAATATCTTAATAAATTGCCTCGACTTCGGTTAACAACCTTAGTTTAGCCATTTATTTAAGGATTGTATTTAGTGGAAAACTTTAATTTGATTCCAACCATGTGTTACTGAGTTTTTCCAAAGAGTAAAATAAATATTCCTATCAAATATAATAGTTTTAGGAAAACCATATAATTTGACAGTTTTAATAAAATATAGTTTGTCAATTTGAGAAATATCAGAAGTCTGCTACAAATGATGAAGTGTTGTTTAAAAGAAATTATCCACAATAACAAACATCAAATCATGCTATTTAGGTATACGCGGGGGTCCTAACACATGGTCCATGCTCACATCATGTCAAGGATAACTAGGGGAATGCAAAAGGGTGTTGAGGCTACTTTTTTGCTTCTTATGCTTGGATGGTTAGCTTGTTCGACTAGTAATAATTATCTTAGCAACATTTTTCTTCAAATTAAACTAGTAAAACTATCACTCAACATCCTCTGCTATCTTATCATGCCTAAAATGGCCAGATAGATGCTACCGTGAACCTCCAAACTATGAAATCCCTAATTGACATCCTTGGGATGCAAAGTTTATATATTTGACCCATCTTGAATGTAAAAACCATCAATGCTGTCAAGTTTTCGCTCTATACAATTGGAAAGATTTTGCTAAAATTTAGATAAGACTTGTATTATTTTTTGAGTCTTTTAAACCTAACAACCTTAACCTAAATGACAAAAAACAAAGGCACTTGACAACTTAAGGCATTTGTTGGTTGGTTTTCTAACTCCTTTCTTATGTTTCAATAAAAAGGATGTTCTTGCAAATTTAATCCAATGACTATGTCTATAATTAAATTTCCTTTAGGAGTTAAAGAAATGAAGAACCTTATGATTTGAATAAAGGGAAAACTCCTGCGATAGTAAGTAATGGCGCTTATAGCGTTAGGCTTGCACAATTGCATACGATTCTTATTATAAGTGGAGTATCGTTATTTTGTATCATTCAACTTTTCACTAAATGGATGACATTCTTGACTAAGGACTCTGCTTTTACTTACACTTGATGCATCACTCTATCTCAAACCCCTTAGACTAGTTAGGAAGTCGAATGATTGAGACTTCTGTCATCCTCTTTTTTACACTTTTAAAGGCTCTAGCAACATTAGGTGATCAATGAAATTGGCCTTTCTTCATGTACTCAATGAAATGAGCCATAATCGTGCTAAACCCTTTATTAAACCAACGATAAAAGCAGCTGAACCATTAAAGCTTTGAATGTTGTGGGTGATTTTAGTTTCAGGCTAATTACAATCATTTGAATATTTATAAGGTCTGGAGAAACTCCATTAGAATAGACTATAAAGCCACCAAAAGCAACCTTATATATCAAGGAGCATTTCTTAAGATTGACATACAAACTTTCACAATACATACATGTGTGAGATAGTCTAAGAGTTATTACTCAGTATTATGATAAATAAGGATTTCATTAAAATAAACCATTAGGAAATATCACATAAAATGTCATAGGGCCTAGATCATGAACCTCAAAAAGTAACTGGATGCATTGGAGAGCCCAAAAGGAATTGCAAACTACATAGAAATACTATCTTTTGTCTTAAAGGCCATCTTCCACTCATTCTCGAATGGATCCTAATCTGGTGATAAGTACTCTCTAAATTAATTTTAAAGAATATCCTGGCATCAGCTATCATATGTAACATATCATCATGCTTAAGAATGTAAATGGTATTTTACAATGACTTATTGATGGCTTTAATATTTACACACCCTCTAGGATCCATCATTTTTAGGTGTCAAGAGAGCTATCACCACACTTGGGCTCTCATGAACTAGTCACTTATGAAAGATATCCCCAACTTGCATTAAAAGCTCGATATATTTAGTGGGATTCATACTGTGGTGAAGTTGACTTAGAAGAGATTTGTTCAGGCTAAAGTTAATGGCATGTTGAATGTTACATTAAGGCAATCAATGATTTGAGAGGTCTTTAAGAATGGCATCATGAAAGTTCTGAAGGAGTCAATGACCTTCCCTAGGGACCACTACTTGAGGGATTGAAGGAACTTTTAGAACAATAACAATAAATATGACAAACCCACTTACAACTATATGCTTAAACTCTGTAAGGGCTAATGTTATGCAATCTTTTCATTTCTACCACATCCTTGCCCTTGTTATGGATAACTCATTTTGGGGACAAAGAATGGAGATGAATCTTCTTACCCTTATGCATGAGAAAGCATGAGTTGGAGTGATATTGGATTGTCATATCCAAATCACACAACTATGGTTAACTTAGAATGACATAGCACACATTAATATAAATGGCGTCATACCAGATATGATTCTTATACTTTAAAAATTGGATAGGCATAAGACACATTTCCTTAATTGTTATGAAAAAGGTATCAATCCAAGAGACGTTACACAGATCAAGATGTAGAACAACTTCCAAGCTATGACGAGAAATGGTATTAGCCATGACGATATTAATACCATTACTGTTGTCCACAATGATCTAACAAGCTTTCTTAGTTACCTTGACATAAATATGAAAAATGGCATAATGATACTAGTCATTGACCTCTTTGGATTGGATCAAAGTACATTAAGTTACACTAATAGTGATATATCAGATATTGAAAGATGGAAGCCTAAGTTAGAGAAAATAGTCCTAGTGCAGCCTAATAAGGTGTCATCGTTATTATTATCCAAGTCACCTAGCTCGTTTTACAAGTCATTAAACTTGTTACTCCTCATTTATTCCCGCTGCTCTCCAATATGCAAGGCCTTACTAAGACAATTAACATGTATCCAAAGACTTGACTATTAAGGCACTGTACTTGGGAATTCTTTCTAGGAAGTTTAATTCTCTTACCTCTGCAGTTCCTCACATGAGGAGTTTTAAAAGGAGGTCATAAGGTAGGCTGGAGATTCATTGTTGAAGCATGTGAAGGACAATTGTCAGTATGCTTTTCATAGGGTGCCTTGTGACTAACTCATAATCTCGAACAATCTTATATGAATGGTCAATAATGGGAACACCCCTAAGGACAAACTCTCTTCTTAGATCATCATATAGACTTTGCCTAAACCTACTTAAAGTCATATCCGCATCCTAAGTTATGTGGCACCTCATTCAAAACTCATTGAATCACATAATCATAGATTGATTGCTCTACGGAAAGGTATTTCACTAGTCTGGTAAATTGCTACTATAAGACGGGGCCTGTATTTATCATGAAGGCGTCATTCTGTCTCGGCCTAAGTCCTAAGAGGGTTTGCTTAATGCCTAATAAGGAGGTTCTTGACATTTACCAATATAGTTGAGTATTCTCAGTTAATGAGTTGCACTCTTCTATCCATCCTTAAACACACCATACCATTCAAAGAAATAATCCATATTTCAAACCTCTTGGGTAAACATTCGAGGGTCTAGGCTGCTATCAAAAGTAGGGGCATTTAATTTGATATTTTTAAAAAGTTGTTTTTCTTAATCTGGCTTTCGATCATATTATTGAGTCCCGATCACACCTATGAGGTACCCTATCATCCAGCCTATAATTGCATTGTCAGCATCTAATGTTTAAAGCCGTATTTCTAAAGTGACAACTCAATTAGCTATGTCTGAATTTGTCTAACGAGTAGTGAATACCGCTTGGACGACCATGATGTGATTTTGCAATTGTTAGTAGAGTTAGTGTCTAATTGGGCTAACTATCAACTCAATGGTTCAAATATATCAGGATCCATGCCTAAGTCAATGTTGCTATGAAAAACAATCAACTGCATGCACCACCAATCTAACTAATACAGTTGAGATCAATGAACAATTAGGGAATTGAATATGTATATAAAAATTAAGCCACATGCAAGATAAAAAATTATTTTTTAATGGGAATGAGTATGAATTAAATAATGTTGGATAAATTTTGCTAATCTATTTTAATAATAAAGCAAGGTCCAAATATGATACTACTAAATATCCAATCAAATGGTAAACTTCTGGAAGTATAAAAGGTAAAAGTAAGGTTTTTTATTTAATGATGACAAAAAAAATATGATAATGTAATGAATTTATAGGACTAGGTAAAGGTTAAGTTTTGGAAAAATTAATAAAATAGCACATTTAGACAAAATAAATACTATCAAAGAAAGCCAAATTGTCACTAGAATAAAGTGGAATGGGAACCTGGATTTGCTGAGAAGAAGTAACAAATTATCTGCACTACAAACATATATCTGTGTATTTTGCTGCTCCTCTGGGTTACAACAGAAAATAGCTTCAGGGCCTATTGTTGAATGGCTTTGTTGGTAACCTCTGGGAGGGAGAAAAATGTTAAAGCTGGCCATTATGAGTAAGCCTCAACTTCTTGACTCAATAAACCTCTTGTTTATGGAAAAAATGCTAATTCTTTTCATAATTTTCTCAGCTCTCTCTCTGAGTTTCTGACACGCACCACACGATTATGCTACTTTTACCATATAGGCTCTTTTCCACATCCAAGGGTCAAGATTAAAAGTCAAAAAATATAGAATGAAGATTACATTAGTTATTATGGGGATGATACAATCTCCACCCTTTATTTTTTGACTTTTAATTTTAGCCCCTGGTTATACAAGGGAGCCTAAATGATTAGACTTGATTATTTCTCTTACGCACGCCTCTTCTCTTGTTTCAATCACAGATGCTCTTGTTGGTGCTCTGCTACCTCAATTCTTCTATTTCTCTCTCTGTTTTTCAAGGGTTCAAAAGTTAGGGTTTAGTGGAGGAGGAAAAAATGGAAAGGTGGCAACTAGGGTTTCAGATTTGGTTCCGATGGTCGGTGGCTACACTGAGGGGAAAATCTAACAATGGTGAGGAGGAGGGGGGGTTTCTGGTGCGGGCTATTTTCTCAGACTCCATTACAATTTGTTTTTTTTTTAACTACTACCTTCAACAACACTTTGCAAAAAATGTGTATATATTTTTTGTCTTGTTCTGCTCTTCCTTTCCTTTTTTCGTAACACTTCTTCAACCTTCTATAGCAAAAGAATGTTCTTTCCTCTTTTCTAACTTCAAAACACTCAATGTAAGAAGGTCTTACTAGGAGCTGCTGTTTGGATTACTTTTCACTGGTTGCTGATATCTAGGACCATATTGGGCTAAGATTTATGTGGTAATGAATGGTATTGGCTTCACCGGTAATAAGATGGGTTCACCAAACAACAATTACGGAAAAATTAGGACTTCTATACCAAATTCAATGAAGAGGAGAGAAAATATGGAAGGGACAAAGAATACAAAGGGAAAAAGGGGGGAACCAGATAAGAAAATAGAGAAAAGTGATAAGCAGAGGGAAGATGGAGAAACACAATCAGCCAATAATAATTTAATTTATTATTGATTGACCAAACAATAAAATTATAACCATTATATAGGGGCATTTGTTCCTATAGTTAGAAAACATATATAAATTCCTAATTAGCGACAGTCTAAAGTGAGAAAAGTGAAACAAAATGTGACAATTCATAAGTATTTTAGAGACTACTAAATATATAAATTTTAAGAATTTCAAAGATATGAAAATAAATAAAATCAAATAACCCAGCAAATCACATCTCAGTGCATAAATATTCTAGATATCCACATCGTGAATCACTTCTTTCACAAACCAGAAGAGGCCAATTGGGAGGCTACAGACTCTATAGCAACTCAATTTCTCACTTACCATCCTTGAGGACAAGGATGGTCTCCACTAGGGGGTTTGACAGAGTACTATGTGCAGGCTGCAGCATCAAGGACCTATATCACAGATCAGCAACATTCGATGCACAGCAGCAACAACAGAATCAACAACCACTTCACAAGACCAAGAACAAGAATGAAAGCAGCAGTTAGAGGAATAAAAACCATAGCTATAAAACTGTGTTGATCTGATTGTAAAATATAAGTGAACTGAATACAGTGTTGCATTATTCCTCTATCTCAGTCGAGTTTCCTCATCTTTGCCAATTCTTTTTATCCCCCTTAATTGTTTCTAATTTTATTATCTCAATTTGATCCCACCCATATTCTATTTTCCCTCTATTCTCTGTTCAGTGCTATTCCCTTTTGATTGTAGTGACTACATCATATACACAAGAAATTTTACACGGGAAACCCCTTCTCAAAACTACAGGGAAACCCTATGGGACTTGAGAGTCCATAAAGATGCTCTACTATAAATAGTTTCATTGCACACATTCTAGCACAAATCATAACTTAGATACACATCCTCACAACAACGTTCCACAAAACTTGAGTTTGGTACAAAGAGATCAATGATAAAACTAAACCAATAAAAAGTACTCTAAACTGATTCTGGAAAAACTTAACAAAGTTTGGTGGAGAATAGAAAAAATCACCACCAAACAACTGACAAACATACCAAAGTTTGTCGGAGAATGGAACACAGATCATCTCCCTAACTAGTGACAAACTCTTCCTCTTCTCCTTCCTTCTCTTCTCCCTCACGTGCTTTCAAAAGGATTTGTTTTGTTGTGTATAGAAACCATAACTCTTTTTGGCTTTTATATCCGGTCAAAAAACTGTTGTGCTTGTTGAGCGTCAGTCACTTATTGGCTGTGCATGAAGATTTTTTAGTTGTCCACTTGAGACCTGGTTTGCGTGCTTGATTATTCAACCAATTTGCTGTGAAGGGTCTGTCGTGCCCATATCAAACTCCTTGCTATTGGCAATCTCGTGCATGAGCATTTCAAGTGCTATCTCTCTTCCACTCTCCTGCTCCTACTCGCACTGAGTGGACATCACTCATCAACATTATGCAATTTCCCATTCAAGAAGCATGCGTCAGATTAGTAAACAAAAAAGCTGTTGTGTACAAGGATGTGAGACTCACATGGGAGTTAACTATTCCAACACTTCAACCTATGATTTTTTATTATATGAATATAATTATTTTTTTGTTTCATGTGGAAATGTCTTTCCAAGACACCTCACATGTAAATATCAGGCCATAACTTGCTCTATAGGTGGCTTTTAAGACTGGTGTAATAACTCGCATTCCATTGCAGAATGCATCATTTATTGACAGAGCTTGCATGCGTTGAATTCCTGTAATTTCTGCAATGCCTTCTTCTTATGCTATATGGATTTTAGTCTTATAATTGAAGCTCACTGAGAAAAACTGAAGCAGGAGCAATTGGGAGTGCAGTAAATTAGTAAATACGAATAAAACGAGACACTGGAAAATGGAGTAGAGTGTGGCAAGCTGATATTAAAATATATTGAACTGAGCAAATAAAAATGCATAATCCAGTATTAGATTTCTAGTCTGACAAATTGAATCACCCAAAAAAAAAAAAAAATAGGCAGAGCCAACAGGAAGCGTATATCTGAAAGCACTTGGTGACTGAAGATAGGTATAGTACTTTTGGCTGAAGATAAGAATACTGATTTCTGGAACCTTTTCTTTTCAACCTTCTTAAGCAATGGGCAATGTGATTGTCATGTTAAATGGCGAATACTGGTCCTTTTGAGGCAGGGCAATGATATCTGAAACTTTTCTAGCTGTCTCATAATTTCAAAGTGATCTATCTACCTCAAGTGTTCAAAGTGATCAAGTGGAAGAGTGTAATTCTATGGATTTTTCGTCTTGCACTTGTTTGATTTAGAACCGGGATGCTTTTTATTTACTGCGGAATTCAGCAGGGAGCCTATATAAGTTGGTGGTGTTAGATCCTCCTAATGAAATTTTACTATTTTCTGAAATGCAGGTGGAAAGATTTGCGTGCCTTTATTCTAGTCAAGTGACCAACTTAGGCTTATACTCCCCAGATAAATACTACAGAACAAGTGAAGATTTTATGCCTCATGAATTCGACATCCTTGGTCTCTGAGATCTGTGAACGGACTGCAAATGGATATCCGGAATCTAAACTTCTACCCATGTTTCGTTTGCTAGGGCTTCCGTTTGACAAGTTTACATCTAATTAACTATGTAAGTGTTTTTGGGGAGGGAGATGCTAATGACATTATTCCTGTAACTATTATAGTAGCAGTGCAAAATACAGTCAGCTTATCCACTACTGCAAAATACTCACAAGCAAATTTGATTGGCATGTTCTGTCTTATGGCCTGGTGCTGCAGTGTGAGGAGAGTGGGAAATGGGGAGGAGAGAATTAGGCTGGAAAAGAGAGTGAAGAGGGGAACAGGCGAAGGTAGTAAATTTTGTAGCAGGCCACATACCCCAGAGAACTGAAAGTGGGGGGGAAAAAAAAGCAAAGGCAAGCACAGCAAGCGGTAGGACATCCTTCAAATTTGATGGCAGTGTGGGCTGTGGTGGCTGTCAGGGGTTTGGGAAGACACCAGGGTGGTGGGAATCAGTGTTCTTTTTGTCTTTTTCATTGGTTTGTGTTTTTTGAATTTTTTAGAAGCTACGCAAATTTTTCTTTCTATTCCTCATTCCAAATAGGAAAAAATGATAGAGCTAGACAAAAATAAAGCCATATGAACCATGCAGTAGAACCAAACAGGAAAGAGAAACTCAAAGAAGGAATCGTCCTGTTTATGCCAGAAAAATATGCGCCAAATGAGGCTTTGTTACATCCAAGTTTAATCACCTAAATTGTTTGCCAGTGGCTTGAATTATGAATTCTGCTGGTTAAATCTGACAAGTCCTTATGCCAATATGCATGCATTCTAAGAAGCTCAGGTTCAAACCAGCTTAATGAATTTTCAATCGCACAAATATGGAATTTTAGTTGATGAAATGAATGTTCAGAATATGGATCTGAAGGCCATTAAACACTCATTTGACTTTAGTTTTATTTTGGTCAGATTAATTTGTCTTAAATGATTGCTTTCATTTTCTTAGTCAACTAGTTGCATCATTAAGAAAGTAAAACAGACCAATGCCCTTGTGGACAAATTCAGTTCTTAAAATTTATCTGGTGGATCTTATTTTTTCTTGGCCATTCCCAAGTTTTGCGTGAAGTCATGAACATCACCTATGAAGAAACACAGCAGCAGCAGCTCCACATAAACATCATTACAACTCACTATTCATCTGGAAACACTGGTTCCAAAAAGTCTACTCTTAGTTAATATGGATTCAAATGAACTTTATAATGATTCAACCAAATCCGAAGGAAATGAGTGTGGAAATTATGATGATTATCTCCACCACCCATGTCACGGGTGGTTCTGGGAATATGATATAGCAGTATTACGGTAGATTCTATTAGTATTAATAGTATGATTATTGTTTAGAATAATTATTGTTCTCAAGTCTGTAGCCAAGTATTCATTACTGTGTTATTGCTATTGTGTTGGGTGGCATGTGTTGTTGCTGTTCCCAATTGATATATGCAGGAAGGCTAATGAGGTGCTACTGTCTACAGTGAAGCTATTGCCGAAATATACGAGGCTGCATTACCAGTTAAGACACATGTAAGTTGTTATTTGTGGGTCATCATGTCAGAAGCATTTCTGAACCCCAAGCAGATTAGTTAGGGTTTCTAAGCAATTACTAGTGGTAGTAGTCAGTTGTTGTAAAATGGTTAGAGCATTGTGCGGTCAGAAAGCATCGATACCAAAGAGTTGTAAGGATTGTGAATGAAACTCTATTAGAGAGTCTGATACTGCTTCTATTTTCCTATTCTCGTATTGCAAGCCAAAGTTCTTCAAATTTCGGAGGAAACTCCTCCAACTTTTCCTTCATCTTCTCTGTGATCAGTTGGAAGAACTGCCCACTTCACTACCATTAGTCTTGGACCAGGTCCAATCCTCTTGACATGCACTGGTTCCACAGTCCAGACACATCCATCAACACGCTCTGCTTGGACAAAGAATGGCTAAATTCTGTGTCAGCATCATTTCACTTCCTAACACATCCAACCGTTGCTCAAGAACCATGAGTCTTTCAACCAAATTTCTTGTGATTTTGGTTGTACACGTTCTTGACTGTCCTTGTTATGTTTACTTACACCACAAAACACTTCCCAAGCGTGATTCATCTGAATTCTGTTTCTTCACGGCTAGGTCTGCATGAAGTAGTTAGAATTCTGTTCTGCAGTTGGTTTCTAATTCAAATGCAACCTTCTCATCTCTCATAAGCTATACCATGTCTATAGAAAACGAAAGTCTTAAGGGGCGATTGAACTGAGGCAATACGGCACTCAGAAAGCAACTCCAAAACATGTAGAAGGTCTTCGTTTGCTGAGAAATGAAGCTTTTGCCCATTAAATGTGTACCGTGTCATAATAAGTAAAAAATGATAAATAGATTATTGTATTTTAAGAGTTTGAACTTTCATTAAGTATCAAAATTAGCCTTATTGTATTATTATCTGAACGACCAAATTAAATGTGAAAATGATTATTGAACTCTTGAACATCTAAACAGAACAGTAAATCGGCACAATAATAAAATGAAATTCAATAAAAAAAAGATATTAGAGTGTTTTCAATTTTACTTAAATATTCTTATGTGATATCTTTGAATTATTCATGCATAATATTCAATCATGATAATAATCATGAAAACATAAATGTTTAATGTCCTCTTCCGGATTATATTAAAGCTACGATTCTATATCTACCCACTTTCTTCCTAAGTGAATAAAATATATAACCACTACATTGGTCTACATTTATCTGCCTGAAGGTTGTATAAACTAATGCTATATATCAGTATCTACATTAAAATTCTTATGACTTCTCTCAATATTAATGATGCTTGCCTCTCCATCTGTCCACGTGGGTTACCAATTCGTTATAAGTCGTTAAGCACAAGGAGATATTATCATAAAAAAAATATTATTGCACCAAATAAATTTTAAAATATATAGTTTACATCTAAAATTTCTACTAATGGGAAGCTGGCTCATCTTTTGAAGGAATTAAAGCGGTGAAGAAAAATAAAAGAAGAGGGCCCTTGTTACATACGCATCAATACACCCTACAATTGAACCAAATGTAGCGGATCTCATTTTTTGCTTTTATTCCCTTTGGCTGTTTCCCGTTAATCGTTCCCCGTTACCCGTTCCCTATTACCCGTTCCCTGTTAACCCGTGTTTTTCATTGCCCGTTTATATATGCTAATAGGCGTGTAATGAAAAAGGGGAGGAAAATATTACTCTCTTTTACTCTCTCTCTCTCTGGTTTCCCTCTTCCCCTCTCCCTCTTTCCCTCTTCCCTTCTCTCGCGCACGCCCCCTTCTCCTCTGCCAGAACTCCCCTTCCCTTTCACTTCATCGTCGATCCTCAACCAGCCGCCATGGAGCCCGTACCATTTGGTGCTTTCTTTGAGAGAAAAGCAGAGGAGACGATGGCCGAAGAACAAGCCCTCAAAGCGCTGGAAGCTGCTGTTGCAAGGCTGTCGAAGGAGATGAAGAGCATGGTAGGGACCATCCACTGGCAGACAACGATCATTCAACAACATATAGAACGACTCGCCACTTTTTCTTCCATCACGGCACAGATCCAGTCTTCCATGGTTGAAATCCATCACTCTCTGGCCCGAATCGAACAACAACAAAGCGAACACCATCCTCAGTCGTCTACAATTTCCGCTTCGATTATCATCCCGTCCTCTCGTCTTCTTCTGCCTCCCACAGAAATCTCACATTTCTGTTCAATCCCTAGCTTACCAGTAATGACGAAGGAGTTCCACGAGTTGCAAACGACTGTACCGCAACACGCCGACTAGCCGATTGCTGAGCTAGATGGCGAGCCGATTGCTGCTGTACTAAACACAGGTAACCCCTTCCATTTTTCCCTACCTGCAAACTCTTCCACCTCAGAACAAATTCTGTCATTCAAACCCACGAAGGACTTTGGTGGTGCTCACTTGGCCGAGTCTGGGAAGACGCATGTGAAATTTTCGGGCCTTGGTAGCCTCGGTGGAGATGAGGAGGCGCCGCAGCCGAAAGAATCGACTCTTCCTCAAGTATTGCTATCCGTGACTTCCTTTGTTCTTACAACTCCTGAGAAAAGTATGCGGGATTCTTGTGGACAACCATGCTTCTGTGGAAAGAATCGACAATGGCTTCTCTACTCTCTGCGTTGTCCTGCTCCATCACCTCGGTTCATTACACCTCGGTTGCGCTGTAGCACAGGACCGAGGTCCTACTGTAGCTCAAACCGAGATTCCTTCCATATGCAACTTCGAGCGCTGCACGCAACAACTTTTCTTCAACTACAAGCACTGTGCACCTCAAATTGGGGCATCGACCAAGGTCTTATTAGCCGGCAATTTCACCTCCATGTCTTGACAATTGGACAGGCAAAATTGCTAGGCACTCTTGCAGCTGAGCTATCTATCATCCCACGGCTTCATAATGAAGTTTTTCCAGAAGGGGCACACCTGGAGACGGCAACACTATTTGATGACACTTCTTGAAAAATTACGGTGGTTTGGGGCGAGGCCCCGGATGGAGCAATCAGACACTATAACCACCCGACCGACTTGCCGACTACATTTCCAGTTACGTTTGAATTGCTGCTTTGGTGTTCATATATCCTTCTCATATATTCTCTGTTAGTCTCACACACATGTGCACAGTCAAGATTGCACTTGTTTCTAACTGCCGAGATTCTTCTGTATTGCCGCGATGCTTCTGTTCTGCCGAACTGTTGCTGTTCTGCCGAGATTCTTTTGTCCTACCGAGATGATGGTGCGCTGTTCTGCATCATATCCTCATCACAAACCGCTGCAGCAGCAAGTTCAGGAGGGTTGTAGCATTGCAGCTAATAGAGAAAGATGTGGCAGTTGAAATTGGCCCACAGTCCTTTGAAATTGCTCGTGACAATTATGATGATGCAAATGAGCTTCACGTGTTGTTGTTATGTCTTGTTACAGACCCTACTCTTTCTGCACTGCACTACACAGTTCTCCTTCACGTGACACAGAGTGATTATTTTCAGATGTATGTTATTGCTGCCGTTACCCTTGAGGAAATGGGGGTTATAGTGGCTGCCGTTTTAAACTTGCTACCTAGTGCACAGGGGGCCAGAGCCTATGACCAACCTGCAATGCCCATGCCTCGGCATGGAAATGATTGAAGCTACTGCGGTCACATCATCAAGGACCAATGCTTTCTCATGATACTTTGGCTAGTACAAGTGGTACCGGGATGGATTGGGCAGCATATTTGTATTGTATTTGTATGCCAAGGAGTTTGGTGGATAGAACGTTACAATGGCCTTGGATCCCTGATCAACAGCAGCATCATCCACAACAATTGCCAGTGTCGACTCCAAGTCCACCAGGGCTGTGATGTCCTGCTGCAATTGCATCTCCAATGCTTCCACTTGTTTGCCCAGCTACACGGCATTGGACTAGCCCACCCCCAGCAGCTTCAGTAACAGAAATTAACTATGGCTGGGTTTTCTCCTCACAACAACAAATATTTTCACCTATGAGACTGATAGCGGGCGCCAATTCAGCAACTACAAATATCCCTCTCCATATGGAAGCAAATAGCTCCACTCACGCTCGTGTTGGGGTGTCAATCAATGCTTTAAGAAGGCTGGATGAAGCAATAGCATCTGAGGTAGAGGGCTTAAGCCTATCACGCATGAAAACTCAACAGTATGTGATACATTTCTTAGTCGACATGCTACAAGCTATAGCTCCAATGAATTTCATGGCAGTGAGAGACCAAGTTCTCGTTGATCTCATTGGTCCATATCGATTTAATCAGACAAAGCTGCTGCAACTGCTGACTACCACAATGAAGGATGGACTCCCTGCTTTGGGTCTTGAACTGAATGAGGCAGTGCAGTGTGCATTTGCCAACCCAGAGACAACTCGCTTTGTTCTGGCAACGAGTCCTGGGTGTATGCTGCCACATGCTCTTCATCATTTGGTGGGTGGTGATAGAGAACAAGAGGGAGATTTGAAGATTCCTGGGGTGGAAGTCATCACTGGTCCACTTAATCAAGGTTTAGTCCTAGCAGAGAGTCAGTTGGCAGCACAATTTCATAAACCTGATTCAAAAATTGCTAATCATTATACATATGTTATAATGGAAATTGGTTGTCAACTGGAGGGTGTTTCCATTGTGATAGTGATGCTTGTGGAGGATTATCTTCGGCTGCAGAGTAAACTATTCAGTGGGAAGACCACCCTTACATCACAAAGCTTGGAATCATCCATTACTCTTGAGTCTACGGGGGAGAAGCAACGTGAGTATGCAAATGATCTCTGTGAAAAATGCTCTGTTGTTGAGACTCCATCATCTACTTGTCTTGCAAATACCCCAGAAAGCAACAAAAGATCCCAGCAAAGAAGGGGTTGTGATGCCCGACACCGTGTGACTTTGAGGCTGCTGACCACTTGGTTTGACATCCCGTGGGTGAAAATGGAAGCCATAGAGACTATGACAGCTCCGACGCTGGACACTCTTATCCCGGTAATTGGAGCAAGTGGTTTTGCAGCTGCTGCAAGTGCTGCTGGAACTATTGTTGGCTCTGTTGCAATTGCTGCCTCATTTGGGGCTGTAGGAGCTGGGCTGACAGGTAGCCAAATGGCGCTAGAAGGAGGGCGGTTTAACCGTGGCAAAATATTGTCAAGCCCTTCTCTTGATCAACCTTGAGAACAAGGTTGTTTTGATGGGAACGGCAATGTTACGTACGCATCCATACACCCTACATTGAACCAGAATGTAACGGATCTCATTTTCTGCTTTTATTCCCTTTTGCTATTTCCCGTTAACCATTCCCCGTTACCCGTTATCCGTTCCCCGTTCCCTGTTATCCGTGTTTTTCCGTTGCCCGTTTATATATGCTGACAGGCGTGTAATGAAAAAGGGGAGGAAAATATTACTCTCTTTTAACGGCAATGTTACGTACGCATCCATACACCCTACAGTTGAACAGGATGTAACGGATCTCATTTTCTGCTTTTATTCCCTTTTGCTATTTCCCGTTAACCATTCCCCGTTACCCGTTATCCGTTCCCCGTTCCCTGTTATCCGTGTTTTTTCGTTGCCCGTTTATATATCTTGGACAGCGTGTAATGAAAAAGGGGAGGAAAATATTACTCTCTTTTACTTTCTCTCTCTCTCTGGTTTCCCTCTTTCCCTCTCCCTCTTTCCCTCTTCCCTTTCTTCTCTCGCGCATGCCCCCTTCTCCTCTGCCAAAACTCCCCTTTCCTTTCGCTTCATCGTCGATCCTCAACCAACCGCCATGGAGCTCGTATCCGCCCTTGCGCTCTTTGCTGGCTGCCCAATTGCTCTCTGCCACTGCCAAGTTGTCTTTCTAATCCATCGGATTGTCCGAAAACAAAGAGGTTCCTCTTGCTGCCCTTGCCCTAGTATTACTTTTGTTATTTCCTGAAATGTCAACTCTTGCAATCAGCCAATTTTTTTTTTTTTTTAAAAAAACTTTTCTATTTCAATGGATATCTAAAATTCACTTATCTTGTTCCTATTTTATCTCAAAATCATTAGAATCTTCAGATTTATGTAGAAATATAAGTGTAGGGCTTATAATAAGATTTACAACAATATCAATGAAGCCCAACTTGGGTAAGATAATTCCCTTACCCCTCTTCCTTTCGTGGTTTCTTCACTACCAGAATAATAATTTAAAATTAATTTATAATCAAAGGATTCAGCTTGAAATAAGCTTTGGAAGAATTATGTAATCTAATCAATCAAATTCCCCAAGTTTAAATTTTGCTAGCCCCAAGCAAAACAATATAAAGGCTTAAATAAATAAATAACAAAATAAGAAAATATATGCGGAAGTTTAAGTTGGATTTCTGAAAATTTATTCTAAAGATTGCACAAATTATATAGTTAAAAATAAACACAATCTTATAGGATTCTCAGATTATATTAAATTCATTGTTTATACACCAGCCCTAACAATTTAGCGAATGTGAAATGCGAATTTCATAGGTTTTCTTTCCATATTTTTTTTCTTGATATGTAGATTGTTAGGTCTATCTTTAATGTTGATAAATTTTATAATATGATATTATATATTGAGTTTTTCACTTTTATTTTGTCTTGTGTATCAATTTAAGTTTTGGAAGTACATTTGGTTAAGTGTAAAAGGAAGATTTTGTTCCATGTTTGGCTTGCACAAATCATTATCATAGACATTTTGAATCCTCATTTCGCATGAGGTTCCCTAGGATTTTCGTCCAAGTAAAACATTGTTACTAAGTTTAGTTTGTGTTCAAAACGGTGCTGGTTGTGTGTTTGTAAACTCGTGCTATTTTTGTATCAAAGTGCATGATAACTGGCATGAAAGCTACTTGAGCCGTAAATAGCCAGATTTGAACTACAAAATAGAAGCTCAAGCCATAGATATAATAATGGTTTTATGCCGGTTTGTAGTGTAAAAATGTATAAACATTATCGACCTTGTATTTCAACTCTGATGGATCTCTAGATCCAAGTTGAACGAATTAGGAAGCGGCTTACTCCGGTAACCGATCGAAAAATGGGTCTAGTCTTCGTTATTCTGAAATTGAATCCTACACACCACGACAAAATGAACAAGTGGTAAGAGAAACATGAGACTCGCTCCTTAGTATGTCATCCAATACTCAAGTCAATAATCTTTCTACTCGAAAGAGAAAAATAAGAGGAAATGAATGCATTGATGCAGGTGGATGTGGATTGAGTGCTTGTTAAAAAATTGTGCTCTGTAGAGTTCGTTTGAATGGGTGAGCAGCTTTTGAGATATTGCACTCATCGAAGATAGTGGCTTTGGAAATAATACACTCTTATGGAAGAGTATCTTTGGAAATAAGACACTTTTATGGAAGAGTGGCTTTTGAATGGTATTGTCTTGTTTTCTTGTCTGCACAATCATCTGTCTGAATGTTCTCCCCTCCATTTCTGTGGGGGTAATGTTATATTTATAATGAAGGGCACCGTTTGATTGGCGAATCTCTAAACATTACACCTCTAGAATTATAAGGGCGGTTACCTGTGTAACTTTGCCAGCATTTATTGACTAGACAATACAGTTTTTGATTGTTGGATTAGCATAGTAACTACCTAAAACTGTGCAATAATTATCTATTATTGCTCTTTTAATGTTGGATAGTTTGGATCATGCCTCTTGTGTTAACTGTCACATTTTTTACTTATTGACCTCAGAGGGTCTACTACTGAGCCTTAACCACTTGGGTGTTACGAACTTAGACCAAGCTTGTCAAATTAATAATAATTAAATAATAATAATAATACATAAATAACAAATCACAAATTCAGGTATGACAAACTAAACATATAAAAAACCCAAAGATAACATGTATAAGACATCATTGGACGACCCTCTGGACAATATAAATATGACTTACTCCAAACAGTCGTAAGGGAGATATTTCAATAATAACCTATCCACATAATGAAATAAATCTAATGATTCTCGATATACAGTTCAAGAGTTTACATTCGATCGACTCCAATATTCAAAGACAGCCCCAAAACAAAATTCAATCCATAGTAATCAACATACCATCGATGCTATCTATATCTAAATAAATATGATATTCACCGGGATACACGGTGTCATCGGATCTCATCCTGCTCATGTAATTTAGCTGAACTCTCTACTCTAAATGGATAAAATATAAAAACGTGAACCTAAAGTTCAGTAAGTATTATCGTATACAAGTATAATACAATACATATAAATCAGAGGGACGGTGAAGTTCACATAACAAATCATATAAAATAACTCATGGACGTCTAAAAATTCACTGAAAGTCAAAGGATAGTCTCGTACTCAAACAGTATATCAAATCATACTGTCCCACCAGGAAATATTTGTAAGAAATCGTGTTTCAATACCACGTCGTATAAACCACGACTGTCTCCACCTCCGTATGGAACATATATCAAAATCCAGGTTCGAATTCATGCATATATAATGGACATATTTTAGGCATGCATCTACTTAGCTATCTTTTATTATTATCGACTACATTTTAGACCTATAATTACTCGGCCATCTTTTATCATCATCGATTACATTTTAGGTCTATAACTATTTTGTCATCTTTTATTATTATTGGTTATATTTTTGGTCTGCAACTATTTGACCATATTTTATCAGTCTGCTGCATTTTAGGCCTGCAGTTACTCGGCTATTTTTTATTATTATCAGCTATATTTTAGGTTTACAACTACTTTGCCGTCTTTCATCATTATTGGCTACGTTTTAGGCCTATATCTACTCAGCCATATTTTTTCTGGATCACATATCGGATCACTTATTGATTCACAAGAGTCTCAAACCACCATGCTCTTACACGCATATCAACCCACCTCAGCCTCGGACCACCATGGTTCCACACACATATTGACCTACCCAAGCCTCAGACCACTGCGATCCTACACACATCGACACACTTGGGCTTGGACCACTATAGTCCCACACATATATTGACCCACCCGAGCCTTAGACCACCACGGTCTCATACATATATTGACCCACTCGAGCCTCAAACTACAGCAGTCCTACAAACATATCGACCCTCCCGAGCTTGGAATACCATAGTCCCACACACATATCAACCCACCCAAGCCTTGGACCACCATGGTTCCATACACATATCGACCCACCCGAGCCTCAAACCACCACGGTCCCACAAAATATTGATCTCAACCCCTGATAACATGCATGGACACCGTTGCATGATCTAAAGCAATTTTCATACTCATTTCCATATAGAGGTACTAATATAAAATATACAAGTATTCGATAATTATCCTTTTTTTAGAGAATCACAAAACCCTTAAATATTTATAAAAATAGAGCAAAACTTTCAAACAATAAGTAAAACTCGCGCATGCATAGAGAAAATTGGACAAATTAAATAAAATCTTACATATACGACTTTAAACCTTCAAATTAGAATTAAAATAAATCATATACTAAAACAGACAAAAGATATGGTTAGAGGATGCTTGTCTCAGCTTTATACCAAACAAATCTGACGAAAGGATACTCGGATCTATCCGAACCGTGCTTCTGTTGCGTGCACATTGCTCGCACTGCCCTTTTATAGGCAAACCTACGCTTGAGTATGTCTCGGGCATGCCTTAGGCACGTGCTCTCAGGCAACCCGACGCTTAAGTGTGACGAAATGGATAAACTAAATACCACCTGAACATAATATTCGTCAATAACTAAATACAAATTACAATAAATCACCATATATTTATAAATCAAACATGTGTAGGATCTAAAATTATGCCACAACATCGGAGCTCTGATATTGACCCAAAAATACGATGTTGGACCTTTAGTAATGAAGGATGTTTGCAAAAATATCAATCTAACATATACATACATATCCAATAATATCGCGGAAGCAAAAACACATCCCTAACAAACATCATTGAGCTTGCACAGCGTGAAATATCCTGTTCTATTTTCACAAAATAATCCAGCACAAAATAGTAATCTTATCCATGATCAAACACAATACCAGCAGTTTCAAACATCACAAAAATACCACATGGGCTAATAATATTCACCAAAAATCCATGACACATCAAAAACCATGTCTGAAAACCAAACTAACTAATCTACAATAAGCAAAACAACCTAAACCTATCCAAAATATAACAATACCTAAACATCAGAACCAACAAGTTTAAACTCTTCCGAATCTTCTAACTCGTTGGGTAAGAATTTCTGTATCTCATCCTCATCTGAAGGTTAGTAAAAATAGTAAGAAATTGAGCCAAATACTCAGTAAGATACACATATAAATAAAGAATAAATACAATATATTTTAAAATAAATCGAAGAAACGGAATAGGATTGTAATGTATATATAATATAAAACATGATTAAATAGCATTTTCGAAACACATTTAATTTTTCTTATTTTATTTCTAATTCCTTTAGCTTTCAAAGATATAGAAAACTTATTCATTTTTAGGGATTAGGGCTAGTAAGCCTTACCAACTAATGAAGCGTTTGATCGATATCTAGATTGTGTTAAGTCCACATAATTAAAAGCCATATGCATTCTCGTTATTTACATCTTAATAATAGGATGGTACTACCTATTATCTCCCAATAGATGAGGTCTAAATCGCTCGGCGATTTTTATTTAGGTAACAATCTATATCATAATATTCTAACGTATGATAGGGAATATTATCATCTAAAAAAAAATTATTTGTCTAATTTCTTGATTTTTTTTTCATATTTCATATCAGAAACTCTATACAAATAATCATAGTCCTTTTTTCTTGATTTTTTTATTCAAGAGAAAATACCAATAACAGATAACAAATTGTAGAGTTCCAAATTACTTGATATATGTACATATTTCATATTCTTATAAACTTATACAGATATATATTTTCATATTTATATGGACTTAAGTATTAGGCTTTAAGAGATACTTTTCTATAAAAAGCAAATATGCAAATAATCATAAACTTTAATAAAATAAACTATAAATTATAATTCTTAAATTCTAATTATGCAGAAGCTTTGGGCATATTTATTGATATAAAACAGGAACCAAACACTAAAAAATAACATGTAATTCATTATACATTTAATTTCCTCAAATCTCAAATACCAATGTAAAATCCGAACAATCGGTAAAACATGCATGTATAGAATAAACAGATTGTGTGTATAAAAATAACATGGATGTTTCTAAAATCTCCAAACAGTGGTTAAAATATTATCGATATGAAATCAGATCAAAGATAGGGCTAGATGATATTTGCCTTAACATTATTCTAATCAAATTTGCCAAAAGGATGCTCCGAGATACCTGAATCGGGCCTCTCCCTGTCGGCAAGCATCACTTTCCCTCTGCTCCCTTTCTTTGCTTTGCGTGCCTTTGCCTTTCCCTTCACGATCCTGATCCACTAGCAGCAGCCCCAGCACTAGCGGCGGCGGCAACCATGGTAGCAGCTCCCGGTGGTGACATGGTGGCGGACGGTGGCACATGCAATCGTCGGTCCTTCCTCTCTCTCTCCACCGCACTTCTTTTACAAAATTCATCAAAATTTTAGCCGATCTACATATAATACATACGTGCAACCCAAGAATCGACATCCACAAAGAGAATTGAAGGATTTATTTGCCTTGATTTTACTGATTTCCTTCAGCCACGACGACGAACAGATAACGGTCGTTTTGCTTCGATTCGATATTTCTCCCTCTACATACACTGGAGTACAAAATGGAGGGTAATACCACGGAGAGAGTTTCGTCGGCTTCCATTTTTGGCATCGGCACCTCCGAAGACGGCGGCAACGGCAGCCATGCCGGTCTCCCTCTCTTTCCTCTTTTCTCCCCTCTCTTCTTCTTCCCTTCTTTCTCTCTCCCTAAAGCCCTTTTTCTACTTTTTTTTTCCTTTTATTATTATTATTATTATTATTATCATCATTATTATTATTATTATTATTATTATTTTCCTTTTCTTTTATAGCAAAACCTAAATCGATACTTAGGCGATAGCATGGATGCACTTCGGGTGTCAGCTCGACTAATCAAAATATCCTTTAAAATTTTATAATATTTAATTAATTTTTGTCACACCCAAATTACCCAAAATAATAAATAATTTTAATTAAACCAGATAAAAATTCGGGATATTGTATTTTTTTCAACTTATAAAAAGTTCATTCTTGAAATTTATACACATTAATCCTCGAACTGATAAGGATAATTCCTCCAAACTTAATCTCAATCAAGTGGTTCTTCTAAAAATATGATCTTCAATGTCTAATCTTTTCTATATCAAAATTTGAGCCGAAACCGAATATAAAACAGCTCCTCAAATTAGTAACAACTCACACTTAATCACATATGAAGGATCATTTATATATCAGAATGATCTACTAAACTCGAGACAACACCAATTCATAGGTCATCTCTGCGATTCACTAAAAACTTCAAATGGCCTAACGAATCTCAATCTCAATCTATCATTCGCCCCCAAAACTCAAAATTCTCATTTTCAGGTTGCTTCTAGAAATATCTGACTACTTTTCTTGAATCTCTAATCTAGTTACAAATCTGATCTCTTACTAAAAATAACATGCATGTTACTAAAATCTCCAAACAGTATTAGACCAAAGATAGGGTTGGAGAATACTTGCCTTAACTTTATTCCAAACAAATTTGCCAAAAGGATATTCCGTGATACTTGAATCAGGCATCTCTCTGCTGGCGCGCATCACTTTCCTTCTCCTCCCTTTCTCTCTCTGCTTTGCGAAGCCTGTACCTTTCCCTTCATGATCCTCCTTTGCCGACAGCAGCCCCGGCACCGGCCATGGCGACGACCACGGTGGAGGCACCCGATGGTGACACGGTGGCGGACGGTGGCACATGTAACCTCGGTCCTCTCACTTGTTCTACTGTGCCTCTCACTTGTTCACTTGTTCTACTGTGTCTCCGTCTCTCTCCTTGTTTCTCCCCTCTCTTCTTCTTCCCTCTTTCTTTCTCTTTCCCAGAAACCCTTTTTCTTGCTTTTTTTTCCTTTTATTATATATATATATATATATATATATATATATTCTTTTTCTTTTATACTAAAACCTAAATTGATACTTGAGCGATAGTATGGGTACACTTTGAGCATCAACCCAACAAATTCAAATATCCTTCAAAATTTTATCATATTTAATTAATTTTTGCTACACTTAAATTATCTAAAATAATAAATAATTTCAATTAAATCGGATAAAAATTTAGAATATTACATTAAGTGTGTCTTAAGTGTGTGTCAGGCGAAGGGTTCCTTGAATTGGCACTCGAGCATGCTTAAACACCACGCTGCTAAACCGAATATCCATCAAAATTTCACATTATAATTACTTCAAATCATGTCCAATTAACCTAAAATCATAATTAATATTAAAATGATTCAAATTGGGATCTATGGTATTACATTCTTTCCTCCTTATAAAAATTTCATATTCGAAATTTATGTACCTCAATATTCAAACAGATAAGGGGTCTCTCCTGAACTTTATCTTCACGCTCCCAAGTAGACTCCTCGACTTAATAATTCTTCCACAATGCCTTAATCAATGGAATAATCTTATTCCTTAATATTTGATCATTCCGATCCAAAATCTAAACGAAAATATCAATATAAGATAATTTTTATAAATATCGAATGGCTCAAGTTTAATCACATGGGAAGGATCGTGCACATATTTCCTTAGCATCAAAACATGGAATATATTGTGGCAACCAACCAAATTCAGGGGCAAGGCTAAACAATAGGTCACCTCTCCTGTCCGTTCCAAAATTTCGAAAGGTCTGATGAACCTCGGCTTGAACTTACCCCTAACTCTAAACCCCAAGATCACCTTCCTCAGAGATACTTTCGAAAACACATGGTAACCCACTTCAAACTCCAAATTAGATCTCCTCCTATTAGCGTAACTCTTCTAGTGACTTTGAATCTCAATCAACCGATCTCTAATAATTCTAATCTTCTCAGAAGAATCCTGAATAATGTTGGGGCCCAATAATCTACGATCACTAATCTCTTCCCAATTAATAGGAGGCCTACATTTCTATCCATACAAAGTCTTGAATAGAGTTATCCCGATACTTAATTGATAGCTGTTATTATATGTAAACTCAACAAGTGACAAACAGCAATCCCATGAGCCTCTCATCTCCAAAACTGATACTCTCAACATATCTTCTAAAATCTAAATAGTCCTTTGGGATTGACCGTCTATTTGTAGATGAAATGCAAAACTGAATTGAACCTTAATACCCAACTCTTTATGCAAGTTTTCCCAAAAATTTGACACAAACCATGAATCTCAATTCGACACAATTGAAACCGAAATATCATGTAACCTTATGATCTTATTAATATATAGATGAGGTAACCTATCACTCGAATACGTCATCCGAATCTACAGGAAATGAGTAGATTTTGTCAATCTATCCACAATCACCCAAATGGCGTCTATATTCTTCACCGTCCTAGGTAATCTTGAAATAAAATCCATCGATATGTGCTCCCATTTCCAACTGAAAATTAGCGAATGATGCAAAAACTTAGAGGCTTCTTATACTCTGCTTTCACCTACTAATATACAATGCATCTAGCCACAAAACTTGTAATTTTATACTTTATTGGCTACGTTTATTGGCTAGGCCATACAGTTTTTGACCATTTGATTACTGTGCAATAATTGTCCATTATTGCTCCTTTAATGTTGGGTGATTTAGTTCACGCCTCTTGGATCAACCGTCACACTTTTTACTTCTTGAACTCAAAGGGTCTTCATTTGAGCTTTCACCACTTGGGCCTTTCTTCCTTCTGTGCACTGGATCCTAGGATGGTCCAAATATTATTGTACCCATCACTGGCCCCTATCTTAGGAGATTTGAATTTCAACTACCAACGTATTGATGATGAGATGCTGGCTACAGATCTTTCATGCATTCTTCTTCCCCAAATATTCGGCAGATTCAGTACTCTATTTGGTAGAATTTTATTCGATTCTCTATCATCAATGTTGGGACGTGCTATCTTCTCAAATAAAATGCTCTTTATTGTTGTTGTTCCTGACTTACAATTCCATTTTGCTTGACAGTCATAGGAATTAATTCATCTGATGACGGATAGTTTGTACTAGCGAGATGTTGAGATCTCTTGCCTATCTCAAACATACGCTGATCCTGGTGTACTCAGGGAGATTGAGATCTAGGTATATCCTACCATTGCCGAGACTCGACAAAGTTGAGATTGGTCCAATTTCTTCGACTGAGAGTTGTCCGACTAGATTGTGAGATTTTAGGAGTTTTTAGATAAAAGATTTCTGACTCTGAATTGAGTCATCAAACTCAAGAACAAGTTCTATGAGGTTAAGCAGTAATTTTTTGATCATTGAAGTGTGCTCGACTCGAAGAAGAGCTGAGGACTAGTCTTTGTCCAGAAGAAGTTGGTCCTACGCTAAGTGATAGATTCCAAGATGGCATTCATCATTGTAGACGAATTGTGTCCCTAGTTGCCTAACTTTCCTGCTGATTTTCTCAATTTGAGAAATGCTGGAGCTGTTCTCCATTCTAATTTAATTGATTTTTGGGAGACAGGTAGGGAGCCATTGCCACAGTCAATGGAGAGCACCTAACCTTAGGATAGTCATTCTATTCGAGTGCAGACATTAGGTAGTATCTTATAATCTTCCAATGGACACTCCTTGTTGTATATATTGATTCTTTAATAAATCAGTTAGATCATTTAACTCATTATCACTGATGTCTTTGAGTTTATGTTGAATCTCTTTACTCAACATTTATTTTGTTTGCCGACTAAGTGTTGGTGTTGTTGTCGTCGGGTTTGGTTAGACATTTTTGTCCGATTGTGCACATTCCTGTAAGAAGACATCGCAGCACTGGAAAGGCCTCTTTATAACTAACAAGGTTTAGTTGCCATAGTCACCGATTTTTAAGACGTTCCATGTCCTCATTTCCATCATTAATTTACTATCACAAATAATTAATGATACACACACATATATATATATATATATGTAAACATACATCGGATCCATACAATCGTCATGTCATCAGTGGCTCCAACAATGTACTATGGAGTACAATGTTGGATTGTGTTAAGGAAAAGATGCTTGCTAAAAATCATTAATCAAAATTAGTCTATCATATCCTACGAAAGCATATATAATAATATCCGTAAAAGTCTGCGAAAGCAATACTACACTAATACCATCAAAATTTAACACATCATATCATACTTTTCAAGTCTTACATATATTCAATACATCAAAATTAAAACAACAAATTCCTTCTTCCTAAGCGTGAGAAACAAAACTCCTAATCTTTATTCCTCTTCATCCGGCATCAACTCGTACTATTTATTTGAAGGTTAGCAAAAATAGTAAGAAAGTAAGTCAAATTGTCAGCAATGCATCATATATAACAATAACATGCATATTTTACTGAAAACATATCATCAGAGAAAATAAGAGTCATAATCCATACTTAACCATAAAATATGAGCAGAAAAATATTTTCTTCTTTATCTTATTCTTTCGTTGTCTTAACTGTCAAATACATTAAAAACATAGTTATCTTTGGTTTGAGCTAGTAGGCCTTACCAGCTAATAAAGTAAATAGTCGAGAAAAAGATTATGTTTGTTTCCATACAATCTAAAGCCATGGTGTCCTATTTAACACTTAGACGTAGGTAGTGCTACCTATAACCCAGTAGACTGTGCCAGACATCCGGTTTTATATATCCCGTGGTTACAATGGGGTAATCCTCAATTTTTCACTACAATATTCTAAGATATGTCAAGGAATATTACTCTCTAAAAAAATTCTCGATCCAATTTCTTAATTTTTTAACTTAAGAAAAACTCTACACTTTATTTATTAGTTCTTAGTTCTCACTCTTTTGGAGAACGGTTCATATTTTTCTTAACAGAGTTATAGAGTCCATTCTTTTTCTTTTTCATAACATCCGATACATTTTCATCGTAATAAATTTCACAACATAAAATTTGGTAGTAAAACATGCAGAAGA
This sequence comes from Nepenthes gracilis, assembly GCA_033239525.1. Taxonomy (NCBI): domain Eukaryota; kingdom Viridiplantae; phylum Streptophyta; class Magnoliopsida; order Caryophyllales; family Nepenthaceae; genus Nepenthes; species Nepenthes gracilis. Next base: position 7,006,419 of record BSYO01000016.1, on the reverse strand, counting down.
AAATTCAGAAATTTCAATACAATTTTTCTAAACATGTAGCATATAATTAAATATACAATATATTTTTAGCGTGTACAAATAACATGTAATAATTTAAAATTAATATCCACGAAGTACAAAGATATAGAAATTATTTTTATATATTTAAACATGAAGAGAATTCATAGATAAAACACACAATTACGTTACAAATAATTAAATGAAAGTTTTTGATAAATTTCACTGAAAAATCATAGTATACCGATAAATATATAAAATTGTCGTGATTTTACTTCAAAATTTTAGCTTGAACGAGTATTAGAATAATAATACTCAAAAAGAATATAAATAAAAAGTAACAAAGGGAAGAGGGAGCTAAGAATACACATGCCTTCGCCTGATATACCGAAATTCTTGATCCAAACGTTCCAAATTCAACTTCTCAGATCCTTTTCTCATTTTCTCTCTTCTCCCTTCTCTCTCAGTCCTCTTCTCTCTGTTTTTCACCTTATCACTCTCCTTCACCGCTTGGAATGTGGTGGAGTCGACTTGGGGCCGATTTTTATAAAAGTCCAATGCTTGTGTGGGGGTCGGGTCTGCCCCATTCTATTTTTGGCACCTGTCAGGGCGCTCGAACACTCAACAGACGTGCCTATAGGGCACTAGGCAAGCGCACAGGCACGAGCCTAGGGCTAGGTACGGTATACATCTGGTTTATAATTTTTTTCTTTTTAACATTCTTTTTCATATTCTTTGACATCAATTTTAACTATATTAACTTCTTTAATCACAATTATATAAATGACCAAAACCAATCACAATTACATAAGAGTCCAAAAGCTAGAACCTTACAATTTTTGACAGAGCCTAAACTCTCATCCACACTAAGTTGATGGTGCTCATTCCTATAAAAGGAAGTTGTTGCAGTTATGCATCGGTTTCTACTCCATTGACTATTGTCAACTAATGGTGCACTTTTCTGTGAAAGGATATCATCGCACTGATGTTAAAAAGCCCCATAAGGTTTTATTTCATTTTGACCGCTTTAAGAAGGGTTAGATTTCGTCTTCAAGCCTCTCAGGCTATTGCATTTGACCTTGTTCGGGCCAATTGGTTACCTAGACTGTGGTTTTGAGTTTGACCTTATTTTGGTCACTCTATTGTCTTAATCGACATTTTTTACCGTGCTTTAGCGGGTTGATTCACAGGTGAAGATGTTCACTCAACTTATGGTCAGTTTGGGCCATTGACTTATGTAATAACATACAAACATTTACATGAACAACAAAATAAATAAATAATTATTTTATTAATTGAAATATAATTACATCATATACGCAGTTCGTATGGCATGTACTAGATTTACCTATACTCAGCGAAGGTTTACTGATAGTATTTTTTTAGGTGGATGGCATTCCATATATTCTCGGGATCAGTTTTTTGTTCTGGGTGTATAGTTTGTATACATCATTTTGGAGAATCGATAAAATAGGAAATGGTCTCTCCCAATTCGGGGACAATTTATTTCGGTCAATGGTTTTCCTGTTACCTTTATACTTCGTAGAACTAGGTCTCTCGTATCGAACTAATGTGCTTTTACCTTTTTATTATAGTACCGAGCAATCTGTTATTGTTAAGCCACCGTGCATAGCCTTGTTGCGTCTCAGGCTTTTTCTAGTAAGTCAAAATTCTCTCTGAATTGTTAGGAACTGCTTTGTATGTTCAAACTTTTGACTCGTAGACTAGGCAGGCTGATCTCTATTAGGATGATCGCTTTAGTCCCATAGTATAAACTGAAGAATATTTCTCATGTAGCTTCCCTCGGTGTCATCCGGTAGGACCACAACACAAAAGGAAGCTCTTTCACCCAAGAGTCCCCTACGTCTTTTAACTTTATTTTTAACCCATGTAGCAGGGTTTGGTTAATTACTTCCAATTGCCCATTCATTTATGGATAGACGATAGAAGTGTGAACCAACCAGATTTCCAAACTCATATAATACTTGGTGAATCTTTTGCTAGTAAATTAGGTTCCGTTGTTGGTCACTATAACCTTGGAAATCCCAAATCTACATACGATACTTTGTCGAACAAACTCTGTCACATTCTGTTTAGTTATATGTGCCAGTGGAGAGACTTCTACTCATTTTGTGAAGTAGTAAATACCGACTATGATAAACTTTTTTTACCAAAAATGCAATGGTTAATGGCCTAATATGTCGAGCCCTCATTGTGCAAACAGCAATGGTGACCACAGGGTCTGTAGTTTCATGTGCAGTTGATGATGAATATTGCCGTGGATTTGCCAGCTTTCGTATTTCCTTATAAATTCCATGGCATCTTGCCTCATTGTTAGCCAGTAGGAGCTCTATTACATGACTTTGAATGCCAGGTTCTTGCTTCCTATATGCAATCCATAGATTTCGAGATATACTTTGCTTAGTATGTAGCAGTTTCTTCTAGGATGAAACACACATGTAAGGGGTAGAGTAACCCCGGTGGTATAGTCTCCCCTCCATAATGGTGTACCAACCTACTGTCTTCTTTATACACTTGGCATCATTTTGATTTTTCAGTAGAAAGCCTTCAATGAGGTATTTTCTGTACGAAGTCATTCAGGTTTTGCTGTTTGAGATCTGAAGTGTTTCTTACTATGGGACTTCTATACTTGTGGTTGCAAAAACTTCTGGCACATCTCAGGTATATTGCTTGGGATTATTAGCCGTTACTTTTTCCAATTGATCTGCCTTTCAATTGTCTTCTCTTGAGATGTGGAGTATTTTCAGCCTATCAAATGCCTCAGTCAGGCCCCTTGTGTCTTCTTGCATACCTTAGCCTATCTGGAGTATTTCTAGATCTGAAGCAAGATATCTTTCGAGTAATGGGCTAGACATGTTGAAAATTTTGGTGACTTGGTTGAGGATTAACTCCAAGTTGCTATGGACAATCAAGCTTTTTATTGAACATTCTTTTGCTAGCCCAAGTTCGGCCAATAAGGCTTCGTACCCGGTGACATTATTGGTGGTCAAAAATTTGAGAGTCATCGAGTATTTCATTTTTGATCCGTCTAGAGTCCTTCACACCACTCCTGCTCCACTCCTTAATTGGATTGATGACCCATCCACATGCAAGATCCAAATAGGAGCTTCTTCTTGTTGGCGCACCCCTGTGTTTGTATCAACAACAGCTAGAATCGGGGTCATCATGTCAACTATGAAATCCACAAAGGCTTGAACTTTTTGGTCAACCGGAGTTAGAATTCTACATCAAACTCGCCTAATTTGGTGATTTATTTGATCAATCATTCAAATATGTCGGGTTATTGTAGAATATCATTTAATGGTTGGTCCATTAAGACGATGTTCTTGTGGGCCTAGAAGTATAGTTGTAACTTCCTAGTGGAGTAGACTAGCGCTAGAGTAATTCTCTCAGTGTGCAAGTAACGAGTCTTGGTGTTTATTAGAATTTTACTAATATAGTAGATCGGTCGTTGTACCTCAGACTCTTACCCAACAAGGATTGAGCTTAGCACCATATCTGATATCACCAAATAGAGATATAATTCTTTGTCTTTTTTCAGAGAGGTCAAGAGAGGTAAATTGGCAAGGTATTCCTTCAATTCATGGAAGGCTGCCTGACAGTGTACTAAAAACTACTCGCCTTCATTCCTCTCAGACCTTGAAAAAAGATAGATATTTCTCTACGGACTTCATTAGGAATCGAGAGAGCGCTGCGAGTCTCCCAGTAAGTCTCTGAACTTCCTTCACAATTTGATGTGGATTCATATCTACGATGGCTTTTATCTTCTAAGGATTGATTTTGATTCCCCGATGAGATATGATAAAGCTAAGGAACTTCCTTGAAATTACTTCATATACACACCTGGTTGGATTTAGTTTCATCCGGTATCTTGGAGCACCTTTAAAGCTTATCAGAGATCGAAAATATAGTCATCGACTGTTATACTTTTAACGACCATGTTGTCTATATATACCTCCATATTCTGACTAATTTGCACCTTAAAATTTTTTCATGAGCCTCTAATACGTGCTTTTGCGTTTTGCAAATTGAAAGGTATGATTTTATAGCAATACATCCCTTGGTTAGTCATAAGGACATGTAGTCTTCGTCGTTGAGACTCATTCGAATCTGATTGTGGCCTGAATAGGCATGCATGAAGCTTAACAGCTCGTGCCCAAATATTGAGTCTACCAACAGGTCAATTTTGGGTAATAAAAAATTATCTTTCAAATATGCTTTATTCACGTTAGTAAAATTGACACACATCCACTATTTTTCATTACTTTTCTTGACTAGTATTACATTTGACTGCTAGCTCAGATACTTGACTTTCCTTATGAAGCCTGCGTCGAGGAGCTTCTTGACTTCTTTTCTGATCGCAATCAACTTCTTGATGGAATGATTCCTCCACTTCTTCTACCCGATGGGCTTATGACCAGATCGAATTCTAACTTGTGGACCATTAGCTTGATCAAAATCAGTAATATGTCAGCATTTGTCCATGCAAACACATCAGAGTTCTATTAGAGAAATGCCATCAATTGTTCACACAAGTGACCCACCAATAAGTTTCTGATTTGAACATATTTCTCAGGGCTCATTCAGGCCTTGAGGGATTTGGTCAATTGACTCACTGAACTATCCTTACTATAATGTTACTTCATCACGGAGGTCAAAGTTTTCAATCGGCTGGATTTAGAATCGCCGATTGACCTAAGATAAGTAGCATGTCCGGCTGGTAACTTGGTCACCTATGACCTCTTGATACCACATGCTGTCATGAATTTTGTCTTGAAATGTGGGATCAATGTCACTACTTTAAATTCAACTAAGCACAGTCATTCTAGAATAGCACTGTAAACCGAGGGTAGGTCAACTACCAAGAGTATGAGTATGTGGGATATTGTCTTTGAATACATTCATAGTGTGACCTCTAGTTGAAAGGTTCCCTAAATCGAAATGGTTTATTACCTAATCCATATAGGGGTTCCTTAACCGATATTATTTGGTTCTTTTTTAGTACGAGCTTAAAACAAAGATTGAGATACAATAAATTTCTTAAACTTTTACTACCAATAAAGATTCGTTTCAATTAGTAGTCCAAGTGTACCATTCGAAACAAGTACAGTTACAATAAGAGGATTAGAATGGGGAGTTATTACACGAGTCATATTATCGTCGTTAAAAGTAATGACATTATTTCTAACTCCTATCTTCTACTTTTTGCTGTTGGAAGTCTTCTCTAAGTTGTCCGGAGTATTATTTCTGTATAATCTGGTGGACACCATGTTAACTACTCCAACTGCAATTCGGTTGCATGGCTACTCCTGCTGGCCTAGCTTATCATCTGCTTTCTTGGAGGTTTGTCCTGAGTCTCTTAAAAACTTGTTGAGGTGTCCTTTTTAGATGAAGGCCTTAATTTTTTTCTACGGAGTCTGATAATTTTCAGTGTTATGACCTAAAAATCGATGCTAGAAACTATACTTAGACTGATCTCTAACTTCTAGGTTCTTGGGCTACTTAAGCCATTTCAAAAACTTCTCATACTGAATCTGTATAAGAATGTTTATCCGAGTATCATTTAATAGAGTCAGGTTTAGAGGTCTGAACTCTCTTCAAACGCCCAGCACTCCTCGGTTTAGTGAAATTTCCAAGAATTAAGAACCGATTAACAACTACTCCAATTCTAACAATCCCAAAAGGATCTAGCAGATTTGTTATTTATTGTGATTCATCCAGGACGGATTGAATTGTGTGCTGATGCAACATAGAAAAGTAATAGCTTATGGGTCGAGGCAATTAAAGGTTCAAGAAAGCAACTACCAGACTCACGACTTAGAGCTGACAGCGGTAATTTTTGTACTAAAGATTTGGAGGCATTATTTATACAGTGAAAAATGTTTGGTATACTCAGATCATGAAAGCCTCAAATATTTATTCTCCCAAAAATAGTTGAATATGAGGCAAAGAAGATGGTTTGATTTCTTAAAGGATTATGACTGTGAAATCTAGTATCAACCCGAAAAGGATAATGGTTTAGCAGATTTTTTGAGTCACCAGATAAGTTTTGTGCACAATTTGAGGATCAAAGATATAGAATTGTTTGAATGCATGAAACAATGTGATATCAAGAGGTATATTCAAGGTAATTGGATGATTTTATCATATTTTCAGATTCATCCAGAAATATCAAAGAGGATTAAAGAAAATCATATGAATAATCCATTCATAGTTAATATATTTGGAGATTTAAATCAGGACTCTAGGGTTGATTTTGATGTTCAGGCTAACGGAATCTTGAGATTCCGAGATTGAATATGTGTGTTGAATGTTGGAGAATTAAAGAAGAAAATCATGAATGAAGCCCATCGATCCAAGAATACTATTCACCCAGGAATCAATAAAATGTATCAAGATTTGAGAAAAATATTTTGGTGGAGAAACATGAGGAGAGAAATTGTAGCGTATGTGGAAATATGTTGGTTTGTCAACAGTTGAAGGCCGAGCATAAAAAGTCACCCGACTTATCGTAACTGATGCCTAGTCCTAGTTGAAAATGGGAGGATATATCAATGGATTTCATGATGGGATTGTCGAGATCGCCAAGGAATTATGATGCAATTTGGGTAATTATTGATCGTCTTACAAAATCAGCGCATTTGCTAGTCGTACGAGCAACTTATTCAGGCGATCGATTAGCAAAATTATATATTAATGAGATCATTAGATTACATGGGGTACCGGCATCTGTTGTGTCTAATTGAGGCCCGAGATTTATTTTCAAATTTCAAGAAAGCATGCATCGTCAATCGGGGACAAGCTTAAAATTTAGCACAGCTTATCATCCACAAATGGATGGGCAATTGGAGAGGACTATCCAAATCTTGAAGGATATGCTAATGGTTTTAGTGATAGAAATAAAAGGTAATTGGGATGATCATTTAGTATTGATAGAGTTTACCTATAATAATAGTTATCAAGCAAGTATGGGGATTGTCTCATTTGAAGCTTTATACGGGAGAAAGTGTCATTCCTCAATTCATTGGAAAGGGACTGATGATAAACAGCTTTTAGTACCAAAAGTTATTAAGGAGACGTCCGATAAAATTAAATTAATCTATGAGAAGTTGAAGGTGGCCCAAAGTAGGCAAAAAGGTTATGTAGATTGAAGAAGATCAGAGTTAAAATTCGAAATCAGAGATTATATTTTCTTAAAAGTATCAGCATCCAAGGGTATATCAAGATTTGGGGTTAAAAAAAAATTAAAACGAAATTTATTGAACCCTTTAAAAGTTTGGAGAAAATTCTAAAGTGGCATATCAGTTAGCATTACCACCGAATTTGGAAAAAGTGCATAATGTTTTTCATATATTGATACTCTGGAAGTATGCTTATGATTCGACCCATGTTATTGAATATGAGCCACTAGCAATTAAATGACGATTTAAGATATGTTGAGGAACCAGCTCAGATTTTCAGTCATAGAAATCAAATGTTTCATACAAAGATCATCCTATCAGTTAAAATTTCATGGAGAAATCATTCACAAGAAGAGGTCACATGGAAATCAGAGGATGAGATTCAGAATAAGTACCCTTATTTTTTTCCTTTGTTAAGGTATGTAACTCTTATTCAAATTTCGAGAATGAAATTTTATAAGGAGGGGAGAATTGTAAGGATCAATTCTTTAACTCATATTAATCATAGTTAATTAAGCTAATATAATTGTAATTGAAATCAAAGGATATGAAAAATTGTGTCAAAAAGGGGATAAAAACTGTGAATTGGACAAGTTGGGCTCTTGACCCCGAGCTGGTACTATGGATCGCTTGTGGTGCACCCTAGACGTGCCCTTGGCACGAAAAACAGTACTAGTGCGCTCAAGGCACACCCCCGGCGAGCCCTAGAAGAGAAAACCAAAATCGCCCGTGCTAGACCAACGCCCGATCCCCGCTTGAGCGCAAATCGGGTATAAATATCACCAAGGATTTTTTTCACTGTCATTTTTAGTGGTGGAAGAGAGAGAGAGAAAGCAAATAGAGAGAGAGAGAGGCCGAAGGGAAAGAGAAGAAGAGAGAGAAGAGAGTGAATGGCATCCGATACCAAGTTAGGATGATCGGAGTAGGGATTTCAGTAAATCAGATTGAGACAATTGCACCTTAAACTCCCTCATTCCTTTATTATTATTTTATTTTCATTCTTTTCAAGTATTATTATTTTAATACTCATCCAAGTTAAGATTTTAAAGTAAAATATGAAGAATATGCATATTTGTTGGTTCTCCACGATTTTATAATGAAATTTATCAAGAGCTCATATTTAATTATTTATATTATAAATATGTGTATTATTTAGAAATTTTCTTCATGTTTAGAAGTATAAAAATAGTTTCTACATGTTTGTACTTCAAAATTATTCATTTAAATTGTTACATGTTACTCATATATGCTTAAACTATATTGTATATTTAATTATATGTTGTATGCTTATTAAATTTGTATTGAATTTTTTGATTTTATTATACATATTTTATTATCAAATTTTATGTTTATGAAATTGTTATGATAAAAATGTATATGACATTATGAAAAAAAAAACGAAAACTCTTCAATTATGTTAAGAAAGTATGAATCAGGCTCTAAAAGGGTAAAAACGAAGAACTAATAAGCAAAGTATAGAATTTTTCCTAAATCAAAAAAGTAAAGAAACTGGACCAAGGATTATGATTCAGCAGGTAATATATTTTAGCATGTTTTAGTATATTACAGTGAAAGATCGGTGTCTGACCCTATCATCCATAGGGTTAAGAAAAATAGCATTTAGCCCTATCTATAGGGCTATATATAAACAGCTCACTTCCGGGTCTTGAATAGAAATGTAAAGGCTTTTGATTGTGTAGGAACAAACACAATCCAGGGTTCGATCAACTGCTCATTTAGCTAGTAAAGCTTATTGGCCCCGATCCCTAAAGAAAATAAATTTTAAGCATATTTGATGACTAAGACTAAGAAAGAATGTGAGGTTTCGGGTCTGAAAACTTGATAATGATGAGGTGATTAGTATGCTAATGATCAATACTAGGCCTATGTAATGAATAAGGTTGGGTATCGGAAGAAAAATCGAGAAGAATTCGGCTTCGTGCTGCTGAAATGCTGCCAGCAGACTTGCGCCTACCAGAATTACGCCCACCTAATGCTCGTTCGAGGCGTGCTCGAGCAATGACGCCTTTTTAAGTCGCGGCTGCTTCTCTTTTCCTCATTTTTCCCACAAGCTAGAAGCTTCTAGAGAGAGAGGGAGCGCCGGTTTTAGTGAGAGAAAGGTAGAGATCGGGGCCGTGGAGTCTGAATTCGTCTGAGAGCTAGTTATAAAGGTGAAATCATGCGTCGAGGCAAGTGTTCTCATACTCACTTCTCGTTCTCTTTTGATGTTTTGTTTGATTTGATTGGGTATTTTGTGTTGATACCCATTATTAATGTTAAAATCTTGAAACCCATGATTAATGACCAATGAATATGTAGTTAGTTGTTCGAATCGTGTCCGATTCATTCGGTTTTGTTTCACCGAAACCCTAACCCATGAAATTGGGAATTTTCCGTTTCCCTTCCGTGTATCATAAAATTGTCCTCAAAATGTGAATCCCCACATCCTAATGATGTACATATGTCGGCCGCGGGTTCGATTTCGCATGTCTCGACCCGTTCGCGGCGTCCGAGCCCTCTAAACGGGCGCTGACACTGTTCACCCGAGACCCGATGGGAAAATTGCATGCTTTTACCTTCATAAAATGTTGAAATGATTCTAGAATACGAATCCCTGCATCCCAATTGTATGTATATACCGACCGGATGTCCAACTCCGCAAGATTCGACCCGTTCGCGGTATCCGGGAGCTTTAAAAGTCCCCTGTTACGGTTCATCCGAAAATGAATGGGAATATTGCATACTTCTATCATCGTATTATGTTAAATCGAGCTCAAAATATGAAACATCGTGTCCCAATTTGCGTACGTATCCATCGGACGTCTGATCTCACAAGTATCGAACCGTTTGTGGCGTCCGGATGCTCTAAAAGAAGCCTGACACTGTTCTCTCGAAATGAAATGGGAAATGTTCATGTTTTGCCCTCATTTAACTGTTATGAAAGTGATGTCTAAATGTTTCAATGTAATGTAAGCTCGAAAAGGTGTATCCGTGTACTGGAAGCAAAGGAATGAGCCCCGGAGGATTCTAAAACAGTATTTAGCTATCGAAGGTATGAAATTCGGAATTCTCTTGTGAATGTGAATTGAATGGTAAAAAGAAAATTGAGTCCCACAGAAAGTTGTGAACCGAGCAAGTAAATGGAAGGGAATCCACATTGTGCATTGTGATGGAATGATCTCCCGGATGGAGATGTACGTGATTGGAATGGGTTTTCCTAAATTGTGAATGTGTATGGCAAATGTGGATTTTTCTCTCCAAGTGTTGGAACTAATATTGAAACTAGGACAATGATTCGTAGGGGTAGTAACCTTTGGCTTACCATGTCCATCGCGTTGTGAACCCGAGGAATACTTGGCCACGTATTCTGGCCGCTCGTGGGAGCGGGTAATGTTCGTGGTACGCTTTAGAAAACTACTGTGGAAGAACGAGGATTGCCCTGGTCCCCGGAGGATATGGGGCGTGTTGAGATGGCCGAGTGCTGCAGGTTTAAAATGTAGCCGTTGGTTTAGTGTTGCACAGTGGAGATGCAACCGATGGTCGAGTGCTGCAGACCTAAAATGTAGCTATGGCTTTAGAATGTGTAGCGAACACATTCCTTTCCTCGTTCTCTCACATCGTTGGTTAGTACGGCCTACTAGCCCGGATCCGCAAAGATGATATAATGATGAAAATAAATAATACCTAATCGATATAACCGTGAGAATCCAGTGATTCCATGTGGTTCCTATTCCCTCTCCTGATTCATGATTATTGAGATTGCTTGTATTTTCCCTATTCCAGTGGTTCTATTATTTGCCTATGAGTATTGAGTATGCTTATATTTACTGAGCTGTATGCTCACTCTTATTGTTTTCCCTTCCAGATGAGAACACTTAGTTAGCGCCAGATTAGTTAGAGCAAGGAGAGAGACTTGCATTGAAGGGAGTTGTTGGACATCGAAGCTTGAAGATTGGGTTCTGTTTATCATATTAGAATGTAAATAGCCACTCATGGATGAATGTGGCTTGTTATTATATTATGGTTTTATTATACTTCCACAGGTTTTGATGATTTAGTTACACTTCCGTATTTATGTTGATGTTTTGAGCTTTATTTTATTTTAGATTGCATTTCTTTAGATCTAATACGGTAGATAGGAGTACTGTATTGGAGACATGAATGATATGACAGATGTTGTGATCCTGTGTATTGTGTTGTAGGCTTTATATTGATTATTTTGGTTAGATGTGTGTTTGTACAGGATGTATTTGAGCAGGTTATATTTTTGATTTTTGTCCAATTGCAGAGGAGACTCTACCAAAAATTCTGTAGAATCCATAGGTTAATTATGAGCTTTAGTTTGTATTACCATTGACGGAGGTTATTTATTGGAAAAATAATCCGGTCCGTCACAAAGAATAACATACGAAATTTTAAAAACTTTGCATAAGTATTCTATTCATATCTTATGTCATTGTATTTCATTATGTTCTCTATTCTAACTCTTATAATTTAAGTATAAAGATTGCATATTCTTTATTATATACTATACATTGTTGAGTATTTGACTCATTTTGTTACTATTTTACTAATCTTTCAGATGATTCGTATGAGTTTTTTACTCGATGAGTAAGAGTAAATATTGAAATATTTAATTTATATTTCTGGAGATATTTTTTGCTAATCTATATTTCTTGATAATATGTACTATACTTAGTTGTTATCTTCTAGTTTGATTTCAGTTGGAGACTATCGTGAAAAAGATGTAGAGTTTTGGATAGTTTTTCAATGCCTAGAATGATGTTGCCTTGTTTGGCATCAGTGGTTATGTTAAATATGTATAGCAGTTGATGAATGTAAGAAACAATATATCTTAATTAATTATTTTAGTTTTGAATGGATAAAATTTTATGAGTATTTATTACTTCCACAGGTTAGTATATTATTGATTTTGGTAGATTTTGGTAATGAATAGGCATCGTTCCTTATTAAAAGCTGACGTTATGTTGTTTTGGGTTAGCGTTAGAGTCACAGATGATGTGGCACTGTAATTGGATCTTATGTATTGTTGTGTTGTTTATGCATAGTCGATCAGGGTATCGACAGAAAACACTCACATCCAATTGGATATATTGATTTATTTATTAGCAAAATTGGTAATAAAAAATAACCAATTATGATTATTGTTAATGACGAATTTTAGGATGTGGTCCATCATACCAGAGCTCTAGAGCCAGTCAAGGCTGTCAGGATTGTGGAGGCTACCGAGGGACCTTATGTCGGTCCCTAGGAGCCTGAGGTCCAAGGAGAGGTGGAGTTTGAGCTTGCTACTAGAGCAGCTAAGGAGGGTCCGAGGAGGTCACTGAGGAGCCTCGCTCTAAGCCCCCTACGCTAGAGATTTTGGAGGAGTCCAAGAACATTGTGGAGACTGCAGAGGCTCCTCCTTTCGTGCCTCCAGAAGTTGAGACCATAGCACCAGAAGAGCCCGCATCAAGTTGCCTCCCTCGGAGAGGCCATCTTAGGCCGAGGAGGTTTCTTGTGTACCTTATTATTTCTTTTGTTTACTTTCATCGTCACTTTGACTAACTTATTTATTACTCTCAATTGTAAGAGAAGATCCACCAATTGGCTGCCTTCGCCTACCGCATGGCCCAGACCCACATTGACTCGGAGGAGTTTAGAGTTATGGTAGAGCGAGCCTCCCGTTCTGAACATGAGCTGTCCGAAGCCAGGGTGAAGATCTTCTCCCTTGAGGATTCGCTGTGTGAGCTAGAGTGGGACTGTGCTCGCCTTTGGGATGAGAACCTCTAGCTTGAGATGGAGCTTTTGTCCTCCTTCAACTTAGATGAGATCGGGAGATCCTTGGAGCATAGGTATTGGGCCAGCATCAACCTATGTCGTCGGATTATGGATCTGGTGGCTCCTGGTTTTTCATTCTCGATTTTCTACCTGAGGAATGCCAATGCTCGGCGGTGGTCAGATCTATTAGGTTCTACTTGTGATGCCGTTGGGCCTTCATCTCATCCGCAATGGAGCCCTCAGCCTCTCGATCATTCTCCTTCTAGGTAATAGGTCGATTGTGTATTCTTTTTGGGCAGATGGCCATCTTTGTACACTTTGATCGTTGCAATGAATTTAGTCATATCATTTAGATCTTTGTTGCTAATTGTTAATGTTTTCATGTAGAATTGCTTTCCTTCATTTCGTCAGCTAAGTGTTTCGCTATCGTCGCCGAGCTTATCTTGGGCGTGTTTGCTCGATCATGCTCATTCCCTTGAGGGAATGTCACGACACTTTGATTCTGTGGATTACTCAATCCCATGAGTGGTACGTCATTGCACACTTGTGGATGAGCCTCACTAGGGCCGGCTGAGTTTCAAGGCCATAGCTGCCAAGCCCTAGTAGAGTCATAGGCCGTCGCCCGCACATTACCATATTCGTGCTCGATCCTATGGAAAGACATTGTAGTTTATACACTTCTAGTCCTAATCCACTGACCGTCGTTGACTTATGGTGCTCTTCTCTATCCGAAGGAGGTCATGGCACGCATGCTATAGAAGCCCTAAGGTTTTAGTAGCCACTAGATGGGGTACTCCGAGAGCCCCAGGCCTAGGTGTTCGATCGTAAGTAGGCTTCTCGGTGATGGCATCAAGAGTCAAATTCGACCGCATATGGGCCGCTCAGTATAGGATCGAGGTCCAAATTCAACCGTCTCCGAGCTATTTAGTTGTTGGAACAAATGTTCAAATTTGATCGTCTCTGAGTCACTCGGTTCAAGACCGAGGTTTGCTAACAGGTGAATGGTAATTCACCCGATTTAGGGGCAATCTAAGTCATCTAATTTTATGTAATATTATGCAAGCATGCATTCACATGAGCAGGTGCATATGAACAAACAATAATTTCATTAATTGAAACATGATACATTTATGAGCATTCGGAATGATGCATGTCAACCTTACCTAGGTTCAGTTGAGGCTTTCTGATAGTATTTTTTGATGTGGGTGGCAGTCTAAGTCCTTGGGACAAATTTGCTGTCCTAGGTGTGTGGTTTGTACGCCCCGTTTCGGAGGATTGTCAAGAAGTGGAATGGTCCATCCCAGTTTAGGGAGAGCTTGTTCCTATGGGCGATCTTGCCATTGCCTCTATACTCCATAGGACTAAATCCTCTACCTCAAATTGACGGGCTTTCACCATTTTGTTGTAGTATCGCAGGATGTACTACTGGTAGGCCGCCATCCTTAGGTGTGCCATGCCCGGCTTCCTTAAGCCAGGTTGAGGTGTTCCATGAGTCTTTGGGAGTTACTAGTTGGGTCAAAGAACTTGATCTAAAGGCTAATCGGAATAATCGTCTCTGTCCTGTAGTAGAGACAGAAGGGTGGCTCACGGGTTGGCTCCCTTAGTGTCGTTTGGTATGACCATAGTACGGACAGTAATTGTCCGGCAGAGGAGCCCCTAGTATCTTCCAACTTTGTCTTTAGCCCGTGTAGCAGCGTTCAGTTCATTATTTCCACTTACTCGTTGGCTTACGATTAGGCGATGGAGCTATGAACCAGCTTGATCTGTAGGCTAGCGCAGTATTTAGTGAATCACTTGTTGATAAATTGGGTTCTGTCTTTGGTTACAATAACCTCAGGAATCCCAAATCGACACACAATGCTTTGGTGAACTAACTCTGTTGCATTCTTTTCAGTGATTCGTGCTAATGGGGTCACCTTGACCCACTTAGTGAGTAGTTGATACTGACTATGACGAATTTTCTCTGCCTAGATGTTATGGGTAAGGTGCCGAGAATATTGAGCCCCTACTATGTGAACGGCCAAGGTGCTTGTGAGGCTTACAGCTCCGTATGTGGCTGGTAGGTCATCTTCCATGGATTCGGCAATTTTTGCACTTTTTGGAAAGTCTATGGTGTTATGCTTTATCAAGGGCCAATAGAGGCCTTAATGCATGATCTTGAAGGCAAGGTTCTTGTCGCCGACTTGTACCCCGCAAATGTCTAGATGCACCTCGCCCAATGTGTAGTCAGCTTTCTCTGGTGTGAGACACCTCATGTAGGAGGTTGAGTATCTGCGACAGTATAACCTCCTATCCACGATGGTGTACCAATTGGCCATCCTCTTTATTCGCCTAGCTTCCTTTGGGTTATCCGGCAAGAGGCCGTTAGTGAGGTACCTCCTGTATGGGGTCATATAGTTTTCACCATTAGCCACTTACAGCACCTCGAGCTCATGGTTGTCGATGCTCGGGATGGCTAGGACTTCTTGCATGTCACTAGCATATTACTCCAAGTTCTCAATCGCCACTACCTTTGCTAGCTGTTCCGCCTTCCAGTTCTCCTCCCTCAGGATGTGGATCATCTCGACTTTTTCGAATGCTTAGGCCAAACCCTTTGCTCTAGTGAGGTGCCTCGCGAGCAAGGGGTTCGATGCCTTGAAGCTCCCACGGAGCTACTTGACGATCAACTCTGAATCGCTATATACGACCAAGGCTTTAGCCGAGCATTCCTTTGTTAGTCGGAGTTTAGAGAGTAGAATTTTATACTTGGCTATATTGTTGGTGGCTGGGAATCTGAGGGTTATCAAGTACCTTATCTCTGACCCGTCTGGAATCTGTAGGACCACACTAGCTCCACTGCCTACTTGCGTTGATGACCCATCATGTACAACGTTCAAACTGGGGTCTCTGACCAATTTGCGCTAGTGGTAATGTTGAGGGTGTCAGGAACCGGGGTCATGGTCTCGATGAGAAAATCTATAAAGGCCTGACCCTTTATGGCCAACCGTGGTCGAAACTCCATGTCAAACTCAGCTAACTCAATGGCCCATTTGATTAGTCGTCCGAATGTGTCTAGTTTCTGTAAGATTCTATTTAATTGTTGATCAGTCAAAACGATGATCTTATGCGCCTGAAAATATGGGTGCAACTTTATGGTAGAGTAGATAAGGGATAGCGCGATCCTTTTAGTATGTGGGTAACGAGTCTCGGTATCTGTCAGGACTTTACCGACATAATACACCGGCCGCTATACCCTGTCTTCCTACTGAATGAGGACCAAGCTTAGCATTGTACCAGAAATTGTCAAACACAAATCAACTCTTCGCCTTCCTGAGGCGAAGTCAGGAGTAAAGGGTTAAAGAGGTACTCATTGAGTTCCTGAAAGGCTACTTCACACTCAGCTATCCACTAGAAGTAGGTCATCTTAGTCCCCCTTAGGGCCTTGAAAAATGACTGGTACTTCTTCGCAGACTTCACCAGGAAGTAAGAGAGAACAGTAAGTCTTCCGGCGAGCTTTTGGAGATATTTAATAGTCCGAGATAGGTGCATGTCGAGGATGACTTGTATTTTCTTGAGGTTCACATCGATCCCCCGTTGTGAGACGGTAAAGCCCAAAAACTTTTTTGAAATTACACCGAATGCACACTTGGCAAGATTAAGTTTCATCTTGTGCGCCCGGAAGAGTTCAAAGGTCTCGTTCATGTCATAAATATGGCCATCGGTGGCCTTGCTTTTGACAAACATGTCGTCTACGTATACCTCTATATTTCGATCGATTTGAGCTTCGACTATCTTGTTCACAAGATATTCGTAAGTTGTTCTGAGGTTCTTTAGACCGAAGGGCATGACCTTGTAGTAGTAGGTCCCCTGGTCAGTTAGAAAGAAGGTATACTCCTCATTCTTCTTACTCATCTTGATTTAATTGTAACCCGATTAGGCGTCCATAAAACTCAACAACTCATGGCCTGACATGGAGTCCACTAGTAAGTCGATCCTTGGAAATGAAAAATTATCCTTCGGGCAAACTTTATTCACGTTAGTGAAGTTGATGCACATCTGCCACTTCCCATTACTTTTCTTGATGATGACCACATTAGACAACCAATCCAGGTACCGTACCTCCCTAATGAACCCTACGTTGAGTTGTTTTTTTACTTCTTCTCGAATGGCGATTAGTTTTTCGATAGAGTGATTCTTGAGTTTCTGCCCAACGTGTTAATGACCGGGATCTAAGCCCAACTTGTGGATTATTACTCCGATCGGTATTCCTAGTATGTCAGCGACCGTCCATGCGAAGACATCAGAGTTCTACTCAATGAAGGTTATAAGCTAGTCGCGGAGGAGACCTGGCAAGGAACTCCTAATTTGCACACACTTCTCGGGTTCACTGGGGTCTAAGGGAACTTGGTCAATCGCTTCTCCCGACTAGGCTTGCTGTAGGGTGATTTCGTCACGAAAGTCGAAGTTTTCAATTGGCAGGTCTGGAGCCACTTGAGTGACCTAGTATAGGTAGCACGTCTGGTAGGTCACTTGATCACCTAGGACCTCTTCGACGTCGTACAAGGTTAAGAATTTCATCTTCAAGTGGGGAATCGACGTTATTGCTCTGAATGCGGTCAAGCAAGGCCGTCCTAAGATTACATTGTAGACTTCGGAGCCTAAGTGATGAGGGGGGCCCCCAGTTGCTTCCCATCCATGAGAGCGAAGACTGCATAGAGCGGCTGCTTCATGTCTCTCACCTCGGCGGCGAGTTCGCATACATCGAGCTTAGGCCATCTTCCTGCATGGCTACCTACTGAGTAGTCATTGCCATGGGTGGCGGTGTCCCTTGCCGGTATGCTTACTTGCGCTTTGGTGTTGACTATTTTTTCGTCTGGAATGTAAATGTGGAGGTTGGTGGTTGGACTTCACACAGACAATGCCAATGATGCGTCCATGGATCCGGGTTATATAGGGAGCTGTTAGATCTTCCGCGTCAGATCTAACTTAATCGTGTCCGGTCTCCGTCTCTACTAACTTGGATCCTGTGTACCATAAATAATTAACAAGAGGTTAGAAGATTTGTGGAACTCGCTCCTCGGTTTATCCTTCAACACTCAAATTAGAAATCTTTCTCAACAGATAAAAATATACAATGATGTAAAAGAATGCGTGAATGCATTTGTGGGGGAAAGTGAGTTTGGTGGAGGATTGAGCTTTGAGAATGCGCTTAACAAGGAGCGGCTTTGATAGCTGAAGAGAGAGAAAAGGATGTGAAATAGAAAGAGAGCATAATTCTTTTTGAGCAGATTGGGATCTCCCCTTCTCCTGCGAACATTTGTAATGCTTTGCAGAGATGGCATTGGTGTCAAGACTTGGACAAGTGTCTTCCTAAGATTTTGTCGACCTGTTCCGACGATGGTCATGGCTGATGTGTCAATTGTCACCTTGCGGTGATGGTGCGGTTGCGGATGGTCCTTGTTGACATTCACCTGACCATTTCAGTGGGTGATTCATCAAGCCATACTAGCAGTGGTAGTAGCAGCGTCCTTTCTAATTGTTGATTACGACCACCACTGGCAAACGTCTGTGTTGGCATTTTCTGCGTTGGCCAAGTTGGTGGTGTTGAGTTAGAGGGTTTCTTCATCATGATTGATAGTGTTGCAGGAGACTTCTGAGCTGGGCCTGGCCGACCCTATCTCCACCGACCCACAATGTGTTACTGTGTCTGGATCTACTGTTTGGGCCTTTGGGGCTCTAGTCCTCGTAAAGCTTTGCTTCACGAATTAGTCTAGTTTGGACTTGGATCGTTCCATAATATACCTGGATCCATCAGAACTATTAAATAGTAATCTCATCTAGCATTATTTCTATGAATAACAATCACCATAAAATTTTATCTCATAATAAAAATTTAATTAATAAATGAATTGAGACTTCTATTTATTATATTACTAACAATTTTGAGCTCTTTTTTATTTTTTTAATTTTTCCTGTCATTCATTTTATCTTCTTTTTTTCTTTTCTGTGAATATTTTTTAGACTATCGCATATTTATCAATAAAATAGAGTGCAAATTGCCTGTTTGTATTTATGTTTTTTAAGTTCTTTTATTTTAATTTCGACTGAGTTTCTAAAATTAAATTAAATTAAATTAATAATTAGAGTTAAGTTTCAACAAGAAACTCATCGATATTTTTTTAAAGAAAAAATCTAAAAAATATAGATGATTTATTTTCCCATTAGAGTTAACTATGATATATATTTTGATTATTAATTTAATCAAATTTTATTTTAAGCCCCATCCCCCACCCTCACTAACTCCATAGGAGCTCTATCTCTAACGATATAAATATTTATTTTTTTAATATTAATTATTTTAAAATAATTAATTTTAAATATTTTAAAAACTTTTTAAAATAATTAAATTATAATTATTTATTTAAAAAGAAACTATTAAAATATAAAAAGTAATTATACTTCACCTCTGTAAAAGATTGTCTCTTTCAAACTTCTCAAAAAAACATAAAATGATAAATACGAACAGGCGAGGGGAAACCATTCCATCGTCTCTCGCACCTAGGGTTTCAGTGGTGCCAGTGGATTACTCAAAACAGGATTAGAAGCTGCTACTTTTTGATTCTCTATCTCTGTTGATTGATATGAAGCTCAGCCACTTCTTCTCCAAACAGACATCCAACTATCTCTCACGGCTCCAGACGAGAGTTATCTTCGCCAAATTCTATGTTTCGCTATCTGCAACTCCAACATCTTCCAGATTCTTACTCCATGACTCTCGAAACTTCCACATTCCCCCTATACTCATACTGCCCATTAACAGAGTATACTTCCGTTACCCACCAGAAGTGAAATTTATCAGTATTAGCACCGATCCAAAAGCCAGCTCTGATGTTGCCGAAGAGACTGACTATGCGATGAATGAGTTCTTGTCGCGTTTTGTTTATATAATGCGAGGTAAGCTCAATGAGGCCTACCCTGATTGTGATAAGCCTACAATTGATGGCATGCTTTTGATAATTGTACAGAAAGTTGTGGATGAAATGGAAAAGGGTAGTTTAGAACACAAGATAAGCGAGGCATCTGCCTCACCTTCGCAGGATTTCAGTGAGGATTTGTGGAAGACTGTTTGGGAAGTGAGTAAAACAGTGTGTGAGGATATGGAGAAGGAGACGAGGAAGGAGAAGATGAAGAAGTTTTTGCAATCAGAGGAGGTTAAGGTGATGACTAGGTTTGCTAGTGAAGTGGGCATTCGTGGGGACATGCTGAGAGAGCTTAGGTTCAAATGGGCACGCCAGAAAATGGAGGAGAGTGATTTTTATGAGAATTTGGAGAGGGTGCGAGACAAAGAGAGAGCAGAGGAGGAAGGGGAGGTGAGAAGTGAAGCATCTACGAATGCTGATGAGGCAGGTGTGCCCGGGAAGAAACTGAAGGTTGCTAGTCTTCCAAAGAGGCATGGGAAGATAAAACATAAGATTTATGGTCTTGACTTGTCTGATCCCAAGTGGGCAGAAGTGGCAGATAAAATTCATGAGGCAGAAGAGATGGTTTGGCCTCAGGAGGCAAAGCCAATAACGGGCAAATGTAGAATGGTTACGGAGAGGATTCTTTCATTGAAAGAGGATGATGATCCCTACCAATTGCTGGCTGAATGGGTGGAGCTGCTTCAGCCTAGCAAGGTAGATTGGACTAACCTGCTTGACAAATTGACAGAACAAAACATTGGTTCATACTACAAGGTATATGGTAGTAGAATTTGGATGACACTTTATTACAGCTGGGGTTTTTGTTTTCATTATATGGAGGTGCTTGATTGTTCCCTTTCATGCGATCAACTTGACTTTTGAGAAAACAGGGTTTGGATTCACTTAAATCTAGAGGGATAAATAGTTGTAAATATACTGGAATTAAAAAATTTATACGATGATTAATACACGTAAAGATTTATTGATACTAGATGAAACATTTGACATACAACAAAATTCTGCATGCAGCAAGATCAACAATAAACACAGAATAATCAAACTTTCCAGGCTGTTTATTGCTAATTGCAAAACTCACTATGTGAATAGAGTCAACTTATAGATTGGTAATTTAGGCACATTAGACCCTAGCCAATTGACCCCATGCACTTGAATATCTGGAGAACTTGATTTTCCAAATCGGTCGTAAAACTCAAATCTTTGCCACTCTCACAATGTTATGAAAGAATTTTTTAATTGCTAATTGAAAAATTCACTATATGAGCAGAGTCAACTTATTGATTGGTTATTTAGACACAGTAGTTCCTAGCCAATTGACCCCATCCACTTGAATATCTGAAGAAATTGATTTTCACAATCAGTCATGAAACTAAACTCTCTGCCACTCTCAAAACAAATCTTATGAATGGAATTAGTGTTGGTGCAAAAGATAAGACTTGAAATATGCTGGATGAACTCTTAAAAAATCACTTCATAAAAGGGATTTCCAACATCTTGTCACCAACAAAATTTTGAAGGCTTTCAACCTTAGATTAATTGCATATTTGGTTATTGGAATGAAATAAGGTAAGAATGGAATAATTATTATTAAAGAATAAAATAAGATGGGAATAGAGTTGAGAATTATTATTTTCATATTTGATTAATCATTTGAATAATTACAATTGAGTTGACAATTAATTTTCTAATATTTGATATATAGTAATAATAATATAAATAAGGTAGGAATTTGTGATAATGACTTTTTACCATTATTCAAAGAAAAATATATTCTACAAATATTTCACAATATCTTTACAAAACATTTTTTTGTCAAACGCAGCTATACCACACGGAACAAGACTTACAATCGGGTTTGAGATAGTTTAACTAATCAAAATTATAAATTATGTAAATAATATTATTTTATCATTATTCTTCTACATTTAAAATATTCAATCTTATGAAATAATTCTCCATGGAAAAATGTTGTGTAATATACGGAATTGTATTATGCCATACACTACAAATATATATATATATATATCAAATGAGATGAATGCGGGATACAAAGTTAAGAGAGACAAGGGGAAAATGGTGCCTCTCCTTTTTTTCTTGCCCTCTTTGAATCCGAATCTGAATCCCTCCTTTTCGCTTCCCTTCTTCAATTCGTTTTCGAACAGAAGTTTCTAATCTAAAATGGGAGAGAGAGGAGCGCCCCGATATTTCATCAAACAATAAATAGTCAATCCAAAAAATATATCGAATAATCTCAAACTCATCACTCAAAACTCTGAAAGAAAATTTTCTAATAGAAAAAAAAAAAAGGAAATAATCATCCATTAACATGAAAATTCATGAAAACATGATTCACAAGAAACCAATTGCAGGAAGCAACACGCTGAAAAAAAAAAAAAAAAAAAAGTGGCATTTTGAATGTGAAGAAGGAAGCGACGGTGTGACTAAGGTTTCGAAAAGGTGACAAAAGATAAGAGATTTCTCTGTGTTTGAATAATGAAGATGAATAACAAGGAAAGACAAACGAGAGGGGTAAATGGGTAGGGAATATAAAAAATGGGTTAGTGGTAAAATAGTAATATTTTTATAAATAAATATTCCTTAAATAAAAGGAATAAATAATACTAAAGAATATTTAGTCTGTTTATTTCTTGTCTTGGAGAAATATCTATTCCTTTGGAAATATTTATTTTATTTAATAAAGTAATCAAATATAAAAATAATTATTCCATTGATAATAAAATGAGTATAGAATTTCTATTCCTATCAACCTAACATGCCTTAAGGGTTTGTCTTTTGTGGTGAGAGAATTCAGAAGTTTGGATAACAAATCAGAAAAAGGAAATAGAATTCTCTCAATCTGTAATTTCATGCTAGAAGAAAAGGTTTCTAGGTACTTTCTTTTCCCTCATTCTTGCCTTCCGACAATTTTTTGCAAGTGAATATGTAAAAACTGCAGCAATCTCATTGTCATCATTCTCCTTGCGTTGAGTTTGCCTTTTAAACACTTTCTGTAGCACTCTTTTGTGATAACTTTTCCTACTTCTGAGCAACCATGAGTTTCTAATCTTCACTGAATATTATTAGTCTCAATGAGGTACTACACTAGCCTTCTCAATATCGGTTATGTTGGAAGAGAAGTTCTGGCCACCACTTTTTCTATCTTCCTACTCAGCCAGTAACCTCCATGCAAACCATCCTACACATCCGATTTGATTAGTGTTCGTAAGAACTAAGCATATACTTTTGTAACCATGCTATTGTAACGGGCAACTTACTTATCTTCATTGCTAGGGTGAAACTTTGCTTTAACAATGTCCTTAGGTAGCAGAATTTCTTTTTTCAAGCCACACAACACCTTTGTTAGGAATACTAGGAAATCAAAGATATAGAGAATAGGCTATTTTTGTTACACAATATATTGCATATAATTGAAAACATTGTTTTGTTAGTGACAAAATTCCTATTTGACACACCTATTGGTAGATGTCTAGAGGAGGATGTTGGTAAGTTGTTAAGGAACTCATTTCTCTAAGACTACTACTTATCTCTCTAGATTGGACATTACAAAGAGCCAAAGCCTTGAAAGGTAATGGATGCAAAGACGGGTAGGTTGCTTTCCATGAATCTGACATAGGGGCAAGATCTTGACTATTTAAGCTATCCTGTATCCCAGTTGATTATCTCTATCACTAGAAATAGATGGTTTGTTGGACTTAAAGGGAAATAGACTGGACATAGCATGTCTATAAGAAAATGAAAGAGTGAAATAACTCATGAAGCATTGAAAGACGAACACTACCCAATGCCCTTGTGACTAACAATGGGACACAATTCTTAAAAAGTAGTTCACCCAGTACTGCCACGAGTTGAAGATCTGGCTTGCTCACACCTCGGTCTTGATATCCTCAATCCAATGGCCAAACTGAAGTGACCAATAGAATGATTCTCAATAGACTACAAGCCTGGTTGATCGAAGCCAAGGCCTTAGGTAGATGAACTTCCAAATGCCTTATAGGCATACCAAACCATCCTAGGGTAGCAACTGGAGAGACTCCACACAACTTGTGCTTTAAAGTTGAAATAGTCATTATGGTGGAGAAAGAACAATCTGGTTTTAGGGCATCCAACTTCGAACCAACTACCAATGATATGTCAAGGCAGATATACAATTGCAGAGTGTGCAAAGTGGAAAATTTTTTTTGGTGTTCAAGGGCCAATTGCACGCTGGTCGAATGTGAGCATTGTGCCAATATGCCACTCCAGCTCCCTATCAAATGTGCATCTAGTGTGATCATTATGCCAATTTGCCACTCGAGCTCCTGATGAGCGTGTTCATTCTCCCAATCTGCTTCTCAAGCTCCTTCTGAGCGTGCATTGAGCTTATTGATTTTGCAAATTTTCCACTCTAACTGATTCATGCTGATTAAGCAGCACACCCCACAGGCAACTAACTCTCAAGCCCTATTGCAGATACAAAATTTGCACAAGGATACAAAATTTGCTGGAGACATCTAGGCCCTATTGCAGATAGATTTGAGAGTCCAATTTGTACTCTCAAGATGTAGAATACCCTGGGACATTGGAAACAGAGTTTCAGTGACCTATTGAATATGTTGGTTTTTTACATCAGAAAATATGTATTCCTGTTGGCTTTTGGCCTTTTAATCTTTACATACAGATTCCATGGGTGAGATATTCTTTCCATGTCGATGGTTTGTCATTTGTTAGAAATTGCCAAGAGGATTACTGGTTTAGTGGACATCAGTTACATGTTTATAATTTTGCTTTTACAGCTTGTCTGCAATCTGTTGCTGAATGTTGCATTCTGTGTTATTGCTTTGTTGGCCTTAAAGTTCTTTCTATTGTATATCGAAGATAACAAGAATTCTTTGGAATTTTTTTATTGTTACAATATACTACAGAAACTAATGAGCCCGTTTCTTCATGTTTTAATCAATTTCAGTCAGGAACTTTCAATTCTATGGCATATTAAAAATTCAATAATTTGTTCCACAGGTAGCAGAGCATGTTTTAAGTGAGCCTTCCTTCGAAGCCAATATTCATGACTTCTCAAAGCTTATTGACATGCATGCTAAAGAGAATCACATGAAGGATGCTGAAAGAATTCTCAAGATGATGAAAGAAAACAGCATGGCACCTGATATTCTTACTTTAATAGCTCTAGTCCACATGTATAGCAAGGCTGGGAATCTTGACCTAGCAAAAGAAGCCTTCGAAACCTTGAGAAATCAGGGATTCAAACCAGATTTGCAAGTTTACAATTCGATGATCATGGCCTATGTAAATGCTGGCCAACCTAAACTGGGTGAGTCCCTGATGAGAGAGATGGAGGCCAGGGACATCAAACCCACAAAGGACATCTACATGGCCTTGCTTTGCTCATTTGCACGACGCGGTGATGCTGGCGGAGCACAAAGAATTGCAACTACTATGCAGTTTTCAGGATTGCAGCAGACCATAGAGTCTTGTACTTTGCTTGTTGAGGCATATGGACTTGCTGGTGATCCAGATCAGGCAAGAACCAATTTTGACTATATGATGAAAGTTGGCCTTAAGCCTGATGACAGGTGCTCTGCTGTCATGATTGCAGCATATGAGAAGAAAAACCTACTAGACAAGGCTTTGGATCTTTTGTTGCAGCTGGAAAAGGGTGGCTTTGAGCCTGGAGTTGCCACACTAGCTGTTTTGGTGGATTGGTTGGGTAAGTTGCAGTTGGTTGAGGAAGCTGAGCAAATATTGGGGAAAATTGTTGTTCAGGGTGAGTCTCCTCCGTTCAAGATCCAAGTAAGTCTTTGTGATATGTATTCAAGGTGTGGTGTAGAGAAGAAGGCTCTTCAATCCTTGGGGATTTTGGAAGCCAGAAAAGAACTGCTAAGACAGGAGGACTTTGAAAGGATTATAAATGCACTTATACAAGGTGGATTTGTGCACGAGGCCCAAAGGATGCACGAGGCAATGGAAGCCCAAGGATATGCGGCATCAGAACCGCTCAAGGTTTCCTTGATGGCCTCCCAAGCATTTCGTGGCAAAACTGGCAAGAGACCAGCAATGAGATAGGCTTACACTTGATCTAATTGCTTAGCACATTGCAGGGTTAGTTGCATGCAGCTCGGCAAGGTGCCATCTGAGACCTGTCTGGCTCACTCTTGATTTCATCCCCATATGAGCTTTTGTATGACCCATCTGCCCACAGAAGAAGTGCCTTGCATCCCGTGTGTGGGTCAAAATCAACAAGGTGTATGTATGGAATGTGAAAGAGGTCTTAATTTGCAGTTCGCTTTTCTTGTTGAATTTGGCCAATTTTTGACTTTGTTCCATATGAGCTGAACATGATCGCTGTTGTAATCTACTGTGGGATAGGCTTAGATGATGCAACTCCTTGGTTTTCCTTCTTGATGGTCGGGGACTAAATCCTGTCTTACAGAATTGACGACGGTTTGCTTTGAAAAAATTCAATTAGAAAGAGAGGGGAGAAGTTGATGACAAGACTTAAAAACGCATACCTCTTGCTTTCTGACCATTTATTTTTGTTCTGCTTTTGATTAATTTGCGTCCTCCAATGAACTCACTCAGCTGCTCCACATCCCCATTTAGCCGCTGTACCAGTGACATATATAATTGAAATCATGCCCACTGTCTTTTTCATATGCTACTGTTGGATCCTGTGCAACTTGTCAGGGTTTCTGTTCCCTTTTTTGTTTCTTTTTTGCAGAAATCGAACTGGAAAATGCTTGTACTCATAATTTTTGTACCTGTTAATAGCTGCATTGATTGGGGAGTGTTGGTGATGGAAGTTGATAAGCCAGGTATGGACAGAAGCAGGTTGGTTCATAAAGGTGGATGGGGCATCAAGAGAAAAGAGAACGGGCAAGGAACGAAAAAAGTGTTACCAAGCAGCTCTCTTTGGATAATCCACTTATCTAATCATTCAATTTGTTTCCTAAAATGAGGCTGGCAAATAAAATGGAATGGGTATGGCAAACATTAGGTTAGGGCATAATGATGCATACTGTCAGTGTCAGCACCTGCAAACAACAACAACAGACGAATTCAGAGAAGAAGACATGGAAGGGGGAGTTCAACAGAGGAAAGATAGAGGGAAAAGAGAGTAAAGAGTCGAGAGAGAAAAAGAGATAGA
The DNA here is from genome assembly GCA_033239525.1 of Nepenthes gracilis. Lineage (NCBI taxonomy): Eukaryota > Viridiplantae > Streptophyta > Magnoliopsida > Caryophyllales > Nepenthaceae > Nepenthes > Nepenthes gracilis. The sequence continues at coordinate 6,979,321 of BSYO01000016.1, read as the reverse complement.
GAGACAGAAGGGGCAGAAGAAGAAGACGGTGAGAGAGAGAGAGAAGAGTAGAGAGAACAGGGAAGGAAAAAACCGAGAAGTCAGGAGAGAAAAATATCTCTTTCTAATCATTCTCTATTACACAGTGTAATATATAATCAAAATGTAATTGAATTGGTTGGATCCCAATCGAATAATTTAACTACACAGTAACCAAATAATAAAATAAAAACATGACTCGTAATATTGCCATCTTCATCAAGTGAACCTTATCTTCAAGGTTGAGGGATGGATAGTCTTGCTAAAGTGTTGCGGCTGCCATCTGCTTGTAAAATTCCTCCATCTGCTGCTTCAAATTTTGGTTCAAACAAGCTTGGTCAAAATTCTTCCAACAGCCTCCTATCTGCATGCGTTGCAGCAATTTACTAGCGGCTTTTTGTTGTTCAATAGCCTGGAATGTGAGATACCCAAGCCAAACAACATGTCGAGTTCGCAGCAGTGTACTGGCAGCTCCTTGTTGTTCAGCAGCCTGGAATGTGGGGTACCCAAGCCAAGCAGTAGCATGCTGAGTTCGCAGGAGAAGTCATCATCTTTAGCATGCCCAACATTATTGATTTCATAGGGGTCTACTCATGCTAAACACTTAAGGGGTATGATTTCATTAATGATAAAGCAATTTCCATTGCATGGTAAGTTACTGTTGATGCAAATTCATAGGATTGCACCGGACAGCTAATATTATACTCTGTACATAGGAAATCCCCATCCGCACTTCTATCAACCACTATGGATATAGTGGTGCTCACAACTAAATAATGAGTTAGCTCTGCCCCTATTAAGAAAACCATAGGCAATGCAGCAGTGAACATATGATTTTCTAAACTCCCCTTTGGCAAGAAATCAGACACTAACGGTCAATCATCACCTTCTGAGTAGTTTCCTATAAGCTTAACCAGATTTGGATGTTGGAACCGGCTAAAATAATTCATCACCTTTAAGAATGGAGAAGAATTAGTCGGGTTAAAATAAGTTTCTGAGTTGGAAAACAAGTGAAATCATTTTTTCGGCTAATTACTGCTTTCTTCAAATTGAAGCCCATAGCCACCATTCATTGTTGAGAAATAAATTTTTGGCTCTGGAGAACAAGAGAAATCCTTCTTTGGGGCCCCTCTCCAGCAGGGTGAATCCATAGCCAGATTATGAATATTTGGACCATCAGATGGTTTCTCCGAATTGTGTAGAGCTTGAGGTGCAAATTTCGAAAACATCTAATCTAGGACATCTATTTCATTTGGTTTGGGATCCAAAATGTTGGCAGTTCTAGTCAAAGATGATTCCGTAAAACAGCTCTGAGTCCTCCCAATTCCTCAATTTGGCAATCATCAATATAGGCAATTGAGGGGATTCTAGATTGAAGGAATCAAATTTGGCAGAATCTTTGCTCTTTCTAACAACATCGCTGCTCACACAATCCAACTGTGCTATGGCAAATTCCTTCCCAGTAAAAGGTGATTTAACCACAGTAATGGCCATGGGTTTAGCAAAATTTTTGAAGGATTCTTGAATGGATTCCTCTAGCTAATGACCTCCCTTATAGCCAGATGTAGAACCAAAGCAGCGAGTTGTGGGATAGCATGAGGGAGCGATTCTTAAATGTAGCTCAAAAAATGATTTACCACATTCTAAACTAAAAGTTTCTGAGAGTTACTTGGCTACATATGGGCCTGAGCTAGGCCCTTCAACTTGGTATGTATAACTCTTATAGGCACACGAATCAAGTCTACGGTCCCTTGATCTTGGATTCTCATTAGTCATGATATTTCAAAAACCACTCTAATGAACACTGAATTTTATATTTTTATTTTTATTTAATTCTTGTTATTTTTTGGTAAATTTTTGTATAAATTATGTAATTTAATTATATATTTTATTATGTAGGTTTTATTTCTCGAATAAAAATTTTTGAAATAAAATATACAAATTGACTGTAAGAAATATTTATTTTGTCAATCTACGTAACCAACCGAAGAAATACGAAGAAGTAGAATATAGTTAAATTTTTGAATGATTAATATATATATATATATATTAAGAAAAGGAAGATAAAGAAAGAAAAAAAAAAAGAACAGGCAGTGCACATGCCACAAAAGAAAAAAAAATTAAAAAAAAACAGAAGAAAAATGGGAAGACGGCGAGTTTGTTGGCCGAATATAGAGCGGCCTACCAACACAGGCACAAAGCAATCAAAGAAAAGGGAATGAAAGCAAGAATATTGACAATCGATATTTACGTGGAAAACCCTTATGAATCAAGAAAAAAACCACGGGATGTTAAGTCCATAAAATTACACTATGTATGAGATAGAGATTACAAAACAGTAAGGTAAAAATGCACACACACACACTTGGGCTTTTTTCCTCTCCTCTGTTTTCTTCTTACTTTCACACACTCTCACACTCTGCTCTATTCTCTTATATTCAATGCTCTACCATGTACACTCACATATATATATATATATATATATATATACAAGAATATACAAAGGACTTGGCAGCAGTTGGACCAATACGCCGTCCTTTATGGTTGGTGTACAGTCCCCAAGAAGCATGTATCAAATCAGCAACAGGTGGCGCATGCCTGCAGCATCAGAAGACAGACATGTTGTCTTGAGTTTTCAAGGTTACCTAAACAGGCAAGTTAACCAACTCTCTTTCAGATGCAGCAGGTGTTCTGTGTTGGCTTAATAAGTCGGTTAACCTTGTTGACCGTCTTTCCAAACGGACCGGCCAACATCCTATTGACCGTCATCCCATTCAGAACGGTCAACATCATGTTAACCGTCTTCACAGTTATCCTGAGAGTCCTCAGCAAAAATCCGGTCAAATTGATTCTTTAGCCGGTCAACTATGTTGACCGTCTGTTGACCATCCGTTGACCGTCCATCCGATAACGTCTCGTTGACCGGAACTTCTTCAGGGGAGAGATTTCAACAAACTTTCCCTCTCGACCGTGAGGAAGTTAACTCTGTTAGCCCGGCCATCCTACAACATGCTTCATTCTTCCCTTTCGGTAGAATCTTCGTCATCATGTCTGTCCCGTTCTCTTCCGTGCTAACCTTGTCCAGTGACAGTAGGCCTTCCTCCAGCACCTCTCGCACCAAATGATATCGTATATCAATGTGCTTTGATCTGGAGTGGAGTGAAGAGTTCTTACATAGATGAAAGACACTTTGACTATCACAAAGTATCACATATCTGTCTTGTTTAATGCCTAACTTTTGAACGAACTCCTTCATCCACAGCATCTCCTTACAGGCTTATGTTACTGCAATGTATTCAGCTTCAGTTGTAGATAAAGCTATACACTTTTGTAGATTGGACTACCAAGAAACTACACCGCCTGTAAATTTCACCAAGTAACCCGATGTGGATTTGTGTGTCAACATCTCTGACCATATCCGCGTCTGAGTATCCCACAAACTGTGGTTTGTCACTTCAAAGGCACAAGCACATCTTGAAAGTTCCCCGAATATATCTCATGATCCATTTCACTGTGGACCAGTGCTCCTTTTTCGGATTGGACAGAAACCGGCTAACCGTCCCAACGGCATGAGTTATGTCCGGTCTTGTGCATACTAGAGCATACATCAGTCTTCCCACAGCTGATAAGTAGGGAATGCCTTTCATGTAATTTTTCTCATCATCCGTAGTCTAGCATTGACGAGTGCTCAGCCTGTAGTGATTCGCCAACGATGTACTCACGGGCTTTGATTTCTCCATGTTGAATCGTTGGAGCACTCTCTCAAGTTAGTTCTCTTGAGGCATCCACAACTTCCTTACCTTTCGATCACGTAAGATTCTGACTCCCAGAATCTGCTTAGCCTATCCAAGGTCTTCCATGGCAAATGACCATCTAAGCTGCTCCTTCAGCTCCTTTATTCGACAACTGTTACGTCCAACGATTAATATATCGTCCACATATAGGGGAAAGACAACAAATTCATCATCTGAGAACTTCTGTACAAATACACAGTGATCACGAGTTGTCTGCCGGTACCCCTGATTGGTCATGACTGACTCGAATTTCTTGTACCACTGCCTGGGAGCTTGTTTTAATCCGTACAGACTCTTTCTTAAATGACAGACAAATTTATCCTTTCCCTTGACTTTGAACCATTCCGGTTGTTCCATATAGATTTCCTCCTCAAGTTCGCCGTGGAGAAATGCAATCCGGATATTCATCTGTTCCACCTCCAGATCCTGGACGGCAGCCAGACCAAGCACTACCCGGATGGAGGATATTTTAACAACCGGGGCAAAGATCTCATCAAAATCAATCCCTTTTTGCTGATTGAAGCCCTTCACAACCAACCATGCCTTGTATTTAGGCTTTTTGGTATTCTCGTCCTGCTTCAAGCGATAGACCCATTTGTTCTTAAGGCCCTTCTTCCTCTTAGGAAGTTTTACCAAGTCGAAGGTGTGATTTTCAGGAAGGGAGCTCATCTCCTCATTTATGGCTTCCGGCCAATCCTCTTTGCTGTCGTCATTCATTGCCTCTTCATAATCCTCGGGCTCTCCGGCATCAGTGAGCATGACGTATTCATTTGGTGACAGACGGACGAACGACCGTCTGTCGCATGAGGATCGTCTAACAGAAACATTCCCTGCTAGTTGAGGAAAGACTTCATCAATGGTGTCATCCGGAGCCATGACCTCCCCTTCATTATCCTCAACCGTCTCTTGACTACGATCCTCTCCTTCCAATGATGCCAGACGGACAGTTTCATTGCTTACTTTGTCTGTTTGCTTATTGTCGCACTTGACCTTCCTGTCAATCTCTTCGATTGTCTCATTTTTAACGAAAGTTACGTCCCTAGACAGGACGAGTCTTTTAGTAGCTGGATCATAGAACCAGTAGTCCAGTTCATCTTTCCCGTAGCCCAGAAAGACGCACTGTATCGTCTTTGGCTCCAGCTTTGTCATTTCATCTCTTGGGACATGTACGAATACTTTGCATCCGAATACTCGCAAATGATCATAGGATGGCTCCTTACCCGTCCATATCTTCTCCGCCACTTCACCCATCAGAGGCTTACGGGCGACCTGTTGATAATGTAGGCCGCCGTCCGGAGTGCTTCTGCCCAGAACAAAGCATGAAGCTTTGCTTCGGAGCGCATGCAACGTACTCTCTCTAAGAGTGTACGATTCATCCGTTCTGCCACTCCATTCAGTTGAGGTGTCTTCGGTGGCGTTTTTTGATGCCTAATGCTATGTGATCGGTAGTAGGCATCAAAGGGTTCCAAGTATTCGCCGCCGTTGTCACTTCGTACGGCCTTCAGTTTCTTCCCCGTCTAACGCTCCACAAGAGCATGGAACTGCTCAAAAATACCAAGAACCTGATCCTTGGTCTTCAGTGGGTAGACCCACAGCTTTCTTGAACAGCCGTCAATGAAAGAAACAAAATATTGAGCTCCACCAAAAGACTTTTCTCTGAATGGCCCACACACGTCTGTGTGAACTAGTTCTAGGAGCTCCGCCTTTAGGCCGGACGAGTCTCCATGAAATGAGACTCTCCTTTGCTTTCCAACCAAGCAATGATGACACAATTTTTGTCCTTCCTCCTTTGCTCCAGTGATTAAGCCTTTCCTGGCCAAGTAGGACAGCCCTTCATCACTCATGTGGCTTAGCCTTCTATGTCATAGGTCCATCGTCCCAATGCTGGTTGTGGCATTCACATCTTCTGCCATTGCACAGGCCTTCATCACATATAGGCCGGAGGCCTTCTTTCCTCTTGCAACAACAAGAGACCCTTTTGTTAGCTTCCACTCGCCTTCACAGAAGGTATTGCAATAGCCTTCATCATCCAGGCGACCGGCTGAGATGACATTCAATCGAATGTCAGGAACATGATGTGCATCCTTCAATATCAGCTTCGTCCCGTTATTTGTGACCACGACGACATCTCCTCTGCCTGCAACGGAAGATGTTCCTTCATTCCCCATCCTTATTACTTTAAAGTCTCCAAGAGTGTAGGATGTGAATAGTTGCCTTCTAGACGTGACATGTAAGGTGGCACCGGAGTCGATCACCCAACCGGACTCCTCGTCCGTCAGATTCACCACGTCTCCTTCACTTGTCAGCAGGAGACCGCCTGCTGTTACTACTAAGACGGAGGACTTTTCCTCTACCCGTCCACTGTCACCTTTTTCTTTTTCCACATGTTTTCGCTTCCATTTGAAGCAATGCTTCTTGATGTGGCCCTTCTTGCCATAGTGGTGACACTCAAGGTTTTGATACCTCGACCTTGACTTACTGCGGGCTTTCTCTTCTTGCTTTTGACTACGATCTCTACTTCTTCCCCTAGATTCGATCACAAGTACTTCAGATGTCAAGGTCCCTTGTGACCTCCTTGACTCATTCATGAGCAGGGAAGTAATAACCTCATCCAGCTTTAATGTATTCTTTTCAAACAGTAAAATTATGACAATATGATCATAGGAGGCCGGCAGAGAGGCCAGCAGGACCATCGCCTTGTCCTCCTCCTTGATGTCTTCTTCAAGGGCGGACATCTTGTGTTAATATCTGGTTAAACTCATCTAGATACTTCTCAAAACTTCCTCCTTCCGACAATCGTAGGCCATAGAATTGCTTCTTTACATGAAGCCTGATTGTTAACGACTTAGATTTATACCAGCTCTCCAACTTCTGCAAGACTTCTGCCGGGTCAGTCAAATCAAGCACTTCCTGGAGAGTGTTGTTCGCCAGACAGAGTTTGATGGTGCAGTTTGCAAGATCTCTTTTGTCTTGTCATTCGTCATCAGTCAACTTTGCAGGCTTCTCGTCCTTCTTCTTTAGAGCCTTTGTCATCTCTTCTCTGGTGAGAACGTTCTTCACCTTTTCTTGCTAGAGAATGAAGTTACCCTGCCCGTTAAACTGCTCAACGCTAAACGGCAGATTTTTCAATGATGCCGACGCCATTAGAATAAAGTTCCAAACCTTGCTCTCTGATACCACTTGTTGGCCGAAAATGGGGCGGCCTACCAACACAGACACAAAGCAATCAAAGAAAACGGAATGAAAGCAAGAATATTGACAACCGATATTTACGTGAAAAACCCTCATGAATCAAGGAAAAAACCACGGGATGTTAAGTCCGTAAAATTGTACTATGTATGAGATAGAGATTACAAAACAGTAAAGCGAAAATGCACAAACACACACTTGGGCTTTCTTCCTCTCCTCTGTTTTCTTCTTACTCTCACACACCCTCGCACTATGCTCTATTCTCTTATATTCAATGCTCTACCATGTATACTCACACACACACACACACACACACACACACACACATATATATATATATACAAGAATATACAAAGGACTTGGCAGTAGTTGGACCAGCACGCCGTCCTTCATGGTTGGTGCACGATTTACAAGAAGCATGTATCAGATCAGTAGCAGGTGGCGCATGCCTATAGCATCAGAAGGCAAACTTGTTGTTTTGAGTTTTCAAGGTTATCTAAACAGGCAGGTTAACCAACTCCCTTTCAGACGCAGCAGGTGTTCTGTGTTGCCTTAATAAGTCGGTCAACCTTGTTGACCGTCTTTCCAAATAGACCAGTCAACATCCTGTTGACTGTCATCCCATTCAGAACGGTGAATATCATGTTGACCATCTTCACAGTTGTCCTGAGAGTCCTCAGTAAAAACCCGGTCAACTTGATTCTTTAGCCGGTCAACTATGTTGGTCGTCGTTAACCATCCATTCGGTCAACGTCCCGTTGACCGAAACTTCTTCACGGGAAAGATTTCCAACAGAGTCTGCCACCAGCAGGGGAGGCGGGGAAGGAGCAAGAGAATGGCAGAAGAAAAGAAAAAAGCGAGATAAAAGAGAAAATATTACCACCTTTCTCTCTAAATAGGGATTTGGGGAGTGAAGCGCGGTAAGCCGGAAGGGGGATTTGGAGAAGGAAGCATGGGCTGGAGGCTTGAAGCTGGGAACAGAGGAGAGTGAGAGCTGGAAGGGGATTTGGTGAGAGGTGCAGGGAGGGAAGACGAAGGAGGAGAAGAGTGGGATTTTAAAGAAAAAGAAAAAAGAAACAAAACAAAACAGAGTGATTTGGGGTGAGAGTTGCAGAGAGTAGGGGAAGCAATGGAGTGAGAAAAGCAGAGTGGGAGAAGGGAGAGTTAGAGGTGCAGAGAAGGCAGGAAGGAGAAAGGGAGAGAGAGAGAGAGTAAGTGAAAAAAAAAAAAAGACAGAGCAGCGCAGGAAGACTAGGGAGAGAGAGACAGAGGGGGGGAGAGAGACAGAGGGGGAGAAAGAGAGAGGGGGTTAGTTTGGTTTGGAGATTAGTTTTCCTTTTTTTTTTCCCCACAAAAGTAGTATTTAAGTTTAGTGAGTCTGATCCATTCTATTGTATCGGTAAATCTTAACTTAATAAAAAATTTAATTTTAAATCAGTTTGACTCCACTAATTTGTATTGTTTGTTGTTTTTTAATTAATTTAGTTTCAGATTGATATCGAAACCTCGTAATTTTACGTTACATTGTGTTACGAAAATTAATATGTTACGATTAACCATTACAATCACCTAACATCTAACATTTAATATTTAACAAATTTATTTTTCTATTATTAAATTATTTATATTTTATTTATTTTCTAAGTCTTAAATGGCTTTACCATCGCCACTCTTACAATTTTATAGTTATGTGATTTAATTCTTGTATTTTATTTATTATCTCTTTTATTTTTTGAGCCTTGGAAGGTTGTTCCATCGCTGCTCTGTTATTCTTATATTTCTTTATTTTAATTTTCTACGCTTTAACTTCTATTGTTGCGGGACGGCACAACCATAAAAAGTATTTTAATTTTTAACAATTTAAATTTTATTATTTAATATTTTGTATCTTTTAGTTAACTTTAGAACTGTACCACAGCCATTTCGGCCACTCCCGATTAACACCAAATTGATGTTCTAATTTTTCTTTAATATTGTAATATATATATATATATATATGTATATAATAGTTACAAAATTAATTTTGCGTAGAAAATTAACTCCTTATAGATACAATACCCTACTTACCGAAAAAATTATACCGAACCCTCGTACACTTACGAGATTAAAAAGAACCATCCGATTGAGGTTCGGTCAAGTTTTTGGCGCTGTTGTTTAGGAGTTTGTAATTTTCTACAATTATTAATTTTGTAACCTATTACTAAAAAAAAATAACTAAAACTGGAAAAAAAAACATTGACTTAAAATCGAAAAAAATAAACAAAAAAAAAAAAAAGAAATACATATGTTTTTTTATGTCACAGGAAGCAAGAATGGTGAAAGAATGTAGTATTAATGCTGAGCTTCCGAGGATACAAGAAAGTGAATTTCGGACGCATCGTGACTATTTATATCTAGAAAAATATAGTACTTTATCTTATATTATGTTATCTTTATATCAGCAGAACTTCAACTTCAAACCTGAAATGGTCTAATTGTTGCCTCAATTTCATGAAATGAATTCTAAAAATCCCTATCAACATATAAGGGACTTTGAAGAGGTTTGTGACACATTTGTAGATAATACTAATTCTAAAGATACAATTCACTTAAAATTATTTCCATTTTCACTTAAAGATAAAGCCAAAATGTGGTTAAATTCTTTTAAACCAAGATCAATTTTTACATGGTTAGAAATGCAAAAAGAATATTAAAAAAAAATATTTCTCAAGCATTGGACTCAAACTTTACAGCAACAAATTATGAGTTTTTCTCAAAACTCCAATGAAATATTTTATCAGTGTTGGGAGAGATACAACGGCCTGCTCAATGCTTGCCCACATCATGGATTTGAGATATGGCGTATTATTATTATTATTTTTTATAAATCTTTAACTCCTCAAATACATTAATTTATTGAAATGATGTGCAATGAAAAATTCTTTAATAAGAATCTCAACGAAACATATGAATATTTCAAAAGTCGAGTTGAAAATACTCAAACTTGGGATTCAACTTGTCCCCCCAATTGCGAACCAAAGTTTTTTTAATGAGTCCAATGAAAAATTTTATTTAAAAGATTCAGATGATATTAATGTTATACTTGCCACTATCACAAGAAAATTGAAAGCATTAGAAATAAAGAAAGTTCATCTTGTATCCAATGAAAGGTCTACGGTTTGTTATATCTATGATAATATGTCGTACAAGTCATAGGATTGTCCTACCTTACCTATTCTTAAAGAAACCCTACAATAACCGGCAAATGTAATATCAAATTTTAAAAAATCACTTCAAGGTTAAACTCAAGGAGGCAATCCATTTTCAAAACCCTACAACCCATAGTGAAGGAATCATCCAAATTTTAGCTAGAAAAATGAGGGCCCTTTCACCCCTGCACAATTTCAGGGCCCACCACTTCCACCGTCACAAACGCACTTATCAATGTCCACACAAGAGAACACTTGAGAACACATTACAATAATTCATGCAATAACAAAGTGGAGTGAATGCACAACAAGTGAATATTAATGTTCGGCATGCTAGAGCATTAGATGATATTTATAATAGCATCACTCAATTAACGTAAGCTTTGAGTATTTATAATAAGGACAAATTCCCTACACAACCCAAACCTAACCCCCAAACCCAACTTCAAATGGGGGAAGCTTTAAATGGCAAGCCGAATAATGAACAGATCCAAGCCATTGCCACACTTAGGAGTAGCTCTAAATTTGAAAAAAATATAGTTCATGAAACTCCTAGAGATGATGATGAAGTCCAGGTTGAATACAAAAAGATATTGTTAGATAAAAATAATGTGGTGGAACTTAGTAGCGAATCTTTGAAATATAAGGAAAAAGAAATGGAATACATTTCGAATGCACCGTTTCCTCATCGGCTTAAAAAATCCAAGAACGAAATGTTAAATTTTAGAATTTATGAGGTTTTTAAGCAAGTCAACATTAATATTTCTATTCTTGATACTATTAAATAGATTCCTTCATATGCTAAATTTTTAAAGGCTTTATGCACAGTGAAGAGAATATTAAATGTCAAGGAAAGAGCCTTTTTGATAGAACATGTAAGTTCTATCCTACAATTTAAAACACCACCCAAATATAAAGATCCAGGGAGTCCCATGATTTCATATATTATTGGTAATCATCAAGTTGAGCAAGCATTACTTGACATAGGGGCTAGTGTTAATCTTTTACCATATACGGTCTATCAACAACTAGAATAAGGGGAATTCAACCCCATGGGAATTATACTCCAATTAGCTGATAGATCTATCAAAGTCCCTAAGGGGGTGGTGGAAGATGTCTTAGTCCAAGTAGACTAGTTCTACTTCCCAGTGGACTTTGTAGTGTTAGAACCTCAACCTGTTGTTAGCCCTATTATTCATATACCAGTCATACTTGGGAGACCATTTTTTTGTGACTTGTAATGCATTAATTACTTGTGAAAATGGTCCCATGAAATTATCTTTTGAAAACATAACTGTTGAAATGAATGTTTTTAATGTGAAACAACCAATTGAGCATGATGGTATAAGGGATATTGATTTTATTGATACTATAATCGAAAGTCATATTGATAAAAATCCATTGGAAATTTCCATTTGTCGTGAATTAATGGGAATAATCGATTTTGAAGATGAGGAAGAAAGTGATGAAATCACTCAACATAGGATGGAACCAATATTGACAATGGGTTACTACCCCCATCTTTGAGCCAATAGAGCCTTTGACTTCCAAGTTTGAACCGGCATAATTGAAAGCACCAAAACTTGAGCGGAAGTCTTTACCAAAATTTTTAAAATATGCATTTTTAGGTGAGGATGAAATATATCAATTGTGATTTTATCTACCCTCACTACATACCAGGAAAGTCAATTGTTAAAGGTGCTTACTAGATACAAGCATGCCATTGGTTTCTTTATAGTTAATCTTCGAGGCATTAGTCCCTTAATTTGCACACATCGAATTTATCTTGAAGAAAATGTAAAACCAGTGAGGCAAATGCAATGAAGATTGAATCCCAATATAAAGAAAATAGTGAAAGGAGAAGTGTTGAAATTACTTAATGTTGGAATCATTTATCCTATCTCCAATTCAAAATGGGTTAGTCCAATACAAATTATTCCTAAAAAGTCTGGAGTTACTACCATAAAAAATTAAAAAAAATAAACTTGTGCCAAATAGAATTCATACTGGATGGCATATGTGCATTGATTATCGAAAACTAAATGCAATAACTAGGAATGACCATTTTTCACTCCCATTCCTTGATCAAGTTATGGAAAGAGTAGCAGAGAAAGTTTTTTGTTATTCTTTCGATGGGTATTTAGGATATAATCAGATAGAGATAGCCTTTGATGATTAAAAGAAGACCACTTCACTTATCCCTTTGCTACACTTGCATATAAATGAATACCATTTGGACTATGTAATACCCTGGCCATATTTCAAAGATGTATGATGAGTATATTTAGTAATATGGTTGAGCGATTTCTTGAGATTTTTATGGATGACTTCTCAGTCTATAGAGATACCTTTAAGATGTGTCTAAAGTACCTAGAAAAAGTTTTGGAGCGGTGTGAAAAAATAATCTTATTCTAAATTGAAAAAAAATGTCAGTTTATTGTCACTCAGGGTATAATGTTTGGACATGTCTCTTCAAAAGGAAATGACATCAACAAAGCTAAAGTTGAATTAATAAAAAATCTCCCAATTTCAAAAACAGTCAGAGACATATATTCATTTTTAGGACATGTAGGACTTTATAGGTGTTTTATTCAATCTTTTAGTACAATTGTTTGACCCCTTTGTCATTTGCTATCGCAGGATGTTCCTCTTGAGTAGACATCCGAGTATTAAAATGTTTTTGATAAGCTTAAAGAATATTTGACCGCTGCGCCCATCATGCAAGCACCTGATTGGTCACTGCCTTTTGAATTTATGTGCAACACTACCGATTATGTGGTAGGAGCCGTGCTAGGCCAACGAAAAGATAGGAGACCCCATGTCCTATACTATGCAAGCAAGACCCTCACCGATACACAAATCAATTACACCACTACTGAAAAGGAGCTTCTTGTTGTAGTTTTTATACTTAATAAGTTTAGATCATATTTGATTGGCTCACTTATTATAATCTATACTGATCATGTAGTTTTGAAGTACTTGTTAACCAAAAAAGATACAAAAGCTTGACTGATTAGATAGATCATTCTTCTCCAAGAATTTTGTTTGAAAATTCTGGATAAGAAGGGAATAGAAAAATATTATAACTGATCATTTATCTAGAATTACTCTTGATCATCAATTGAAAGATAATTGTCCCATAAAAGAGTATTTTTCTGATGAACACGTGCTCATTTTGAATTCTTTTGAGCCAAGTTAGTCGCCTTGGTATGCAGATATTGTAAATTATTTGGCAATAGGTAAACTTTCGGATAATTGGGACCTGGCAAATAGGCAAAATTTTTTTCAAAATGTGAGACTTACTTCTGGGATGAGCCATACTTGTTTAAGTATTGTTTGGATCAAACGGTTCATCGTTGTATTTTGAATGATGAAATTCAGAATGTCATTGCCTATTGTCACTTCTCAGAATGTGGTGGTCACTTTTCTTTAAGAAAAACTACTGTAAAGATTTTACAATGTGGATTTTATTGGCCCACCATGTTCCGAAATGTTCACATATATTTTACTACTTGTGATCAATGTTAGAAATTAGGAAGTCTTATTAGAAAAAAACATGATGCAACTAGCCCCCTATTCTTATCTTAGAAATTTTTTATTATTGGGCGATTGATTTTGTGGAACCTTTTCCTAACTCTTTTGGACACAAGTACATTCTGTTGGCAGTAGACTATGTGTCCAAATGGGTTGAGGCCATTGCTACACATAACAATGATCACCAAATAGTGATAAAATTTCTTAAAGATAATATTTTATCTTAGTTCGGTATGCTACGTGCGATCATTAGTGATGGGGGTAAGCATTTTTGTAACAAACCATTCATAACTCTAATAAACGAATATGACATTGTATATAAAATAGCCATCCCTTACCATTCTCAAACCACTGGATAAGTAGAATTGACCAATAAAGAGATAAAATAAATTCTACAAAATACTGTTAATCCTAACAGAAACAATTGGTCTTTAAAACTTATTGATGTATTATGGGCTTATTGCACAGCTTATAAGACAATTTTATGAATGTTGCCCTATAGGATAGTTTATGGAAAGCCATGCTATCTCCCGATTAAAATGAAACATAAAGCCTATTGGGCTATCAGACAATTTAATGAGAATATTAACGATATTAAAATTCACAGAAAATTTCAATTGTGTGAACTTGAGGAGCTCAAAAACCATACTTTTAAATTTGATAAAATTGCTAAATCTAAAATGAAAATTTTCTATAACAAACACATAACTCGAAAGGTATTTTATCTTGGACAGAAAGTTTTATTATACAATTCACGCTTGCATTTGTTTTTAGGAAAACTAAAGTCACGATGGATAGGACTTTATACCGTAACAACCATTTCAAAGCACGGTGCTATTGAAATTAAAAATCTTAAAAATAGTAACCATTTTAAAGTCAGTGGGCACCGTTTGAAACCTTTCTTCAATCCTTCAGTTATAATTGGGAATCCATCAATTTGGAAGATCTTCCACCTTTAGAATATAAAATTTTTTTGGTAGTTTATTCTTTTTCTTTTTGTACAATTTTTATTGCTTAACTATTATTTTCATTAGAAAGCATATAAAATTGATAAATTTTGGTTGGTATTAATTGGGCACTCTAAGCTGATCAATTGGTTGATATTAAGAGAAAACACAGTCTGTATATTCCAACTTATTACACTTTCTTTTCCATTCAACTACGAATTTGATGATACCTGAAGTACACAGATGTATTCTTTTCTTTTTGACCTTTTTCCTTTTTTTTTTATGATGAAAAAACAACTATTTTTTTTTTAAAAAAAATGAACTTTAAAATTGAAATGAAAAAAGAGGGTTAAAAAATTATTTCAAAAAAAAGGAAAAAAAATCATCATCATGGATAATCTAATAAACTATATCTTGATACTAATTTTGTGATTAATGGGATTTGAATATGGACCCTTTTAAAATTTGTGATTATGTCGTCTAATAATATTATTTTGAGAGTATTTATTACATAATGCATATAAATTTTATCTTTACTTATTTTGTCTGAATATCATGTATCACCTTAATATAGTGAATGTTTAATACTCATGTGAGTCCTTGAGCCATTCTTTAATTGAGAGGATATTTGATACTCAATTCCATGAACATTATCATTTCAACAAAAAATTATCAATAATTTCATCTTATTCTTGGCAAATAATATTTAGTAAATAAGAATTACTAAATTTATGCAAATGGGTTATTACTATTCACTATAAGGATGACTTTAACAGTATATTTTTGACTTATTGAGCATAAGCCTATTTTGTTCTTTATTCAATTATCACTTCAAACCAATTTGAGTCTATTACGTGTAGATTTTAAGTTTATAATTATATTTTCTTTGGTCTACTCATATTTAAAAATTGACCTAGATAGGTTAAACACTTATCCTACTCAAATGCCTTGTGATACAAGGATAATTGAGGGACTTGGATAAGGAAGATAAAAAAATAAAAATGAGTGCAAATTTAAATTTTATTATTTTTGTTCTGTATTCCACAAAAGAACAAAAAGAGATTCCATAAAATTTAAACATTGATTGTAAAATTATATTTTGCCTTTCTTGTATTCTTCTTGATGTGAAAATAAACAAAATAAAAGTCTAAAAAATGAAAAAAAAAAAAAAAAAACCAAAAAGAAGAAGGGGAGAAACATGTAAATTGAGATTTAAATTTTTATGTGATTTTTAAAAAATAAAAATAAAAAAATAAAAAAAAGAAAAAGATAGGTGATGTTTATATTAGAAAGAGAGGATTAGTTTTTGTTATCTAAGATATTTTTTAAAAAATTCTTATCACTTTCTTGTAATTACAAACCCTTAACCCTATTACAACCGGTGAATATTTCAAAGGATCATAGTGAATATAACTCATAAATATAAATTAAGATTATTTTTATTTACATGATCAAGTTTTTTTTAAAAAATTGCGTCTTTCAATATAAGAGCTGCATGATTTGATTTTTTTTATTACACTTACTCTTATTTAAGTAATCTTTTAGTGCAATCTATAAGTCTTATTTTTCTCATTAATGCATATTTGTTTAGATTTTAAAGTCAATATTATAAAGGTGACACATGTATATTTGCTCTTAATGGTCAAGATAAAAAAACACATACACACTTAAACTCTCTCAATAATAAATTTAAGATGACTAAATTCATAATCTTTAATATTTATATTCATCATATTAACCCTTTTAACATTAGTATGATTGGCACATATTTTAAAATACTCATGGATATTTGTAGGTATTATCGTTGAAAATTTTCACGAGATTTAACTCGTCCACTAGGGCCTCCTAAGAATTTAAAAGCTTGTTGTATCTGCTAAATACAATCGTAATACTTACAAAAATGATATATTATCTATAGTGTTCATTTGTTTTGTTTTCTCCACATTACTAAGGGACTAGCAATAAATGAGGTGGGAGGTGTGATGAATAATAAATTTTATATTTATATTTTTATTTAATTCTTATTTTTTTTGATAAATTTTTATATAAATTACTTAATTAAGTTATATATTTTAATTATATAAGTTTTATTTTTTGAACAAAAATTTTTAAAATAAAGTATACAAGTTGACTGTACGAAACATTTATTTTGTCAATCTATGTTGCCGATCAGATAAATACGGAGAAGAGGAATATAATTAAATTTTTGAATGATTAAAATATATATATATATTTATTTATTTATTAAAGAAAGAAAAAGAAGAGGAAAGAAAAAATATATATATATATATTTTAAAAAAAGAAGATGAAGAAAAAGAAAAAAAAAGAACAGGCGGTGCACATGCCACAAAAGAAAAAAAATTAAAAAAAAAAAAAAAAACAGAAGAAATATAGGCAGACGACGAGTTTGCCAGCAGCAGGGAAGGCGGCGAAGGAGCAGGAGAATGGTAGAAGAAAAGAAAAAAGAAAGAGAGAAAAGAGAAAATATTATCACCCTTCTCTATAAATAGGGATTCGGGGAGTGAAGCTCAGTAAGCTGGAAGGGGGATTTGGAGGAGGAAGCAGGGGCTGGAGGCTTGAAGCTGGGAACAGAGAGGAGAGTGAGAGCTGGAAGGGGATTTGGTGAGAGGTGCAAAGAGGGAAGACGAAGGAGGAGAAGAGTGGGATTTAAAAACAAAACAAAACAGAGGAATTTGTGGTGAGAGTTGCAGAAAGTAAGGGAAGCAATGGAGTGAGAAAAGCAGAGTGGGAGAAGGGAGAGTCAGAGGTGCAGGGAAGGCAGGAAGGAGAAGGGGAGCGAGAGACAGAGTAAGTGAAAAAAAAAAAAAAAAAAAAAAAGAGAGAGAGCGCAGGAAGACGAAGGAGAGAGAGAGAGAGAGAGAGAGAAAAAGAGAAAAGCGGTTAGCTTGGTTTGGTGATTTGTTTTCTTTTTTTTTTTCCACAAAAGTAGTATTTAAGTTTAGTGTGTCTAATTCATTTTATTATATTAGTAAATCTCAACTTAATATGAAATTTAATTTTAAATTAGCTTGGTTCCATTAATTTGTACTGTTTATTTTTTTTATTGATCTAGTTTCAGATTGATATCAAAATTTCATAATTTTACGTTACGTTGTGTTGCAAAAATTAATATGTTACAATTAACCATTACAATCACCCAATATTTAATATTTAGCAAATTTATTTTTTTATTATTTAATTTTTTATATTTTATTTATTTTTTGAGATTTAGATGACTTTGCTACCGTCGTTTTTACAATTTTATAGTTATATTATTTAGTTATTGTATTTTATTTATTGTCTATTTTATTTTTTGCATCTTGGATGATTGTACTACCGCCGCTCTGTCATTCTCATATTTCTATATTTTAATTTTCTACACTTTAATTTCTATTGCTGTGGGATGCCACAGCCGCCAAAAGTATTTTAATTTTCAGCAATTTAAATTTTACTGTCTAATATTTCGTATCTTTTAGTTAATTTTAGGACTGTACCACAACTGTTGTGGCCACTCCGATTGACACAAAATTAATGTTTCAATTTTTCTTTAATATTGTAATATATATATATATATAATAGTTATGAAATTAGTTTTGTATAGAAAATCAACTCCCTGTCGATACGATACCCAACTTACCGAAAAAACTACACTGAACTCTTGTACACTTGCGAGGTTAAAAAGAACCACACTGATCGAGGCTCAGTCACACTCCATGGGGGTGTGTACTCCAAATGAGACATACTCTTGGAACGATTAACTTGAGACAATCCACTTGGGTAGGTAGCATCACCAGGATTAGGCCGAGAATCATAGTCAGGTTTGTCACTTTTAGCCAAACTATAGCCATTCTGATGAACTTAGTAAGGAGAATAATAAGGTGTCAATTTAGGAAATGTAGGGTGCATTCCCATGCCAATTGTGTACTGATTATACGAAAATGGATTAAAGAAAGCCACGGGGGCTTGGTTCACAAAGGGGAATTGGATGCTTGTCAAAGCATTTGCTACCGAATCCACATGGCCAGAGACAATAGTTGACAGCAGACTGCTCGTGACCACCACAGGTTCAACTTCTGTGAAGTCAGGTCCAGGAGTAGAGCAGAATGGATGGTGCCAAATTTGGGGCCACGTAAGTCTAATCTTAATTATATTAACTTAATTACTCGTAATTATGATATTTGGGATCTGGTACATTACAATTTTTCCCCACTTATAAAAATTTCATCATCAAAATTTAACGAACTTCAAAATTTAATGGTTCGGAAAAATCCTTCTAGATTTCTCCTTTGATTCTCAAGTCACTTCCTTAATTAAATGATTTATCCTAGAAAGTCTTAACCAATTGAATTATCCTAGTTCCCAATACCTAATATTTCCTATCTAAATCTAGGTTTAAACCTTATCACAAGATAAATCTCTAACTCCCACAAGGCTTAATTCGATCACATATTTTCCTCAACCATTGATGCAAGGGAGACTTCATGACAATCCACAAAATCGAAAGATAGCCCAAATTTATTGGTTATTTCCTCAACTTAATTCAAATCCTCGAATGATCTAATGAAATTCTATTTCAATTCATCTTAAGCCTTGAAAATAATCATTCACTAGGATCCTCAATCTTACTTTGAAATCTCTAGGTCATGAGCCACACGCTACCGCTGCGTTATTCTGATTGGCCATTTACTTGTACACTAAAATCAACTTGCAATTCTTATCCAACGATTCATATTAGACACCCAAGCTATACGGTAACTATAGACCCAAGAAAATCTCAAATATATCGATATATCTAATACAAAACTCATAATCCTCATATTACAACCAACATAGGAAATATGATCGAAGTAATTATCCCAAAAGTTTTGGTATAGCTTTAAGTCACTACCAAAATCTTAAAACTCAAACATTTAGCAACCTATCATCTCGTTGGCATATCCATAAGCCAACTTACTCAATCCGATCATATCATCCAAATTTGCGATAAATAGACCATCATCGTTAGCTAATTCACCATTACCCCAAACACCCAAGGTCCTTTCCATTCTGACAATCTCGAAACAAAACTATAGGGATTCCTCATCTCATAATTTCGAAACCTCAATACTTCGGATACATTTCTTCCTATCAATCTAAAAGCAAGGCACCCCATTGGTTCAGACAGTAGAACCTGCTCACGGCTCATCATTCATCTTCTCCTATGGAGTATTGAAGACATATTAGACCTATAGACTCCTAACATCAAATTATCTGCACTAATGTTCACATTCCTTAAAAGATACTAAGATTCATCTTCACAATATCCTCGTTATGACATGACTCCTTAAACCTTTAGAATCATTTAGACAATGATTATCTCTAAGAGCGACATATACAAATTCTCAAAGTAGAAACCTCAATTGCTAACTCTAAATCACCGGCAGAGTAACTCTGATCATGGACTTCTCCCCCATTTAATCCAAGGGCAACCACCCACATACGATACATGAAAAATATAATCCTAAATCTTCTTCAAAAGTATCACATTCTACTATAATTTAATGGATCCATTAGGGATCAACTCAAATGACATGGTTGACAATTATCCTCCATTCCTCAAAAACTATCTTCACATATCTCATTTCAATGGATACCGATCGCTTCCAAGCCAAATGCCCCACGGACGCTACAGTTCTCGAGGAACACTTAACGGAAATTCTTCCGGATACACCTAGACCAAAGAAAAACGCACACTTCTGCGATATCATTCAGTCTTTCCCAAATGAGCCATCGCTTAAATTTCTACAGAACCATGTACATGCTATTGAAGAAACTATATGCCCAACATCACACTTCCTCTTACCGAAACTCACATTCTATTCTCAATTGAGCACACGGCTAATTACCTTTCACAATCAATGATGCCGTACTGAAACGAAGTTCATACACCCCCATGATTCCTTAAATTCATCGATGAGGTCATCACAATATTGACCCAAACACGGCCGAAAGACCCAACCCAACCCATGAAATCCACAGAAATGCCAATGAACTTACAAACCAAACGACGTTACCAGAGCTTGCAACGGCCATATTTTTATCCTAAATGTTGCTACAGGTGCAGTTCTCAATTATTCACAATTAATGATACTATGGATACAGATCAACCCTAGAAGACTCCAAATCTTGGCAAAAGATTGAACGATTCACCTATTAATTCACAATGCTTGCTTGTCAAATCATTCATCTCTCGAACAACCAAAATTCGGTCCTCCACAAGTGACTTCATCAGTTCATCTTCCCTACCCTAAATGTTCTAAAACATCCCATTATGGCACCTAATCAATGCCTTCTTGATTCTATATGAAATCCTTAAAGATTGGTGTCAATTTCAACACAATCTCAAAATAACGATCAAAAGATAAATTAGCCTAATCTTTTTCTCTAAGGAACATCCTCAAATGTTTACACAGCCAAAACTTCTTAGTGACCACAAGATGACTTCCAGATGTAGTCTCATGCGTTAGATGAATTAAACACATTTCCTCATTAAATGACGTATAGGCAAAACGATACTAATTTCCTAATACCTCGACCAACTCTACCTTTTATCCAAAATCTCTCAACCTAATTGCAAAGTATAATATCCTTATCAACACGATCCATACCACCATGGCGTATCACCAATAAAATCATTACTAATATTATACCAAGGATCGGACAACAAAACAAGTCAATTCTGCCAAACCAATTATATCTATGGACCCAAGAAAATGTCATAAATATCGATATAATTGGCACAAGTCTATGGTCCTCAAACAGGCAAATGAACTTAGGAAACACAATATGAAAATATAGATCCAGTGTCCCAAAATAACACATATTGAAATGTCAAAATTCAAGATCCTTCCTTCCACCACAGTAGACGGTACCTCTACACTTTGTACCTTTACCGTAAAATCCTGATCCAAAATACTGGACTTCTTTACTATTTGACCGCTGAGATAGGTACAATCCTTGATGACGTCGCCAAATTGTCCACAATCTGAAACATGCTCCAAAAAACTCGTCGGAAAAATATTTATCCATAAAAGTATCAACAACATATATCATGATATCTCTTTATCCTCTTAACCCATGACTCTTTTCTTATTAACCACCCACTGTTGGTTGCACCTTCTAATTTATGTGAGGCTGTTATTACCTCCTGGATATTGGGTCATCGTAAACACCATTTCAATTCTCAAGATCTATATTTTAACTTCTATAGGATTTGGGTCACCCAAAAATTCAAGCACTTGATCATCATTATTAAATTGATTTTAAATCGACATCCTTAGATTCACTAGCACTAGAAATCGACTCCAAGTTATCCTAACCTCGAGTCATCGATTCCACCTTATCTGTCTCACTTGGCGTGCTATTTAAACATCTCCATTCCTAGTCCTCGAATCAATATCAACTTGAGTTAATCTTCAAGGTATCCTCCTAACAACTTCTCATTCTCTTGATTCTTATCTGAACTAGATCCTCCAAGACTTTCCAGTCTCACCATCCTCCCAAACAAATTCATATATTCAGCTTCTCTATCATGTGGTTGACCACCTCCATGTGTCGATCTTCATCTAAGAGGCACAATCAGCTACTAATATTCTTTCTGAAACAAGAATGATATGGGTTAGATTGCAACTCGATTCGAATATTAACTAGGGCACTATTCACTATGTGGCCAAATATAACCTTCTGATCCTAACTTAGTCCTAACCTAAGTGAATCAACTCAACTTGATTAAGATACTAGTTAGGATACCATAATTAGACAATCAAACTTAACTACTGATCCAGAATTAATCTTAGCCTAAGTCATTTAAACTAAAACAACTATAATTATCCAATCTAACTTAATCATCCTACGCCTTCATCTACTTATTCAATCTATCTTACTTTTACCTAAACTTTTATATAAGATTTAGATTAAACCTAATGCATTTCATTTCTGATACCAATTGTGACAGACTATATTTTTTGATCGAAATTCGACAGAATTCTGACTGAAAAACGACTGTTAAACTAATACAAATCTGTATGAAATCCTATACAGTATACATATACACATCCATATATCACAACACAGGAACCACATCGCCATAATATATTCGTAGACCCAATGTCACATTTTTAGATACAACGTTGGATAGAGAGACGCCATCAGGTACATGTATACAAACTATAAACTCTCTGCGGAAGCATATACATCCATTACAAACACAACGAAACTAAACTATTTGTCTATTGTCCATATACAAGTACATATCCATTAATAATATACAAAAGTACTCCTTAAGGTACAAAGTCATGAAAACTAAGTCAATAAAATCTTCCTCCAAGTCTTTGTGCCTAGCCGACTTCTAATCCTCTACCCCGCCCTATCAAGTATAAGCTCGTACTCATCTGGAGGAAAGAAAGTAGTAATGGTAAGTCAAATACTTAATAAGTGCAATATAATCAAAGGCAGTAAATAATATACATAATAAAAAGCAAATGATGAATTTAAAAGTATAATAAAGATGCATAAATATGCAACATAATTAAATGCACTTTTCGTAATACGTTTATCTACCCTGATTTACTATTATTTCCTTAGGTTCCAAAATATGCAAAATTTTTTTTTTACTTTACGGACTAGGGCCAGTAGACCTTACCAGCTAACGGTGTAGTCAAATCGAGGAAAGAAATGTATATGTGCTCACACATTCTAATGCGCTAATTATGAACCTTAGATTTAACGTCCCGTGGCAGACGGTATACCTTTTATTAGATATACAGGGCTAGATAACAGATAACATATATAAATACACCACCAGAGCATCTCTTGTGGTCCAGTAGCAATTCCTCGATTTGCCACAGTAATATTTAAGGTATGACGGGTAATACTACCCTCTAAAATATAAATCTTTGATCCAGATTCTTAATTACTTATTCTTAAAGGATGGTTCCACCCTTGGAGAATGAATCATAAAACATATAAAATTATGTAGTTCTATTCAGATACTTTTCATACTTTTGTAATTATTTGATATGGATACAGATAATCAATTTCTTATGAATTTATACTTTCACATGCTTTCAATTATATGCATAAATCAATATAAAGTTTAGAATATGTAAGAAATTCTTACCATTGTGAGGCAAATATAACTTTAGAGTTTTCGAACAATAATTATCTTCATAAATGCATATAACAAAATTTTTGAAGCATATACAAGATGATATAATTAATGTACATGCGGTTAAACATCACTATTTATATTCGATAATATTTTTAAAATATATAAAATTAACATATATAAAATCTATATGCATAATACAAAATATACGAAGCACTCGCGTCCATAAAACTAGGGTTACAAATTTTTAAAGCCAAATCAGAAATAAATTATAAATAATTCGGATAAAACCAAAGGGGGCACGGGTTAGGATTTTCGATGAGTATAATCCCATATAAAACTACCAAATCGGATACCAAATTATTAAATTAACATGCTTGAGGTATGGGTAATGATATTCTAGAGTCAATTTATACAAAAGTCCTAAAATAAATAGTAAAATCCTTCGGGGCATGGAGTTAAGGTTCCACGTTCGAAAGCTAGTCAAAGCTAAGAAATTGGATATAAAATTAACACATATGCATGTTCAAGTCTTGAGTTTCATAAAGTATAAATTTAATCGAGTATCGAAATGAGAATACTCGAAGAAAATGAAACAAAATTATTAAAAAATGAAAGATGAGGATATGGGTACACTTGCCTGTACCCGATCTACAACCTTTCTAACTATCTCTCCGAGAGCCTCAATTTCCTCGTTCTCTCTCTTCTCCTTTGCGTTCTCTCACTCTCTCTCCCCCAGATCCATGTGAAAAATCACGCAAAAAAGAGCCGTTGGGGGTTTATAACAGATTGGCACTTGAGCGCCAATCGAGCACGGATCTAGCACTCATCAAGCACGACAGCTCTGCCTACCCGTGCCCCAGGCGCGCTCGAGCGTGCCTCGGGCATGGGCATTCTGCTCAAACTCACCCTGGGCGCACCTTGGGCGCCACCCACACGTTGGGTCTCTTGACCCCTCATTTCGCTTCCGATACTAATTTTTCGCATATATTTAAGCCTAATTTTGATTATATTAAGTTCATTACTGTTAGTTACGATATTTAGAATCCAGTACGTTACACATTATCAACAAACTTTAAATAAATAAATAAATCATTATTACCATGGTAATTCAAATGCAGTACAATAAAATTATCAAATAAAAACACATCCATGATAAGTCGTACCTAAATAAAGTAAAACAATAATTTTTTCGAAACAAAATTGAAAACCAAGTCTCATTAAAATAACTGCATCAAGTAAATTTTATTGTATCTTTGAAATATATTACATATTATGGAGTAATAGAGTAGATCCGCCATGCAAATTTAACTTGTAAGTGTTAATTCTAAACACATCAATGCTATTTCCACTCCTCACTGCTGTCTCCACTTCCTTCTTTTATGTCCCATGTCTCTATTCATATTATCATCAAAAGTTAAGTAAATATATAAATCATACCATAGTAATTCGAATCTAATACTATAAAAATCATCAAATAAAACTAGATTCATGATAAATTGTACCCAAATAAAGTAAAATGACATTATTCTCAAAACAAAATCGAAAACCAAGTCTCATTAAAATGATTGCATAGAGTAAATTTCATTGTATCTTTGAAGCATATTAGACATCATGGACTACTAAAGTACATCCAATATGCAAATTTAGCTTATAAGTATTGACCCCAAATATATACACACTATCTCTACTCCTAATAGGAATTTAATGATATTTCACAAATCCAATTCAATCTCTCACTAGTCATTAGTCAGACTATTTTCAACAATCTTAAACTTGTGGATCATAGTTGACATTAATCTTAGATGCCACTTTATTAGAAGTCCGAAGTATATATTATACGAGTCAAACTTCATAATCAATCAACAAAGTCTAGTGGCAGATGTTTTGACAAATTTAATCTTTAAAAAATTTCATAACACTTGAACTGTTGCATACTCTTTAAATCCACCAATTAGATCATCAATTATGCTACTTAACATAATAAAGCACACACAACGACGTTTTTTTGAGATGTTTCTTATAGGTTTTAAGATCTTTAATGCATTGTTTAATATCACATTACTTTGGCGTGATCAAAAAGTTGGTCAAGTTTCTCAAGACTTCTTATTGATTTAAAACATGTTGGATCTTATGATGTTAGATGTCATGGTTTTTTTGTTCAATTTCTCCCTTTTATTCAAATCAAAGATAATATTCTTTGAAACCGTATCACTAAAGATAATTGTGCAAAGAAGATATTATATTCACATATCCTTATTTATTTATTTGCATCAATTTAATTATAAAAACAATTGAGATATGTAACAAGATCAAAAATTTGCAGGGCTTCCTAATTATCTCCTGCTCTATAATGTTGGGTGATTGACACTTTGACCTAATTTTTGTGCAAGATCTTGTATAAAATGAAAAATATTTAAACTTTTTCAAAGTCACGTCTTGGCTTAGTTAACCAACTTTTTCTATATGCTTAGTCTTATTTTACTAGTAATCAAATTGTTTCAAGGTAAATTGAGGTATTCTACATGTAAGCACACTGCTTAACTAAATAACCAACTTTTTTAGACAAATTCTATGAAATACTTAAATAATTAATTGCAGTTTATGTAAAGTTAGCTAAATAAAATCTATAATAACAACCTGAATAATAATTCTGATAGATACGTTCATAAATGGACCAGCCGGAAAACTAAGCTCACTGATGGAGGAATGGCCCCAGGAGGTAGCAGCTCACGGAACGGCACCACGAAGCTTGAGATCAAGTGGCAATGTGGTTGGCTCAAGCGGGTTGCCTGAGACCATTCAGTAGGGAACAGGCAATCAGGGTTGATCCTTGGAAACCCTCCCAGCTCATCAGTCATTGACAATGCAGCTCCAATTCATAGGCGGCACTTGCCATAACCACCCTGAGTAGCTCAGCAAATATTCTCAAAATATTTTTCAGGATCGTGCATCTCCCTAAAATGATAGCAACAGCTTAACAAATTTCTTTAGAAGGCAGTTATCATACGACGACTTCTATGATCACCCTGACAAAGGAAAGAACATTTTCAAAAGGGCAACTGTTACCATATGTGCCCCACACACGATCGTGGAGATGGCTCAACGAATTTGCTAGAGCAACCAACAATCAGCCGTGAGGCCCAAGGGAGGCTGCACCACCTCTAACCCTATAAGTATCCCTTCAATCCTACGGGAAGGGGATAGAGTAATTTTCTACACAAAAGCGCCCCCAAAAGACCGAAGAGCTCTATCTTCCAAGCTACTCAACCCATGAGTGCACATTCTCTCAAAATTGCTCCCCATCGAGCACATTCCTCAAAGCAAAGATCTCCAATCCACACTCAATCTCCCCTCCTTTGTACATTCAGGCATTACTTGCATCTTCATCATTCTCTCTATAATTAAAAAGATTTCTGATTTGAGTGTCGGATGATCTATTGGAGAGCGAGTCCCACCATCCTCTGATCTCTCGTTGATTTGTTATAGTGTGTAGGATCTAGGATATCTGAAACGGAGACTGAACTTGCCTTAATTCAACCTGCTAAAAAAATCGGGTGATTTCCTATTCCGTGTAGCAAACTGAATCTAAAGATGCATCTTTGGCACCGTTTATGAGAAATGACTGAAAAGTCTAACCACTATACTCACAAAGGCAAACATCATCAACACCGAGGCACAAACCAGCACTCCGGCCAAAGAATTCACCTCCCATGGCGACAACCCTTCTGCGGATAGCCGTGGGAATGAATAATCGGCCCCAAACATATAAGCGCTTGTTGCCTAGATGGACAATATGTCCAAAATGCTCCTAACCCTCTGCATGAGTCTGGACAGACTACAGCTAGGGGATCCCTCCTTCACCTCCCATATTTCAGCTTCAAAATGGAGGAATTGAAGGAAGAAGCACTTGGTCGAGAAGACACAGCAGCTTGATGACCTCGAAGTCCAAGCAACCTCGATCGACAGGGCCCGGATACGATTGGAGGGCTGACTAAGTCACAGGATGCGGGATGGAAGCCCAGAATGATGGAATCCCCGCTACTCCCATGATGATTGAAGGCCCCCAATCCAAGTGGAAACCTCTTACAGCACTAGGTCGATCAGAGCCAATTGCCGCCTAGTCTAGCGGCTCTCTCTAAACCTTCTTCAATGTAAAAAGGATTGTGTTCTCTTCGCGAATAGAGGAGAAAGTAAAGAAAATCAAGCAGCACGTGTTCAAAGAAAATGCCGATAGGAACACTGCGGATTTGAGAAGGTTGCCATTCACCATGGAAATTTGGACGCAGTCGCTCCCTCACAAGTTTAAGATGTTGACTTTGGAGCCCTATGATAGGAATTCTAATCCGATAGATCGTCTAGATTACTTCAATACCTTGCTGGGTTTCCAAGGCTTGGATGATGCCACTATGTGTCTATGCTTCCTCTAACCCTTAAAGGGGATGCCCAAAATTGGTTCTATCACCTACAGTCGAATTTAATCCAGACATTTGAGGAGCTAGCTGATAGCTTTCTATCACAATTTGCCTCCAATTAGGGGGACAAAAAGCAACCTTGGCACCTCGTCCGTACCAACTAAGGGCTAAGCAAAAATATGAAGTGCTTCTTAACTCAGATCACCGCTGAGGCCTGATAGATATCCAAGCTTATCAATAAGGTGAAGTTGAATGCCTTCATAGTGACTTTAGAGTCAGGTACTTTCTTCAAATATCTAATCCATCAGGAACCTAAAACCTTCCAGGAGGTTGAGATCATCGCCTGCACTTACATAGCCGCCAAGAAGGCCAATGAAGTGAAGCGACCAAAGTGCACAGACCACTTTTTGCTAGGGGCGACTAACGAGAAGGGGAATAATGGAGACCACGTCAACTCTAAGAACCCAAGAAGCAACCCAAGATGGAGCCGGGCACTAAGAGGGAGTTTAGATCCCTGAGCTAGACCCATTTGAATAACTCTCTGACCAACATCCTCATGCAGATCAAGATAAAAAATTTCTGAAGTGGCCAAAGCCATCCAAAAATCTGGAGGAAGGATACCGGTCGAAGTGCTACCACTACCATCGATCTCTAGGTTATAGTATGGAAGACTGGCGGACTCTATAGAGAGAAATCGTGACCCTCATCCAAAAGGAGCACCTCACTAAGGCAAGCTCCTGGCAGAGTAGACAAAGATCAGCTAGAGTAGCAGCAACGGAGAAATCGGGTTGCAGCTGGGGTAGTTAGTATAGTGATCTTGAGACTCCCCAAGAGCAAAACCTCAGACCGCCCGGAAAAAACTTTCAGTAGCAAAAAGTCGATGGTAAGAGTTAGGGATGATGTAATTAGTTTTAGTAACGACAATATGACACATGTAATAACTTTTTATTTTGACCATCTGGTTGTATCTGTGCTTATTTCAAATGGTACAATTGACTATCAACTAAAACTAGTTTTTATCAATAATAGAAGCTCTCGTAATTTACTGTACATCAATGTATTCTTTAAACTTGGATTAAAAAAGAGAGAGATGATATTGGTCGATGGACCTTTATATAGACTGCATAATGAGCCCATGCCTATCGAGGAAATCATTCATCTGGAGATCACATTAGGAATATACCTGAAGACAGCATCCCAAATGCTCACATTCCTAATGTTGACCTACCCCCAGTCTACAACGTTATTTTGGAACGGCCATGCCTAACTACATTTGGGGTAGTAAGATCAATCCCATACCTAAAGAAGAAATTTCTAATAGTATGTGGCATCGGAGAGGTTTTGGGCGATTAAGTGAATGACTGGAAGTGTTATTTGTCCCGAGTTACTCAAACAAACCCAGATCGATTGGTCAAAGATTTCGGTCACTAGGATGAAGCTACGTTTCAACAAGCCCAGTCCAGCGAGCTGACCAACCGAATCCCATTGGACCTCAGCAACCCAGAGAAATACATATAGATCAGGAGCATACTGGAAGGGCCCTTACATGACAAACTGATCACCTTTCTTTGATAAAATTTTGATATCTTTATGTGGACTCCTACTAATATACCGGGGATACTGATTGGAGTAATGGTCCATAGGCTGTGCCTCAATCCGGATCATAAGCCTATCCAATAAAAGTGGAGAAACCACCCCATAGAAAAGTTGGTTGCCATTTGGGAAGAGGTGAAGAAGTTACTCGATGCAGGTTTGATCAGGAGGTCTAGTGTGACGTCCCACGTCATACGTCATTATACTTATCATTAATATTATTATGATCATAAATAGGATCATAACATTAGCCATAAATTGTATTAGCTCTAATATCACATTATTCGTTCATGATATTAGTCTAAATTAAGAAAAATGCTTACTAAACATCCATAAGAATTTAAACCTGACGGAAGAATATATTCTATATCATAACGGCAGAAATTCCATTATCATCAAAATACAACATGTTTGAAGTACAATATTATACAATACATTTTTTTTACTTTCTTTTTATCATCCCAAGTACAACATATACATCATAACAAAATTATTGCCACCTCAAACTTCTTTCCTAATCCTGTTTATCTTTCATCATTTCTTGAGATTCGTCTGACGGAAAGTGAAAATAGCAAATGAGTTAGCCAAATGCTCAACAGTATATATAACATACATAGGCATGCATTTTATACAGAATATACATTAACATATATAAATAGGAGCGGATACATGAAATGTAATGTATTTACCTTTCTTTATTTCCTAACTTTTATTGACTATATTTATTTTTCCTTATCTTTAGAGATCAAGCCAGTAGGACTCACCAGCTAACGGAGCAGATAAATCGAAAAAAGGATTGTAATAATTCACACAATCTAAGGCAAATATCCTAGCAATATGACAAATTGTGCTTATTTTTACAATTGGGATTGTGCTTAATTGCACAATCTAATTCTTGTCATCATTCTTACACCCCGAGGTAAGCAGTACTACCTATAATCCCGGTAGACGGGGCCAAAACAGACAGACTGTATAAAATCAATTCTTTGATTTTCTATTATAATATCCTAAGGCATACCAGGAAATATGATCCCCTGAAAAGATCCATGGTCTAATTTTCCTTTTTTTTAAACTTTGAAGGGATATCGTGTAATCAAACTTAACAGAATTTAACTGAACGTCACTGGACATAATTGAATTTTTTAATATTTTTCTAGAGTCCCTTCCAAACTTTCATGAATATAGTTTAACATAGCAAACGATGTCCAAATATAATATTTCATAGGCCTTGACCATGTAGAAAAAATTTATACGGAACTTTATTCCATACTTAGTGTCTTTTAATCTACTTGGTGGCCAACTAATTTACCGGAGCTTAAATAATTTAATTCAATACTTATTGATGTTAGTAAGTGAAGTCGAGGTAGGTCTTGAGCTATTTTAATATTTTATTCATATTCTAGAAATTTTTCGGTTCACGTAAACCGGTTCAGTTAAGGCTTGGGACAGGGTTCCCTAATTATTTTGAGCCCGAATTTTTTATAAATATCCCAATATCCTTTGTAGGTCGATTGGTCATTGGTTCAGTCAATTTTAGTCAAATTTGGGCCCGGTTTGACCCTTTTTAATAATTGGCCCAAATTAATGTTTAAGCTGAATTGGTTCTGAGAAGGCTTTGAAGGACTGGTTTAGTGAGTTACATAGCCCATTATCACTAGCCGTTTATGTACAACATGGATATGGGTTTTAGCTATTTTTTGCCCAAATTTGAGCCAGTTTGGTGATCGGATGATTACCGGTTCAGTCTGCCAACCCAGACTGCCCCTTCTGTTTTCAGCAAAACTTTCCAAGACAGTTCTGCTTCCCTAATTTTTTTATAGTTCAATCGGGCTGATTTTTGACCATTTTGGGGTGTATTCTTGTAGCCAAGGGACTTAAGAATAAATTTAGTTTGGCACTGGTCCAAGTCAAAATATTGGCCGATTCAGGCCAAAATCCCAGAACAGCTTCTGCATCAGCATCAGCTGATGCAGACCAATTCTGTTCTAACTTTGTGGGTCCAAATCATATTTAATTTGGAATTGATTTTTATGGGGCGATACTTGACTATCACCTCCAAGGTCTTAGTTAACTTTGGCACCGATTTAGCCCATTTTGGATTCGGGTTGTATTTTATTTAAAATTATTTCTCCAACTGCTCAC
Organism: Nepenthes gracilis; assembly: GCA_033239525.1. Lineage (NCBI taxonomy): Eukaryota > Viridiplantae > Streptophyta > Magnoliopsida > Caryophyllales > Nepenthaceae > Nepenthes > Nepenthes gracilis. The sequence continues at coordinate 6,947,356 of BSYO01000016.1, read as the reverse complement.
AGAAGTAGTTCAGCAAGACCCTTGTGGTTCATGGGTCCGGTTTAGTATCCAGCCCAAATTTTCTTGAGCTGCCGGTTTATATGGTAATAGTCCACACATAATACTAGCAAATCGGGTTAGGTTGGACTCTGGATCAACCTATTTTGGGGCGTGTTTGGCTAAATTTTAGAAACTAAAATTTCAGCATCAGCAGAACTAGTAAGCTGGTTCTGCAGCTGAGTTTGGGGCTGATTTTGAACCCCTTCTTGGACGATTCATGGGCTCATCTTTTTTTCTACTTTTACTTCATTAAATAAGGATTATTTGACTAGTTTTATCCGTTGGCTAATTCGGCAATTTAGTGGTCGATATGAAGCAAATATTAGGAACTGCCACAGCAAAACCCAATTTTGGACACTATCAAGTGTCCAGGGCCGGTTCACCAATTTTTAATTTTTTTTCTTACAACTCCTCATGAATTTATGATAACTACGGAAGCATATGCAAGTATTGGATCAACAATACTCAAGAGAAATTAGCCAAAAATTGTTCAACAAGCAAGGAAAGGGTCGAAGTACACTTGTCGATTTATTCAGCTGAACTTCTCCTTGCTGCCTCTTGGTTTCCTTCCTCTTTTCCCTTACTTTATCGCTGATTTTTTTGTGCCTAACAATCTATCCTCTCTTCCCTTCTTCTACCCTATTCATGCCTTAAATAAATTTACTCATATTATCCCCTAAACCCTCATGTCACTCCTCCAAATTTTGCATGTAACAACAGCTCAGGGTTGCATCAGATTGTAACCCATGTTTTACTGATTCACCATCTTTCTATTAAGCAATGATAAGGCTACAATCTAGGGATAATACTTAGTGTTATTTATGGCCCAACGTATCCTAATTAAGCTACTCAAAGAGCAGCTTGGAAAGGAGAGAAACTCGACTGCTGATGTGTGCCACCTTTCATGCATCTTTTCCCTGTTTTTCCCATTAATATATAATGTATCCTTAATTTACTATATTTTATACTTACTATAGTCTAAAATGGAGTGAAAAATCTACCTAATTTTTCCATTGGCACAGCTGCCAAATCGAATTTGTCCAAGTCCCCCTCGGTTGCTGAATTTTTTTATTTTACCTATTTTCTTGAAGGATTTAATTTAAGGTGTTTAGGTATGCATTTGTGGAAATTTAGGACATGAAAACTTAGTATAGATACTAAAGATCATCCAGTATTAATTTTATCCGAAACTAAATTTCTTATCATCTCCGATTTACATCCCCTGGCTTTCGGGTTTGAAGGGCAATTAAAAATGATCGGGTCTCGGGGTTTGGGAAACAAAGACATCGGAAGTTAGTCTACTTGTCAATGATCAATTGGGATTATTTACGTCAAAATCTGGATTGCCTAACACATCCGGAATTAAATCTCTGGCTTTTAGGTTTGAAAATTAAATTAAAGGAATCGGGCGTGAGTATGCCAAAAACTAAGACATAAGGGGTTAGTATATTTGTTAAAGACTATTTTGGATTAATTTCATCATAATTTGAATTACATAAGTTGTCTCAAATTACATTCCTGGTTTACGGGATTGCGGTCTTTACAATTCTACAACTCTTACAAAAATTTCGTCCTTGAAATTTAAGAAAATTACATATATTGAGAAAACAAATAAGGGTACTCTTTGCAAATATCTTCTTCACGTTCCCATGTAGCTTCGTCGGACGAATGATTTCTCCATAGAACTTTAACGAGTGGAATGAATTTGTTGCGCAAATTTTGATCATTTCTATCTAGAATCTGCACTAGCTGTTCAATGTAAGATAAATCTTCATTGATTACCAAAGGTTCAAAATTTATGACATGCTCCGGGTCATGTACATACTTTCGTAGCATCGATACATGAAATAGATTATGTACCTCTGCTAGACTCGGTGGTAAGGCCAATCGATAGGCCATATCTCCAATCTTTTCTAAGACTTCGAAGGGACCTATGAATTTTGGTTTGAGCTTTCCTTTCATTCTGAATCTCGTTGTTCCTTTGGTTGGTGATACCTTCAGGAAAACATAGTCGTCGGTGTTGAATTGTAAATCTAATCTTCTCTGATTAGTATAGCTCTTTTGGCCGCTCTGGGCGGTCTTCAAATTGTTGTGGACTAATTTGATTTTCTCGGATGTTTCCTTAATGATGTCTGGTCCTAGAAGTTGTTTATCTTCAATTTCTTCCCAATGGATTGGAGATCAACATTTCCTCCCATAAAGAGCTTCGAATGGTGCTATTCTGATACTGGCTTGATAGCTATTGTTATAGGTAAATTTTGCTAAGGCCAGATAGTTGTCCCAACTGCCACCCATTTCTAGGACTGAAGCTCTTGACATATCTTCTAGGATTTGAATAGTCCATTCTGATTGTCCATTGGTTTGTGGATGATAAGCCATACTGAATTTTAGCTCTGTCCTGAGTTCTCGTTGTAGGCTTTCTCAAAATTTAGAAACAAACCTTGGATCTCGGTCTGACACAATGGATGCAGGTACTCTATGCAGTCTGATAACTTCGTTTGTATAAATCTGAGCTAACCGATCTCGTGAGTACGTGGTCCAAATAGCCAGGAAATGTGCCAATTTAGTGAGTTTATAGACGATCACCCAGATAGCATCATGATGTTTAGATGACCTCGATAGACCCATGGCAAAGTCCATTGTTATATCATCCCACTTTCAACTCAGAATTGACAATGATTGTAGGAACCCTGATGGCTTCTTTCGCTCTGCCTTGAGCTATTGACAAACTAGGCATTTCTTGACGTAATTCACAATCTCCCACTCATACTTCTCCACCAAAACATCTTTCTCATGTTTTGATACATCTTATTGATACTCGGATGAATGGTGTACAATGATCGATGGGCTTCCTTCATAATTTTCCCGTTGATTTCTTGATCATTTGGCACACAGAGCCGATCTTGGAATCTCAAGACTCCATCAGCACGGATATTAAGATATTAAAGTCAACTCGAGAGTCCTGAGTTAGATCTCCAGCAATCTCTGCTAGAAAGGGGTCTTTCATTTGGCCATCTTTGATCCTTTGTAATATCTCTGGCTTGATCTGAAGATATGATAAGATCATTCGGTTGCCCCTGACATACCGTTGGATGCCACATTGCTGCATGTTCTCTAGCATTTCCATCTCCTTTATCTGTAACCTCGCATAAAGACATGTTTGGCGGTTTAAAACATCTGCTACTGCATTAGCCTTGCTTGGTTGATATTAGATCTCACAATCATAATCTTTCAGAAAATCGATTCACTATCTCTGTCTCATATTTAGATCCTTTTATGAAAATAAGTATTTCAGACTTTTGTGGTCTGAATATACCAGGAACTTCTTACCATACAAATAATACCTGGAGATCTTCAAAGCAAATACGACTACCGCCAGTTCTAGATTGTGAGTAGGGTAGCTCCTCTCATTAACTTTTAGCTGTCGTGATCCATAGGCTATGACCTTCTCATGTTGCATTAGAACACAACCTAGTGCAGTTTTAGAGGTATCACAATATACTACGAACCCCTTGCTCCTGCCAGAATGGTGAGAATGGGAGCGAATGTTAGCCGCTTCTTTAGCTCTTGGAAGCTCTGCTCATATTCTTTTGTCCAGTCGAATCTGACTTCCTTTCTCGTCAGTCAGGTAAGTGGCATAGCGATTCTGGAGAAATTTTCTACAAATCTGTGATAATATCCTGCCATGCCCAAGAAACTCTGCACTTCAGTTACCGTGGTAGGTTGGCTCCAACCAGTAACTACTTCGATTTTCTTTGAGTCGACAGAAACACCATTCTGGGTGCAACATAGCCCAGAAATGTTAACTCCTTGAGCCAGAACTCACATTTGTTTAGCTATGCATATAATTTCTCCTCTCGTAAAGTTTGAAGCACCATCCTCAGATGCATCTCATACTCCTTAGAACTCTTAGAATAAATCAGAATGTCATCAATAAATACAACTGCAAACTTATCCAAATATGGTCGAAATACCAGATTCATTTGGTCAATGAAGGTACTGGGGCATTAGTCAGTTTGAAAGGCATAACCAAGAATTCATAGTGGCCATACCTTGTCCGGAAGTCAATCTTTGGTATATCCTCCTTTTTGATTCTCAATTAATGATAACCAGAGCGCAGATCAATCTTGGAGAATACTTGAGTCCTTTGCAGCTGGTCGAACAGATCATCAATCTGTGACAACGGATATTTATTTTTGATCGTGATGTTATTCAGTTCACGATAATTGATACATAGTCATAGGGTCCCATCCTTCTTCTTCACAAACAATACCGGTGCGCCCCAGGAGACACACTTGGTCGGATGAAAAACTTATCCAACAGCTCTTGTAATTGCCGTTTTAACTCTTTTAGTTCAGCAGGCGTCATTTTGTACGGTGCCTTTGAAATCGGACCTAATCCTGGCATAAGCTCAATTTCGAATTCTATCTCCCGATGTGGCGGTAAGCCAGACAAGTCTTCGGGAAATATGTCTTTGAATTCACAGATCACTAGTATATCCTTGATCGACATACTGTGACCTTCAGTGGCATTGGCATAGATCAGATAAGCATGATATCCATTTTGTATTAGATGTCGAGTATGTAAGGTAGAGATTAATATAGGCGTCTCCTTTAGATTTATTCCTTGAATGTGAAATGATTCACACCCTAGAATCTCAAAATGTACCCGTTTATGAAAGCAATCGATACTGGCGTGATAGGTTGTTAACCAGTCCATCCCTAGTATTACCTCAAAATCACACATATTTAGTAAAATTAAATTCGCCTCCATGTTCTGCCCATTAATTGCCACCATGCATTTTGGATACACAATATCAGTAGTAACTGATGACCCTGTTGGTGTTGACACTACCAATGAAAAGTCTAGATTTTGCGATGATAATACCAGATACTTTACAAATTGCGGTGACACAAATGAATGGGTGGATCCCGAATCAAATAGTGCATGGGCTGAGTTATCATAAATAAGGATAATACCTTCATCCACATTTGGAGATGCCTCCACCTCTTGAGTCATTACCGCAAAAACTTTACCTTGCACAGTAGGTTTCTTCGCCTCACTCTGAAGTAGAGGGAAATCTCTGATCCAGTGGGTCGTCTGCCCACAGTTGAAGCAAGCCCCTATTGCCTTGTAGCATGGCTTTCCTGGGCAATACTTCCCACATTGAGGACATGATGGTTTGGTTATTGGCTGTTGCGGTGTCCTTTGAACCGTACCGCTTCCCTTCCCTTTATCTGTTGTCCTCATCCTTTTTGCTAGTCTTTTTGCTACACCGCGGGGTCTTGAACTTGAACCTGCATTCCTGATCTTTCTCTTCTTAAAGAATTCCTCCTGCTCCAATTCCTTTTCATACAGAAGTGATCGCTCCAGTATGTCCCCATAACGTTGCAATTTGAACAGTACAAGTGGCTTCTGGATTACAGTCCTCAGCCATTGTTGAAACTTTTTCGTCTTCCTCTCCTCGCTATCCACCAGATAAGGAGCATATTGTGATAGCTCGGTGAATTTGGCATCGTATTCAGCTACCGAGCGAGACCCTTGCCTCAATCTTGCAAACTCCTCCTCCTTCTGCTCCCGAAGACTGGTAGGGAAGTATTTCTCCATAAAGGCTTCCTCGAACCTCTCCTAATTAATTTCATCTGCCGGTACCCCGAAAGCCCTCTTCTACATTGCTCACCGGTGGTCGGCTTCTCCCTCAAGTTTGTATGAAGCGAAAGTTACCTTGTCCACCTCCGGATAATAGATAACTTTGAAGACCTTGTTGAGTCTCAGAATCCATATGTCTGCTTTGATTGGGTTCGGCTCCCCCATGAACTCTAGGACTCGTTCATGGTTAAAATGATCATAAGTCGGCATTCTTGTATTTGCCAGAGCTATTGTCAGGACCGGGGTTGGTGCCATATACCTTGGTGCAAGACATTCTAGTGCCTCGGCCACTCTCCCAAGCACACTTAAATAATCGGCCTCCCTGGTAGGTTGATTATTAGCACCACTTTGAGTATTTCGTCTTCGACTAGACATTTTATACTCCCTATTGATCAAATCATAAGGAACAGGTCAACGTGTGTGTTCTAATGTTTATCTGCCATAAAATTTAACCCAAAAATTTAAAACATGCTATATCTAGTCCTAATTATTCCTAAGCTTCTGTCTTATGATCAATCAACCTAAATCATCTCCTTAAATATTGTCTAATACCACCTGTGACGTCCCACGTCATACATCATTGTACTTATCATTAATATTATTATTATCATAGATAGGATCCTAACATTAGCCATAAATTATATTGGCTCTAATATCATATTATTCATTCAAAATATTAGTCTAAATTAAAAAAGACACTTACTAAACATCCATAAGAATTTAATCATAACGGAAGCATATATTCTATATCATAACGGAAGCAATTCCATTATCATCAAAATACAACATGTCTGAAATACAACATTACACAGTATATTTTTTTATTTTTTTATTATCATCCCAAGTATAACACATACGTCATAATAAAATTATGGCCTCCTCAAATTTCTTTCCTAATCCTGTTTGTCCTTCATCATTTCTTGAGGAAGTGAAAATAGTAAACGAGTGAGCCAAATGCTCAGCAATGTACATAATATACAAAAGGATGCATTTTAAGCTGAATATACATTAACATATATAAATAGGAGCGGATACATGAAATGCAATGCATCTACCTTTCTTTATTACCCAACTTTTATTGACTGTATTTATTTTTTCTTATCTTTAGGGATCAGGGACAGTAGGCCTCACCAACTAACGGAGCGGATAAATTGAAGAAAGGATTATATTAATCCACACAATCAAAGGCAAATATCCTAGCAATAGGATAGATTGTTCTTACTTCCACAATCGTGATTATGCTTAATTCCACAATCCAATTCTTGTCCTCATTCTTACACCTCGAGGTGGGCAGCAATACCTATAATCCCGGTAAACAGGGCTAAAATGGATGGATCATATAAAATCAATTCTTTGATTTTCTACTATAATATCGTAAGGTATGCTAGGGAATATGATCCCCTGAAAAAGATCCCTGGTCTAATTTTCCTTTTTTTAAAACTTTGAAGGGATCTCGTATAATCGAACTTAACTGAACGTCACTGGACGTAATTGAATTTATTAATATTTTCATAGAGTCCCTTCCAAACTTTCATGAATATAGTTTAACATAGCAAACGATGTCCAAATATAATATTTCATAGGCCTTGAACATGCAGAAAAAATCCATACAGAACTTTATTCCATACTTAGTGTCTTTTAATCTACTTGGTGGCCAATTAATTTACCGAAACTTAAATAATTTAATTCAATACTTATTGATGTTAGTAAGTCAAGTCGGGGTAGGTCTTGAGCTAGTTTAATATTTTATTCATATTCCAGAAAATTTTTGGTTCACGTAAACCGGTTCGGTTAAGGCTTGGGACCGGATTTCCTAATTATTTTGAGCCCGAATTTTTTTTATAAATATCCCAATATCCTTTTTAGGTCGATTGGCCATTGGTTCGGTCAATTTTAGTCAAATTTGGGCCCGGTTTGACCCTTTTTAATAATTAGCCCAAATTAATGTTTAAGCTGAATCGGTTCTGGGAAGGCTTTGAGGGACCGGTTCAGTGAGTTACATAGCCCATTATCATGAGCCGTTTATTCACAACATGGATATGGGTTTTAGCTATTTTGTGCCCAAATTTGACCCGATTTGGTGATCTGATGATTGCCGGTTCAGTCTGGAAACCCAGACTGCCCCTTCGATTTTCAGCAGAACTGTCCAAGACAGTTCTGCTTCCCTAATTTTTTTTATGGTTCAATCGGGACGATTTTTGACCGTTTTGGGGCGTCTTCTTGTAGCCAAGGGATTTAAGAATAAATTTGGTTTGAGGCCGGTTCAAGTCAAAATATTGGCTGATTCAGCCCAAATTCCCAGAACAGCTTCTGCATCAACATCAGCTGATGCATACCAATTCTGTTCTAATTTTGTGGGTCCGAATCATATTTAATTTAGATCTGATTTTTACAGGGTGATACTCGAATATTACCTCCAAGGTCTTAGCTAACTTTGGCACCGATTTGGCCCATTTTGGATTTCAATTGTATTTTATTTAAAATTATTTCTCCAACTGCTCACGGAAGCAGTTCAGCAAGACCCTTGTGATTCATGGGTCCAGTTCAATATCCGGCCCAAATTTTCTTGAGCCGCCGGTTTATATGGTAATAGTCCACACATAATACTAGAAAATCGGGTTAGGTCGAACTCCAGATCAACCTATTTTGGGACGTGTTTGGCTAAATTTTAGAAACTAAAATTTCAGCATCAGCAGAACCAGTAAGTTGGTTCTGCAGCTGAGTTTGGGGCCGATTTTGAATCCCTTCTTGGATGATTCATGGGCTCATTTTGCTTTTCTACTTTTACTTCATTAAATAAGGATTATTTGTCCAGTTTTGGCTGTTGGCTAATTCGGCCATTTAGTGGTCGATATGAAGCAAATATCAGGAACTGCCACAGCAGAACCTGATTTTGGACACTATCATGTGTCCAGGGCCGGTTCACCAACTTTTAATTTTTTTTCTTACAACTCCTCATGAATTTATGATAACTAAGTAAGCATATATAGGTATTGGATCAAGAATACTCAAGAGAAATTAGCCAAAAATTGCTCAACAAGCAAGGAATGGGGCGAAGTACACTTGCCGATTTATTCAGCTGAACTTCTCCTTGCTGCCTATTGGTTTCCTTCCTCTTTTCCCTTACTTTACCCCCTATTTTTTTGTGCCACACAAGCTCTCCTCTCTTTCCTTCTTCTACCCTATTCATGCATTAAATAAATTTACTCATCTTATCCCCTAAACCCTCGTGTCACTTCTCTAAATTTTGCATGTAGCAATAGCTCGGGGTTGCATCAGATTGTAACCCGTGATTTGTTGATTCACCATCCTTATGTTAAGCAATGATAAGGCTACAATCTAGGGCTAATACTTAGTGTTATTTATGGTCAAATTTATCCTAATTAAGTTGCTCAAAGAGCTACTTTGAAGGGAGAGAAATCGGCTGCCAGATGCATGCCACCTTTCATGCCTCTTTTCCCCATTTTTCCTATTAATATATAATGTTTCCTTAATTCACTATATTTTATATTTACTATAGTCCAACATAGAGTGAAAAATCCACCTAATTTTCCTGTTGGCACAGCTACCAAATCGAATTTGTCCAAGTCCCCCTCGGTTGTTGAATTTTCCCATTTTGTCCATTTGCTTGAAGGATTTAATTTAAGGTGTTCGGGTATGCGTTTGTCAAAATTTAGGAAATGAAAACTTAGTATAGACACTAAAAATTGTCTAGTATTAATTTTGTCCAAAACTGAATTTCTTATCATCTCCTGATTTACATCCCTAGCTTTCGGGTTTGAAGGGCAATTTAAAATGATCGGGTGTCGGGGTTTGGAAAACGAAGACATGGGAAGTTAGTCTACTTGTCAATGATCAACTAGGGTTATTTACATCAAAATCTAGATCGCCTAACACATCCTGAATTAAATCTCTGGCTTTTGTGTTCGAAAATTAAATTAAAGGAATTGGACATGAGTATGCAAAAAACTAAGACATAGGGGGCTAGTATATTTGTCAAAGACTATTTTGAATTAATTTAATCATAATCTGAATTACATAAGTTGTCCCAAATTACGTTCTTAGTTTACGGGATTGCGATCTTTACATCAAGTATCCAGACTAGCTATCCAATGTGGTCCTCATCAAGAAGAGTAATGGAAAGTGGTGAATGTGCACTGGCTTTACTAACATGGATAAGGCATGTCCCAAAGACAACTTCCCCTACAAAAGATTGATCTATTCGTTGACTCCACATCCGTACATGAACTGCTAAACTTCACGAACACATACTCAATCGACAATTAGATATGAATGAGTCCCGAGGACAAAGAGTACAATTCCTTCATGACTGACCAGGAGATATACTATTATAAGGTCATACATTTCGACCTGAAGACCATAGGCACCGCATACCAGCAACTCATAAACAAAATGCTCAAGGCCCAAATCAGCAAGAATATATAGTTATACATAGATGACATACTCATCAAAAGTAAAACCACAAGCAATCATATTCATGACCTTGGTGAGACCTTTGAAGTATTCCAATCGTACCAGATGAAGCTAATTTCGGCCAGGTGTGTTTTCGGAGTGTCCTCTAGAAAATTCCTGGGCTTCATCATCTCTCAACGGTGGATCAAGGCAAACTCAGAGAAGATAAAATTCATCATGAATATGAGTCCACCTTGAATCGTGAAAGAAGCCCAAAGGCTCATCGGGAGGCTCCCAACGCTCTCCTACTTCCTATCAAGATTGGCAGAGAAGTATCCCCCCTTCTTCAAGGCTCTAAGAGGAATAAAGGCAAATGATTTCTAGTGTATGGTGGCCTGCCAGGCTGCCTTCTAAAAACTAAAGAAATATCTTGCCAGTCCCCCTCTCTTGACATCACTAAAGGAAGACAAGGATCTTTACCTATACTTGGCAGTCTCGGATATGGCACTAAGCTCAGTTCTAATCCAATAGTAGTCTGATATACAATGGTCAGTCTACTACGTTAGTAAGACCATGTCAAACACCGAGATTCATTACTCAAGTGCCAAAAGGATCACCCTAATGCTCGTCTATTCTACCCCGAAACTGTAGCCATACTTCTAGGCATATAAGATCATTATCATAATTGATCGACCCCTGAAGGGAATCTTGTAAAAACCCAACATATCCGGGTAACTGGTCAAATGGGCTATCGAATTAGGCAAGTTTGACTTGGAGTTCTGCCGAGACTAGCCCCAAAAAGATTAGGCCTTCACAAACTTTATAGTTGAAATGACCCCATTTCCAGACACCCACAATCATGGCAAAGATGCCCGCCTACAAGTGGAAACTTCGACTTGGATGCTACACTTGAACGGATCATAGACGCAGTCGGGTAGCGAAGCAAGAGTGGTCTTATAGACTCCAGATGGCTCAAATATAAAGTACTCATTGTCACTCGGATTCCAACCACCAATAATGTTGTAGAGTACGAAGCCCTACTCGCTAGACTTCGGTTGGTAAGGGAATACTCAACGAAGCCCCTGACCATCTACAATGACTTGGAGCTGATCATTAATCAAGCCCTCAAAAAATTTGAGGTGTAAAGCCCTTAGCTCGTGAAGTACCTCACTAAAGCGAGATGCATGACCTGACTGTTTAACAAAGTCGAGGTAATGCCCTCCCAAGAGAAGATAACTGGAAGACTGATTAGTTGGCAAAAGTGGTTACAATCGAGAATTCAGGGTAGTACTCTTGGGACATGCGAGAAGTCCTAGCCTCCCCGAGTACAAAGGAGCCTAGCAAGAAGTGCTATAGGTATCAAATGACAAAAGCTGGATGGCCCCATACTGGAGATATATCACTGATGGCACCTTCTTGAAAAACCTGAAGGATGCCAAATGCGTGAAAAAGACGATAGGCTGGTACACCCTCATGGATTGGAAGTTGTACCATCGAGGGTACTCTACCGCATATATGCAGTGTCTCATGCCTGAAGAAGCTGACTAAGCACTGAGCAAAGTGCACCATGACGTCTGTGGGTCACACATTAGAGGCAAGGAGTTTACCTTTAAGATAATGCGACAAGGCTATTATTGGCCAACTATGAAATGAGATGCCATGAAATTCGTGAATAAGTGTAAGAATTGCTAGATCCATTGCAATATTTCTCATTAGCTACCCATGGAACTGCAAGTGTTGCAGGTGCCATGGCTATTCATACAATGGGGGCTTGATATATTCGACCCGTTTTCCATCATATCAGGGCAAAGGAAATTTATCATTGTCGACATCGACTACTTTATGAATTGGGTCAAACACTCCCCACTAGCTCGAATCACCAAACAAAATGCATCATAGTTCATTCGGTAGAGTATCGTTTGCAGATTTAGGTTTCCTGAGGTTATAGTGACCTACAATGGAACCTAATTCATCAATAAGCGCTTCACCAAGTATTGTTCGCATTCAGACATCAGGCTGGTTCATAATTCCGTCGCCTATTCTCAAGCAAATGGGCAAATGGAGGTCATGAATCAAACCCAGCCGCACGGGATGAAGGCGAAGTTAGATGACGTCATTGACTCCTGGACAGAAAAACTACCTTCTGTATTGTGGTCATACTGGACGACACCAAATGAGCCTACTCATGAAAAACCCTTTAATCTATGCAATGGGACTGAAACGGTCATCCCGAAAGAAATTGGGCTGCCCAATCTCAAGGTCAAAACTCCCAATGTCTTAGAGAGCATCTCAACCTACTTGAAGAAGCCTGAGACTCCACCAAGATGCTGATAGTGGCCTATCAGAAGTGGATCATTCGGTACTATAACAAAAGGGTGAAAGCACGTCAATTTGAGGTGGATGGTTTAGTTCTACAGAGTATAGAAGCCATGGGCAAGAGCACCAATAGGAACAAATTCTCTTCGAATTGGGAGGGGTCATTCCTCGTCTCATTGATTATCCAAAGCGGCACATATAAGCTACGCACACAAAATGGAAAATTGATCCCAAGAATATGGAACACCATCCACCTCAGGAAATATTACCAGTAATCACACACCAAATCCAGGTTGGTTTGGCATACTTCACTAAGCATGCTTGTAAAGAGTACCACATTTAAATTAATAAAATGGTTGTTTATTCATTCTTGATAGTTCATATGAATGCTTGTATAACATCGCATAAAGTCAAATGGCCTAGATTGACCCAAGGTTAGGTGAACACACTTCACCTATTAACCAACTAGTGAAAGTAGAACCAAAACGTCGGCTCCAACAACCAAGCAACCCAAGCACAATTAAATGTTACAGCCCGAGGGGCTTGCAAACAAAAAGTTGAAAACCCCGGATAGACGACCACAACAAACCCTAGGGAGTTTATTCAGTATGTATACGACAACTCCCTCTGATAGGGATAAGCACCATCAATCGTCAATGATCAGAGAACTAGGATCAAACATGCATGAGCGACGATATCCCCCCAGCAAGACCGAGCCCCAATGATACTATGCAGTCGATGACCTTGACTTTGCCAGAGCCTGGCAGCTGGGAAAATAAACCCAACCGGCCCTCGTGAGGCTCACCAATAGACGTGCGACGACATTCTCTCGCAGGAAAGAGTACCAAAGTGCCGTGACTCCCTCTCGTGGGAACGAGCACAGCCGGAGCCCAGCATCCATAGCAAGCCCAGCAACGATGGCGATAATGCTTAGCTAAAAAATAACGAAGTATTGAATAAAAAAATTCAGCATAAATATAGAAACACTAGTAACAATTATTAGAAAGGTCCCACTAATTTTTTAAAGAGTCTAAGCATACATTGAAGGGCATACATCCACCTCTAAAGAACAAAGCACCACCTAGGCTTACAACTCATAAGGATGATTATCCTAAGGCTGGGAGCCCCCCATAGAGCGTGACGAGGGCTCCCCTCCTCAGGTCGAAGAAGCCAACAAGGATGTCTAGGACCAATAGGGACGCAATCCGTTGGCAGAGGCAAATGCCATCCTAGAATTTAATGTTCAGTGCATGGCTCTCTTCATCCAAACTAAGCCAGGTCCTCCGATCCACCTCAAGTTGAGCGTTCTCGCTCCAAAGATCAGCAAGATGCTGCCTGAGTTCAAACAGCTCGAGTTCTAGGCTAGCAACCAGCTCTCGACTTTGCTAATCCTCAACCACAGTGGCATTCACCCGGCTTTCTATCTCATCAAGCACACACAGGTCGACACATGTCTGGGTTGGGTGGGAGATCTCTGCATTGTGCTGACATATCAACACGTCCTGGTGATGCAAACAAGCCTTCAATAAGCGCAACATCACCTAAGACTGTATGCAAAAAGGCAAGTGGTTAGGCAAAGACAATAATAATGAGAATAAGGAGGTACCTCACTCATACCCCAATGAAAGGCAGTTCCTCTAATGACGAAGGGCCCGGGGGACCCCTAAGCGAGGAAGTAGGTGGAGACCTTTGACCCAATAGAGGCACTTCTTGGGGGCAGGAAGGCAACCCGAAACTCGACAGCGAGGGGGGAACCATCAAACCCTCTAGGACATCGGAAGCCAGAGCCTTCGGGGGAGGTGCCTCACTAGCCACTACCGCTTCCACGTCATCACCGACTTGAATTTCAACCGCTCCATCACCACTGGGATCCTCCTCAACAAAAACAGTAGAAGGGCTGAGTGCGGGCTCTTCAAGCAATTAGATGATGACAGTAGGGACCCCGTATTGGGCCATAGTCTGCGCATCGATCGGCTTGTCTGGCTCTCTGGCTTCAAGCTCACTCAATGCTCTAGTAGGAGAAGCAAGGGGCACGCCGTCCTCAGCGAACCCAGTGGCCTCCACCAAGACTTGGCTAGCCGAGGATGACAGAACAGAGGCTAGCCCCCCTAGATGACTTGCCCACACTTTGCATTTGCTGCACAATGGTCATGCTGGATTCAAAGGAGGAGGAATCAAACAAAGCCGCCTGCTGCTTGGTCATCCGCTCAGGGGAATCCCATATGTACAATGATCCAAGTTTCCACTTGGACTGGAGATGTGACAAGGTGGTTACATCTGTCCCCTCCAAGAAGGACTCCCACTTAGCATGCACAAAAGCCCTTGAAGACAACTAAAAATCCTTTTCACAAAAGGAGTTGGCATGCAACTTAACAAGCTCCATCAATGGCCTCGTTAGGTTTTTCTCCCTGTCCAAGACATCACCGGCATAAGAAGCCAACACCTTGCCCCACCTATTTGAAGAGGCCTAGTTGGAGGGGATTGCCAAATAAAAGTACTGGTCCTTCCAACACTTTACCGAGTTGGGATTTCCCCAACTTATTCGGTATTCCTTGCAGGAGGAGAGCGAAATCCAGTCCACATCCTGATTGAACCAAAAAATTACCTTAGTGGTCACAACATCTAAGGACTCCCCATGGTGGCAGAAAAAAGATGCACGAAAAAACCAGATAACGAACGGTATTGAGATGGAGTTACGCAATCGGGATGTCCAAAGACACCAAGACCTCATACAACTCCGGCGAGAATGGGATACGAAGGCCACTACTAAGGTGGGCCTTATAGATAGTAATGAACTAAAACTGGGGAGAGCAAGCTCTACCAACGTTGGTCGGCACCGAATACAAAAGGGCACTCGAGATGTAGTATCGTCGAACAAAGACTTAACGTCGTCAAAAGTTAGAACGGATGGGACCGCATCGACACTCAGAGGCCATGGAAAGCAAAAGGGGAAACTAAAGCTGAGCGATTCAAATTCAGGAAGAAATGTGCAGCAAGTTGCAAAGGCTAACAATTTAAATAAGCAACGCCTCAGCCCTGAAGCAGTATCATTTCGAGATATTGAAGGGTGCTTCGCCATGAAGGCCGCAACACGTGCCCTCATCACAGAGTGCTGCGATGTGTCTTTTTGCTGGTCTCATCATGATGATAGGCACGACACTTCCTCACACAGCCTACTAACAACTATCAGCTCGGATGCCTAGGTCAATAGGTCTGCAATTCAACGCAAGTAATGATGACTTTATGCCTCATTTTCTAAGTTTATGAATCGGTGGCATGCAACCCTGGCAGTCTAAAGACTGATATGATAGACTCCTGTCCCAACCTAGTGTTCAGAACAGACCGCCATGAGTCAAGATCACAAGAAGATTGAGCCACTAACAGCTAGAATAATCAGATTATTAGGTGTTAGGCAACAGAGAGCAACATTCAAATGTTTTAACTATTCGTACCTTGCAAGAATATTAGAACCATCTAATAAAGACAAAAATACTTTGACAGCTCTATTCATTTTTTGATATTACAAAATATAAGCTTTCAACAGTAAACATACAACTCAAAAAAATTACATGGGACAATAGCCCGACTATGGTAATTCAACCAATTCGGAGACAATCACCTAACTAAAGGAGGCGCTCACCCAAGGGAAGCCCAAACAATCCGAAAAAAACACTTAAAGAGAAAAAAAGGGAGAGAGGGGAAATCCTCTGTCTTCCCCAAACTTGGGAAGCGATGCTACAAGATAATGAGGCCCATAAGTCAGACGAAAAAAAAAGGATCTCAGATCTGAGAAGGCTGCCATAATATCCACCGGCACAAAAGAGCCATCCAGCACCAAGGAGGTAGAGGACCGACCGTTCCAAGGCCCAGCTATCGCCCACGGGGTAGGCCACAGTGAAAGGAAAGCCTTGCCCGCAAAAGTGAAGTGAAGGGCTTGACTCCAGTACGGACGCAAAAGAGGGAAACCAAGGTGGTTTCCCGTACAAAAGTGGGTTACCAATGCAGATACCTTATGTGTTACGGGATCTCTCCTTCAAACATTGGAGATGAACTACCTTTGATCCCAGCTAGTGGTAGCACAAGCTTCATACCAATTTCAAACTCTCACACGACTTGGTTGGTGAAGATGAATCATGACACAAAGTGTACAGAGCCCCTCTATTTATAGCATAAATAAGGATTGACAAGTCATTAAATGAAAAAGGTTTCTTACGCCAGCATTATCTGTTGAGAATTGCCAAGTGCAGAGAATCAAATCCTAGCCGACTAAGTGACAGGTCAGCAACCGCCTGGGGAAGGAACAATTGAGGAAGATGACAAGTGGCATCCCATCAGTGAACATGTTAGGAATTAAAAATTCAAACTTTCCGACATGAGGAGTTAATGATGGGTACGACCATAAGTGGGCTGGCTCAAGAACTAAGCCCACTAATGGAGGAAGGGTCCAGGAGGTAGCGGCCTACAGAGTGGCCCCATGAAGCCTAGGATCAAGCGGTGATGTGGTTGGCCCAAGCAGGTCAACCCGAAACCATCCAGCAAGAAGCAAGCAATTAAGGATGATCTATGGAAACCCCGCCAGCTCATCAGCCATCGATAGCGCAACACCAATTCGTAGATGGCACTTACCACAACCGCCTCAGGCATCTCAGTAAGTATTTTCAAAATATTATCTAGGATAGTGCATTTTCCTAGAACGATAGTAACACTCAGCAAATCTCCCCAAAAGGTAGTTACTATACGACAACCTCCAAGATTGCCCTGACAAAAGAAAGAATATTTTGAAAAGGCAACGGTTACCATATACGCCCTGCAAACGATCGCGAATACAGCTCAACGAATCTGCCACGGTAACCGATAATTAGTCGTGAGGCCTAAGGGAGGCTTCCAACCCTATAAGTATCACTTCACCCCTGTGAGAAGAGGATGGAGCAATTTTTCTACAAAAAAGTATCCCAAAAAGACCGAAGAGCTCTCTGTCAAGCCAATCAACTAGCAAGTTCACACTATCTCAAAGCCGCTCCCCATCAAATGCGTTTCTCGAAACCGAGACCTCCAGTCCACACTTAACCCCCCCTCATTTGTGCATTCACGCATTACTTGCACCCTCCATTTTTCTCTATGTAACAAAAAGATTTCTAATTTAAGTATCAAATGATATATCGAAGAACGAGTCCCGCTATCCTTTGACCTTTGATTGATTCGTTGTGATGTGTAAGATACAAGTTATCTAGAATAGAGATTGGACCCACCAGAAGAAATCAGATGGCTCCCTAATCCATGCATCAATTCAAATCCAATGACGTATTAAATTCAAAGTAAATACATATTATAAACTAATTATACTCCCACTATTTAAAATAATGGATGGGACAATTCTAATTGCCTCAATGTATTATGATTTCTATAATGAGAGGATTAATTTCTTAACCTATTATTTTTAAACAATGAGGCAATTTCAAAAATTATGAAGCATTAATAATTTTTTTTAAAAAAAATGCACTAACAATTAATGTCAATTATTTATTTTTCCAAAATAAATATCACAAATTCAAAGGTAGAAAATTTAACCCATGACTAAGATATAAATATTTGATTTACTTATAATTCAAATGAAAATTACAACATATGCATAACTTTTACATCATTAATAAATAAATTACCCAATTATAGGCTACAATTGAAACATTACTCAATAGATGCTATAATGTCCCTTATATCCAGTTTGAAGTAAATTAAACGCATATTTATTTTCTCAATAAATTATGATGGCATATTTAAGAATAAAAATTTTCACTTTGACATTGAGCAAATGATTCGTGGCTTATTGGCAAGACGATTTATAAAATTAAAGGCACAAATAATCAGAAGCGTTGGCTTGCGCGTTCATAATCCTCATCCTTGGTATTCTCGTATTAGCATTTTAAAAGCCGTCCGATTTAAGTTATTAGATATAATAATAACTCTCGCCAATACATAAAAAGAGACAACGACCTGGTGGTATCCCATACTTCGTGCATGCGCTTTGTGTGAGGTTCGAGCCTTACCAACGCATCAACAATTTTTTAATTTTTGGTTTTTCGGTTTTTCTTATTTTAAAAAAAATTAATTGGTATGGATAAACACCTAAATTGAGGTTGGTGATGATTGCCCAGAGTAGGATTTAAGCCCAATGTAACAATTTTAATTCTATGCATCATAAATAATAAAGTGAAGGGCTTTCCGAATAAACTCCTTTGATACTGAAATTAGTATGCGTTCCAAAAAAATAACTAGAGATATAGGAGGTTTCTATGTCCTTGGACTCAACCGCAAAGCTTCAAGTATTTAGGCAAATTATCAAGAGAGGGACAGAGTTGTGGATATACCTCAACTCCAAGAAATCTAAAAACTCTTCCCGAGTGGAGGAAAAGGTTAAGAAAATTTGGAACCGCGTGTTTAAGGATGACGACGAGCACATAGCCGATCTAAAGAGATCTCCCTTCACCATGGAGATCCGAACTCGACCAATGCCAACCAAGTTCAAGATGTCCACCTTGGATCCCTATGATGGGAGCCCAGATCCCATGGATCACTTCTATACCCTTCTAAGCTTCCAGGATGTGGAGGAGACGACAATGTGCCGATATTTTATCCTCACCTGGAAGGGAGATGCTCGGATCTGGTTCCATCGGCTTTCTTCAAACTCGATCTAGAGTTTCCAGGATCTCATCGATTTCTTCCGGGCACAGTACGCTTTCAGTCATCGAGAAGAGAAATAGTCGTGGCACCTTACCCACATCAAGCAGAAATAGGGTGAGAACTCAAGGAAGTTCCTGGAGCAGTTCACGTCAGAAGTTAGGAGAATCTCCAAGCTCAGCGAAGAGATGAAGCTTGGTAGCTTCATCTTTACGTTAGGGCCAAGTGATTTCTTCAAGTACCTGGTCCACAAAAATCCATAGACTTTTCGAAAAATGGAAGCCATCACCCGAGCATATGTGGCAGCAGAGGAGGCCAACGAGGGAAAGCGTCCAGAGAGGACTGACAAACCTTGTACTTTCCCGGTTGAAGAAAAGAGGAAGAACGAGAGTGGCGACGACCCCCGAAGGAAGCAACTCAAGACCAGGCCATTAATCCGGAAGGAGTACAAGCCTGTCAACCCGACTCTGCTGAACGATACGCGGGCCAACGTCCTCATGTAAATTTGTAGAAAAAAGTTTGTTAAGTAGTCAAAGTAACTGAATAACACAGAGGGAGGAGATCTAGCGAAATACTGTGATTTTAATCGATATCCAGACACACTATGGAAGAATGTAAAACACTGTAGCGGAAGATTGAGGAGCTGCGGGAGATTGAGGAGCTGATTTGAAGGGGTCATCTCACCAAATTCCTAAGGAACCCTGGGTAGAGTTCTGGTGCTTCAAGTAGAGAAGGGTCTGATGAGCCCCAATCATGGAACTGGGTCACAGCTGGTGTGGTCAATATTGTGACCACCAGGCCTCCCAAAGCCCACCAGACATATCACCAAAAGAGGCAAGTTGGGCATAAGAAGCAAAGGGTGGAAGAAAATGTTATTAGTTTTAGCGATAACGATATGACACATGTAATTTTCCAAGATTCTGGTCCCCTGGTTGTATCTATACTCATTTCAGACCATACTGATGACTATCAATTGAAACGAGTTTTCAACAATAATGAAAGTTCAAGGAATTTACTTTACATCGATGCGTTCTTTAAATTAGAGTTAAAAAAGAATCAATTTAAACCAACCGAAGGACTCCTGTATGGCCCAGATAACGAGCCAGTAGCCGTCCAATGGACAATATAGTTAGAAGTCACCCTGGGCACGTACCTCAAGACGGCAAGTCGCACACTCATCTTCTTGGTTGTTGACATATCCTCCACATACAACACCATTCTAGGCCGACCGTGCCTAGTGACGTTCGGAGCCATCACCTCAATATTGCACTTAAAAATAAAATTTTCAACAGCATGTGGTATTGATAAAGTGTTGGGTGACCAAGTGATTGGACAGATGTGCCACATGTCACAGATAGCCCTAGGCGGTGGCGAAAGGCCCGCAGAAGAGTTGGACCATCGAGACGAAGCAACCTTACAGTAGGCACAGTCAAGTGACACCACTGACCTCTTACCGCTGAATCCGGAGGACCAAAAGAAGTGTGTACAGATAGGGGGCTCACTTGCCGAACTCCTACGTGATGAGCTAATAGCCTTCTTGAGGAGGAATGCGAATATCTTAGCGTGGATGCCCGCAAACATGCCAGGGATCCCGGCTAAAGTAATAGTTCACAAGCTGTGTCTCAATCCTAGTCATAAACCCGTTAGGCAAAAGTGGAGTAACCACTCCGCCGAAAAGCTCATAGCATCAGGAAGAGGTGAAGAAGTTGCTGGACGCTGGGTACATTAGGAAAGTCCAATACTCGGATTGGATTTCCAACGTTGTCTTGGTAAAAAAAAGTAGCAGGAAATGATAGATGTGCGTCGACTTCATCGATGTTAGCAAGGCCTATCCAAAGGATAACTTCCTTTTGCCCAAGATCGACTTGTTGGTAAACTCCACTTCTGGCCACGAGCTGCTGAGTCTCATGGACGCATACTCGGGTTACAACCAGATCAAGATGAGCCCAAAGAACAAGGAGCACACCTCGTTCATAACCGATTAAGGTACCTACTGTTACAAGGTCATGCCTTTCAATTTGAAGAATGTGGGCACAACTTACCAAAGACTCGTGAACAAGATGTTTGAAAAGCAAATCGGCTGCAATATAGAGGTGTATGTAGATGATATGCCCGTCAAGAGCAAGACTACCAGCGATCATATTCGCGATCTAGTTGAATCTTTTGAGGTACACCGTACACACTAGATGAAGTTAAACCATCAAAGTGTATCTTTAGAGTGTCCTCAGGGAAATTTTTTGGATTTCATCGTCTCACAATGAGGAATCGAAGCAAACCTAAAGAAGATCAAGGCCCTCATGAATATGTCACCACCACGGAGTGTCAAGGATGTCAAGAGGCTAATTTGGAGACTGGTATCTCTATCTCGCTTCTTGGCTAAGTCGGAAGACAAGTATTAGCGTTTCCTCAAGGCTTGGGTGAAGGCAAACGGATTTTAGTGGACGGTAGAGTGCCAGGTGGCCTTCGATGAACTGAAGTAGTACCTGACCAGTCTGTTGTTGCTGACATAACCAAGAGATGGAGAAGAGCTCTACCTTTACCTGGCGGTATTAGAAGCGGCTCTTAGCTCTGTTATGATACACCAGGATTCTAACGCACAACAGTTGGTCTACTATGTAAGTAAAAGTTGATCGGTGTAGAGATACGCTACCCACCCGCTGAGAAGCTCACTCTGGCACTCGTCTTCTCGGCCTAAAAATTAAGACCCTATTTTCAAGCTCATCGTGTGTCGTCCTGAACGACCATCCGTTGAAGGGTATCCTTCAAAAGCCTGATATTTTCGAATGACTGGTTAAATGGGCCATCAAATTGGGAGAGTTTGATATCGAATTTCAACATTGGCCAAGCATCAAGGGGTAGTCCTTGGCTGACTTCATCGTCGAGGAGCCCCGCACCGAGCACATAAATCTTCACCCAGAAGAGGCAGAATAGGTCCTTAATGTGGATGGTTGGTCTACCTGTTCGGGCAGTGGTGTCAGAGTGGTTCTAAAGACTCTAGACGAGTTTGAGGTGAAATACTGCCTAAAGCTCGATTTTTCGACCACTAATAATGTTGCCGAGTACGATGCCCCATTAAACAGGTTGCAACTAGCCAAAGAGTGCTCTGTTAAACGTTTGATCATCTGCAGCGACTTGGAGTTAGTCATCAACTAGATTAATCGGAGTTTCAAAGCGTTCAACCCTCGCTTGGCTAAATATCTAGCTAAGGCGAAGGATACGATTCAGAGATTTGACAAGCTAAACCTGGTCCATATTCCCAGGATTGAAAACTGGAAGGCTGACTTGCTCGTTAGAGTAGCGGCGGTCGAAAATTCAGAAAAGTACTCGAGGGACATAAGAAAAGTTTTGAACACTCCCAACATAGAGGAACAGGAAGCGATGCAAGTCTTTGATAGCAAAAACTGTATGACGCTGTATTGGAGGTGTCTGGAGGACGGTACACTACAAGAAAGCACGGATGAGACTAAGAAGATCAAAAAGATAGCTAGCTGGTATACCTATGTAATATCCTGAATATTTTTATTCTATTTAATTTAGCATATTTATTTTTTAGGGTAATTTGGGTATAAAAAATAATAATAATAATTAAATATTATGAGGTTTTGAAGGATATTTGGGATTGTTGGGTCGGTACCCATTCAATCACCCGAGTATTGATTTAGATTTTTTAAATTTAAAGAAAAATGGTTAAGTATATATAATAATAATAATAATAATAATAATAATAATAATAATAATAAAGGGGATGGGGGAAGGGATTCAGGGAACAGGGAACAGGGAAGCAAGAAGAGAAAAAGAAAAGCAAAGGGGCGAGCTTCAGGTATAGAGAGAGGGAGGGAGAAGAGAGAGAAACAGCCAAACGAAGGCTTTTGAGTTCGATTCTAAACTCGAGCTAGTTAAAAAAGTTATAGATCGCGTCAAAACAAGTGCTCCCATACTCTTTTTATCTCCTCTTTTGAGTTTTATTCATTCTCTATCGAGATTTATCGTTCCGATACCCACCTAAATGATAAAAAATATGTGACCTATGACTAATACCTAAAACTTTTAGGATTTAATGCCCGAATCCCCTTCCGATTTGCTCAGTTTGGATTCACTAAACACTAACCCTCACCAAATTTGGGATTCACCCATTTCTGTTGATTTATATGTCAATTTGTCTCTAATTTATGAATTAGCACGTCCGAAATATGTATATACCTCGACCAGGGGTCCAATTTCATAAGTATCAACCCATTTGTGAAGTCCGGAAGTTCTAAAAGTGGCCTTGACACTGTTCACCCAAAGTTAAAAATAAAATTGCGTGTTTCCATCGTATTTAATTGTTACATAAGCTATGTCTAATTGTGCATGTGTAATTAAAAGCTCCGAAAAAATATGTTTGTGATCCATTATGGAGGAAAAAGGGTCCGGAGCTCTCTTATGTGATAATTGCTCATCGGTGGTAAGAATTTCCAATCTCTTCCATGAATTGTGATATCCATACATATAAATTGAATCGTCAAAGATTTAAGTCCAAACGAAAGATAGGAATTGTACATGTATTCGGAGAAAAATCCACAACATACGATATGATCAAATTGTTCTCCTGGATGGAGATATTATAAATGAAATATGGTGGATCTTCTCTCAAAAGCATAAGAAATGAAACCAAGATTATAGATTTATGTTCATAGGGTAGTATTCTCTAGCTTGCCATTTACATCACGGTAGAAACTCAAAGATTATCCTAACCGCGTATACTGGCTGCTTATGGGAGCAGGTGATATCCGTGACACACCTTAGGATACTATTGTGGAAGAACGAGGATGACCTCTGAACCGCGGCTGTTAGGGTAGCATTGTATTGGCCCTGTATGACTTAGTGATAAGCATAGCGCTTTGCCACGTGGTATTTGGCCTATCCTAGGCAATTTTATTGGACGTTGAATACGTCGCTCGACCTTAGATCATGAAGGGCATCATGATCCTTCCTCGTTCTCCCACACCTTTTGTTAGTAAGGCTTATTAACTCTGGTTCATAAAGATGAATAACTATACATAAATTACACCCGAAGAAGAAGTAAATTGCATTTCAAAGCACATTGATCATGTTCCTATTCATACATCTCTCTCATGATTATATCTTCTTCTTCTACTTTTCTTTGCTTATATTGTCTATTTCTTTGATTTATAATATACTTGTTGAGCTGTTAGCTCACGCTTATCTCTTCTTTCATTCCAAATGAGCATACACTGATACCTGATGAGACCGAGTAGGCAGTAGAGACGAGATAGGCAGCTAATACCGAGTGCAAAGCTTTTGGGAGCTAGTCTTATATTTTTGTATGAGATAGAGACCTTGTATTTATTTTGATATTAATGGTTATGTATATGCATGTAATGATGATATTGGGGATGTATAGTTTTATTTCCGCTATGTTTGATGGATGTAGTAGCTTTCGTAGATTATTATGGTTGTATTGGATTACCTAGTGGCATCTTGTCTCTACCGACGTTGTATCCAGAGTTGTGACGCCAGCGCCACATATTGTCCTCGTGGCTGTTAGAGGTCCTATGTTGTGTATATTGTGTGTTATTGTTGTTGGACAAGATTCTTAAACAGGTTTTATATTTGGTGGATATCCATTTTATAGACGAAATTCTGTTAAATTTTTGATAAATTTTTCCGTCCATCACAGTTGGTATCAGAGAAAGAGATGCCTTAGAATTGATTTGGATCTTATGCGAAAGTTTAGGATAGTGTAGGCTAAGATTGAATAGGTGAACGTAGACATAGAGTATCCAAGTTAGGAAAGATAATTCTAGTTACCCTACCTTGTGTAACTTAGCCGGAAACTAGGTTAGGATGGTAGTTTTGTTTAATTGCATAGATAATAATATGGTAATTAGATTTTGATCTTTTTGACTAACCCATAATCGTTCTTATTTCAAAGCTATCTTCTAAAGCCAAGAATGAGACCTATAGAGGCTCGCGGGGTGGTGGCCGGTCTCAAGATCGAGAGACCGAGTACCTGAATCTATTGGGCCATCTGGCGAACATCATTGAAAATATGGAGCAGCGAAATCTTAATCCTGTTCCTGCTCTGGCTCCCGTTTAGGCTCCTACTAATTCGGGGCCATCTGCATACGATCGCTTCGTCTAGGAAAGAGTTCCAGAGTTTGTTGGGGAGCCTGACCCCATAAAGGCAGACACGTGGTTCGAGAGATTGAAGAAAGTGTTTGCCGTGATTTGATGTCCCGAGGAGGACTGAGTCTTGTGTGCATCTTACCAGCTTGGGGATGAGGCACATCACTGGTGGCAGATGAAGAAAAGAGCCCTAGGGGTGCCAGAGGATCAGATCACCTGGCAGATGTTTGAATAGGCGTTCGTGAAGAAGTATTTTCTTTCCACCCTCCACGTTCAAAAGGAAGAAGAGTTCATCCGGCTGAGGTAAGGTAGTCAAACCGTGGCCGAATATGATACAAAGTTCACTGAGTTGTCACAGTTCGCCCTTTATATGGTTGAGGATGAAGAGAGAAAGACGAGGAAGTTCGCTCAGGGCTTGTGAAATGATATTCGCAAGCAACTGGTGACCCTTAAGTTGTTGACCTACCCGATGTTTTGGATCATGCATTGCTCCATGAACAAGAGCTCGTGAATGAGGAGTTCTTTAATAAAAGGTCACCAAGCAAAAGTGGAATTAGTGGTATTTCTGGGGCTAGTTCCGGGAGACCATTCAAGAAGTCTAAGCAGTCGGATTCTGATAAGAAGAGTGGCTAGATCTCGTCATCTTATCAAGCTTCATGGGCTCATGTAAGCATTGCGGGAAGATGCATGGGAGTAAACCTTGTTTCAAGATGACAGGCACTTGCTTCAATTGTGGCCAATACGGGCATAAGATCAAAGAATGTCCTCATCCACCAAAGGCCCGTGCTCCGAAGCCCGTTGTTTAAGGAAAAGCTTTTGCAATATCTGCAAGTGAGGCCAAGGCATTAAACAACGTGGTGGAAGGTATTCTTCTTATTTGTGGTGTTTCTTGTTCGGTGTTATTTGATTCCAGGTCCGTGCATTCTCTTGTCTCTCCCCGATTTGCTTGCTAAATTGCATCCTCGCCCATGACTCTCAACTTCTCTTTGGTTGTGTCCACACCTACAGGGTCTTCCATTGTTACTGATGTTTCCTACCTGGGGTGCACTGTTGAAATAAATGGATTGTCCTTGGCTGTTGATTTGATTCTCTTTGATATGAATGGTTTTGATGTTATTTTTAGTATGGATTGGTTGTCTAGAAACCACGCAACCATTGATTATTTTCATAGGAAAGTTGACTTTGTAATTCTAGGACGTGAACCCTTTCACATCCAGGGAATTCAACGGGTAGAGTCATCTAATTTTATTTTGGCCCTGCAAGCCCGTCATTTGTTGCAAAGTGGATGTGAGGCCTATTTGGCTTATGCTAGTGTGGAGGAGAACCAGGAGTTGTCAGCTATGGAAATTCCAGTTGTTGGTGAGTTTGAAGATGTGTTTCCTGACAAGTTCTCTACTCTGCCTCCACACCGAGAGATTGAATTTGGGATTGACCTTGTGTCGGGATCAGCACCCATCTCGACGGCCCCATACCATATTGCTCCTACTGAGTCAAAAAGAATTGAAGCAGTAACTGCAGGACCTTCTGGACTTAGGTTTCATTAGACCTAGTGTTTCACCGTGGGGTGCTCCAATCCTATTTGTGAAAAAAGAAGGATGGGACTTTAAAACTGTGTATAGACTATCGTGAGTTGAATAAAATCACGATCAAGAACAAGTATCCGCTACCACGAATTGATGATCTCTTCGATCAGTTGCAAGGAGCCCATGTGTTCTCTAAGATCGACCTTCAATCGGGGTATCATCAACTTCGCATCAAGTAGGAGGATGTAGCAAAGACGGCTTTTCGGACAAGGGATGGTCATTACGAATTCCTTGTGATGCCGTTTGAATTGACTAGTGCGCCGGTCGTGTTTCTGGATTTGATGAACCAGGTCTTCCAGCCGTACTTGGATAAATTTGTCGTGGTCTTCATCGATGACATTTGATTTATTCCAAGAGTCATGTCATGCACAAGGAGCAATTGAGAATCGTGCTTTAGACCCTTCAGGAACATTAGTTGTTCACGAAGCAAAGGAAGTGCGAGTTTTGGCTTAATGAGGTAGCATTTTTGGGCCATGTCATTTCTGATGGTGGTGTCTCGGTGGACCCGAAGAAAGTTAAAGCCATGGTTAGTTGGAGTCGACCTACGATTATGTTAGAGGTTCGTAAATTTTTGGGGATGATTGGTTATTACCGTCATTTCTTGGAGAACTTCCCTCGGATCGCTGTACCCATTACCTGTTTGACGAAGAAGGAAACAAGTTTTGATTGGACCGAAGCTTCTAGAAGTTGAAGGATTGTTAAACTTCGGCACCAATTTTAACCATTCTTGATTGTTTGGGAGGTTTCGAGGTGTATTGTGATGCCTCTAAGTTTGGCCTCAGATGTATTTTGATGCAAAGGGGGAAGGTGGTAGCTTATGGGTCTCGACAATTGAAAATCCATGAGAAGAACTATTCGACCCACGATTTGGAATTAGCTGCCATGGTGTTCGGGTTGAAAATTTAGAGACATTACTTGTCTGGAGAGAAGTTCCTTGTGTATTTTGATCACAAGAGCCTCAAGTACTTATTCTCACAAAAGGAGTTGAATATGAGGCAGCAAAGGTGGATCGAGTTCCTTAAAAATTATGATAGTGAGATCCAATATTACCCCGAGAAGGTAAATATAGTCGCGGATGCCTTGAGCCGTCCGACCAATTTTATAGTGAGGATTTAGGTCAAGTAGATGAAGAGGCTAGAGTGTCTGAAATTTTGTGATATCCAACGCTATGTGAAGGGCAATTGGATGATGTCCTTCTTGCATGTGCAGCCTGAGATCCTTCAGAGGATTAAGGAAGGGCAGGAAAGTGACCCATTTTTTATGGACATTATCGATGATCATGATAGAGATTCCCAAGTTGATTTTAATGTGCGTGCGGATGAAAATTTAAAATTTCAGGAGCGGCTATATGTACCTGATGATAAGAACTTGAAGGAAGAGATCATAAAGGAGGCTCACAGAACCAGGTACATGATTCATCTCAGAGTAAACAAGATGTATCAGGACCTGAAGAAAATGTTCTAGTGGAGGAACATGCAGAGGGAGATTGTTACCTTTGTTGGCCGATATCTTGTTTGCCAGCAGCTGAAGGCTGAGAGGAAGAAACCTTCTAAATTATTGCAGCCGTTGCCCATTCCTAATTGAAAATGGAAGGATATTTCGATAGATTTTGTGTCCGAATTTTCAAGGACTCCAAGGAACCATGATGCAATCTGGGTCATTGTGGATCGACTGATGAAATCTGCCCATTTTATTGCCATTCGAACAACGTATTTTCGTGACCGTCTGGCACAGCTGTACATCAACGAGATTATTAGATTACATTGTATACCAGCATCTATTGTATCCGATCATGATGCATAGTTTGTCTTTAAATTTTAGGAAAGTTTGCATCGAGAATTAGGGACGAATTTGAAATTTAGTATGACTTATTATCCTCAGACCAATGGCTGGTCTGAGTGAACGATTCAGATATTAGAGGATATGCTTCGGGCCTCGGTGTTGGAGTTCAAAGGGAATTTGGATGATCACCTTGCGCTAGCGGAGTTTGCTTACAATAATAGCTTCCAAGTGAGTATCGATATGGCTCCCTTCGAGGTACTTTATGGTAGGAAGTGCCGATCACCCATCAACTGGGAGGAGACAGGAGGTAGGTGTTTATTGGGTCCTAATGTAATTCGTGATACATTGGAAAGATTGCAGTGGTTTTTGAGAAGTTGAAGATCACTCAGAGTCGGCGAAAAAGCTATCCCGACCAGAGGAGATTCGAGCTTAGATTCAAGGTTGGCAATTTTGTCTTCCTCAAAGTGTCACCGTGGAAGGGAGTTTTAAAATTTGGTGTCAACGGGAAGCTGAAACCGTAATTTATTGGTCCTTTTGATATTCTTGAAAAAGTAGATGAAGTGGCATACCATTTGGCGTTGCCACCGAGTTTGGTCGAGGTGTACAACGTCTTCCATGTTTAGATGTTAAGGAAATACGTCTACTATCCGGCGCATGTGATTGATTATGATTCTTTGGCTATCAATGAAGATTTATCATATGTGGAGGAGTTGGTGGAGATCTTGGATCGCAAGCACCAAATTTTGTACTCGAAGATGATCCCTCTCATGAAAATGCTATGGAGGAATCATTCCCGTGAGAAGGCGACGTGGGAAAGAGAGAACGAAATCCGGGGAAAGTATCCCCACTTATTCTGAGGTACGTAGATTTAATGAATTCCTAATATTTGTTAATTTCGAGGGTAAAATTTTTATAAGTGGGGAAAAATGTAATATCCTGAATATTTTTATTCGATTTAATTGAGTTTATTTTTTTATGATAATTTGGGTATGAAGAAAAAATAATAATAATTAAATATTATGATATTTTGGAGAATATTTGAAATTGTTAGGTCGGCGCCCATTCGGGCGCCCGAGTATCGATTTAGATTTTTTAAATTTAAAGAAAAATGAATAAGTATATATATATAACAATAATTATAATAATAATAACATTAAAGGGGATGGGGGAAGGGACTTAGGGAACGGGAAAGCAGGAAGAAAAAAAGAAAAGCAAGAGGGGGAGCTTCAGGTAGAGAGACAAAGACGGAGGGAGAAGAGAGAGAAATGGCCAAATGGAGGCTTTCGGGTCCGATTTCGAGCTTGAGCTAGTAGGGAAAGTTGTAGATCACATCGAGGCAAGTGCTCCCATAGTCCTTTTTTCTCCTCTTTTGATTTTTATTCATTCTCTATTGGGAATTATCGTTCCAATACCCACCCAAATGATGAAAAATATATAACCCGTGACTAGTACCTAAAACTTTTAGGGTTTAATGCCCGAATTCCCTTCCAATTTGCTCGGTTTGGCTTTGCCAAACCCTAACCCTCATGAAATTCGGGATTCACCCATTTTTGTTGATTTATATATCAAATTGTCTCCAATTTATGAATTAGCACGTCCTAAATATACATATACCTCCACCAGGCGTCCGATTTCACAAGTATTGACCCGTTTGTGATGTCCGGAAGCTCTAAAAGTCGCCTTGACACTGTTCACTCGAGATTAAAACTGAAATTGCATGTTTCCATCATATTTAATTATTATATAAGCTATATCTAATTATGTATGTGTAATTGAAAGCTCTGAAAAAATATGTTTATAATCCATTGTAGAGGAAAAAGGATCCGAAGCACTCTTATGTGGTAATTGCTCATCGATGGTAAGAATTTCCAATCTCTTCTATGAATTGTGATATCCATGCATATAAATTGAATCATCAAAGTCTTAAATCCAAAGGAAAGATATGAATTGTACATATATTCGGGGATAAATCCACAATGCGTGATATGATCAAATTGTTCTCCCAGATGGAGATATTGTGAATGAAATATGGTGGATCTTCCCTCAAAAGCTTAAGAAATAAAACCAGGACCACAGATTTATGTTCATAGGGTAGTATTCCCTGTCTTGCCATTTACATCACGGGAGAAACCCAATGATTACCCTGGCCGAGTATCCTAATCACTTATGGAGCGGGTGATATCCGTGACACGCCTTAGGATACTGTTATGGAAGAACAAAAACTGCCTTTGGACCGCAGGAGGTCAGGGTAGTATTTTATTGGCCATATATGACCGAGTAATAGGCATACCGCGATGCCACGTGGTATTTGGCCTATTCTAGGCAATTTTATTGGACGTTGAGTATGTCGTTCGGCCTTAGATAATGATGGGCATCATGATCCTTCCTTATTCTGCCGCACCTTTTGTTAGTAAGGCTTATTAACCCTGATTCGCAAAGATGAATAACTATACATAAATTAAACCCAAAGAAGAAGTAAATTGCATTTCAAAGCACATTGATCATGTTCCCATTCATACATCTCTCTCATGATTATATCTTCTTCTTCTACTTATCTTTGCTTATATTATCTATTGCTTTGATTTATGATATATTTGTTGAGTTGTTAGCTCATCCTTACCTCTTCTTTCCTTCCAAATAAGCATGCACTAATGCCTGATGAGACTGAGTAGGCAGTAGGGACTAGATAGGTAGCTAATATCGAGTGTAGAGCCTTTGGGACCTAGTCTTACAATTTTTGTATGAAACAAAGACCTTATATTTATTTTGGTACTGATGATTATGTATATGCATGTAATGATGATATTGGGGATGTATAGTTTTATTTCCACTATGTTTGATGGATGTAGTAGCTTACACAGGTTATTGTGGTTGTATTGGATTACCTAGTGGCATCTTGTCTCTACCAGCGTTGTATACAAAATTATGACGCTGGCGCCACATGTTGTCCTTGTGGCTATTGGAGGTCCTATGTTGTGTATATTGTGTGTCATTGTTGTTGGACAGGATTCTTAAACAGGTTTTCTATTTGGTGGATGTTCGTTTTACAGATGAAATTCTGTCGAATTTTCAGTATATTTTTCAATCCGTCACACCATAGTTGACAGAAGGCTATATCGTCGAGGATACTAGACTCCGTACCTCCGGTGCCTTGCCCCTGAGAAGGCCAACTATGCTTTGAGAAAAGGCCACATCGGGATATGTGTATCCCACATTGGCGGCAAGAATCTGGCATTCAAGGTTATGCGCCAGGGGTATTACTGGCTAAAATGAAGAAGGACGCCCTAAAATTTGTGAAAATGTGTGAGAATTGTCAACTTCATAGCAACCTTCACCACTAGCCACCCACAGAGCTGAGATCCCTCCAAGCACTTTGGCCTTTCGTGCAATGGGGACTCGATATTCTCGAATCATTTTTCATTGCAAGTGGGTAGAGAAAATTCATCATCGTGGGCATAAACTACTTTACTAAATGGGTTAAAGCTACCCCACTAGCCAAGATCACCGAGCACAATGCCCTGGAGTTTGTCCACCAAAGTATAGTAAGCAGATTTGGCATTTTCGAGGTCATCGTGACTAACAACAAAATCTAATTTTTAGGGAAGCATTTTACCAAGTATTGTACCAATTTGGGCATCAAATTAGTCCACACTTTGGTAGCATACCCCCAGGCAAACAGACGGGTAGAAGTCAGCAACCAGATGCTATTGCATGGTCTAAATACCAAGTTAGAGGACGCAGGGGGCTCCTTGGTTGACAAACTGCCCTCTGTGCTATAGTCATACCAGACGACTTCGAAGAAACCAACTCATGAGACACTCTTCAACTTTTGCTATGGGACTGAGTCTATGATACCGGTCGAGATAGGGCTCCCAAGTCATAGGGTCGAAGCTTTTGATCCATTAGGCAACTCCTAAAAAATTAGAGAACACCTAGACTTGTTGGAGGAAGCCTGCGACGCAGCTAGAAGGCGCATAGCCACCTACCAACAACGAATCGCCATTATTACAACAAGAGAGTAAAAGCGTGGCAATTCGCAATTAGAGGTCTGGTCTTGCAGAGCATAGAGGCTACAGGCAAAACAGCCAATCGGAGCACGCTTTTCCCGAATTGGGAAGGCCTATTCCTTGTCTCAGCCATTCTGTGGAATGAAGCATATAAACTCCGAACCCAAAACGGTAAGTTGGTCCCGCAGACATGGAACGCGATCCACCTAAAATGCTACTATCAATGAAGGCCCAAGTAGGTCATCTGTGTGATCTGAGGTGTGCTTGCAACATACCTAATTGTTAATGAAAGATATTATTTTCCCTTTTCATCTACATGTTGTTTTCTACTTCTTTTCTTTCCTTTTATTTCCATGTGAATGCTTGCTTGCAGGTTGCATAAAAACAGACAACCTAGACTGCCCCTAAGTCGGACGGATTTTTACTCGCTTATATTTAAACATTGGTCATCCAAATGACCCGTTAGTGGTCGAATTAAACCTTGGTCATCCAAGTGACCCGTCAATAGCCAACTTGAACTTTAGTCATCCAAGTGTCCAATCAGTGACTGACTTAAACCTTGGTCATCCAAGTAGCCCGTAAGCGGTCCAATTAAACATTGGCCCCATGCCAAGCGGCCCGTAAGCAGTCGAATCAAACCCTGGTTTCATCCCTAGTGGCGCATTCGCAATCTAATACCAAACCTTATGGGGCTTAAACAGCACACGTGACAACTTCCTCCAATAGGAGATAGCATAGTCAATTTACGATGGTCGATAAATCAGGACAATGTGTGAAAGAACAAATGCTCCAATAGAAGGCTGGCCACCCAGAATCATAACACGGGAAGTATGACATAACACGAAAGCTCAATTCGTTTAACAAAAAGTGTGCTCGTATATAAACATAGCTTGACACAACGTCACATGTACAAGAATATGCCAGGACTCATCCTGATGACTCCTTGAAGACTAAGGGTCCATCTAAAAGTATGACACACACCCTGAAACAACAAGACCACAGCGGTCAATGTTTCAAGACGACTAGCCAAAGGCCGCGCGACAAGTTAGCCTGGCGGCATAAAAAACGAGCATATAAGAAAAAGAGAAAAAGTAAGGCAAAGGCGTGGAAACTAAAGCATCGACAAAATAGACTTCTCATTAACATATTCAATGTACAACAGTAGTTACAAGGGAGAAAACTAAAACCATAACACAAAAATCCTAGCTTGGGGGTAGAGCTCCCAAGAGGACGCGGGAGGGGCCCCTGTGCACCCAAAGAGAAGTCAACTAGGTACCCACGTCGCTGAGTGCCATGGTTCATAGGATCAAGGATGCCAATAGGAAAGTCTGGATCCACAACCTTGACAATCCAGCAACAAATGTTGACGCCTTCCCAGAGCCTGGCCCATAGTGCTTGACTGACTTCCTCAAGGCGTAGATGAGTGAACAACTCATTTCTAATGAGACTATCTTCACCCAAACCTCATCCATGAGCCTCTCTGCCCAGATGGCCCTCTCTTCTCGTCTCGTCGACTACGCCCTCAACTCAGACAACTCTAACTAGAGCGCAACCTTCTCCTCCTAGTGCTGTTGAACTTGAGCGCTCAACTGGCTTAGCTGCTCCCCTAGCTGGAGATTCTCCTCCTCCCGATCTTCAATCATCGCCTCCCACTAGCACAGTCCCCTCAACACTGCGCCTACGATCATCTCTTGCTGTAATAAATAAAAGAAATTAGGCTATAACAGCAGAGAAAGAAGAAGAGAGAACTTAGAAGAAATTATCGGGAAGACTTTGTGCTTATTCCTTCCTGATGGACCATGCGACTTAGGACCTGATGGTTGGAGACTTGGAGCAGCAGCCTCTTGAGCCCACTCCACGATGGCTTCACCGGCAAACTCATCCGGCAAGATGGCCAAGAGACTTGAAGCGGCAGCTTCCTACGCCAACTCCGCAATAACTTCACCCGCTTCAGTAAGTTCTCTGGCGGCCGACTCCTCCAGCTCTGTAGGCAGCTCGGCAGTTGACTCCTCCAATTCAGTGGCTTCAAGCACCACTCAACTGGCACTGCTGGCACCGCCAAGTAGACCGGCAGCAATGGCTCAGCGCCAACACCTCCCATGGCGGCTCCCTCCATAGCTCCAAAATCCGCCAAAGAACCCTCAACCCCAGAGTGCTCTCCAACACCAACTAGACAACCAGTCATACTGTGACAGACGGGGTTATTTTCCTTAAATAACCTCTATCAATAAGAACATAAACTAATGCCCATAATTAATACTATAAAATTATGCAGAAAATTGGACAGAATTCCATTTGTAAATTGGACATTTGTCAAAATAAAAACACTTATAATCAATCCTATACAATGATCCACAATTATTATCACACAATCCACAGGACCTCACAGACACCGCAACACCTTAGGTGGCAACGACATCAAAGCTCAAGTATGACGCCGGTATAGAGAGGATGCCAACGAGAAATAACCCAACATCACCACAAATAAACTTTGTGAAAGCATATAATCCACAACATACAGTAGAAGATAACCATACATCCATCACAAAGACATAATGTAAATGTATCCTGAGTTTTTTTTTAAAAAAAATCAAATAAAAGTCCCTGTATCATACGTAATAAATAAGTTAAAATCCTCAAGCTCCACACTTGAGATCAAGTCGCCTATCATGCTCCTACGGCCTATCAGACTCGTCGGCATTGGTGCACTCTTATCTGAAAGGAGAAAACAGTAAGGGTGAGCGTATTACTTAGCAAGTGTAAACATACATCACTTCAAAAGATAAATAACAATGGAAAATGCTAATGGGATGGGGGCAATATGCATTTGCTATATAAAAAGAAAACGTGAGAGGAAAGGGACTTTTGGAAACATATGATAACATTAGACATATTTTTATACTCCTTTGTTATTTACATTAAATTTTTACGGATCAGGACTAGTAGGTCGTACTAGCTAACGATGCGAGGGAACGATAAGAGGAATGTGTACGCTACACATTCTAAAGTATCGGCTACATTTAAAGTCTACAGCTACTCAACCATCGGCTAAATTTTAGGATTGTAGCTACTCGGCCATCATACTTTAGGATTTCACATCTTAATCAACAAGCTGCATTTTAGGCCTGCAGTTACTCAACCATCACATTTTACCCTATTTTTCTGGGGTACCAGGGCAATTATCGTTTTTCCACAGTAGTATCTTAAAGCGTGCCACGGACATCACCCGCTCACAATAGCGGCTAGGATACGCAGCCAAAGTAACCGTTGGGTTTCCACCCTGATGTTTATGGCGAGCCAGAGAATATTACCTAATGAATATAATTCTGTGATCCTTGTTTCACAATTACTCATTCATTTAAGGGAGGATTTACCACATTTTATTCACATTATCTCCATCTGAGAGATCATTTCATACATTGTATCTCCATCCAGGAGATCGTTTCATCGACAGATGTCCATCTGGGAGATCCATTTAATCATTTCATACACTGTGGATTTCCCTCCAATTACTTGTATGATTCATATCTTTCTTTAGACTTAAGAATTTTGACAATTCGATTCATATGCATAATATCATATTTCATAGATGAGAGCAAAAATTCTTACCATCGATGAGCAATTGCCATATTTAGGAGCTCCGAACCATTTTCCCTTCGCAATTGATTACAAACATATTTTTCCAAATCTTACAATTTCAAATGCACATTAGACATAGCTTTCATAACAATTGAATGAGGGTAAAGCATGCCAATTGTCCATTAATTTCGTATGAACTGTAACAGGGGTCATTTAGAGCTCCCGGACGCCGCAAATAAGTCAATCCTTGTGAAATCGGACGTCCGGTCAATATATATGTATAATTAGGACATGGTGATTCATATTTTGAGGTTAATTCAACACAAATCGAAGGTGGAAGCATGCAAATTTTTCCTTTCATCTCGGGTGAACAGTAACAGTAAGCTTTTAAAGCATCCAAACTCTGCGATTGGGTCGTAACTTGTGAAATCGGATGTCTGACCGATATATATACATATTTGGGGGTGATTCACATTTTGAGGTCAATTTAATATAATTCGAATGTGAAAGCATGCAAATTTCGCATTTATTTTCGGATGAA
Source organism: Nepenthes gracilis (assembly GCA_033239525.1). Taxonomy (NCBI): domain Eukaryota; kingdom Viridiplantae; phylum Streptophyta; class Magnoliopsida; order Caryophyllales; family Nepenthaceae; genus Nepenthes; species Nepenthes gracilis. The sequence goes on along the minus strand of BSYO01000016.1, from coordinate 6,910,643 downwards.
CAATAATAGTACACATTTAACACTTCCAGACGCCGCAAACGGGTCAATTCTTACGAAACCGGATGCCCAGCCAAAGTATATGCATAATTAGAACTTGATAATTTATATTTTGGAGTCATTTTGACATTTAATCGAAGAGAAAAAGGGAGGACCCGAGCAAGCTACGGGTTAGGGTTTGGTGATACCCAACCGAACGAATCGGAGCACGATTCAAATAAAAACTATATATTTCTTGAAAATTTATCATGGGGTACATATTTTTCATGATTTAGGTGGGTATCGAGACAAAAATATCCGATAAAAAATGAACAAAAATTGAGAGAGAGTAAAAAGTGAGTATGAGAACACTTGCCTCAACGTGCTCTACCATTTTTTCAACTAGTTCGAGCTCAGAATCGGACTCAAAAGCCTCCATTTTTCTTCTTCTCCTTCGTGCGGTCTCTCTCCTCGCGCTGGCCTCCGTGTGTGCTGCTGTTGCTTGATAGCCAACGCTGGCCACCACCGGCCACCGCACGCCACCGGCCAAGCCCACCACCACGCCAAGAAACCCTAACCCTCATGCTGCCCTCTCTCTCTCCCGGAAGCCTCCCTCTATTTTCTTCCTTTTCTGCTTCCCGAAGCTTCTCCCTTCAATTTCCCCTTCCCCCTTTTTTATATTGCTTTTGTTATTATTATTATTATTATTTTTATTTTTTTTATTTATTTTTAATTATTATTATTATATCGTTTTCTTTTGATCCCAAAACTCAAATCGGTACTCGGACAATCAAACGGGCGTACCCTGAGCTCCGCCTAACAATTTCAAATACTATCCAAAAATTTTATAATATTAATTTAATTTTTATCACTCCCTAAATTACCCAAAAATAAACAAATAAATAAATAATTAATTAATTAAACCCAATTAAATCGAATAGAAATATTCAGGATATTACACATACAGTAATCTAGCTTGGTGGAAGATGAGGAAGCAGGCTCAATTGGTGCAGCTCTCTTCTTCCTTGGGCTGCTAGGAGGATCGTCGATGGTGAGAGCGCCAACCTTTTTCTTGGGCTGTGATGTTGCTGGCGGTGGAACCCAAAACTTTTGAACAGGTAAAGGAGGACCCCAACAAGCTTTGCTGGCCTACATCTTGGACACCAGGTGATCCCTTCTACACTCTGAGAGATGCCCCCTCACCAACTGTAGTAGTGACTCCACTACCTCCACCTCCTTCTTGGTGGGCTTCACGGTAAAATTATCAGGGACCTTACCCTAATCCCGGGACAAGGGTAACCCATCAGCAATGCAAACAAAAATGAATCTATCCTTCTAGTTCTTAATCCAATCGTAAATCGCGATGCTAATACGAAGCTCCCGAGGAGACAATGAAATCAAGTCCCCACTCTAGGTGAACCGAAACATGACCGTGATAGCCCCCACTATCAGCAATCGCAAATAGTGGCCAAGGAATATGCACAGCGAACAAAGTTAATGCATGGCATTCGCGTGAAACTGTACAATTGGAACACCAAACTCCATGAGAATGTGGAGAAGCTCCTCTGGAACTAGGAAGCGAAGCCCACTCTACAAGTGAGCCTCGTAGATGGTGATGTGGCCAGCCGGAGGAGAGCAAGCCCTATCCTACTCCCTAGGTATCGAGGACACAATGTGTGATAGGATATTGAACCTAACATACAGCTCTCCCACTTTACCGGTAGAAATGACGGAGGAAATTTCATTGACTGAAGGAGCCAAGAGAACAGAGCAGACAGAGAGACGAAGGCTTAAGAGACGATGACTCAGACTTAAGTAAATCTAAACTATCATGTGGTTTTTATAAAATCCGCCGCCGTCGAAGTGAAGCAGTGCATTGAAAAGACGCGACAATCATAATAGATATATGTCGTGAAATATCTCGAATTTTTTTCAAATTAATTTAATGTTAATTGTGACTATTTTAAACGTGGCAAAAATTAATTTAATATTATAAAAATTGGATGGATATTTGGATCAGTCGAGCTAGCGTTCGAGATGAGCTCATACTATCACCCGAATATCGGTTTGGATTTTGGAATAAAGGAAAGTATATATATATATAATATAATAATAATAATAATAATAATATGTATATTTATATAAAAAATGAAAAAAAGGGAAAAAAAGAGAAGCAGATAAGACGATAAGGTAGAATCGGGGAGAGAGGTTTTGAAGAAGAGAGAGAAAAGAAGAGATAAAGAGGGAGGTGGCCGGCGACGGCAATGTGCGGTGAGGACGGCACGGTGCTGGTCATTATCGGTGGCTCATGGGTGTCGCAGTGGGGGTCAGCGTTGATGGTGGCTGACGGTGCTCGGTGAGGAGGTTGTTGTGGATGTCGGTAGCTACCGTTGGAGGCGTCGACAGCGACGCACAGTAGAGATGGTGTGTCGATGGTTGGCGGTGGCCGTAGGAGGAGCGGCAGTGGCCATGGGAGAAACGGCAGTGGCGCATAGTGCAAGGGTTTCATGGAAGAGAGAGAATGATGCCAAAGCCGTGCGAGGAGAGCAACGGCAACAGCGCAGCGATGCCAGCACCAGCAGGTCGATTCTAGGGAGGCTAGCGATGGCCACACATGGCAGTGAGGGTTTCTGGAGGCGGCAGCGCGGTGGAGGAGTGCTCCGGCTGAGGGCCACGCACGAAGGAGAGAGAGAGGGCGCGACAGAGGAGAGAGAATCGCTTGATTCGGGTGCTTCGGGACTTTTGTTTTTCAAATTTGTAAAGTATGAGGTCTAAGCAAGTATCTGTAAACCCTATCTTTGGTCTGATTTAATATTTGAAATATTTTAGACACTATTTAAAATTTTTACTAACATGTATATAATTTTATCTGTCCGATTTGTTTAATCTGAACATATATGTATAATTTATTGGCTAATTTGGATATTTTTGGATATGGGTTTTATGATTTTGGGGATATTCTATTTTTCTGAAAGTCTAAAAAATTTATTGGACACTGTCTATATTTATATCAATATGTGTAATGAAAATGTGCATGAAACTTGCATAGACCATGTATTTTCACATACACGTGCCGAATTGTGATCACTACATTTAAATTTGGATATTAAATTTTCTGGCCAGCTCCCAATGGAGAGATATTTGTTATTTGAAAATCCTTTCCACCGGCAGGAAATGATAATTTAATTTGATCTTACAATATATTCGGACATCCTAATATATCTGACAAGCTTAAGGAATGAATCCAAAGCCGCGGGTGGTAAAATATAGTGAGTAACATTACCCGTGGGTATAGAGTATATAGGTGGCCATATATGCTGGCCTAATTTGCATTTGATTTTGCCTAAGGTTACGAGATTATGTGTAACCCTTTCTCAAACTAGTCTTTAAATAATTTGAACTCAAATTTGGTATATAATTTGTATTTTTGCATCGATTTGTGTTAGATTTTGAAGTAGACTTGGATTTGTGATTCGTTGATTTTGTCCACAGTCGGACCTTGGTATATCTAGTACAAATCATCCGAACCTTTGGAATATTTGTTGTGACGTTGCTTCGATTTCTGCACACGCTACTGGATCATCCGGCTATTGGATTCTACCCTAAATCACAAGTTGATCGGGCCTTGGATTTGGACTTGGACTTGGACTCGGATTTGGATTTGGACTTAGATTGACATCGACTTTGGAATTAGTCCGGATCACCTCTATTTTGATTATATATATATACGTCCCGATGAGAACTGTTTTTAAATTTTGGACATTTGTTTGAATTTGGATATTCGATTTGAGTACGAGACTACCATTAGATTTTGAAATTTGGATCTTGAATTTCTATTAGATTTGTTTTATCAGCAATTTGGATTTATTCTATAATTTGATTAAATTTTTATCCATTTGACCTTTCATCTGATTCATTGGACTCATTTTATCTAAATATAATACTTGCTAAATATTTGGCTCACATTTTCTATTTTGTCCCTTCAGAGTAAAAGGTTGGGACGTATTACAAGAGTTAGGGCGTGACCTTCGGCTATTCGTCCAATTTGGTAAGTTTTAGTTTGTTATAATTTAAATTTTGTATTTGATATGATTGAATTTTGGGATTGGCGGTATAGGCCTATAGTTATATTTCAGGAATAATTCGGGCATCGTGTTATAATTTTTGGATGATTTGTTACCTCCCTTATGATACTTTCAGAGCAGGTCATGATTATTTTTATCCGGACGATTGTTTGATAAAATCCTGTGTGAATTTTTAATTTGTTGGATGTTGTGTGTTTAGTTTGTCATACCTGAATTTTTTGGACTTAATATTATTGGTTAAATTTATTTAAAATTTTAAATTTTAGAAATTATAATTAATTATTTAATCGACATGCTTTGTCCAGGTTCGTGATAGAAATGGTATCAGAGAGAAGTCATAAGGAGAGGTACTTTGGTCCATTTTGGATAAATAGTTGGTTGACTATTTGGGTTTAGATTAGAAGGTCGAGTCGTAGAGGTTTTGGATTTTGATTGGAAGGATAATCATCTGATTATGATAAGTCACGCGAGCGACGTAATGTATGGTTTGATACAGCGGTTGAATTAGAATTTTATTTGGTTTATGCATATATGTGCAGGTTTTGTTGGGATTTACAATTTTGAAAGAGAAGTAGCATCCTTGAGTGATGTTGGTTTGAAATCTCACAAGGTAGAAGGAGATTTTGGTCGGCAAAAGGGTAGGTGATAAGTTGGTTGGTTTGAAATCTCGCCGGGTAGGAGATTTTTGGCCGGCAGGAAGGTACATTGTGGTAGTGGAGATGAATAAAGACTCGTCAATATTGGATGCCGCAGATAAAGTTAAAGAAGCTCAAGTCAAGTAAATCTGTTTCTCTTTGCAAGAAAAGTTGCGGAGTTTTGATGGATAGCTTCTACCGAAAGATAGAACAATGAAGTGCAAGTCTGATTTTATTTGCAGCAAAGATGTTGATTGTGTAGAGGTTTGAAACTATGGTTGAGTCGAGAGGAAGACTCAAGGATTGCCCATTTCCGCTCATCATTGTAATTAGATAAATGGTCACCTCTGCAATATCTCATCATTGAAGAATTAATGGACGAAGAGCTCGAGATTCGGCTTCTGAGGTAATGCTCAAGAAGAGGTTAAAGAATTTAAAAGATTTGTTAAAGTATGATAGTAGTTGACGACTTCAAGATTCAATTTGAAAATAGTTAGTTCCATTCCAACTCTAGATTATTGCGAGAAGTTGGAACAGGCCTTGTTAATCGAGCAGGAGTAGCTCTGGGAGAAGTCTTTTTAAAAGATATCAAAGTATTGGAGTCAAAGTTAGAAGGATGGATTTGCTTATCATCCAGAGAATAAGCTAAAGGAAGTCAGATGAACCAAAGTCTTAATCCTCGAAGTTTGAGCTTGTAAGGTCAGTCTACAAGTTTAGTGGTAAGGTGTACATGAGACAGTTTGCTTCATCTGAAATAAAGTCTGCTTAAAATTACGGCCAAATATGCCATTTGTCAAGGGATCGTTCAAATAAAAGGCATTCGGATTCCACATGTCCATATGAGAGACGGATGGTTCCAGACAAAGCATTTGCAGATACAGCTCATGAAGTTAGAGCCAGATCCTTTGACATGGAAGACGGCTTTGGTAAGTCTATTCCATTCTGTATTCAGGATATGAGTCTTCTGAGTTTCAAGGAAGGATCAATAAGAAGACTTAAAGGTTGACTTTTAGCATTACATGTGAGTCATCTGTTGAAAGATAGATGCTGAGCTATTCGGCATATATGGTTATATTTGGGAGTTATTCTATGACCGTTGAAGACATTTTGGTCATCTGCGAGTTTGAAGATATTTTTCTAGAGAATTTGACTAGATTGTTCTCAGATCATGAAATCAAATTTACTATCAAAATATTATGCTTGGATTTGTGTCTATTTTGAATACTCCGTATGGGATAGTATTGTCTGAACTTAAGAAATTAAAACAGCAATTGTAGAATCTGTTGAGAGGGTTTTGTTCAACCAAGTATCTTGGCGTGGAGTGCTTGAATATTCTCTGCTGAATAAAGTTGGAATTTAATTGGATTATTTGGGAATCGAATATGTATCAGCTCTCAAGGATCGAAGATTTTTTTTCCATTCTAAGAAGTTTGAGTTTTTCTCTAAGATCAAGCTATACTCGAGGTATCCTTAATTGTGAATTAAGTGTGAGGATGTATATAGGACAGCTTTTAGGTCAATGTGTGGCCATTGCGAAGTCTTGAAGGTGCTTTTAGGTTGTCCAATATTTTTAGCGTCTTTTATGGATATTATCAATAGGATTTCTGATCATATTTAGATCAGTTGTCATGGTTTTATTTGTGATATTTTTATTTGCGGTGGTTTTGTTATTGGTGTTTTAACTCATTTGAAGGATTTTGAGGAGTATGAGACCCGACTGGGAAGTCTGCTGTAGATTTTGAGAAAGCATTATCTCGGGTTATACTAGTTCTTAAGATAATTTTGGGAATCCGAAGAAGATGAAAACGGTGGCAAATGGAAAAGACTGGCTAAGGTCACAAGACTGCGAAGTTCCTTGCATCCGATTGGTTATGATAGGAAATTTGTTAAATGATTCTCGAGAGTAGATTGTTGTTGGCGTTGTTTTGTCGATCCCTAATGGATCAGAAAAATTGGCAACTTTCAGTGATTCTCTTAATAAAGTTTTTTGATATGTTTGGATTCTGTGTGTCGAGTGTCCTATCCAGGGAAAGTTCGGGATTAGTCTGAAAGCTTTTATGTGAAGATGCTACGGCAATGATGCCAATAGGAAGATTTGAGCCAGAAGGATTTTCTTTCTTTGTTGTCAGGATTTGACTCCGAACGAATCTCCTATTTGCCGGAGCAGTTTTTATGAAGATTAGAGATGAAGTCCGTTTTGGACGAGCCATCATGAAGTTGGACGTAATCAACCCACTAACCTTGAGCCTATGAGGTAAAGTGCTTTTCATTGCAAGTTCGAGAGGAGGCATGTTTTCGGGAATTCTCTCATTTGAGTTTCAGCTGATTGGATGGCAACTTGGAAGCTGATTGGATGGAAACTAGAAAACGAATGAAGTTGTCAGCAGTTATGGTTTAGTTGGAGTGATCCAGATTCGATGGGAACGTAAAAAACTCACCACCTAGTGGAGTGGAGAGAGAATTTGATGCAGTTTGATCACGAGCCATGGAAAGATATATCTAGTGCTTAAAGGATGATGCGAGAAGAAACCTTGGAGATTTTGTTTCGAATCTACCTCAAGCATCAAAGGATTTGGTGGCCATTTGGATGAGAATGAGATAGTAAATGATAGTTGAGCTGATAAAGTCGGCTCATAGCTTGCTTATTAGGAAAGTCATTCTCCAAATTGGCCGTTGGCATATTGTTGAGGTGTGGAGATTGCATGAAATTTTTACTTCGAGGCTTTTGATTTGATTTGAGGTTGATGATCTATCAGAGTGACGCAATGGATGTGTGTAGACTCGTGGCTATCGATCACAGGATTTGATTTGAGGTTGAAGTAGGCTATCAGAAATTACAACCCGATTGGAGGTTTGAAAAGAGTAGTCAGATGTTTTTGAAAACTTCTTGAAGAAAAGATTTTTTTTTTTTAATTTTGGAGTCAAAGGACATTTGAAAGTAGAGGTTTATTGAGACATTTAAAGTTTTTGGCTGATTAGAAGGGTGGCCAACAGGTTTGCCTTATTTTTGAATTTGATGAAGGGATATGATATGTTTTGTATGAGTGATCCTTCATATATGATTGGGTTGAAATCATTTTTGATCAACGGGAAGTATTTTAGGTTGAAGCTGTGATTTCGATTTTGGCATAAGAAGGATCCGGTGTAAAAAAATAAGATGTTTTCATCGATCATTATGTTTTTGAGAGAATCTTCCAATTGAAGAAGTGTTAGGAGATCTTGAGGGTAAGTTCAAGAGAATATCCCTATTTGATGAAGATCAGATTTGAAGAAAACATTTAATCAAGAAAATCTGTTGGGAAGATTGAAGATAAAGTTTAGAAGAATATCCTCATTATTGAATAATTGAGGTTAATATTGAGATGCGTAAATTTTGAGGATGAAATTTTTGTAAGAATGAGATAATGTAATATCCCGAATTTTATTTAAATTAATTTAATATTAATTGTGACTTTGGGTATTTTAAACGTGACAAAAATTAATTTAATATTATAAAAATTCGATAGATATTTGGATCAGTCAAGTTGGCGTCCGAGGTGCGCTCGTGCTATCACTTAAATACCGATTTGGATTTTGGAATAAATTAATATATATATATATGTGTATATATTATTAATATATACATTTAAATAAAAAAAATGAAAAGAGAAGAGAAACCAAAAAAAAAAAAAAAAAAAAAGCAAATAAGAGGATAAGGCAGAATCAATGAGAGAGGGTTTTGAAGCAGAGATAGGGAAGAAGAGACAAGGAGGGAGGCAGCCGGCGATGGCAACGGCGACGTGCAGCGGCATGGTGCCGATCGTTATCGGTAGCTCATAGGTGTCGCAGTGATGGTCGGCGTTAGTGGTGGCTAACGGCGCTCGATGAGGAGGTTGTCGCGGATATCGACAGCAGCCGTTGGAGGCATCGATGGCGGCGCATGATAGAGATGGTGTGTAGGTGGTCAACGGTGGCTGTGGGAGGAGCGGTGGTGGCCGTGGGAGAAATGGCAGTGGCGTGTAGCGCAAGGGTTTCATGGAGGAGAGAGAATGATGGCGAAGCCGCGTGATGAGAGCAACGATAGCAGCGCAGCAACGCCAGCGCTGGCGGGGTGATTCTGGGGAGGCCGGCGACAACCATGCAAGGCATTGGCGGTTGCGGGAGGCGGCAGCGCGGTGGTGGAGCGCACCGGCAGAGGGCCGCGCACGGAGGAGAGAGAGAGGGCGAGGAAAAGAAGAGAGAATTGCCTGATTCGGGTGTTTTGGGACTTTCGTTTTTTACATCTGTAAAATATGAGATCTAGGCAAGTATCTGTAAACCCCCTCTTTGGTCTGATTTAATATCTAAAATATTTTAGACACTATCTAAAATTTTTACTAACATACATGCAATTTTATCTGCCCGATCTGTTAATCTTGACATGCATGTGTAGTTTATTAGCTATTTTGGATGTTTTTGGATATGGATTTTATAATTTTAGAAATTTTCTATTTTTCTAAAAGTTTAAAAAATTTACTAGACACTATATATATTTATATCAGTATATGTAACGAAAATGTGCACGAAACTTACATAGGCAGTATATTTTTAGATTCACGTGTCAGATTGTGGTCACTACATTTGAATTTGGATATTAAATTTTCTTGCAAACTCGTGATGGGGAGATATTTGTTATTTGAAAATCTCTTTTTGTCGAAAGGAAAGGTTTGGAGTAGTGACCCTTCTAATTTGAATAATTTGATTTGATCTTAGAATATATTCAGACGTCCTAATATATCTGATAAGTTTGAGGAATGCACCCAAAATCGTGGGCAGCAAAATATAGTAAGCAGCCTAACCCATAGGTATAGAGTACATTGGTGGTTATATATTCTGGCCTAATATGCATTTGATTTCGTCTAAGGTTGCCGGAATTATGTGTAACCCGTCCTCAATCTAATTTTTAAATAATTGGAACTCAAATTTGGTACATAATTTGTATTTCTTCATCAATTTATGTTGGATTTTGAATTGGACTTAGATTTTGGACTTGGATTTAAGATTTGTTGATTTTGTCCACAGTTAGGCCTTGGTATGTCTCGTACAAATGATTTTTGCTATATATTTTGGTCCGGATCTTTAGAATATTTTTTTATAATGCTATTTCGATTTCTGCGCACGCTACTGGATCATCCGACTATCGATTTTATCCCAAATCACAAGATGATCAAACCTTAGATTTGAACTTGGACTCAAACTTGGATTTGTTCACGGATTGACAACGGCTTCAGAATTGGTTCGGATCACCTCTATTTTGGTTATATATATATATATATACGTCCAGACGAGTTCTATTTTCAGAATTTGGACATTTATTTGGATTTAGATATTCGATTTGAGTATGATACTACTATTAAATTTTAGAATTTAGATCTTAGATTTTTATTAGATTTGTCTTATCGGTGATTTGGATTTATTCTATAATTTGACTGGATTTTCATCCATTTGACATTTCCTCTAATTCATTGGACTCATTTTATCTAAATATGATACTTGTTAGACATTTGGCTCACGTTTTCTATTTTATCCCTTCAAAGTAGAAGGCTGGACGTATTACAAGAGTTAGGGCTCGACCTTCAGCTATTCGTCCGATTTGGTGAGTTTTAATTTGTTATAATTTAAATTTGACATTTGATCTGATTGGATTATGGGATCAGTGGTATAGGCCTATAGTTATATTTCAGGAATAATTTGGACATTGTGTTATGATTTCTAGACGATTTGTTACCTCCCTTACGATACTTTTAGAGCAAGTCATGATTATTTTTATCTGAATAGTTGTCCGATGAGATCCTGTGTGAATTTTTAATTTGTTGGATCTTGTGTGCTTAGTTTGTCACACTAAAATTTTTGGGACTTAGTATTATTAGTTAAACTTATTTAAAATTTTAAATTTTAGAAATTATAATTAATTATTTAATCGACCTGCTTAATCCGAGTTCATGACATGTCGATTTCGTAGAGGGCACTGCCAAATCGAATCCTCTGGCGAATTAATTATAGGGATTGCAACTTCACTGCATGATGACACGTGGTAGAGAACAACGGGCCACTCAAAGTATTGAAACAACTCTGTAGCCCTTCGATTACCTGTCTGGTAGCATAACGGAACAACACATTAAGCTCAACCCACACCGTTCTTCAAATTCCAATGTAATGGTCAACGAATCCGGTCAACAAGCGCGTCCACTTACGTCCTTCATGGTTAACGAATCCGATCAACGTTCTCTCCAATTCAGCTCTCCGGATTCTAACATTGCGGTCAACGAATTTGATCAACATTCTCTCCAGTTCTATTCTCCATATTCTAGCATGGTGGTCAACAAATTTAGTCAACATTTTCTTCAGCTCAGTCCTCTAAATTCTAACATTATGGTCAACGAATTCAATCAACGCTTTCTCCAACTCAGACCTTCGGATTCATATGTCTTAGTCAATGAATCCAATCAATGTTCTTTCCCACTCCATTCTTCAGATTCAGACGTTATGATGGTCAAATCCGGTCATTGTTCTCTCCCACTCCATCCATTAGATCCAAATGAAGCGGTCAACGGATCCGAAGATAAAAGTAAAAGATAGCAAAGCACGCATGGTAATGAGAGATGAAGACCAAAAACAACTATAAGTTTTCTCGTTAAACTTTCTCTTTACAAGTTACACAGCCAGATATATCCCATTGTGAACATGTCGGAGATCGGAGTCCTAGGCCACCAGCATTGAGGTTAGTGATTGGGACGTCAGTACGGGCCTGCCTAAAAGGAATAAATGGCCCAAAATCAATGACGACCCATTTATACCTGGGACGGTCAACGCTGCCGTTAATCGAAAAAACAACAAGTAAGCTGGTCACGATCCAAGATGAACGCGACCTATGTCTAAATCAGCCCACATGCACATTCCCAATCATTAACGGTTGTCTGCCCTGATTTTTCACATCTCCGAGAAAGACAATTTCTACTATAACGGCAACCTCCTAGAATCAGAGAACATCCAAGGAAGAAGGTGTATGAATCGGCACGCAATCCATAGAGAGAACTCTAACGGTTACCATGTGCGAAAGGAAAGAGATCCACCTTTTTAACCGTTACAACCAAGAATGGCGCCCGCAATCCACACAGGGAAGGTAACAATCCTCATAGAAGGCGGGCATTCTGCCTCACCACTTAAGGAAGGCGGTAGAGGCCCTCCGCTATAAAAGGTCATGGAGATTCACTCCACAGGCATACTCTCTCGCCTACTAAACGCCCTCTAGCATACTCAAACTTACAGAAACTCTCCACATTCTTAAGCTTTCTAACGCTCTCTCCTTTCCTCTCTGCTGCTAGTTTCTTACGGGCTAAGTAAAGAGAGAAACTGCTTCTCGCAAGTATCTACAATCAAAGCCACTTTCTCCGCAAGTGCATCCCCTACAATTGTCATCAAACACATCCCTCGTATCCATCTTTACATTAACTGCATTTTACCTTCTAATCCTCAGAAGGCTGCTTGTCGATTTGAGCGTCGGAATATTTTCAGTGAAATCAAATCTCGCCGTCACTTGACTTTTTGTTTGAAGTTTTAGTGTGCAGAATCCTAAACTTAGTCGACGAAGACCGGAATCCGACAAACCAACTCGACCCAAACCCATTTGAAATTTGGATCTACGACACATCAAGTCAATATATATTTTTTAATATTTTTTTAAATCTGTCATGTGCCTTTTAATGTGTCTAGTATATGGGTATATTTTTCACCCATTTTGTTATGACATTTTATTTTATAGCGGAAATAGTTTAAAAAGTTAGGTTGATAATATGGCTTTCTGTGAGCGTGTCGTGAGCTAAGGGGCTCTTCGAGTGAATAGCTTATACGATTTCAAATTCGAGACACAGTTATACACAACACTAAACCACACCTTTCAGGGCTGAGCCATATCAGAGGAGATACTTTTTGTGGGCGTAGTCAAATTAGATTTATTTATTTTTATTTTTTTCACGTGGCTTGACACGTGATGCCTAGATTGCCACGACGGTTTCCTTCGCCCCCTTGTTCTCTTTAAAAGGCGGCTGCCATTACAATAATTTTCACATTTAATAACAGAATATTTTATCATTATAAATTATAAATTTATCATTAAAAATTTTAATAATAAAATATAAATTTTTTACTAAAATATTACTAAATATTAATCACTACACCTTTAATAATAAATTTTTATTTTGCTACAAAGAAAATTATCTAGTGACAAATAATAACTTGTCACTAAATAATATTTTTTAGATACTGTTGGGCCTCGGAGTGAAGGCCCATAAAAGCATGGCCCAAATAAAGAAGCCCAGAGACATTCTCACGAAGAGATCAGATGCCCCAAGCAAGAAAGCCCAATGACCGAGAGCCCAAGAAGTCTCGCTCTGCCCGGGCGGCCAAGAAGAATCTCTCGGACTTTCCCCCATAGGGACCCACGAGAGCTGTTCTTCCTCACAAGCCTGTGAGCTTCAAGGGGACTTGTAACCAGACGAGAACCGCCCGGTCGTGGCTAGGAGCGCCAGCTGGCCTATTTCGTCGGTTTCCAAAAAAGCCTGCATCGACTGCCAGTCGCCGTATCAACAGAGCATGCCTAGTCAAATCAAGGCAGATCTTCAGACCCAGTACACCTGACACACTCAAAGGCTGCAGCAGCGCCGTCCGCACGCTACTCTCCACACGTCAGCCGCATTAATGGAGGCAGGTGGACCAGCTCCTCAGCCGTCGGATGGACGCCACGTGTTCACTCCTCAACGGCCCATCCTCCACTATAAATACACAGCAAGACCTCCTTTCTGAAGAGGTCCATCCAGAAACACACAAGGGAGCTTTCCAGACGTAACTCCAAGTCCTAAAGCTCCCATTTGGCACTCTCCCTCTCCACGCCTAACTCCTCCAAAACGTGTAAAAAGGGCTCCCAGAGAGCATAGCTTCCTTAGGAGATAAACACAAACAAGAGATAGGGAAGGGACTAACCCTCACAACTGTACTCTGTAAAATCTCCAACCCACATAGTGAAGCTCTTTACAGGCCCTGAGCCTAGTGGTTTTTCCTCCCCATTCAAGAGGAGGTTTTCCACTTAAAACATCCGGTTTCAATCCTCACCTCGTGTCCAACACATCACTCACTTGTGTTGCCTGGTAACCACGCATCTCCACGAACATCCCCCGAGAGATCCGGCCGGGTGGTCAACATCCTGCATCTCTCGGCCATAGCAGGTCATCCGGCAGGGTGACCCTCACCATCTCCAACTCGCTGCCCTAGCGAGTCCCGTGGAACCAGAACGCAAAATTGGCGCCGTCTGTGGGAATAAAAGGAAGAACAAAAAACTAATCGGCTTCCCATCCCCCCAACAACAAGCAAACGCCCCAAGGATGTTCAGCAGACAAGGCAGCACGTCCACCCTAGGAGAAGACCGCCACGACGAGTGCCTCCCATCGGGTGGCAGAACAAGTGGCGGCCCCGGCACCAGCGTGCGCAAACTGGCGCAGAAGGTAGACAGCCTCACAAGGGCCGTCCGCAACCTCCAGCAGAAGGCAGGCGAACACTCTAGGAGCCCACGCTCCGAAAGCCCGCGCCCCATGGCGCTCAGACGACAGCAGTCGGCACGGGCCCCTGCGAGTTGAGGGACTACCTCAACAAAAAGAAGTCCATGAGTCCGGCCCCATCCAGAAGGGGGCTCAAAAGGCTCTGGAAGACCGTCTTTGGACCCAAGGCGTGGCGGCCAGGCCCGGCGGCACAGAAGAAGACCCCGCCCCGAGGACAGGGGGAGGAAGCAGAAGGGCGAGCGCCCACCAGAAGACCCAACGACCGTCCGGGCACGATATACCTGAACGAATGGTCCTTGGGGAAGAAAAACGCCTCGACCCATTGGCCTTCACTGACTCCTTCACCAACATCCTGAGGCAGATCAGGGACGAAAGGTTCCTAAGATGGCCGAAGGCGTTGAAACACCTGGAGGGAGGTGACCAATGGGAATACTGCCATTACCATGGCAGCCGCGGCCACGACACCGAGGACTGCAAGAAGCTCCAGGCGGAACTCGAGCGGTTGGCAACAGAAGGATATCTCGACCACTTCCTACGAAGACCCGGGCCCGGCCCCGGAGCAGTAGAAAGCAGCCGGTCACGCCGCTCGAGGGACAAGGCCATCATGGGTGCGGACTAAAAAAAAAAAAAGAGAAAGGAGAAAAAGAAAAAAAAACAGGGGCAAAGAGCCTCGAGGCCACTCAATGTAAGAAAAATATGCATTAATAAAACGTGCATTTCTTACCCTTACAACGAAGTGTTTCCGTACTCTCTCCTCAACCACTTTGCGGGGCCGGACCCGGACCGACCCGGCCGGAGAGGCCAGGAAGCAGCCAAAGAACTCACGACATTCAACAAACAAAACCTTCATTTGTGACGTGACCGAACAGTCCCAGAGGCCGGACCCTTGAAGTCATCAAAAACTCGGCGGTGACCGAGCGGTCCCAGAGGTCGGGCCCTTGAGGTCATTAAAAATGTGACTGTGACCAAGCGGTCCCAGAGGCCGGGCCCTTGAGGTCATTAAAAACTTGGCTGTGACCAAGCGGTCCCAGAGGCCGGGCCCTTGAGGTCATCAAAAACTTGGCTGTGACCAAGCGGTCCCAGAGGCCGGGCCCTTGAGGTCATTAAAAACTTGGCTGTGACCAAGCGATCCCAGAGGCCGGGCCCTTGAGGTCATTACAAAAACTCGGCTATGACCGAGCGGTCCCAGAGGCCGGGCCCTTGAGGTCATTAAAAACTTGGTGACCAGCGGTCCCAGGCGGGCCCTTGAGGTCATTACAAAAACTTCAGGTGTGAGCGGTCCCAGGCCGGCCCTTGAGGTCATTAAAAACTTGGCTGTGACCAAGCGGTCCCAGAGGCCGGCCCTTGAGGTCATCAAAAACTTGGCTGTGACCAAGCGGTCCCAGAGGCCGGGCCCTTGAGGTCATTCCAAAAACTAGGCTGCAGCCGAGCGGTCCCAGAAGCCGGATCCTTGAAGTCACAACTCAGGAGTTCAACCGTGACTAAGCAGACAACAAGGGTGCCTCCAAAAGGCTAAGGGCTAGAAGTCCCTGAAAAGGCTGAACGCTAAGTCCAAAAGGCTAAAAGGTCAAACGGAGTCGCCCGGCTTGAAGCAAAAAGTTAGGCGCTGGACGGCGCGCCGCAAAAAAAAAAAATAAAAAGAAGAGAGGAAAAAACGTGCGTACAGATAAGACACAAAAGGAACGTCCAAAGCTTTGAAGCGAAAAGGACTAAGTCTTATTCACAAAAAGGGATTCTCTGTACAAGTATAGCAAAAGACAGAAACAAAGTAAAAACACAAGGAAGCGGCATGTTAAGTGGGTGCCGCTCGGCCTCTTTCTCTCTGAGCCTCATGAGCTCCCGAAGATCCCGTCTGCTCCACCGGAACTGCCTCCTCAGGCGTAAGAGGTCCACCATCAGGCTCTGCCTAAGGAGGGCCAGGGAAAGGCCTACCCTCGACGCCGAACAAATCTTCCATGCTCAAGGCACCAGCATTCCTGGGATCAAGGACGGCCACAGGAAACCGCGGACGGATCAATCGCGCCACTCAGCGGCACATGCGAACACCGTCCCGGAACTTGCCGTCCAGCACGGGAGCCATCTCGGCAATCTGCACGGACGTCCTCAGCTTCTCCTCCAGGGAGAGAATCCGTTCCTGAAGGAGGCTCCGCCCGAGCCGCAAATCCTTGTTGGTAGCCTCAAGAGAAGCAATCTTCTCTTTTGCTCCAACTAACTCCGCCTCTGCCCGCTGTGCAGCTTCCCGAGCGGCATTCGAAGACCTCAATTCCAAACGGGACTGAGCGATCACTCCCACCAGCCCGTTGAGGCCGGCTATCAAACTCTGGAGCTGCCACAAGAAAATTCATCAAGGCATGAACAATGAAAGGCAAGGAAGGGAAGGAAGCGACAGGCTACCTCAGAAACAAGAGGATCATCCCCTGGGCCATACTCCACTTGGGACTTGGACTCCTGCGGGCCGCTCCTAAGCCCCGCGGGCGCCGTCCCAGTCACAGACTCATAGGCTAACAAAGCCACCTGAAGGCCCGCCTCGAAGCCAGCGCCCCTAAGAGACTTAGGCAACCGCTCGGGAGGATGAGCAATCCTTCCCGAGACGTCACCAGGCAAAGCAACGGGAGCGCCGGGGACAAAGTCATCACTGGGGGGCTGAATGTCCGAGGACCGCACACTCGGAAGGAGAACCTCTGCGGGTGTAACAGGCAGATTAGCAGTGGCAGTGAAGGCGAAGCCACCAGATCCCGAGGGCCCCGGAAGAGAGGCTCCAGTCCTCATCCTCTTAATCAGAGGAACGTCGTCATCATCGTCATCATCACAAGAGGTCTGGGACTCAGAAAGCTCTCTGTTCCGCTGAGCAGCTCTAGGAGGCCCGGACGAGATATTAGCAGTGGAAGTGAAGGCGAGACCCCCAGGTCTCGAAGACTCAGAAAGAGAGCCAGCTCCCGACCTAGTAGCAGCCACGTCATCGTCGCTCATATCAAAATCCTCGTCATCACTCGAGGCGCTCAGCAGTGGGTCCTCCAGTTCTCGAAGGAACTGGGCGAGGATCCTCGTCCCGCGGTAACCACTTGGCCTCTCTGAACTTGTCGGCGCCTAGCCAAATGTTACGCTTGTTCAAATGGAAGGACCACAGATTAGCCAGCACCAAGTCCGTACGTGTCTTCACTTCCTTCCGCTCCTCCCTGGAGGGGTCAGAGCAGTACTGGCTGGCCACATTCCCCCACGTATTGGGAATGGCCCAGTGTTCGTAAACGCCAAGGAAGAAGAACTTGTCCTTCCACCCCCTCGTGGAATCAGGATTGCCACCGCTTAGCGAAGAGAATTCCGGGCGGGGAGTCATCACGATCCACTCAGGGTTCTGCACAAAGCGGAACAGCACCTTGACCGTAAGAGGAGTCAAGAGCCTCTCATAACATCGGAAGAAGACACACAGGGACACCAGATACCTCATCGCATTCGGCTGAAGCCTGGCGAGAGGCACGCCAAGTGCCCTCATAATGTTGTATAGATCCATCGGAATAGAAAACCGCAGCCCGCCTTTAAGATGGGCCTCATAAACAGTGATAAAGCCGTCCGGCGGGTACGGCGCCCTATCGTGCGGCTCCGGGATCACCATAGCCATAGACTCAGGAATCTGGTATCGAGTCCGGATCTCCCTGAGCTTGTCAAGCGTCACCGTGGATGCAATGTTTCTAACTCCAGGCACCATGAAAGCTAAAGAAAGAAGGAGTAAACGAAGCTTGAACGAAGAAGGAAACGAAAAACAAGCGCGAAGGTGAAAAGACCAAAGGCAACGAAGGGTTTAAATAAACCCTAGAGTACGGAAAAGTGTACTCATTACCCTTGCCACACGTCGACAAGCCATTCGCCTCAAAAGTCTGGCGGTCTTTCCTTCCCAAGGCACCTGATCGCACGTCACATCAGCAGGATACGGCATTTAATGTTCCAACAGGAAGGTGAAACGGCGGCCCAAAAAAGGTCCGAGGACAACCACCTGTCAAAGTCAACGTAGAACTCGCCGCCAGGGCGCACGCTCTCGGACGACCGACCTCTCCAGCAGCCCGACAACTTCATGCCAAACGACCGGGAACCTCGGGTCCTTTGGCATGGGGGGCTATGTTGGGCCCCGGAGTGAAGGCCCATAAAAGCACGGCCTAAATAAGGAAGCCCAGAGACATTCTCACGAAGAGATCAGATGCCCCAAGCAAGGAAGCCCAATGACCGAGAGCCCAAGAAGTCTCGCTCTGCCCGGGCGGCCAAGAAGAATCTCTCGGACTTTCCCCCAGAGGGACCCACGAGAGCTGTTCTTCCTCACAAGCCCGTGAGCTTCAAGGGGACTTGTAACCAGACGAGAACCGCCCGGTCGTGGCTAGGAGCGCCAGCTGGCCTATTTCGTCGGTTTCCAAGAAAGCCTGCACCGACTGCCAGTCGCCGTATCAACAGAGCATGCCTAGTCAAATCAAGGCAGATCTTCAGACCCAGTACACCTGACACACTCAAAGGCTGCGGCAGCGCCGTCCGCATGCTACTCTCCACACGTCAGCCGCATTAATGGAGGCAGGTGGACCAGCTCCACAGCCGTCGGATGGACGCCACGTGTTCGCTCCTCAACGGCCCGACCTCCACTATAAATACACAGCAAGACCTCCTTTCTGAAGAGGTCCATCCAGAAACACACAAGGGAGCTTTCCAGACGTAACTCCAAGTCCTAAAGCTCCCATTTGGCACTCTCCCTCTCCATGCCTAACTCCTCCAAAACGTGTAAAAAGGGCTCCCAGAGAGCATAGCTTCCTTAGGAGATAAACACAAACAAGAGATAGGGAAGGGACTAACCCTCATAACTGTACTCTGTAAAATCTCCAACCCACATAGTGAAGCTCTTTTTTGTGCCCCGAGCCTAGTGATTTTTCCTCCCCATTCAAGAGGAGGTTTTCCACTTAAAACATCCGGTTTCAATCCTCACCTCGTGTCCAACACATCACTCACTTGTGTTGCCTGGTAACCACGCATCTCCACGAACGTCCCCCGAGAGATCCGTGGGGTGGTCAACATCCCGCATCTCTCGGCCATAGCAGTCATCCGGCAGGTGACCCTCACCATCTCCAACTCGGCCGCTTTCTAGCGAGTCCTTGTAAAAAACTTAACGCAATCTGAAAATAATTTTATCACTAATATGTATTTTTAATTTGTCACTAAATAATATATTCAATGGTAAATAATTATGTCACAAAAAATATATAATTTTATCTCTAAATTATATATTTTAATAGATAAAATTTTAACACAAATATTAAATTTATATTGATTAAAAATACACAAATGATATTCACATAATTAAATAAAATTATCTTACAATAATTTAAAAAAATTCTAATGCATTCTAACAAATTCATGAATAAATCTATACAATATTATTCTCCTAACCTTTAGAATCCACCGAGTGTTATCCATCTATATTATTTTATTTATTTAAGTAATCTAAAATTAAAAAATAATAATAATATTAGTGAAAAATTGCATGAACTGTAACACCACCAAGTCTTCTTTTGTCATCATGAGTATACGACTATCTCGATTATTTAAAATTGACACTTACTTTGATTTTTTCAATTTTTCAACACGTTCATTACCGTGCTATTCAACATATAGACAACTAGGATGAAAATTTACATATTGTAAAAATAGTACTACAATAAAAAAAACAAAATAAAAAAAGGTTATACATATTTTAATTTCTACTCCCGTGCCTCAAAATAATCTCAATCATTAGAACAATAAAAAAAAATCTAATATTTATAAAATCATAAAGAATCAATTGTTTTGATATTCTTTGAACTCTTAACATGGAAAAGAAAGCTCTTAAGCTCCTTGAAGCTCACTAAAGCTTGTGATCTCGTAATATATTGTCTAAATTTGATGACTTCACGGTTTGAACCACGGAAAACAGCAACCCTGCTAACAAATGAGTAAACAAGATATAAGGGTTAATGAATCAAAGACTGTAATTTCATTCAAACTTATCATTCACCTGTTTGATCGAACTTTTAAGAAAGATGATAGTTATTCCCAAAAAATTACAATTACTAGACAAGTGGGAACAACTAATACCAGGGATGGTCATATTTTTCATTCCCGAACTTCAGGAAATTGCAATCCCCAATTGGCTAGTGACGACCATAGATGTTGGCCGCCTCTGCCACTGATATCAAGAAATTGAATTAGAATGCTGCAATTCCATTCTCGCTTCATTCCAACCAGGGAATTATAACTCATCTGTTTCTTTAGAACAATTAATGTAAATATTTGTTGATATGTATCGGTATTAAAACCCCTTAATATCCATATTTTTTAATATCATAACATTACGATATGTTTCCATATCGACGATATGCCATAATATATAGGTTGATTTTTAGTAGACATATCAGCAAATATAATAATATATTAATCTATATGCCTCTATCAACTTATGATTTTTTTCCTTCTGATATATTCGATACTAATATAATCACAGCCAATATCAATACTCACATCCATAGTTGAAACCTTATTTGCATCGAACTACAATTACTAGAGAAACTACAACAAAAAGTACCAGAGGCAATAGTGGCATTTTTCATTTCAAAACTTCTCGGAAACACAATTCTCAATAGGTGGCCAACACTTAGAATTCCATTTCTTATCTTATTTATAATAACTCTCTTTCCTATGTTATGCTTACCTATTTCCACCTTACTCAGTCATTTTATCAATCAAATCTACCATAAATGCTATTGTCATACCTTTTCGGCATTGTCAGTATGATGGCTCGGGGTGGCATGAGACAGGCCATTACTGGGGATTGCTTGACCCCTCTTTTGGAATTCGAAGTTTTACTACTCAATACTTCTGCCCGAGGAGCTGACCTCTTTTTGATAGTTGGCTTGTCTAAATTTTTCGAGACATTTGCCACAATGCCGACCTTTTGAACCCCATGAAGTTTTACGGGCCTCCCAACTCCAAATTCAGTGTTTGAGGCCGGCCTTGGCTTCGGAATTGCCCCTGGTTTCTTCATCTGTTGAGCCTTGTTATCCTTGGAGTGGACCGTTTCCAAAATTGAAGTTGCTGTTTTGGCTTCAGAACATCATCTTTCTTAACCGCAGGTGGTTTTTTTCTTCTACCTTCATTGCTCTTGTTGAATTCCCCACCGTTACGAGGATCTGAAACAACAATCCCCGTCAACAATCGTCATTCTTAAAAGTGGGGAATCCGAACAAAGAACTGAACAGAAAAGACTGCATGAATAATAAAAGCATAAAGGGTGGAGAGTTCCACTCACTTCCATAATCATCCATCCCATCGAAGAACTACAAGAAATGCAGACAAAAACACAAAGACAATGAAAAAGAAACAAATCAGTCTCCAACCATCAACTACAGCTTCAGCCAACTCAATTTCCAACAACAAGGCATGAGAAAAGTTGATATACATGTGCAAGCTCGATACTGTGTCACAAAGAACGCCCTTCCTCCAATGGGGGAGAAGGAAGCCCTCTTCATCAACGAAAGACGGGTTTAAAGAATCAGGGGTACCTTCAGCACAAACTAAAATTCGAAAACCATGATTCAGTTTCCAAAATCAGTTGCATATAAAAGCAAGATCAGAAGTGCAAATTTCTCTCTACAATAGATACTACCAAGAGTAAAGAAACAAAATCCTACTCGCAATTTCCTCTGTGGCTTTCACCCATTCATCTACTATATATAGCCTTCCATCCTCTGGCACCCACAAACAAAAAAGATGTTACGTACTCGTCATTATACTCTCCGAAACTCACTCACTGAATGTACGGGACCCAATAAATCACCCGTGGCAGGGGCAGTAATTGCAGCTACAGGGACCCCGACAATTTTCTTCAGTTATACATCACATTATACATGTTATGCTAAATTAGTAGGTTGTTAGTATATTGTTCAGTTATTAGTTATTTTGGTTGTGCACGGTTACTGTGCGGTCTACTTTGCCACATATATTCTGTCATTACACTCTCCAAAACTCACTCACTGAATGTATAGGATCCAATAAATCACCCGTGACAGGGACAGTAATTGCGGCTACAAGGACCCCGACGATTTTCTTCAGTTATACGTCACATTATACATGTTATGCTAAATCAGTGGGCTGTTAGTATCTTGTTCTGTTATTAGTTGTTTTGGTTGTGCACGGTTACCGTGCGGTCTACTTTGCCACATATATTCTGTCATTGAGTAATAGGAAAGGAAGAAATATTTTTCCCTTTTTCCCACCGATTCTCTCTCTCTCTCTTTCTCTCATTCTATTTCTCTCCCTCTCTTGCTCTCTTCTCTCTGTTTTCCCTCGACTTCTCTGCCAAAACTCCCCTTGCCGCAACAATCTTCACTCTGTGCCTGCGATTACCCGACCCAACGATAGAGCACGTATCAAATGGTGCTTCATTGAGACTAAAGCGGAAGAGGTCGAAGGACGAGCACTCGACACACTCGAAGCGGCCATCGCCGAACTAGCCAACACGATAAAGGACCTCCGACAGGCTACCGATAGATTTAGCGCCACCATGTCTACTGTGGTTTCAATCATAGCACAAATCCGGTCATCCATCACGGAAATCAGCCAATCACTCCACAGATTCGAGCAATACCCCAACCGGTCAGTGAATTTTTCGACTTCTGTGGTTTCTTCTACTATTACTTCCCATCTTTCGGTCCCAATTGCTCCATAGCTTACTTTTTCCAAAGCTGCATTTCCTTCCTCTGTTACTGTTCATCCTCCACCACTACTTCTGCAATCGCAAAAGCAAATGCCAACCCACGCCTCACCCAACAAGCGACCATCACCACCAAGTGCCACAATCGATCTTCAGCTTTACCTTCACCAACCCGAAATCACTTCCTTCGCTGGTTCCGTACCACCACATGTAACTCAACTCGCTACTTCAGTTCCTACCATAGAACAAAATTAGCGCTCCTGTACAACAGGCTTCGACCGACCATCCTTGCCGTCCAAAATTTTCCCATCGCGTCCACCCTTCCCTTAGATTATAATTCCGTTCTCTCATCTTCGTCTGCCTCCTCCAGAAATTCCATATTTCTGGTCGAAGGCATTCAAGGCGTTAGAAGAACCGAACGACAACACACATCAGAAACTCGAGTCACCACAAATACCTCCACTAAAACACAAATTCCACAATCCCTAAATGAAATCCTACCCACATTACACCAAATCGAACAACCCGGACCGTCCGCAATTTTCCCAGTTCTTCCCACTCCGTCACCGATAACGACTTGCGTCGCTTATATTTTAGCCCAATTTTCTCCAACCTCATCCGCCTTGCTTCACGCATCCACTGATAGCCAAATCACCTCCCATCTTCATTTGGCCAAGCCCATCATTCCGTTGTTCTCTGCCACAATTTTTAGTCTCGCTGGAGTGGAGCCAGTGACAGCACACAAGGACAGAACTGTGGCTTTATGGGACTTGTCCAGCGCTGTTGTAATTTCAGGAGACGACCCGGGAAGAACTCGTGCCATTGCTCCTGGCCAACCAGAGCAGGATATGGACAGATCTGTGAGTATTTTACTCTTAACCACCGACTTGACCCAAGTGGGACAACCGAAATTTCAAGCTATGGTGTTTACTTTCCGTAATCACCCTAGCCGGCAATTTCACTTGCATGACTGGAATAATAGTCAAGCAAAATCAGTAATCACTCATGTAGCTCTTCCAAATGGTGCAAGACCAGCGACAGCAAAAAGGCATGGAACCTGCTGCTTGAATCAATTGTTTGCTATTGAGGAAATCCTGTTGGAACAGTTGCTGCTAATGATTGGAGCTCTACTAGTATTCTGAATTATGATCAGAGTTGGGAGAAAACCATGGGTTGCCATAGCACAGGACAGGGCTCGATGCCTGCCAGTTTAAAGGGCTACAGTTGCACTCCACTGGTTTTTCAAAACATTGTAAGTGGGTTTAGATCATCTGTATGGACAGCTGTTTCCTACCAGCTGAACGACGTGCAGAAGTTGTCCCCTTCAGCATTCCAGTTTGTTTTCTCAATAGCATTTTTCTTGTGGAGCATAAAACAAATATATGGCATTTTTTTAGTCTGTATACCAATAAGAGGATCTGCAATGCTAGATAATGCAATGATTGCTAAAGCAGGTAGATTTGAGAGGACTAAAGTTGCTGGAGACCCTCAGTCAAAATCGTGGTTGGCCAGGGCTTTTGGAGGAGTCTGCAGGGGTTTCTTTGGAGGCTATGCGCCAAGTAACTTACAGATAGATACAATATTTCTGCTCTTTGCTGTACTCTCATATTTACAACTAATATCATGTGGTTTTTTTGAGGAGAATCCTGTAAGCACTAAGGTTTCAGCTGAGGTTTCTGATTTGACAAGCTACCAATTCCAGAATGGAAGCAGCAATTCAGTTTACGAAGATAATTTCTCAGTTGATGAACTTAAAATTGGCACCTTAGGGAGAAAGAAGAGCTTGAAGAGCAGCGAAAAACCAACAGCCATCTCTCAGGGTCAAGGAAAAGATGGCTCTTACTTGTTACACTGGTTCCAGTCATTGAAGGTGGCTATGCATAGTTTGTTCCATGCTTTCAGACAGCCAATTATTTTGAGACCTATGGCTTGGTTTTTCCCGGGCAACATATCACCAAGCTTTTCTCTCGTTCAACCTTGAGGATAAAGTTGTTTTGATGACAGCAACAATGTTACGTACTCATCGTTACACTCTTCGAAACTCACTCACTAAATGTACGGGACCCAATAAATCACCCGTGGCAAGGGCAGTAATTGCGGCTACAAGGACCCCGACAATTTTCTTCAGTTATACATTACATTATACATGTTATGCTAAATTAGTGGGTTTTTAGTATCTTGTTCTGTTATTAGTTGTTTTGGTGGTATACGGTTATCGTGCGGTCTACTTTGCCACATATATTCTGTCATTGAGTAACAAGAAAGGAAGAAATATTTTCCCATTTTTCCCACTGATTCTCTCTCTCTCTCTCTCTTCGTTCTGTTTCTCTCCCTCTCGATCTCTCTTTCTCTCTCTCTCCCTCTCTCACTCTCTTCTCTCTGTTTTCCCTTGACTTCTTTGCCAGAACTCCCCTCGCCGCAGTAATCGTCACTCTGCGCCTGCGATTACCAGACCCAGCCATGGAGAACGCATCAAAGGAAGACAAAATCATTAAGGAATATGAATGCAAAACAGCAGAACTTACTTTCATACATCTAAAGTAATGCTTTTTTTCATGGACATCTCAAGGAAGAAACTTCGTTTCAAAACTTTGTGGTCATAGAGACAAGAATACAAATGCCATTAAGAACATACAAACAGGGTAATTCAATTTGCATCTTAACAAAATGAAGCATCGCTATGGCAAGCAAGTGCATATAATGCTATAAAAGGAATCCGATTAGCATCCAATTGTTAGATATCTTCATCAATATCATCAGATAACACAGCAAACAATACTGGCACATTGATTTCTTATTATTAAATCCAAGTGATAGCCCAGTTAAGGACAGTTTAACATATGCAAATATGGTAGGAAGAATATACAAATATAACATGTTGAAAGGAATATCAGTTGTGGGAAGGGGACAAAGATGGGAGGAAGCTATGTATCATACTAAATTATGGAACTGCATTGGGACGACAAGGAGTTGCTTACTTGATTATTTCACGAGCAAGACGATGAATCTGCTGTGAACCATGTCTTCGAAGATCGTTAACGACCTTCCCAATCTCCGTTGCCTAAAAATGCAATTTTATCATTCTGAGAACTCTTTCACCACATATTTTGAGATCTTCATTTTTTTCAAACAGGCAACCTCTATCTGCTATATCCAGCCAGATGGAGAAGAAAAATGCAAATGCCTACTTGAAAAACTTGCCACAGCTAATCCATGGCCAAACCCATAGTGGTGCAGGCCCTTCAAGCTCAAGAATCCAATGAGAAAATGGCCGGTCTATCACTTTCAATGTGAGTACAGATGCACAGGGAAGAACCTGTAACACCAAACACAGAGCTTCCAGAAAAGAATGAAATTATTTTGCATAGCTAACATATGATTACAAACAAAATCAATCTCAAGTCTATGAAGCACAGAAAGCAGGGTAACCTTTTCGAAGAAAAAGAAAAAAAAATGGAAACAATTCTTGTTTAACATCTTTCATGAGTCCATAAAAATTTCAACTGAATGTGTATGGCCTATAATTCCTAGAACTTTTTTATTTTAATAAATTATGTCATTATAATTTTGTAAATCGAAAATGTACAGGATTCATTTCTAGCGTGTCATTAGTATATGATAGAATTACCCATAGAAAAAAGAATTAGGCCCCATTTTAGTGTCTTTAGCATCATCAATATGATACACATATTCTATATGATCAATAATGATATGTCGCCCTAGAAGAGGTGTTTGTGCTTCCCAGCCCTTTGATATTTAGATTTGAGAACCAAAATCAGTATTCATCAGTATCATTCAGGCGTCCATACATGGAGGGCTAATCCATTCTGATACCCACAAATAATTAGGTGGACTACTCAAAATTTGATGCTATACATGATAGGCGGAATAAGTTTTATTCACTATCCATCCAAGTTGTAGTCAACATCATATCCATCACAACAACCACCACCAAACACTCACTTCCCCCTAACGGTCACCGCCTCCTCACGCAACTAACATCTCTGGCCAGATTCCACTCTATCGTTCCCCCAAACTTTGCAAATCACCACCTATATACCCCAGCTTTCCACCACCAACACCTTTTACCTCCCTTACTAACTAATTACACACCACCACAACGTCCCGGCAATGATTTCCCACCACCCTTACCAACTTCAGGGGTCACCACCACCACCGCAAACCAGCTATCCAACTACCAGTACAGTAATTGAACTTTCAAGACCACCTACATCAAGATCAGCATGCCCTTGGTGAACCATAACCCATAATCAGATATTTTGTGCATAATTGTATGTTTTCTCCCATACAAATTCTGCTTCCACTAAACCAACCAATGTTAGGTAGGCAATTTCATCCCATGCGGGTTCATGATCGAACCAAACATGGGGGTATCTCGATTTGTAATCCCATTCCACTTAATCAGTCGACTACTGATTATACGCACCATAGCAAGGTTATAATCAGTAAATTAGCATGAGTAATAGTGGGATCTAAAGTAATATAATATCCCCTAACCAGATGGTTTCAGAAGTCTTCTGCTAGTCTTCATACCATATTTGACTCAAGGTCACATGATCAAAGTTATATGAAAAAAATATATTGGGGATGAACATGATCTTGTTATTAACAGAAAAATTCTGTTGAAATATGGCTCAAAATATAATGAAGTGTATCAAATGCATTAAAGTACAGCTTAAGCTATAAAAAACTTAAATTACTTTGGCTCGTAGTCGAGCTAAAAAGTCCAACATCAAATCTGTGGAGCATGGAAAGAGGAGGAAGGGCATGAAGATTAGATTATCTTTGTCCTTCAAAACTTATTGCAAATTTAGCTAAGTCCAATTTAGAAGCTCATAAAAGACTAAAACGGTAAATGTCAAGATACCTCGCCAAAAAATATTTTGACAAAGCACTTAAAAGTGGATTATTATGAAACTCAACAGACTTCCTGGCCTACTGGTCCAAACAGCAGTCACCAGGATTGATTGGCTATTCTATCAAAAACTAGGAGCATCTGTTTTAGAAAAGGAGTCAACCCCTTAGCCACTATTTTTTTTTTTAATTTCAGTTCAAAATAAATACTTTCTGTAATCGCACAAATATTGTATCTTTAGAAATAAAGTCCCTCATTAATATTATCAACTATATAGTCTATTGATATGCTTTAAATACTTCAAAGTTTTGAAGTGCCATGAAATATTAAACTAGCATAGCCCTAGATTCTTCCCATGCCACTCCAGTCTACATTCTGTGATACGTACAAGTCAAATTTGAAGCTTGTTTATGACCCAGCCAAGATCATCGAAGCAGAATAGATTGAAGAATGTTCCTCAAGCTTGAAGCACGAAGTGAAGGTCATAACCAAACTACATGCAACAAAATCCAGGAAGCATAATAGCTGGAAGAATGTTCCTCAGGCTAGAAGCACGAAGTGAAAGGTCATAAACGATCTATATGCGACAAAATCCAGCAAGTAACTATATCATATGTTGCACATAAGTACCTACGTTGATACAAACAACCCAACGCTACATGGGTAAGGGTACGAGTGTCAAACACTGCAAAAATGATGCTGACAGTTTGCTTGGCACCACACCCAAGTGTGCGAAACAAACCTCCATTTCACGGGGTGAAGAATAAATACCATTCAAATCTGTCTGATACATATTAATCACTGACTAGTTTACAACTCCCATCCTATAAAATATAAATTTCAATGCTAATACTTTCAAGAACAAATCAGAAGCCGTCACACAGCAAATCTAAAAAACACGAAGCATAACATGGAAACAAATTCATTACTAATCATCTGAGTAATCAACAAGAAAACCATTTCCAAACATAATTAACAATTCACTCACAAAAATCTGTAAAACGATGCTTTGGCAAGTGAAGAAACTTAGCATACGCCTGCATCCCATCCTCTATTTTGTGCAATTACAAAACCAATGGGGGTTTGGTAACAATTCTTGCAAACAATTCCAAGACCATACAAAAGCACTCCCAAAATGAAAAGCTAAATCACCAATTAGCAAACAAATACAAAATCATCAAATTAAAAACACTAACCAGATCCTCTAGGAAGAAAGTCATTACCAACTATACTCTCAAGAACTGAAGACTTTCTAGAACTCTGCAAACAATCAACCACAAAAAATTTCAACTACTTCACAACTCAATCGTTACTAGTTCACCTAAGAAAGAATATTCGAAACAAGGTGAGAAAAGAAAAGGCACTTACCTGGACGCCAACGACGGCGACGGAAGGGGGGGCTTCCCAGAGAGAAGAGAAGATATTGTCGTACTCGTCCCCTCCATAGACACTAACAATGGTACAAGCCCTTTGAATTCTATTGACAACCCTATCACGCTCTCCATCGTCGCCATCTCTCTTGTCCTTTCTCTCTCTTTATAGTTGAAATTGATGTGTAAATATTTGAAAGAATAAACAAATATAAATTGATCCAAGTTCACTTCCCCAATTGAATGCATAACTTTCTAAACTCTGAATCCCCGACATCATGTCTGATTGATGAGTGTGCTATAAATGGGAATAAGGTCTCTAAAAAGGATGATAAATGGATACATGACAATAGAAGGGTTCAAGGTTTTGTCGCTGGTGGTTTAACATTTCTACCATATTCGATCCTCCAAATTCATATCTCCTCCACCTTGCATATGAAGATTAGAGAATGTAGAAGATTTAACTCGTATATTCTGCATGTGAGTGTTGTATTTTAATATAATACATAAAAATATCAAAAGTAAGAGAGTTGTTATATATTAAAAATATCTATACAAATAATAATAAGTTTTGATCTTATAGAAATAGAGATACTGTAAATGACATTATTAGATTTTAAAAATACTATTTCAGAGCTGTACAATACAAATCAAAAGAAAAAATACGTCGATATTTTTTTATCAGTATAAACAACACAAGAACAACAATTAGTTTTTATTTTCACTGTATAAATATAGAAAATATATATACAAATAACAATCAGTTTCGATCTCACAGAAATAGAGGAAATATAAATGACTTCTTAGAATTTAAGAATACGATTTGAGAGCAGATCTATACAGTATTAAATCGAAGCAAAAATACGTTTATATTTTAGAGGAACATATGCAACACAAGAACAAAAATGAAAATATATACCTAGAACATTTGTTTGTAAAATAGCTTAAAATGAAACACCACGAACTTGCACAATTGATTTTCTATTAGATAATGGAGAAATTTATCGATTGTAAACAAAAAAAAGTCTATTAAACGCGCAAAATTGAAAAATACAATATTCGTTTTCAGTGCTTTGCTCAAGTGGTTTAGGGCAGGAAGGAGAGAGAGGGGGGCTCGAGATGATGAGTACTTCCGATATACGTTTTTATAAATATTTAATTTATAAATATTTAATAAATAATTTATAAATTATTTATAATTTATTGAAAGATATAATTTTTTAAAATAATGATTTAATAAATAATTTTTAAAATTTTTTTAAAAATTTAAGATTAGGATATATTTTTTATAATTAGTGACAATGTATTTTTGTCACTTTTATTTTTATTGTTTAATATTAATTATTTTATTTTTTTTAAATTTATATTTATTTAATTTTAAAATTTTAGTGATAAAAATATATTTTTATCACTAAATTTATATATTAAATAATAATAATAATAATAATAATATATTTATCATTAATTTTTTATCACTAAAAATCTTTTCTTTTTTTTTTTTTTTCCTCACCAAGGGCCTAGAACTTCATTGCTAACCATCTTGCCACTCCTGTCTGTCGAGCATTCTTCTGTGAGCGTAAGGGCTTTTCTCGTGGTTGCTGCATCTTTCATGAACGCTGTTGCTGGTCCCTCAAGGGCCGCCACACTGGAGTCACTCGAAGGCGCCTTCCATTCAAGCAGTTCGGTCCGTCATGAAGTCATGCATGGTCACCTTCCGTCATGAGTCCTTCGGAATTTCGTTGGAATATTAGGTCATGGTTCCTGAGCCTGAGCACCGCGCCCACGCCTTGTCGAGGGATTCACTAACGTATATGAAGTGGCCCTCAAGAACGGGGTCAGGTTTCCCCTCTTTTATGAGCTTTTCGATATTCTAAACGCCGAGATCATCCTGGTTGCGTGTTTTTCAACCGATCACGGTGACGTTTGTGCTGGTCCTCTATGTCTTCTTTCGATTGAAGAAGGTGTAGCGAACTCCTGTCATCTTTCAAGCAGTCTTCCCTACCTCCAAGGGCTAATCCCACTAGTTCTACATCAGCCCGCGGCCTGGTGTTGGATTGGCAGGCGTATCCAGAGTCGGTTAAGGGCTGGATGGATAGGTTCTTTTCTCTTAGGAACCTTACTGGATGACGTCTCCCTTTGGGGCCACTTCTGATGAACGCCTAATACTGAGGCCAGCCAAACGCAGCTACTTTGGATGGGATCCGGGGGGCATCCTTCTCCCTTGTGGAGAAAGACCGTCCTTCTCCTCATCTAAACTGTCGGATGTAAAATCCGACGGCCCACATATTTTGAATGGATGATATAACATGAGCCGTTCGATTTTAAATTTAATCATCCAAAATACGTAACCGTCGAATTTTACATCCGACGGCCCAAATTAAGAGAAGGATGGCCCTTCTCCACAGGGGAGAAGGACGCCCCCTCAATCCGGATGGATGTGATCCGTCGTGAGCTTGACTTGATTCGGAAGAACCAATTGCAAGTCTCACATCGGGGAGCCTACCCAAAGTGGGATGGCTTATTACTCGGGGGGAGTCTCTCCTTTAAGCAAATCTTTTAGGATGAGCTCTCCCGCCGGGTAGATGCTCGCAACTCTAACACTAGAGGAAGGGCTTATCGTGCCTTCAGAAAGGGCTCTCTGTAAAGGGATTGACTGAAAAAATCGAGTGAAACGTTGAACAATAAAAGCCACTGTGACTGCCCGTCGCAACTCTAATGCTCCAGAAGAGCTGCTCATAAGTATAAGGGGCTCTCCCCCTTCAAGGTACCTTTTGAGAGGCAAATTCTTCCCAACGGCCTGTGCTCGCTACAGAACCCAATGTACCATACCGAGACAACCCAGCTTGACTTCAGTCCAAGTTGCGGGCGCTGCAAGCGGAGACGTCAAGCTCCGCAACTTCGAGGAAGAGGCTCTGCAGCTGAGGGAAGAAGTCTTGAGGCGGAGCAAGGAGGTCATCCCCATGTCGTTCCAGTGCAACTCTGCTATTGTCGAGGATCATTGGTGGTAGGAAGAGGATGTGAAAAAGTTGATCCGGCTTCGTTCTATGATGATGACTTTGGAGGGTGATATTTAGAACAGGTCTACAAAGCTTCTCGAGGCTGAGGAGCCCAGCAAAGTCGAGCAGGATCTACTTGACTCCTTACAGGCTGAGGCCGAGCCTCCTCGGACATCGTCAAAGGGCTAGGACCGGATGCTTTGAGACACTAAGGCTGACCTCCGAGGGCAGATGGAGTAGTTCATGCACTCTTAGGAGTATCAGACCACTCCGTTGGATCAGCGTGCCTTCAGCTTCCATGAGTGTGGTGAGAGCTTTCTTGACGGGCGTCTCCAGAGTTCCTGGTGGGGTATCTTCACCCAAACAATGTCAGGGTATCCGAGATAGTTCTGTATCCTAGCGTCGAGTCTGGCACCAAAGGCAAGGAGCCTTGGCGGGATCTGTTTGGGAACAGGGAATCCTGCTAAGCAGGACCTTGCTTCTTTATTTTTAAACATTGGATTGAAAAAAAATTTAATTGTTAAAATTTAAATTTTATATAATAATATTTAAATAAATATTTTTAAAAAAAATAATTTTAATTTTTAGCTTAATATTTAATAAATATTAATATTATAAAAAAATTTTAAAAAATATAATTATATTTTATATTTTTTTTAATCTTAGTCATTGAATTTTAATCCAATAGCTATAAGTGAAGAAGCAGGATCCCCAAATCCGATCTGGTTGGCTCCCCAAGAAGGATGGACATGTACTTTCTTTAAGCTGATGAGCAGAAACGCAGCCCTCTTCCCTTTTAGTTGAGAGTTTTCCGCTGTGGAATTGTTGCGGGAGTCCCTAGTTGTCTTATGTTACATTGTTTGCCTCCTTTATCCCATCACAAATTGGCCTGTCATTCATAGGCCCGACCCTCTTAATACCCATGACGTGGCCACTCGTTGCGTTCATAATCAAAGTTGGGAGTGCCAATTCGGCTTTTCAAGATATACGGAACCTGTAAGTTTGACGCTTGATCTAACGCCACGTATAGTTGATGCAATAGCTGGGGTTCGTTGGCTTGGTCACTCCGCAGCTGATTGGGTGCCTCCACTTCTTGCCTTCTATGAAGGTTTTGTGGTTTCCATTATGGGCAATTATGTCTTTGTTGGCTCTCCTTCGTCCCTAACCTTAGAACTCCGAGGACTTTTGGACGTGGATATATCTTCCCCATAGGACTCTCCTCCGGCATTGAGCCACCGCAAGGCAGATACATCTTTCTGTGCAACTCTTGTCACTAATATCTAAAATATATTACAAGCTACCCCGATCATTATGAATAAATATCATATCTCAAAATCCTCAAATCGATAAAGACATTTATTATCATTTCATTAGCATAAAATTGAAGAATATACTGTAATTGTACACCAAAAAAATATATATGTCTTGAAGAACAATAAATCATAACTTGAATATGCAATAAGTCATATAAAATTATGATGCAAGTACAACATAAATATAACAAATGATAACATGCTCAAAAATAATAACAAATATATACAAGGATATAATAATCGGCAACTAGGAGGAAGAGGACCCAAGATTTCTATATACGATGAAAGGAAACCAAATCTATAATTTTCAACACAATTGAGGCCATAAAACTCTGTGAGAATTTCAAAAATAAAAATCTCCATAGATCTTAATCACCATCGCAACCAAATGCTAATGTATTGATGCTCTCGCCTAGTTGGATAAATTGACACGAGATTAATTGCAATCTAAAATCGTGCATACAATCATCTCGACCAAGTCCTTGTGGTATGACCATGCCTAGATTTAATACTACTCGCCGATATCCTCTGATATCATAATACAATGTTTATATGGTATAATCATCTCACTACAAACCACGATGTCAAAATCCATCGAGACACTAAAATCAATGTTAAAAAATTCTAGATTATACCATGATATTATAGGTTCAATATTTATTAATATTGTAATTTTTTATATAATCCTCTATCTTAATCATAACCACAAATTAAATGAAGTACTTTCTCTTTCATTATCCTTGATAGTTCTTCTCTTGTTGTTCTTTCATATCTAATAATGAGGAATCATAATTTTATTATAGAATAATACTATTGACTTACTAGAATAATTTTTATGTGAAAATTGTCTAAGATAGGTGCAGCATTTGAATGATGTTCGGGCTAAGTTTTTGAACATTATTCAAACGTTAGGCCATGCTTCTATTATATATCTATTGTTTATGTAATTTAAAAATTTTATGCAAATTACATCTTAATGTTATGTTTGTTTTATATCTATTAAATGGTAATATAGTCTTATATAAATACGTACAAATGTAGATTTGAAACTATTAATTTATGTTTAGTTTCGGAATGTCATGTGAGGCAGCATTTAAATGTTAGACAATGTTGGACATGTTTTTATGGATTTGAAGGATCCAATTAATTTCATGATGATAAAATATATTTTTTTCAATAGTATAATGTGTAGTAGACTATTAAATTATAGTACAGACTCGAATTCATATTATATGAGCATATATTCTTTATTTTATGTGGCAAAATAGCTTGCAAATTAGACATTTAAATGTCATTTGAGGTAATGTTCAAACGCAGTGTAGTAACTTGAAAATTTTCATAGATCCATGATATCCGGATCAATTTTTTTAGGGATAATTGTAGAATAAGTTTCTAGAAGCCTTAGTGGTATAAATAACAATATGATTGATGATTAGATTCATTTTCATAAAAATTTAGGCTAGGCGTGGGATGGTGGATAAGCTACCATTCAAATGCTAGATAGATAGATTTGATATTATAGCTTAAATAGTATATATTGAGACGTAGAATTGTGATTCAAATTTGATGCTAAGATTAGAGAATATTTGTGAGCCTTGTGAGAGGTGACAACATGGGGTACCTAGGTATTCATATTAATTCCTTGATTTTCTTGTTATCTTGATTTGTTTTCTTTATTCTTTGATTCACATGAATATATTTCTTGACATTATATGAACAAGTAAAGAAGATATGAAAACTATAAAATATTTGGATAAAAAAGGGTTTGTAAAACATTAGAATAGTTTATATATTTTCAATACCTAATCTATTTTTTATGGTTGATGTCAATTGATTTTGAAATGAAATGCCTATAATCTTATAATCATTATATCGTATGATATTTGATATATCACGGTAAAGAAAATCATAGTTAGTGTGTTGCATAGAATAGGTACAACCTTTGGACAAATTATAGAGATAGTTACATACCATAGATGTCGGGGACCTCATGAAAAATACCTAACTGATGAAGATGTAAATATATTGACATTTGGTTCACATTTAAAGAATAAAATCCATGAGGATTGTTATTATCTTGAATAGCAGTAACCTTATATTAAATTGGATTTTCAAAAAATTCAATGGAGGACCTTATGTAAGGCCCAAGATTTTCTCGATTAAACAAATCATAATTAATCGATGTTAAAAAACACAGAGAAATTTAGATTGAAGAAACCGACATTCGAAAACTACTAAATATTGAATTTTGATTTGGAGATTTTCACCTGCCTAAGGATTTTGGTAAAATTCTAGATTCATTATGTTGATTACGTTATAAACCCGAAAACCAGAGGTTCATCTCTGGACCCAATGGTAATACAAAAATTTATCCAATGGACACGATCAACAATTGATCCAATTATGGTCAATCAAAAGACAACTTGGCCATCGAAATTCCAGCCGGTTATTAACTAAATTAATTACGATTAATAAAAAGATAACCCAGCTACCTAATTTTCACTTAATTAGTAGCTGAATTCACCCTAACTGATTAAATATAGCCCAAATCAAATTAATTAAGTAAAATTCAATAGATTTTGGAACCCCACACACGGGCAGCATGCCGTGTCACACTTGGCAGCCCAAAATTAAGCTGAATTTTCAAGAATTTAGCAAGAAATAGGGCCCACGACAGCATTATATGCTTCCCTGAAATTCAATAGGAAATCAGCACAATTTAGCAAATAAAAAGTCCCACGGCAGCAGTAGGATTCAGCAATACTTCAGCAAATTAAAAGGGGTCCATGACAGCTGAATTGCCAAATATATAAGTAAAAGTTCAGCAACATTCCATTTCAATAATTTAATAGAAAAATCAGCACACACGCAAGGCACAAGTCGGCAGCAGCTTCACCCATACTTGGCCAAAAATTTGGAAGAATAAAAGCAGTTTACAGTTGCTCACCTCAGCCGATGAACCAACAGCCTTCCACGGCAGCACCACTTTCTAGAAGAAAAGGTAGAAAATCAGTAGTAATATATGGGAGGAAAGCGTATAACACTGAGCCAAATTTTGAGGACAAATATAAGGTAGCTCACGGCTGCTTACTTCACACTGAGGCAGCTTATCATTAAGGGAGAGAAGCTGCAACACGGCAGCTGATCTCCACGGCTGCTGAAGCAAAGCTGTAACATGGCAGCTGCAGCTAGCAGCAGCTCCAAACCTCAACAACACAGCCTCAAACCTCAGCAGGCATAAGCAGCCTGTATCACCAAAATTTAGTAGCCAACCACAGCTCTCCACTAGGCAAAATGTTAAGCTAACAAACAGCAAAATCAGCATGAGTCATAGCTGATTTAAGGGACACTCGGCTGGTTGAGGGATAAGGATTCAAGGCCTTGGTGAATCAGCTTAACCTTTGAAAATTATAAGAGACACGTGAGAGAAGGAAAGGAAGAAGAGAAGGGAAGGAAATTGTGAGAGAAATGTTGGTAGGTAACGGGCGGCCTACCTGCCAAATTACAGGAATAGTTTTTCACCTGTTGGTCAGAATGGACGGCCAACTAATATGACACAATGAGCACTGTGAAGTAGAGAATAGAGAAGAGAAATGAACACCGAATTTTTACATGGAAAACGCTTATGAATTAAGGAAAAAACCACGGTACACTAAATCCACTAAGAATCACTAAAAATGAGAAGGTTACAGGAGGCGAAAATAAGAATAGAGTAAAGTAATCAAGATTCTCACACTTATTTCTCTCACAGCTCTCTTTCTTTTCTTTCTCTCCTCTGTTATACTCTCACTCAATTTTGGACGGTGTCTTCTCCTTTTTTTTTTTACTTGCTATGTGCCAAGTGTACACACGCCCATCACCATAGCTCAGTGGTTGGTGCTCAACTTCCAAAGCCCGCTTGCATGTGCATGCCTGGCCCTGCAGTAGGCGGCGCGTGTCTGCTTCTGCAGGCTGATCAGTCTTTGGAGTCCCGATAATGACTTCCACCAACCACCCAGAAAAGTAGGTCAACTGTACACTTTTTGGGTATGACAGTCTTTCAGAATTCCCAAATATGACATGTCAACTCTGTTATCCATAGCTTCACTTTAGCCAGTCAACCACATCGTTGACCGGTCGAAGTAGCCCGTCCCGCTCCTCCAGACGACTCACAACTTATGACGGTCAATATATTGACCGGAAGAGTTGACTCCGGTCAAAATTTCTTCCTCTCAGCACATTCGTGCTCTGATCAAGTCCTACAGACTTCTATACGGGAGTGATCCCAACAAACTTTTCCTCACAACTGTGATGAAGTTAAGTCCCTTATCCCGGCCAACCTGCACCGTGCTTCATTATTCCCTTTTGGTAGAATCCTTGTCATCATGTCTGTCCCGTTTTCTTCAGTGTTGACCTTATCCATCGACAGTAAACTATCCTCAAGTATATCTCTTACCCAGTGATATCGCACATCAATGTGCTTTGATTTGGAATGAAATAAGGAGTTCTTGCATAAATGAATGACACTCTCGCTATCATAGAGTATCACATATCTCTCCTATTTAATGCCCAACTCTTAAACGAACTCCTTTATCCATACCATTTCCTTCCAGGCCTCCGTCACTGCGATATACTCCGCTTCAGTAGTGGATAGGACCACACACTTCTGCAACTTGGACTGCCAAGAGACTGCACCCCCAGTAAATTTCACCAAGTAACCTGAAGTAGACTTGCGCGAATCTACGTCGCCGGCCATATCAACATCCAAGTAGCCCACCAGTTAGGGCTCATCGCTTCCAAGACACAGGCACCTTTTGGAAGTTCCTCGGATGTACCTCAGAATCCACTTCACTGCAGACCAGTATCCCTTCCTCGGATTGGAAAGAAACTGGCTAACTGTTCCAACAGTATGAGCTATATCCGGTCTAGTGCACACTGAGACATACATCAGACTTTCCACAGTTGAGGAGTACGACACACCTCTTATGTATATCTTCTTGTCATCTGAAGATGGACATTGGCGAGTGCTTAACTTATGATGGTTCACCAATGGTGTGCTCACAGGCTTCAACTTGTCCATATTGAATCATTGGAGCACCTTCTCAATATAGCTTTCTTGCGACAGCCACATTTTCTTTGCCTTTTGATCGTGTATAATTCTGATTTCTCGAAATTTGCTTCCCGATCCAAGGTCCTTCATAGCAAATGGCCGCCCAAGCTGCTCCTTCAGCTCCTTGATCCGGGCACTGTTGCGTCTAACGATCAGCATGTCGTCCACGTATAGGAAAAGGATGACAAAATCATCATTAGAAAACCTCTACACAAATATGCAGTGGTCACGAGTAGTCCGCCGATATCCTTGATGGGCCATAACCGACTCGAACTTCTTGTACCACTGCCTCAGAGCTTTCTTAAAACCATAAAGACTTTTTCTCAGATGACAAACAAGTTGTTCCTTTTCCTTAGCCTTAAACTTCTCTGGCTGTTCCATGTAAATTTCTTCTTCAAGTTCACCATGGAGGAAAGCCGTCCGGACATCCATCTGCTCCACCTCAAGGTCCTAGACGGCCGCCAAGCCCAACACGACTCTTATGGAAGACATTTTTACCACCGGAGCAAAAATTTCATCAAAGTCAACTCCTTTCAGTTGACCGAAACGTTTCACCACTAACCTCGCTTTATATCTCGGCTGGGTGGTGTTTTCGGGAGTCTTTAATCGAAAGACTCACTTGTTCTTTAAGGCTGTCTTCCCCTTGAGAAGTTTGACTAGGTTGAATGTGTGATTTTCATGAAAAGAACGTATCTCCTCCTTCATGGCTTCCAGCCACTTCTCCTTGTTCTCTTCCTCCATAACCTCTTCATAGGTTTTAGGCTATCCAGCATCAGTGAGTATGACATACTCATTGGGCGACAGACGGACGGACGACCGTCTGTTTCGTGAGGATCGTCTGATAGGCAGATCCTCGGCCGGTTGAGGAATGACTTCATTCTGACCTTCAGGAGTCATTATTTCTTCGACCGCCTCAGGACTATTGTCCTTATCTTCCAGAGGAACCGGACGGACAACTTCGAACTTAATTTCTCCGTCCGCTCACTGTCGCACTTGGCTTTCCTGTCAATGTCTTCAATCGTCTCATTTTCAATAAAAGTTACGTCCCTTGACTGGATGAGCCTTCTAGTAGCTGAATTATAGAACCGGTAGCCCAGCTCATCTTACTCGTAGCCTAGAAAGACACACTGCGTTGTCTTTGGCTCCAACTTTGTCCTTTCGTCTCTTAGAACATGGACAACGGCTTTACATCGGCAGGTGATCATAAGATGGCTCCTTGTTTGACCATATCTTCTCCGGCACTTCACCCTTGAAGGGTTTATTGGGTGACCTATTTATAATGTAGGCTGCCGTCTTCAGTGCTTCGGCCCAAAAGTGTCATGGGAGAACAGCTTCCGAAAGCATACACCGTACTCTTTTTAGAAGTGTGCGGTTCATCCGCTCAGCCACTTCATTCAACTGTAGCGTCTTTGGAGGCGTCTTCTGATGTCTAATACCACGTGACCGGCAATAGGTATCAAAAGGTCCCAACTATTCGCTGTCGTTGTTGTTCCAGACGGTCTTCAGTTTCTTCCCTGTCTAATTTTCCACAAGAGCGTGAAATTGCTCAAATATACCAAGGACCTGGTCTTTGGACTTTAACGAATAAACCCACAGTTTTCTGAAAGAATCATTAATGAAAGAGACAAAATATTGAGCTCCACCGAATGACTTTTCTTTGAATGGTCGACACACATCTGTGTGGATGAACTCAAGCAGTTCTGCCTTGGGAGCGGACAAGTCTCCATGAAACAAGACTCTCCTCTGTTTGCCGGCCAGGTGGTGAGGACACGTCCTCAATTCATCCTCCTTTACTCTGACTATAAGGCTCTTTCTGGCCAGATGATTCAATCCGTGTTCACTCATGTGGCCCAACCTCCTGTACCACAAGTCCTCGGTGTCCTTGTCGGTAGCAGCATTCACATCTCCGGCCATTGCGAATGCCTTCATGATGTACAGGTCGGAGAACCTCTTTCCTCTAGCCACCACTAAAGAGCCTCTGGTAAGTTTCCACTCACCTTCAA
This sequence comes from Nepenthes gracilis, assembly GCA_033239525.1. NCBI lineage: Eukaryota > Viridiplantae > Streptophyta > Magnoliopsida > Caryophyllales > Nepenthaceae > Nepenthes > Nepenthes gracilis. The sequence continues at coordinate 6,870,015 of BSYO01000016.1, read as the reverse complement.
AGAAGGTGCTACAATAACCTTCATCATCCAGCTGACTTGCTGAGATAATATTAAGCCAGATGTCAGGAACGTGTCGGACGTCTTTCAATATCAGCTTTGTTCAATTATTGGTGGTCAGGACAACGTCACCCTTGCCAATAATTTGGGACGTTCCTTCATTACCCATCCTTATCACTCCAAAGTTTCTTGGAGTGTAAGATGTGAACAACCCCCTTTTTGACGTGGCATGTAAGGTAGCACCAGAGTCAATCACCCAGCCGGACTCCTCGTCCGTTAGATTTGTCACGTGTTCTGCACATGTTACCAGGAGGTCGCCTCCTATGACCACTGAGACAGAAGACTTGTCCTCATTTCGTCCCTTTTCTCCTTTTTCTTTTTCGGCATTCTCGCACATTCATTTGAAGCACTACTTCTTAATATTGCCCCTTTTCCCATAGTGATGACACTCAAGGTTTTGGTATCTTGAACGAGATTTACTCCGTCCCTTCTCTCCAGGCTTCTGGCTTCGATCTTTGCTTTGTCCCCTGGACTCAATCACAAGCACTTCACTATTGGAGGACGTCGAAGCCCCTTGTGACTGCCTTGACTCATTCATGAGTAAGGAGGCGATGACCTTGTCTAGTTTGAGAGTGTCCTTCCCAAACAGTAACATGGTGACAATATGATTATAAGAAGCTAGCAGAGAGGCCAGCAACACCAATGCCTTGTCCTCCTCCTTGATTAACTCATCAAGGGCGGACTTTTGAGTCACAATCCGATTGAAGTCATCCAAATGCTTCTCAAAGCTGCCACCTTCTGACAACCACAGGCCATAGAATAGTTGCTTAATATGGAGCCTGGTTGTCAAAGATTTGGACTTGTATCGACTTTTAATCTTCTCCCACACCTCTTCCGAATCAGTCAGGCCAAGGACCTCCTGGAGCGTATTGTCTGCCAGACACAGTTTAATAGTGTAATTTACAAGATCTCATTTATCTTGCCAGTCCTCTTTTGATAGGCTTTCCGGCTTATCTTCCTTTTTCCTCAGTGCTTTGATTGTTCCTTCTCTTGTGAGGATGTTCTTCACCCTCTCCTGCCAAAGGATGAAGTTATCCTGTCCATTGAACTGTTCTACACTGAATGGCAAGTTCTTTGAGAATGATGACACCATTCAGACAGAGCTGTCAACCTGTCTCTGATACCACTTATTGGCGGACAACGAGCGGCCTACTTGTCAAATTACAGAAACAGTTTTTTATCTGTTGACCGGAATGGACGGCAACCTAATAGGGTACAATAAGCACTGTGAAGCAAAGAATAGAGAAGATAAATGAACACCGAATTTTTACGTGAAAAACCCTTATGAATCAAGAAAAAAATCACGGGACACTAAATCCACTAAGAATTACTAAAAATGATAAGGTTATAAGAGGCAAAAAATAAGAACAGAGCAAAGTAATCAATATTCTTACACTTGTTTCTCTCACAGCTCTCTTTCTTTTCTTTCTCTCCTCTGTTATACTCTCACTTAATCTTGGCTGGTGTCTTCTCCTTCTTCTTTTTTTTACTTGCTATGTGCAAAGTGTACATATATATATACACGTCCATCACCATAGCTCAGTGGTTGGTGCTCAACTTCCAAAGCCTGCCTGCATGTGCATGCTTGGCCCTACAGTAGGTGGCGTGTGCCTGCTTCTACAGGCTGATCAGTCTTTAGAGTCCTGAGAATGACTTCCACAAATCACCCAGAAGAGTAGGTCAACTGTACACTTTTTGGGTATAACAGTCTTTTAAAACTCCGAAATATGACATGTCAACTCTGTTGTCTGTTAGTTCATATTAGCCGGTCAACCACATTGTTGACCGATCGAAGTAGCCCGTCCCGCTCCTCCAAACGACTCACAACTTATGACAATCAACATATTGATCGGAAGAGTTGACTTCGTTGACCGAAATTTCTTCCTTTCAGCACATTCGTGCTCTGATCAAGTCCTACGGACTTCCACACAAGAGTGATGCCAACAAGAAAGAGAAAAAACAGAAAGAAAAAGAAAGTAAAAGGAGAGGCAGAACCGAAGACAGCAGTAAGGGATTCAACTGAAAATTTTGGCAAGTGTATTCATAATCCTTCTTCAATTGTTACTGTTTATTGTTAATTTTTTTAAAGTATTATTGTTCTAATACTTAATTTGCCTAATTTTTTTGGGTCATATTATCATTTTGGCATGAGATATATACGGCTAAAAAACTGAAATCAAAATTAATAGATGAACTAGTTACTGTAAAGTGGTTGAACAAGCTACCAAATAGTCTCCAAACCGAATCAAATTTTCTGACCAACAAGTTAAGCCTCTTAGTGATGTTGTGACAAATTAGCTCATGAAAATGGGATATATTGGTCACTGAAACGAGTCTCATATCAGCAACTGAACTAACGTCAGCAGTCATACTGTTATCTGAAATTGCAGCCTATGAACCGAGTTTCAAATTGGCTGAAGCAACAGTCATAGTGACTTAAGTACCTTGTGATAGTATTGAAGTGTCACATTGTAAAAATTAGCCCCGAATCCGTCATGAACTGGTCGTGAAAATAGAGGCAGAATCTGGCAGTAGCAAAAATCCTGATGTAGAATTTTCAGTTATAATTTTGACCCGAACTTGCTGGGATATTGGCTTTGACCAGTCATAAACTAGATAAATTCTTAATATTGAGTCTCTTAGCTGTAAGAAGACTCCTTGAACCGGTCAAAACTCGCCTCAAATTGGCCGTAAAATCAACAAAAATAGAACCGGCCCTTTTCATCCCTGCTGAAGCTGAATATGGTAGTTTGGAAAAAGTTGACCGAATCGGACCCCAACCATTCGAACTGGCAGTCGACCCAACCACAGTATTATGTAATGAGGCTAACCTATCTACTAGTAAACTAGCCACCCAAAACTCCTTGAAATGATTACTGAACCGGACCCTTAAACAACACCAAAACTGGCCTAGCATCGTTGATGCTGAATCTTGCAGTCTAGAAAAATAGACTGAACCAGCCCTAAACTAGTTAAACCAGCAACCGACCTGGCCAAATCGTCAAATACTAAGGTTAAACTGTGAACCTATGAATCGCCTGCCAAAAATACCATGAATTGGTTATTGAATCGAGCCCTGAATAGTGCCCGAACCTACTAACAGCATCCATTGGATGCTGGAATTATGACAATTGAACTAGCCCAATTTCGGTTCCCAAATTAGTTGAACCGTTACCCAAATTAACCAAGATATTATAAGGTAATATTAAAATATCAATAGGTAAAAATATGCCTCAAATCGGCCCTAAATCGGGCCTCAAATCAGTAAGATGAACCGGCTAGCATGCTGAAATTTTCAGCTAAGGGTTATATCTTGAACCATTGAACCGGTTCATCAAACCGGTTCATAAGTGATGAAAAGTAATAGTAAAAATCAGTATGGACCAACCGTTAAACCTGCCCTTAAATCGGCAACGAACCGTTATCCGAATCCTTACGTAATTATGTTAAGAAATCAACCCGAATTAACCCCGAATTGATTACCGAATCGGCAACTGAATTTGCCAAATGTATCACATGTTAAAGCTAAATTTTAACATATGTAAAAGTTTAAAATTAAAACTACTAAACCAAACAATGTATTGATTTCTGTTATAATTTACAATTTATTACGAATTATTGTATTTTATGGTGGTATGTTTCGTTATTATGAAAAGTTGTACGGAAGCTTTGTATGTTTCAAGAATTGTTATTATTTTCTTCTAGAGTGAAAAAATTTAGGAAAAAGTATTAAGAACAAGGTAAAGCTTTCATATAAAGTTTTGAAAATAGGTTAAGAAATTAGATTAAGAAATTATTTTTAGCGAGTGATATTCGCTGACATATATTAGGATATTACAGTAAAAATTCGAGGACTATCCATTGGCTGTGGGGGAACTTTTGGCGGCATAAATTATACCCCGTATATTGGATCAAAAGTATACCACACATCTTTGGGTACTGAATAGGAGGGTCTGGCCTTAGATTATGTGAAAACATACATAATCCTTTCCTCGATTAACCACTTTATTAGTTGGTAAAGCCTATTGGCCTTAGTCTCTAAAGACAAATGATAATTAAAATTCAAAAAAGAAAAAGTTAAAGAAGACAAAAGTTCATGCATGTTTTTAAATGATTGATATTCCCCTGATTCGTATATTTATTTTAAATATAAATATACATGTCCTTACTTATATATACTTTATTGAGTATTTAACTCATTCTTTTATTATTTTCTAACTATTTAGATATTGATTAGGAATTGGTACTGGATGAGTAGGAGTAAAGACAAGAATAGTTTAGACTTCTGTGTTAATATATTTTGATGAAATTATAGTGGATGTGTGAAATTTTGTAACTGATCCTATAATGAAATAAACATGACTTTGGTATTATTCAATTATTATATTTCCACGATTTATTATTATTGGCATTATTTATGCTTTTGTGACATTTTATGGTAATAAATTTTGATTCCTAATAAGTATTTTTGAAGAATTCGACACTATATTTTATTCATATAGTGCTGGAACCACTTAGAATGTGACAATCATATGTGTCTTGTGTATAATTGTTAAATATTATTTATGTAATATGGTAGATTATTATGTTTAAATATTTACAGATATTAAGTAGAATGAAGATGATCCCTGACACCTTAATATTTGACAAAGTTCAAGACCTTGTTATACATTTGTTGAAATTTATAGAAATTTTTAGAATCTATTGGATATCATTTAGACCATTCATGAGTAGACATTATGGAAGAAAATTATTAAAATCATTTATTGAGTTGATTTATTAACCTATTTATTTATGTCATTGATTGTAATTGCATTATTGATATCCAATAACTATTATATATGTATATGTATATATGTATATGTCTAACCTATTACTTGCAAGATACCTCGTTAGAGTGAATGGCGTAACCAAAACTTTCGATAGGATGGAAATACTCTATGTCCCGAAGAAAGAAAACTAGAAGGCAAATGAGTTGGTGAAAGCAGTGGTAACCAGTAATCCCGAGCAATACGTTCGGGACATATGTGAAGTTTTTACAACCCTGAGCATAGAAGTCTTAAAGCAAGAGATTCTCCAAATCTCGGACGACAATACCTAGATGACTCCATACCGAAGTTTCCTCATTGAAGGCCTTTTACCAAAGAATCCAGACGACACCACATGCGTTAAGGAGATAGTAGGCTGGTCCACCATTATGGATGGGAGACTATACTGATGAGATTATTCTGTCCCCTACATGTGGTGTCTCACGTCAGAAGAAACTAATTATGTGCTAGGTGAGATGCACCTAAGAATATGCAGATTACACATTGACAGCAAGAACTTATCATTCAAGATTATGCAATAGGGCTATTACTAGCCGACAATGAAGAGGGATGATGTGGAATTTGTGAAGAAGTGCGAGAACTGTCAAATCTACATAAACATTCCATATTAAATGCACGTAGAGCTGTAGACCCTGTAGTTACCATGTCTGTTCTTACAGTGGGAGCTCGACATCTAGACCCACTTCCCGTTGCATCACGGTAGAGGAAATTTATCATAGTCGGTAATGACTACTTCACAGAATGGGTAGAAGCCTCCCTGTTGCATGGATCACCGAGTAGAATGTTATAGAGTTTGTTCGGTAGAGCATCACACGTAGAGTAGGATTCTTGATATCATAGTGACCGATAACAAAATCTAATTCACTTGAAAAAGATTCACTAAGTACTCTACAAGTTTGAGAATCTGACTTGTTCACACTTTCGTCACCTATCCATAAGCAAACGGAAAAGTGAAAGTAACAAACCGCACCCTACTATATGGGTTGAAGATAAAGCTTAAAGATGTGGGAGGCTTCCAAGTGGACGAACTACCTTTCCTATTGTGATCCTACCGGATGACACCTAGAGAACCGATACGGCAGAAACCTTTCGTTTTTGCTACGAGATTGAAGCAGTCATTTTGGTAGAAATCAGTCTAATTGATTTATTGAAGAATCAACATATACATGCACAGCGAGGAGAGTTAATCTGAGAATTACAAGATACCGCCTAGTGCCTACAACTAGAACAAATGACTATCCTAAGGCTTGGAGCCCCTCGGTGACCACGGAGAAAGCTTCTATGCTATCTCCAGGAAATCAACCAAGTCAGATCAACGTTGAACTCCAATGTTTCTTAGATCAAGGAAGCTGACAAAAAAGTGAGGAGCAGCCAATAACACAATCTGTCTGCAGTGACGACTGTCTTCCAAGAATTTGTAGTCCAACGCACGACCAACTTCTTTGAGATGGAATCGGGTTTTCAGCTCTCCTTCAAGTCAGGCACACTTACTCTAGAGATCGGCGAGTTATTACTTAACCTCATGAAGCGTGTCTTCAAGCAAGGTGATTTGTTCCAGAGCTTGAGTTTGTTGATCTAAAAGTTCTCGGGATCTCACCTCAAACTAGGATAGTGCTTAGTCGAGGAAAGCAACCCAATCACAACTTTGTTGAGCCTCGACAATGGCAGTATCTACTCAGGATTCCATCTCCATAAGCACAACAGGGTCTGCATGCGCCTGAGATAAGCAAGAGACCTTAACATCTCGCTAATATAAAGCCTCCGCATCACTGAAGCACTTCCTGTGCTTGCCAAGAAAAAGGGAATGATCAACCAACAATAGCAATGAAAAGAATGATCATGGATTGAAGAGCTCTATGAAGCAGTATCTCAAGGAAAGACGGGCCCTTCTGATGACGTAGACCCTCCTGATGAGATGGACCAGAAGAATCCTCAAGTCCGAATGCAAGCGAAGGTAACAAATACTGCAAAGGTAGCGCCTACCAGTAGAGCGGCACCCCAAAGCTCAACGGAGAAGGAGATATGTTCGAAGTGTTTGGCAGCACATGCATTGAGGCCTCCAAGTGAGGCCCTTCCTTAACAACCACAGCCTTTGGGCCATTTCTAATTATTCCATCAACCTACTAATCATTATCGGCACCCTTCTCAACCAAAGAGGCAGGAGGTGTGGAGACTAATACCTCAGGCAATGAATGGACCAAGATTGGGACCCCATACTCAACTACTGTGGGGGCATTGATTGGCTCGCCCAACCCACCAGCCAAGGGTTCATTTATTCTAACAATAGGAGAATTAGCAGGGGCTCACTGCCCTCAACTTGTCCGGTTGCCTCCTCAAAAATCAGATCAACCAGAGAAAAATGAGTGGAACTTGGCCTCTATGATGACTTACCGGCAACCAAATGAGACACCTCTTCAGAAGCCTCATCAATAGCCTAACTGTAATAGTTGTGTGAGGGACTGACCGTCTTGCCAGCTGCTCGCTCAGGAGAATCCTGGATAAATAGATCTCCTACCTTTCTCTTGGGCCAATGGAACGACATGGTGACGTCGTCTCCTTCAATCCTGACCTCCCATTGAACTTTAGCAAGTGCTCTTTGGATGAGCTAGCAATCCATACAGCGTAGAATGGTGGCATTCTCCTCAACGAGCCTTGTTAGAGGCCGAGCCATTTGACGCTCCCTCTCGAGGACGTATCCAAAGTACATGCCATTAATGCTGCCATAATTGTTGGAAAGGGTCTAGTTGGAGGGAAACACCACATAAAAGAAATGGTCCTTTTAGCTCTTATTGAATTTGGATTGCCCTCACTTATTTTAAAATTCTTGCGAGGGGTAAGGGAAATCCAATTCGAATTTTGATTGAACCAAAAGATTACTTTCATGGCCTGGGCATTCAAGAGAAGCTTCTTGGAACGAAAGAAGGCGCACAAAAAAATTAGATATCACACAACATTGACGTGGAAGCGAGCCACAGGAATCACCAGAGCTGCCAAGATCTCATATAGCTCTTTTGCTAATGGAAAACGAAGGCCTGCTTTCAAATGGGCCTCATAGATGGTGATAAATCCAAGCTGAGGAGCACAAACCCTACCTTTATCCTTAGGCATCACATACGAAATGGAACGGGGAACGCTATACGTATCATATGGAGCATCCACTTCCTTGCCCATGAGAACAAACTGAATCGTGACGATGCCCTAGAGTATAGTTCGAGAAGCCATAGAAATAAGAGAGGAAGAATAGCAAACTAGGGTAGAGTGATTCAAAGAATGAAAAAGTACAGAAGCAATAGACGGCCAAAATTTAAATAGCCAAATCCTTGGCTCAGAAATGGTGTCAATCACAAGTACCAAAGAGGCACGTCCCTATAATGTCCGTGACACATGCCCGCACCATGGAGTGCTGTGGTGCATCAGTCTCGCTGCACCAGTAATGATGGCTAGACTACGCCTCCCTGTGCAACCTGCTAACCATTGACGGCTTTGATGCCTAGATTGATAAGTCTACAGTGCAACGCAGCTTACGATACCATGGCACTTCACTTTCCAAGATGACAAACTGGTGGCGTGCAAGCCTGATGAGGCTGATACAAATTCGGGTGATTTACATCCTGACTAAGCATTCGGGATAAATTATTATTAGTCAGATTATCAAAACACCGACTTGTCAATGGTCCAAGTTATCAGATTGTTAGAAGTTATACAACAAAAAAATAGCATCCAGGCATTTCAACTATTCAAACCATGTAAGAATATTTGAGTCATGCAATGAAGTCAAAAATATTCAAAACGTTTCATTCATTAATTCATTTTACAAAGTACAAACTTACAACGGAAAACGTATAACTTAGAAGGAAATAAAGAATATATGGAGAGCAACCCTACTAGAGTAGTCCAATTGGCCTTCAAGGCGAATAAAGGTATAGGAAAAGCTCATTTGTTGGCACTGCAACATTGTCCACTGGGCCATTATACCAGCAAAAAGAGCAGAAAAGTCCTCCTAATAAGAGTAGGGGTCAGTTCTATGAAGAACTATACCTATCGATAGTCAGGAGGTAAACAAAAAAGAAAATTTCTCCCTCTAACTAGAGCCAGGAGTAGGGTTGCAAAGAAACAAAGCCTCTAAAACTGATGGGAAGAAGGGAACTTCTACCAATCAGAGTATGAGACGGCTCTCTTTACACTTATGAAGGAATCACCTTACACCGACTAGGAGAAGAGAAAACCACCCCCAAAACCCCGGACCTCTCTCCAGGTGATAAAAGGCTGGTTTTGGGTCGAGTATAAAAGAGAAAAATCAATGTAGATTCTTACATAAAATAACGTAACTAAGGTAGAGAACATACGCATCCCGAGACACCAGCCTCAAACACCGAAGAAGAACTCTCTCTGACTCTGGCTTATAATTGCGAAGGCTCCTTACTTGCTCCAAATGGCCTCATTTCTTAGCAGAAGATAGACGTTTCGTGATGTAAGGTGTAGGAAGTCTCTCAATTTATAGCCGAGAGTGAGAATCAGTAAGCATTAAATTGAGAAGATTGCGCATCCCAATACTTGGTAGAGAATTGAATCAAATCTTGCCAAATAGGGCAAAAAATCTGCAGAGAGCACGGGGAAGAAGCACGTGTGAGGATTTGCTTTCAGCGTCCCATCATGAATATGTCGGAAGTTAAAAATTCAAACCTCCTAGTAAAGGGGGTTAGTGATGGATACAGTGACCCATGAGTCAGCCCATAACTCGGTCTATTGAAGAAAGAAAAGCCCAAATAGTAGTGGCCCACTGTGAGTCCCTTAAGGCCCAAGAACCTGAAGGCGCTATAAATGACCTAAATGGTTTGACCGAAAATCATCAACAATGAACGAGCAATTTGGGTTAATTGGTAGGTTGCCCCTATGGCTACAACTCCAACTCAGTAGCCAACAATTGTTATAGTTCAACAAACAGTTGTAGGCTTGTAGGCAACAACTATTGGCAAATTGCTCCCTGATCACTGGGGCACAATGAATAGACGCACTAGCTGCAGGTAGCAACTGTACGAGTACTATTCACTAACTTGTAGAGCCGTAACGCCTAGAGACAACTAAACTGGCTTCCCCTCTAAAATATCCCATTTTTTCCTCAGAAAAAGGGATTGATTGACCTTTGTCCAGAAGCAAAAAAACCTAGACAAGTAAACAGCCACTCTCCGATGAGTGTATCTCTCTCTTTCTCTAAACCATTCCCTCTACAAGTGTATCATCTCAAAGTCACTCACTCATTTGAGCATACCAAATAAAGCCCAATCTTTCGTTGTACACTCAATCTCCAAACACTCCTACATCTATGCATTTTTCATATCCTAATATTTTTCTATTCGACTAACAAAGATTACTTACTTTAGTATTAGAGGACATATAATGGAATGAGTCCCGTATTTCTCTGATCTGCTGTTTGTTAGTTGTAGTGTGCAGGATCTAGATTTAAAGTAACAAAAATCAGACCAGCTTTAATTGGATACCTGAATTGGGCGGCTTCTTAATTTATTCAATAATCTAAATCAAGAGACATATCACTTTCACTTCCAATAATTATAGCTAACTATATATTTATCACTATTTATTGTCATTAAATATAATTTTTTTTGTATAATATTTCTTTAGCGTTTCTATCAAAGAAAATTATAGATAAATTATGTCGTTTCAGGAGAAACCAAATTGCTTGGAAGACGAGGGTGGATCCAACAATTTTTTCAATGGATCCATACACAATAAATATTAAATATCTATTATTTTATAAAACAAAATACATTCAAATAAAATAATTGCATATGCGAAAAAAATTGACAAATATTTATTAGTAAAACTATAATTGTGCTTACTAAAGCTTTATATTCTAAAAAAGATATATAACATCCTTACTAATATTATCAAATACATCTTTCTCTATATATATTAAAAAATTATTCAAAAATTCATTACATTCGCTTACTCCAATAAATATTAGTAGTATTTGGTACTAAGAAAGCCCTCTCCAATGTTACGGTTACCACTATTAGAACTAGTGCCAATTTAAGAAAGAGAAAACCAATTGACAGAAAAAATATTTATCAAAAAAAAAAAAATCTTTTAAGCTTTATAAAAAGATCTTGAAATCCCTTCGAATTATGAAATTTGTGGCCTTGACAAATATAAAAATAATTATAAATGTTATAATAAAGTGATAAAGATCAAAATTAGAAAACTCACTTGGATAAGATTAAGCTAGCTTGACAAACATTGCTTGTAAAAAGCATGGAGTCCATCTGATTCAAGCAAGCCACATAAAGGAAAAACTCCATGTTTATCTTATTAAAATGATTACTAACCTCCTGAAATTACATATTGATTGTAGTGTATGGTAAATCAACATGATAATAGTGTAAATCAATGTCATATTTATTGTAAAATGTAGAAATATCAGTCAAAATAGAGTTTCGTCCTCATTATGATTTTGAGAAATATTTATAAAAGTCAATTAAAATTCATGGGCAAATAATAAATATAATATGCTGATTAAGTATTTTTCATAACACAATCCTTGTCCGCTTATTTTGGTAAACTCAATCCATGCTTAGAAAACAATGAATTAACCGCTACCATAAGTAATAAAGTAAAAGTATTAGTGATATGAACAACACTAATAAATAGTTCTATAAAGAACTCTTTTCTATCAACATAATGCGAAACAATAGCCATTTATTTATTTATTTGGAACACATCACTAGACCCATCAACTAATATTTTAAAAAAGCAACCACTAAGGTTTCAATAATAACATTAATGGTTTCTTTTACAACAACATTACTAATATATTTCTAAATTGATGGAGCAACTATTTTTTTAATTTTAAGGAGTATTTTGTAATACAGTATTTTTCTATATCTTGACTTATTATATTAAAAAGCTGAAGTTCAGTAAAATATCCACTATTATTTGAACATTTATGCTCATAGTGGTTTCGATAACACATATTTTGATATAAAAGCCATTTTATACAATTAGCCATTACATCTAATTGAGTTCAAAACTCTTTCGTGGATTTTTCACTCTTATAACAGCTTAGTTGTGGGCACTATTAAGCCAACCAACATGAAATTCTACTCTTTCTATTTTATTCCAAATTGTAAAGCCTTTAATTAAAAAAGTATCTTGATTTCTACCATCAGACCTAAATTAGTAATAGAAAAAATAACAAGCAACCTCTCTTTTGATATTATGTCCCAACCAATTACTATATTGATCAAACCAAGTAATTCTAAATTGATGCATCATTCATCAAATGTTTCTTTGGAAGAAAATATGATCACAAAGACGGCATAAGATTTTTAGGGGATTTTGTTACGGGCATCCTTCAAGCTCAGTCGGTCAGCCAGTCACTCCGCACCGTAGTGCTCGCTTGACTCGGGTCCCCTCCAAATTTCAAGATTATTCTGTTAGTTATTGTTATTTGAAGCACATAGTTGTTATTAATTTGTTTCTTGTTTTTCCTATACTTGTTTTCAGTTACAGGGAAGGCATTTTATATTCTGTACTTGAGTTGAGAAAAGAAGTCAGAAAAATTGATCTCATCCTCCTTCGGTTTTATTTCCTCTCACCCTCTATCACTTTGCTCTCCTCTCCTTCCTCCCTTTTGGATTCTTCTTCTTCGTAGGCGTCCTATTGCTCACAGCACTAAGCTAGCTGCCGTTTTCAAGATCGAACGCATCATTTTGGTGCTCTCATTAAGACTATGGCAGAGGGTGTCACCACGTGATCAAAGGCTCTGGAAGACACTGTAGCGATGTTAGCGAAAGATTTGAAGGAGGTTATGACCATCATTCAACAGCACACCGAAGGAATGGAACAAATCCAGCAAACCCTTTCTGAACTCCTCCACCGGACTGAACGGCCAACCCTTCCTTCCACAAATCCCCCATTATTGCCTACTCCCTCAACAAATTCATCACCGTCTGCCATCCTTCCTCTACCATCTTCTCAATCCTTTCCCCCACTGCTTCTGACGCCATCAGAGGCCCTGATTGTTACCCAACTTTGCTTACCCAAACTCAAAATTCCATTCTTCACGGGTGAGAATGTGAATAGGTGGCTGTTCTAGATTGACCAGTTTTTTCAATATCATAGCATGCCAGCGGAGCAGAAACTCACCATTGTTGCCTTCTACATGTCCGGGGCCGCCTTGAAATGGTATCAATGGATGCATGCAACTCATCAACTGACGACTTGGGAACTTTTCTCCCGTGACTTGGAACTCAGGTTTGGCCCTTCTCCTTACTTAAATCACGAGGCAGCTCTGTATAAATTGGGACAATCCTCCACTGTGGTCGCCTATATGAATGATTTTGAAGCCCTCTCTACCAAAACTTAGGGGCTTACCCCAACCAATTTGCTAAACTGTTTCATCTTGGGGTTGCGAGATGATATTCGACAGGAATTGTTCTTGCTGAAGCCTAATACTCTGCCTGAAGCCATTGGTATGGCTAAATTAGTGGAGGAAAAACTCGATTCGGATAGACCCAGTTTTCCCCGACAACCATCTCCCAAATCCTCAAATCTGATCCCCAGTATATTACCAAAACTTCCACCACCTCCAAATCTTCCCCCTAAATTACCTATTAAAAAATTAACTCCGGCCGAACTGGCCTCGTGATGAGAACGGGGGCACTGTTACAACTACGATGAATGTTTCGTTCCAGGACATCGTTGTAAGCCCCCTCAATTCTTATGTATGCTGGCTGACGATGAAGGACCTGCTTCGTCTGACATTCCCCCCTTAGAAGATGAAGCACTAGTTCAAGAAGTCTCCGTAGACATACCGGAGGGAATTCAGCACTTCCCTCCAGCGCAGGGTTTCACCCCAACTATCTCTTTCCATGCACTAGAAGGCAATGATGCTCCTACTACTTTGCGACTGCAAGGAGCTATCGGTAGACATCCAGTGGTAATTCTAGTGGATAATGGCTCCACCCATCACTTCCTGCAGACAATGCTAGCTCGGTATTTGGGACTTCCAATTGAGCCATCGCACCACCTCAGTGTCACCATTGGCAGTGGTGATTCGCTATAGTGCAAAGGCTTGAGCACAAATGTTGTCATCACAATGGGAAACAACCGATTCCCAGCTGATTTATATTTACTACCTATTTATGGAGCTGATGTGGTATTGGCCATCCATTGGTCCAGTAATGTTTGATTATAAAGCCCTGTGAATGAGTTTCAATTATAAGGGCTCTCAGTTTACTTTACATGGAATGCCCCAGGCTGTGATTTTTGCTATGTCACTAAGTCAGTTGCAACGTAGTGACCTTACCAACTCAGCTGTCCCTTATTTCCAGTTGACAGTAGCTTTGGTCACAGAACATGCTGCAGTCGATACCAGGGCTATTCTCTAGACTACAGATCATTTTCCTCATATCAATGACTCAGCAATTTCTACAGCCCTTTGCTGTCTTCTTCTATCATTTGCTGATGTCTTTGCTGTTCCTCATGGGCTACCATCGCAACGTTCAACTGACCACCGCATCCCGTTAAAGCCGAATGCACTGCCGGTGAATATTAAACCCTACCGATATCCTCATTTTCAAAAGGAGGAGATGGAAAAACGATACGGGGAAACGCTAATAGAGGGCATTATTTGACTCAGTCACAGCCCCTTTTCATCGCCAGTCCTCTTGGTTAAATAAAAAGACTGGAGTTGGTGATTTTTTTGGATTACCGCGCTCTTAATGCTGTCATGGTCCGAGACCGATTCCCTATTCCCACCGTTGATGAGCTGCTCAACGAATTACACGGCGCCAAGGTGTTTTCTAAACTAGACTTGCGCACCGGCTACCATCAGTTGTGGATTCATGCGGTAGACATACATAAAACTACCTTCCGGACTCACGAAGGGCATTGCGAATTTTTAGTCATACCCTTTGGTTTATCCAATGCTCCCTCCTCCTTTCAAGTTGAGATGAATTCTATTTTTTGGATGGTTCTTCGAAAATTTGTACTAGTTTTCTTTGACGATATATTGGTATATAGCTCGTCATGGGAGAAACATTTCCAACACATTACAATTGTACTGCAGATCCTACGTGAAAATTCTTTTTATGCTAAACAATCCAAATATGAGTTCGGACGATCCTCCATCTCCTATCTAGGCCATGTGGTATCCGAATAGGGTGTAGCGGTTGATCCAGCCAAAATAGATGTTGTCCAATCCTAGCCCACGCCCACAAATGTGAAATACCTACAAGGGTTCCTGGGGCTGGCAGGCTACTATAGACAGTTTGGGGCTCATTATGATCAAATTTTGGCCCCACTCACACAACTACTGAGAAAGAATGCATTCATCTAGAACAATGACGCAACAGCTGCCTTTACTGCCCTCAAATGACCCCTCACTACCACGCAGGTATTAGCCTTACCAGATTTTGCTAAACGCTTTGTGGTTGCCACTGATGCTTCTGGTAATGGAGTGGGAGTCGTGCTGGTACAAGCTGGGCGACCCGTTGCTTTTTCCAGCAAGCAAATGAGTCCCAAATTGCAAATGTCCTCCACATATATTAGAGAATTATATGCCATTACGGAGGTAGTAAAGAAGTGGTACCAATACCTCCTTGGTGTGAAATTTATGATACAAATCGACCACCAACCACTCAAAGCTCTAATGACCCAGTCGGTCCACATTCCCGAACAGCAGCGCTGGATCACCAAGCTGATTGGATTTGATTTCAAGATCGTTTATCATTTGGGGCTAGAAAATGGCCCTGCTGATGCTTTGTCCAGGATCCCAGAAGGCCTCTGTTACTCTATACACTGTTTCCAGGCCCGTGGCGGCCTTACTAGCCGCTCTACGCAACTATTATATATGGCATCCTACCTCAGCCAGTTTCGTCACATCTCTAAAAGACTGTCCCGTGGATTTTGAACATTATGCATGACAGGATGGATTGATATTCTATAAGGATCACATCTTCGTTCCCATGGACTCGGCTCTTCAGGAGATGATATTGTAAGAGTACCACAACTCTCCACTTGGAGGCCACGCTGGTTTTCACAGAACATTAGCCAAGATAGCTACTGATTTCTACTGGCTGCGTATGCGTGAGGATGTCCGCCAATTTGTGTCACAATGCACTGTTTGTTAGCAAGTCAAGCCATTAAATACTGCACCACAGGGGCTGTTGCAACCGTTACCAACTCCATGTAAGATTTGGGAATCCATCTCTATGGATTTCATCACACATATTCCCCCCTCTATTGGAAAAATCGTCATCCTTGTTGTTGTTGACCGGTTGTCCAAATATGTACATTTTTCTCCTTTGGGCAGTAAATTCAGAGCACAGGACTTGGCAGCTGTCTTTATTAAGGATATTTGTCGCCTCCACGGTTTTCCAATAAAAATTTATTTCTGACCGGGATCCTCTATTTATGAGAAAGTTTTGGAGAGAATTGTTTTGATCACAGGGAACAACCCTATCCACTAGCAGTGTGTACTATCCATAAACAGACGGGCAGACCGAAATAGTAAATCACTGCCTCGAAGACTATTTATGATATTTTGGTGCTGATCAACCTACAACTTGGGAGAAGTTCCTATTGTGGGTCAAATGGAATTATAATACCTCCTGGAACTCCTCTATCAAAATGACACCATTTGAAATAGTTTATGGACGGTCGCCCCTGCGTTAATAGACTATGTTCAAGGCAGTTCCACGGTGGTAGTGGTGGATGAGTTGTTGCTGGACCACTCCACCATTTTAGACAACCTCCGCACTAATTTATAGCAAGCTCAGTTACGTATGAAGAACCTAGCTGACGCCCACCACACTGATAGAGAATTACAAGTGAAAGATTGGGTCTTCGTCAAATTACAATCCTACCGCCAACTTACAGTTGCTAACCGTCGCTCCCACAAGTTAGCTAAGAGGTATTATGGCCCCTTCCATATCATTGAGCGCATTGGCCCAGTGACTTATCGCTTACAGCTGCCCGATTACTCTAAAATTCATGTTGTTTTTCACATTTCTTTGCTCAAAAAATGCCATGAGGACCCTACTGCCCACTACATTGCCTTACCGGCTGAGACCTTGGGCTCCCAACTGGTGTTGTCTCCAGCACAACTCTTGGGTTTCCGCAAGGTTCTTCACCATGGTAAATTTGTTCCTCAACTTCTAGTTTAATGGCAGTCGCAATCTTCCGAGGAGGCGACATGGGAATCAGTTGCTGACTTTAGTCAGAAGTTTTCGACTTTCAACATTAAGAATAAGGTTCTTTTCGATGGAGATGGTAATGTTACGGGTCTCCTTACTCCAGGCCCATTAATTCTACTTACTGCCCCTCCTGTTGATGTCGGCCCAAGAGATCCACACCACACTGCTGCAACGGCTTCCAGCCTAGTGGCTTCCAGTCCATCAAGCTCAACCAGTTAGCTTGCTGCTCTACGCCGTAGTGCTCGCCTGACTCGGGTTCCCTCCAAATTTCAGGATTATTATTAATTCTATTATTCTGTTAGTTATTATTATTTTATTAGTTATTGTTATTTGAAGCACATGGTTGTCATTAATTTGTTTTCTTATTTTTCCTATACTTGCTTTCGGTTACAGAGAAGGCATTTTATATTCTGTACTTGAGTTGAGAAAAGAAATCAGAAAAATTGATCTCATCCTCCTTCAGTCTAATTTCCTCTCACCCTCTGTCACTCTGCTTCCCTCCCCTTCCTCTCTTCTAGATTGTTCTTCTTCATAGGCGTCCATTTGCTCACAGCGCTGAACCAGCCGCTGTTTCCAAGATCGAACACATCAGATTTGCCTTTCTTACTTAGTCGTTGTCATATAGATGGCAATCTATAATATGTTGTCCAATCAACTAGATCAAAAGGAAGATTAACCAAACTAACGTTCTTATGTAATTTTATAGGGTTGCCCATCATGACAATAGAATAACTCTCACTTGTACAAGTTTGAGTTTCAGATAAACTTTATGGTATATTAACATGTCTTTTTAGATACCTTTATATAATTTTATTGTTTAAAAGAGATAACATAAATAATTAATTTTCATACATCACTAGAAAGGGGAAATAAACAAAATTACAGTTATTATTCCAATATTAAATTATATAAATGCCAAAATGAAAACTAATTTGACCTGTGATCCATAGAACAAATTTTAGCTAGACTATAAATTCAAGAGAAAATAGATTTTTTTAACTCCAGATAAGTTTAATGAAGAATCTCCTAAAAATTAATTAAGGATTTCAATTGTACATGTTGCCGAACACCACACAGATGAATGTATCAAAACAAGTCTGCCTATTTCGCTTCGGTTATATGTATTATGAAAAGCTTAATGGATTGAATATTTTCACAGCACAAACTGTAAAATATTTGACGAATTTGTTCGACCAATTATTTCTATTTGAGCATACAATTTGGATTCTTGGCCAAGTGATTTCGGATCAGGTTTTTGGACATTTCAATGCAAATCCTACAAACTTGAATCCAAAACGAGAGTTTAAAATATCAAGATTGACTCATTGGGTTGTCATCCAATGCTCAAATAAGCAATATTGTCTAACCAATGAGTTAGGAGAGAAAAAAAGTACAGAATTTGAGGATTATGCTTTAAGAGAATATTTGTAGGGAGGAGGTGCTTTAGAGGGCATGCTCCGAACATCTTTGTGCAGACTCGATGCTATGGCATTGATGTTGTATTGTAGAAACCGTAGGGATCAAGGAGTGATTTGATGCTTTAAGATTCTGTTTTATTTGACTCTTACATTATAGGATTATAAAATCATTAGATACTTGATTATAAGATTGGTTATCTTAAGATTGTGGAATCTCGTTGGTTCCAAGATTAGAAAATGCCTTCATTAAGTTAAAGGTTTTTATTTTTATAGAAGTATTGAGTCTGCTCTGAAGTTGGTTGAGTAAACTCCTATAAAAGATTGTTCTTCTTCCAATGAGTTCTAAATAGCTATTTAGATGTTAATTTTCTTATAAAGAGGTTGTGTCTTCTAATTTAATCAACTATGTCTATGAACACAACTTATTGGACATTTCTAAATGATTTTATCGAATAGAGACTTGATAGTGTACCATATTTACTTGATTCAAAATCTAACTATCATGTTCGTAGACATGGGTTAAATGAACAGTTCTATATAATTTATTGACTAGAATCATGAAGTTAGATCATGTTTCCTCAAATTCAATATTCACACAGTAGGTTCATGGATATGGACTTATTAGATACTCCCAAATTATTTTTAGAAGATTAAGCTAACATAGAGTCTCCTCTAGTGTTAATTTCTTTGACTCTAGTTAACGACACTAGTAATTTAATAGATTAGTTATTTGATTTGATTGATGAGTCAATTTTTTAGGGATTAAAAAATTAGCTTAATATAGAGAATCGATTATCTAACTTAACACTCTAGCCCTCTTTTACTTGCCTCTCTTGGTATACCTTTACTGGTTAGTTTTTATGGCAACCGCACTCTAACTCAATTTTTTGACAACTTTGCCATTTGATTATCCAGTCATCAAATTTATCACTAAATTATTTGAATTTGAGCCAACTGGTGGAGGCCCTATCCTTGAACTAGGCTGCTCACATTATGGTCTTTAATAACCTAGACCTATCATCACAATCTCAACTCGTGGACGGTGTATTTAGGTCAGCTTAAATTTTAATTAGACCCATCATTAGCCTCCTAACTTTAACGATATATATGGTTATTAGAATGAAATAATGTGGTAATAGAATAGTTATTCCAGGAAATATAATATGATGGGAATAAAGTTAGAATCGTCATTCCCATATTTGGTTATTAGAATAGAATAATGTGGGAATTAGTATTCCATTATTTAGTTTGTAGAATAGTATGAAGAATAATGTGTAAATAGTGATAATGATAATAATAATAATAATAATAATAATAATAATAATAATAATAATAATAATGAAAATTGTTATTTTCACATGTGTGGGAATAATTTTTTTTTTTTGTAAGTAAGAAAATTGTATTAAAAAAACAAAAAATAAATCAGTGTTCTTGCTTCAAATATTTTTCCGATTTGAAGTGAGAACAAAGATATTGAGACATACCCCGAGTAGTATGAACATGTCATGAAATATAGAGAAACAATACAAAGAAATAGTCAAGCAGTCATCTAAATCGGCCAATTGTCTACACATAATAATGGAATTAGACAGCCAGTTGGCAGACACCAATTTACCGATTTTCCTCCATCATAACGAGCCAAACCATGGGCATTTGTCAACGGGAAAACCAAACCTTCAGAATCTATCAATCCATTCGGGGAAGACCATTCCAGCCGTCATTGCCTATTGGGAAACCATTCCGGAAAATACACCATACCAGCAAAGGCATTAACTAATCTGGTTTTTTTTATGCCAAACCAGCATTATGTAGCATCTCGTCAAAAGCATAATGTGACAGGTACACCAAAATGCCAATACTATATACCGGCCAAACAGCACACAACAGATTGGACAAGGTGCTCACGTTGCCCCAAGAAGACAAAGCATCCATACTCGGCAAATAAATCACATCGGCAGGATGCTAAACCGGCAGATCACCATACCGACAAAGCACAATCAAGCAAAAGGCACCATTCCAGCCAAATCAATCAATCCGGTAAAAGGGCGCATACCGGCACAACCATGCCTAGGCGATCCATCTCTGGAATTACATCCTTGCCTTTCCATCCTGGGATTCAAAGCCTGTCGTTCCATCCCAATCATTCCATCCAGGAATTCCATCTCGGTTAAATGCATACCCATATGTGGGAATAATAATTTTCAGAAAATATTTATTTTCGATTAAATTTGTAACCAAATGAAGAATTTTCTATTCCAATAAAATATAAATTCTATTCCCTTATTATTCCTTCCAACTAAACATGCCATAATAGTTGAATTCAAATATTGAGGGTATCTGTCTGATCATTGCCCAACCTCATTTTTATTTGAACCATGTCAATCTATCCTTAGTTTAGGACGCTTGAATCCAAACTTCTTTTTTCTAAGTAAGATGTCAAGATGAGGCTAACTTGAAGTATTTGTGTCAATTGTAAATCTAATCTTGTTAGGTCGGGCTAAAGATCTTGAAGATGAAGGGCTTGTGGCCCTACCATTTAAGGTGTATCGGCCTACCCG
Source organism: Nepenthes gracilis (assembly GCA_033239525.1). Classification (NCBI taxonomy): domain Eukaryota; kingdom Viridiplantae; phylum Streptophyta; class Magnoliopsida; order Caryophyllales; family Nepenthaceae; genus Nepenthes; species Nepenthes gracilis. Next base: position 6,848,938 of record BSYO01000016.1, on the reverse strand, counting down.
ATGTGTACAGGTCAAACTTTCTCATACTTCTTCCTCATCAAATTGTTCTTTTCTGGATGGCTCTGAGAGTGTGGCTGCACAGCACTATTCTACAACCAGTCGGTTTAGATGTCAACCAAACTCTTCCATGTACAATAGCAACTAGGAGAAAATGCGCAATAAGTTGCACATTTCGAGAGCATTGTTTTGAAATTGCTCCTTTAGGATACTGTTTCTTCCTCGCGGGTACGTTATGTTGAGCCTCTTAGGCACTTTGACTTCTGTAACCAAGTGGCTAGTCCGTCATTTGTGGTGCTTTTGGTCCTTCCATCATAGATTCTCACCCAGCATCACCTTCTATCTCTCCAGGCTCTCCTGATAAGTTACTAGCCCTTTCACTTGAGGTTGAGAAGGAGGTTATAGTTTTGAAGGAGAGAGATGTTGCTGTTGAAGACAGGACCATTCACTATAAAAAAACTATATTTTAGTGACAAAAAATTAGTGACAAATATATTTTTGTCATCATTAGTAATTAATATTTATAATTTAGTGACAAAAATATTAATTTGTCACTAAAAGTTAAAAATCAAATAAATAATAATTTTATTATAATTTAAATTTTAAAATTTAAATAATAATATAATAAAAATTTAGTAAATATAAGTTTATGTATTATGTAATATTTATGTATTATGTAAATATAAGATTATGGCCAATGGATATCAGCCATATGCCAATATTTTTTTTATTAAAAAAAAAAAGGTAACATGCAGCCGTTGGATGAAAAGGCATCCAACGGCCGCAGGCAAAGGAGGCAAGGTAAACCCTCATCCCCATTCAGTCATCCCGTTTTGCTGGTCGCGACCTTTCTCTCTTCCTCGATCGAGCGTTACACTCTCTCTTTCTCTCTTCCTCTTCTCCCCTTCATTTTGCTGAGCATTGCCATTCAGTTGCTGTCGTTGTTTCCGTAGCCGTTGCCTGAGAGAGAGCTACTGTTGCTGTGGTCGTTATTTCATGTCGCCATTGTCCATCGTCACTATTTGGAGCTGTCCTTTCTTCGCAAGCAAAATAGAAGTCTTATGTTCTGTATATGACGACAAAATAGAAGTATTCGCAAGCAAAAAGTGATGTGTATTTTGATTCGATTATAAATAATATACTAAGAGATATATATATTTAAAATTTTTGAGAATAGTTCATTGATTTTTCATGTTCGTCAGATGCCTTGAAATTTTTTCAATAGATTTAAATATTGAGCAAAATATTATTCTAGAAATTCTGTTTGATTATTTCAATAGATTTTTCGTCAGTTTGATTAACTCCTGTTTGTTTAAGCATTTAGATACATGATTCCTATTGATATTTGTGTGATCGATTCTGTGAATTGAACTGTTTTTGGTTGAATTATTCTAGAAATTCTGCTACCTGGTTTTGTAGAGTATTTGTCGGAAAGAAAGAAAGGAGTTGGAATCCATTTATCCTCTTGTGACCATTCAAAGTCTTGGAAAATTCATGTGCGACCGATTTACTCCAGTCAACGTAGTCATTACAGTGGCATTTTTTTTAAAAATTCATTTAGTGACTTTAGCAATTGGAAGAAAAACTTGTTCAGACTCAGAAATTAATAGAGTCATAGTAGCAGTCTGTACAAATCTTCTGTAAATAGCTAACAGCACTCCCCTAAATCATTTCATTGTTGTTAATCCTCTTTATGCAATTTATTGTGTATGAAGTTTACCGCATTTTATGATTGGCTTTAACCTTGTAGATGAAGGTGAAATTAGAGGACGACAAGGATCTGCCACAGCAATATAAGCATTGTATTTGCCATGATAGATATCAATACTGATTGTGTTATTTTAATCCATTCACAGCAGACATGAGCAATTGCTGAATTAGGGTAGTACTGATCTTTTTTCCAAAAAATAATAGTAGTAAGATTCATTGGTCTTCAAGCTAGCAGCACAAGGAAAAATCTAGAGACTTAAGATGCATATTTTAAGCAGTGGAGTAGTGGATGAGCAATTAAATTCAGACATCTGACTCTATCTTCAGTAAAGCAAGAAAGACACTCACCAGATTTTAGTTTCTGTTGGACAGCCCAATCTAGGACCCTTTGAGCTTGTTCAGTTAACGGAGGATGTTCAAAGACTGCTTAAGAGGAGTATTTAAAACCTCCATAGTCAATTCTCCTAACTTTTCCTGATTTTACATTAACAGCACATTTGATCCTTGCTATTATCTGCACCTGAGATGGGGACCATTGTGAAAAGTACATTACCTCATTCTATTTAACAATGATATAACAAGGCTGCAAAGGAAGCAGCCCTTTTACATTCCTGCTCCTTCCACCATTTCAACTTTCTGTTCAGGAATTGAATTGCTCTCCTCAGATCAGCCAAGGTCTTCAACAACCAGTGAATAATAAGTCCCCAAGTCAGTGTGGCACTTGATTTGAGAAAAAAGGAAAAGATGAGAAAAGTTTGCAGTATAATAATGCAATTTTCATCTTCTGATGGATCAGTAAAGCCTATTATAACTTATGAGGCCATGCCTTGCTCCCCTGGTCCTACTCCAATTGCTTGAAATTTGAGGGTTGGGGATTAAGTGGGTGACATTGAATGCTTATTTGGCTGAGAGGTTTGATGAAGGCTTTGTTGTTATCTTGTTAGATAAAGGCTATGTTGATATCTGTTGCGATAGGATGTGGGGATAAACTGAAGGCTCCTTGAGAAATAAATCTTTTGCCAGCACATTCTTTATTTGTCTTTTTTTCCATTTTTGGCCTTCTACATTTTTTTGATCAAAACTCAGAACATGGATTCCACTATTTCTATTGGAAATATCTATTGACATTTAGCAAAGATGGCATAAATTTTTCTTGTGGTTATTACAAGTTGGACGTGAACATCATATGTCATCTTCTATGTTTTTAATAGTTTTTGTGCTATTGCACAAGCTTCTCAAATTTAACCTCTTACATATCTGCATTAGATGTGCTTCCATTTGAAAGAAATTTAAAGTTCAAAAGGTATCTTTCTTTAGAAACGTAGCTATGATGATCCTACATGCCATACAGTTTATTATGTCATTAATACGAAAATTGCAGGGTTGCAAAACAAAGGGTGTCCTAGTTCATAAGGCTTCTACATCATTGAGTTTGGGAAGGGTTTGATGTACAAAGTCTGATCTTTGCAACACGGAGGCAATCGTATGTGATTTGACTTGTTATTTTTAGCTCACAGTGAAATAACCTTACTATTGTCTTGAAGCTCATGCTCTATGTTATGGTTGCAAGTATACAAATATGAATTTCCTGCTCTGTTTAGATGCAATTGGCTATCTTACTGCATTGTACTCATTTGTTGTTTGAAGTCACAACCATTATTTTTGTTATTTTTGTGACCATAAAAGTTCAAAGATAGCCATGATAACCTAATGTTTCTATATGATTTTATCAAGGAAAAAAGTTACAAGATGTTTTGAGTTTGAATATGGAAGCTTTCCATTAGAGATCCTTAAGGAATTTAACTTAGAGATCATACCCACATACTACTCGCTTTCTTTACATAACTTCTAGTTGTAGTTTCAAACTTGCTGATGCACGGAAGGTAACCACAGTTTAACTCATTTGTCTGACACAGATTCTTGAAGCACCAAATGAAGAAGAAGTTGCTTTGCTGACAGAGATTTTTGGGTGATGCTCTCCCTACAAAAATTTCTTTTATTTATAATCTGTACTTCACATTTTAGGGATGATTCTGTGTTCATTTGTGAAGATATCATTGTTCATGAGGCTTCTATTTTCCTCATCCATATAGCACACTGATTTCAAATTTATGTAATTTGAAATGCTCAAAGACTCCCATGATGGCCCAAATAAATGGATCAATGGATTTGGGAGAAGAGAGGTTGATTGCCGTGAAATAGATGAGTAAGAGGCATAATAGATGAAATTGGGAGGTCGACATAGCAGTTTGGAAAGGAACCATGATTTTGAAGATTTCATCAATAATGTAACATTTATGGGTGCAGTGTGGAGTCAATCCTCACATAGGCAACGGACATTATAAGATCAATGGAGACTGTCAAAGTAAAATTTTCAGTATCATTCAGGCTTTCTAAATATATGTATATGCATGCCCACATGCAAACACACACACATATCTATATATAAACAGCTACATAGAAACACATGCATGTATAAGCAGAGACAAGAAATTTCTCAAACTTCATTCTTTTTTCTTTTACTTTGTAAATATAAATATGGAACCCAGTCTTTTTGTAAATAGTTTGTGAAGGAATTTCAAAATTAAAAACAAGCAATCATATCTAATTCAAACAATGGAAGTTAGGGACATATTAGACATATTAGAGACAAAATAACTCATTGCCTATATATTAGAGTTACTTGAAATTGTTTGTAAAAGAAAAGAAACGAAAAGATGGAAATTGGGTTGATAATGAGTTGGAATATGCATATCAGATGCTGTTAGAATTACACGAGACTCAGGTTGAACAAAATGGTGCTGATAACTTGATGGCAGAAGATGCTTTTTCAATTGTTCTTGGATGTAAGTCTACATACATAAGAGGGATGGGAGAAGGTCCTCGGCCAACTAGAAATGACAATAACTATTTAGAAAGTTGTAGTAAGATGCCAACATGCCTAGAAAATGACATTAATGCTCGGATTGAGGCTGAAGTACAACGACGGTTAGCAGATTTGCTAAATCAAAAAGAGGTCGAGATTCGTTCTAAATTGCTTGTCGAGCTGAAAGCTGATATATATTCTGATATGCGATCTTTGATTAAAGAAGAATTATGTACAATACAAACTAAAAAATCGGTAAGTTTGCAACTATCGTTTCTTATTATGTTTTTAATTGTTTACAATGAAAAATGGCATAATGCTCTCTGTTCATTATTTTGCTTGGAAGCTCTGTGTTAACCCATTGTTTACAATAGGTGGGCAGATTTACACCCCACTCAAACCATACCTTACATCAATAATAACTGTTTGCAGGGCTTGGAGAATGCAATTAACCAAATGAATGATAAAAGTGTCGAAGAAGCGGATGGTGGCTCATTATTTAAACTTCAGGTAATCTGAGTAGTTTTCTTCTGAATAAATAATATAATATTTTTGATATATGGTATAAATAAATAAATATATATATATATATGTGGTAACCAAATGAAGATTGTTGTCATTTGCTTGTTACCGTTAAATTTTATTATGACTTGGTTGTGTACTTTACATGTTATTCATTAAAGGCGGAAGTTGTAAGGCCGTTTGACAAGAACAGGAAGCGAACTTGTGATCAATCTAGTGGGCCTACTAGTAGAATTACGAGCCAATCTAAAGTCTTAAAAGGCCAACTAGGTTTCTCTTCCTCGGCCGATCGTGTGCTAAAACAAGTGGAGGTTAGAGCCTTTGAGGGGATGTTAAAATATTATTTTCCATATTTGTTTAGTTTATTCCCGAACATGATTAGATTATATTAATATATCTCGGATTATATATTAGAGTTATTTGAAAAATAACTCATTGTCTATAACAGCCGAACATTCAAAAAAATAAAAGACCAGATCCGATGATCTTAGTATTCAAATGAGGCATACATGCAAATTCAAGTTCAGGTTGTAAACTTTAAATTTTGAGTGTTTAATGTGTAAATTAGTTGATTGCTAGTTTTTTTTTTTATCTGATTGAGTGATTAATGTGTGAAACACAATGTTACTTGGTAGCATTTGAGCTGTGTGAATTATTTTGATCTGATAATATTTTGGACAAAGTGTCAGGATCTTGGCAGACTAACATTGTGAGGTTGGGTAGCGAGAATCAAAGTGTTAATCAAAGTATCGGCATAAAGAAAAAAGGATGTTATTCCTAGACTCTTTTTTCCATTTTCAGGTATGTTATATTTAATTATATTCAAACTAGCAGCAATTAAGTGCATGAGTTGGTACTGTCATTCACCACAATAGTTGTAGTAGAGTATTTGTTATTCTAGATCACTGTAGTCCATCAAGCTACACAAACAGCCAAACTGTTGGTATGAAATTAGAATAGAATCTGCATTCTATGTTGTCCTTTTATTATTTTCAGCCCAATTTAGAATAGAATCTCATATTTTCTGTCCATAAGAAGATGAGTAAACATGTAATTAATGTTAATCTAGAGTTATTCTCATGTCTGTCTGTTATGTAATGTTTGAAAAACCATTGATAGCAATCTACCAAAGCTAATTTTAGCCATTCAACGGAAACATAAATATTTATCAAAACCAAATTGATGAGGGACACCAATTCCCACGGGTTGAACTAGTTACCTAAGACAACTTGGGATGTTGCAGTTGAATTCAAGGTCATGAATTCGGATTGTTGATCCAATAAGTTATTACAATTTTGTTGTTGGGGTGTGGGTTACTTCCATACGAGGTTCATGACCCTGCTGTACGTGATTGTTATACTGATTTTGGTGCTAGATGTTTGCATGATGAAATGCGGGAGCAGAATATTGACAGAGTTCCTTGAGAGTTTTGCTCGAAAGAAAACTATGTATAGAGTTTTGAACGGTGTTTCCGGGAAGATTGCTTAAGCATTAGACTTCTTTTTTTTTTTATGAACTGCGTGTAGTTGCACAGTTTGGTACCATTTTTCTCATCAACTTCTGCCTACAATTGAGTGAGAGAACTACCTAGTTGGTGCAGTTCTCAATCTTTCTTCCTTCTAATGTGTGACACTCTGTTGAGAGCAGAGAGTTTGAAATCAAAATCTAGAGAGCTGGATTAGCTTTGTATAACCTTAATTTCTGATTATGGAACTCTATTCCGATGCTAATGCCCTGTGGATTTTCCCATAGTTGTGAGGGTTCGTCCACCTAAAATTATCATCATTTGTAATTTATACTTGCCACAGTTTCTGTTGCAGTGTCTGCAGTCCTCAATCCTAATATATACGATGGATATATCGGCCGGTATCTTATTCTATCTTGGACTCATTTGCTTCCAAACCGGGGCATGAATATGTAACATGGGAAATAATTGAGACCTTGACTTGTGTTGGATCTGCATCTGCTCATTGTTATATGTGAAAGCTTAGGGCACCTCTGATTCAAGCAGAGTAGCAGATTCTGCTCTCACTGCTAGAATTTGATTTTCTCGTAATATACAAAGGCATACATTTTATACAAAATATATATTAACATATATAAATAGGAGCAGATACATAAAGTGCAATACATTTATCTTTCTTTATTTCTTAACTTTTATTGACTGTATTTATTTTTCCTTATCATTAACATACTAGGGAATAACTAGAATTTGTTCAAATGGTAGGTCTACACAGCTGCATTTGTTCAAAGGACAGAAGTATTGCTACGTTGGGCTTCAAATAGTTGTTGCCAATGGCCGCCATGGCATCAGAACTCCCTCTCGATTTGAACATTAGCCTCATCTATTCATTTTACAAAGCTGCAATAAGTTTGTTGAAACTCAAAGAGAGAAATTTTTTTTTTTTTGTGTTGAAACTCAAGCTACTAGTTTTGTCAACACCAGCATAAGTTTGTTGATTCTATTTTTTTAAAAAAATTATTGTAAGACAATTTGATATTTGTGTTAAATTTTTGCCCATTAAAATATATAAATTAAATGTAAAATTATATACTTTTTATTGTAATTATTTGTTATTAAATATAATATTTAATAATAAATTTTAAATGTATTTTAGTGACAAAATTATTTTGTCACTAACAAATATTATTTAGTGATAAAATTATTTTGTCACTAAAAAAATTTTTTAGTGATAAAATAAAAATTTATCACTAAAAATTTTGTGACAAATATTTAGTCACAATTTAGTGACAAATTAATATTTTATCACTACAAATTTTAGTCACAAATTTATAATTTTCAGTGACAAATTATTTTGTCACTAAAGATTAATATTGTTATAGTGATTGCTACAATTGCCAAGGTTGCTGATGCTGCATCATCCATCTAGAGACTTGTGTCTTTGATTGCATTTGTATTCATTCAGGTTATGGTATAATATTTTAGATTTTGTTTGAATTATTTTAATATTAATTGTGATTTTGAATATTTTAAATATGGTGAAAATAAATTAAAATATTATAAAATTTTGAGAAATTATCAGAATTGTGGAGTGGCGCTTAAAGTGCACCTGCGTTATCACCCGAGTATCGATTAGATTTTTGGGATAAAAGAAAAAGATATATATATAATAATAATAATAATAATAATAACAAAAGAAAAATAGAGAATAGGGGATCAGGTAGAGAGAAGAGGAGGAAGAGAGAGAGGGGGGGTTGGCGCGGAGGAGCAGAAGAGGGAAGGAGGAGAAGGAAGAGGAAGGAAGTGGCGGCGATGGTGGTGATCGCAGGTGATGTCACGGCGGTCGTGGGCTGAGGCAATGGTGGCGCGGCGCAGTGTGGGTAGCGACACAAGGAAAGGGAAGCGGCGTGGCAATGTGAGCCGTACGAGGAGAGAGAGAGGCGGTGGTGGCCGCGAGAGGAGGCAGAGGAGGTCGCGGGTGAGGCGGCATGGCGATGGCGCGCGCGGCAGAGGGTGGAGCAAAGGAGAGATAGGGCAGCACGTGGGCTTCGCGTCGGCAGGAGAGAGAAAGCCCAATTTGGGTGTTTTAGGACATCCTTTTTTCAAATTTGCGGAGTATAAAGTCGATATAAGCATCCTTTAACCCTATCCTTGGTCTAATTTAATTTCTGATACATTTTGACTATTGTTGAAAATTTTACTAACATATATGTATTTTTTTATACACCAAATTTATTAATTATGTATATGCTTGTATGTTTTATTGGTTGTGCAGTGGTTTTACATGAGTATTTATGATTTGGAGGGTTTTTAGACACCTGGATGATATATATGTATATTTATATATCCGTATATTATGAAACCATGAACCAGCCGTGTATCGGTTCACATGCATGTTGCTAGGGGCGGGGTCACTACGGAACTATGGCGGTCCGAGACCCATGGGTGGTTATATGTGATCCGAGGTATGAGATATTGGTACTGCTCTCGACGGGGAGACTTTGTCTCGACGGAGACGTATATGATATGTTATCTCACTTCTGCCGGTAGGAAGATTAAGATATTTAGTAGCTGACCTGCCCCACTATATATTTAAATAAAAATCATTGTAAAGAATTGACGGAATAATTTATTCGGACGTCCTAATATATAACTAAAATTTGAGATTATATCCAAAATCGCGGGTAGTAAAATATAGTGAGTAAGTTCATAATCTATGGAAGACAGAGTATATGGTTGACCTTGAGCTATTGGCCTAAACCGTAGCCAAACCTTGAGTTGCTGGCTTAAATCGCAGCCGATATAATCGTGGTTACCGGACGAGAGTAACCCTTCCTCAAGTTGGTATTATTTATCTTTGGTTCTTCAATTTTGTGTATACTTTGTATTTCTGCATGTATTTTGGTGGACTGTGATTCGAGATATGTGGTTTGGTCCATGGATGGGCGATAGGAATGTCTCGTACCTATTGATATGTTAAGCCCCGAAATATATTTTATATTTATATGTTTTGGTTCCGGTTTCTTTGATTTCAGTATATGATATATAAAATTTGGATCTAGATAATGGTATGTGTCCCACATGGATGTGGTAACGATTGCGATTATATAATATGACCTTAGATCATATGATATGATATCGTCTATGAAATTTGACCGAATTTTTATTTATTATGATTATGTTCCGGAGAGACTATTTAATACGGACGATAATTTAGTACGAGACATCTCCTCGGGTTTTTAGGGATTTTACGGACCTTGTGTTTTGTTTTTATACGGTTGTGATTGTTATCATTTCCTTTTGATTTATATCTACCATTTACATATATACGATACTTGTTGAGCTATAAGTTTATGTTTTCATATTTTATCCCTTCAGACTAGTGGCACAAATACACTTGTACGAGTTTGGATATGATTTGTCGCAACATATCTCTTTCAGTGAGTGAAGATATTATGTTGGGTATGTTTATGATCTCGAGAATGTATTATAGTTATTATTTATGACTAGATAATGGCCATTATCCTTATATGAAAATATTGGAGCTATTGCCTTAAATTGATGAGTTGTTATATTTGGATATCTCCCTTGCGATATTTGGATAGCAAGTTATATATTATATTTGTCCGAATTTATATCAGATGAGGTCTTGTGTAAGTTTTATTATATTGGATTCTGTATGTGTTTGGATTGTCATGGTCGGGTTGAATTTTTATGATTAATAAAAATATTATTATTGATTTTATTTTTAACCTGCGTGTATTATGTTTCTGAGTTGTGACATATAGAGATAGCCAGCACAGTAAAAATCTAGGACTTTTGTGTGCTTGTCACCCTTGAATCATTGGCTATATATTCTTCGAAGGTGGAGAGTTCATCTGATCCCTCCCCACCTGAGACTAGGGTTTATGTAGTTGGCAACTATCTTGATAACCTGATGACATGTATGTACTCCTAATCAGTGGCTCGGTAGACTTTTTATATGGGTATTGGACTGATAATGAGTCTGCAAACCCGGGGCGTAGAAGTATAATTTTGAATTATAAAATCCCTGACCATTGTAGACTCTAGATTAGGTCATGGACTCTAGATTAGGTCATAGACTCAAGATCAAGCCATAGACTCAACATAGAGTCGTCGTCTCAAAACCACCGTTTCACCATTGCATAGCTGAAACCAAAAGAAAACCTTGTTTTCGTGCTATGTTTGTTTGCTTATAGATTCCAACGTGCCATTATTGCATGTCTAACTTTTTACCATGCAAACCGTCTAATTAAGCCATTAGGCTATCGTTATTGGAATGTTTTGAATTTCTATCTTCACCATGCTAACTATCCAACTAACATATGTGGCTATTGTCTAAATGTCAACCTTATGGTTGAACTAGTTAAGATTAATATAGATGTATATTGAGATCCGGTAGTACGACATGCGACTGCTCTCATATCTAGGTAGTTGCATCTCATTACACACTTTACTTTTTGCAGGAGTCAGATCTATTTTAGTCTCAAGTGTTGGATCGATGTGCAACTACTTCTATACGTAACTTTAAATTGCTTATGGGCTTTCCGACTAAGCTAAGTAGGCTATTGTGGTTGGGTCATCCAAATTGTAGTTCCTTGACTGTGTAGTTGAATGAGAATGACCAACAATGTGTTGCTACTTGTGGTGGTTTAATATTTTGATATATGACTATTCTTATAGTTGTACTGTTGCATTGTACCTATTAAGCACCTCACTCTTTGCGGGCATTGAGTCTATTTAAGTCTTGAGCTCTCAAGCTTCAAAGCATTCTTAGTGTGCAACCATTTTTACATATCTTATTTTGATTCACCACATGGGCCTTCTAATTAAGCCATTAGGCTATTGTCGATGGATTTTTTGGACCCCTAGTCCCTTAACTATGTAGTTGAATAAGCTCCGCCAACAGTGACCGTTGTGGCTACTTCCACATTTCGTGCGTCCTCAAGATTTAGTAGCTATATAGATATTTTGATAGCCAAGTGATCACAATGAATCTGCATTTGCTAAATTTTTGGCTTCATTGGTGGGCATTGGACTCCTAAATCTTGAGCCCCCAAGTCGTAAATATTATGATGTTTGACCATTCCTATGTTCCGATATTACGAAGATTCTAGCACAATCTCTTAAGATTCACGCACTATGTTCACTTCCTCAACAATAATGTAAGCCTTTGCAGATGCCTCCAAGTCTATGAAGGTCTAGGGTGTCTGCTACATGAACTTTAAGAAGAACCCCTTTGGCTGTGTAGATGAAATGAAGGCATTGAGCTTGGCTTCATCATTAAGGGTAGAGATCTTTCTAGTCTCAGTATTAAAGCGTGACAGTTACTGTTTTAGGCTTTCACCTAGAGTCTATTTAACGCTAGCAAAATGCCAAAGGTGTTTTTCCTCCTTCCTACTAGTAACAAACTATGCTATGAAGCTTATGAAGAGTTCTTGGAAGTATCAGATAGTACTCAATTTCAAGCAATAGAACTAAGCATAAGCATCTCCTTTCAATGCCATGGGAAAACACCAATAGAATGTTACATCCCCTGAATCCTAGAATCGAAAGAGTGTATGGAAATGGTGCACGTGATGTACTAGATTAGTACTTCCGTCACACAATCCCAATATGGGCATTTTAAATTTCTTATGGAAAGATTGTTCTAGACACTTCTTCTCTAAAGACTCATTTTTTAGTCTTTCTAATCTTCACTTTGATGTCCATAGAGGTTGATTCTCGAGGGCTCTAATAAGATCTTAGCTCAACATCTTTATTTGAGATACGAGGTGATGATGTTGTTAGGTGTGGATGAGGGTTGCTAGGACACAACCCTTTAGCTCTATACAACCTAACTTCCTCAAAACTCTTGGGTCATGAGTTGCTGCAATTTTAGTTGGTTTTGTATCTTCATTGTTGACCTATTTTTCAAATTGGGAGGTACTTACTCTACTATAGATTCATCCAAATCTAGAAGATGCCAAATTTATGTTTTCACGCTAGACTTGTCATTATTGTTCAGAGGTATTAGCTCTATGATGGCCTTGAATGAATCTAGAAGTTGTATTTATTTCTTTATTGTTTATTGTTCTAATTGAGAGATACTAGCTCCATTATAAACTCGATCGGATCTTGAAGATATTGAATTTATATCTTTATTGCCAGTCTATCATTCCAATCTGGAGCCACTAGCATTACTTAGAACTTGACTAAATCTAGAAGAAGTTTGTTTGGCTGCCTTCAGGCTAACCCTTTTTGGACACCTTCTTGGAGGCTGAAATCTTAAGGAGTAGGAAATTGGCCTCTTGGGGCACATTTTTAACTTTTTCTAGGCTAACTCCAGCATGTTGATTGTCTCACGAAATTAGATAGCTACAGTGGACAAGTTTGTACTTGTTTCCAATTGATCGTTTCAATGACATGCACTATCCCGCAAAGCGTTGCCAGCCAGAACATTTGTTATGGCATGCTTGGATAGGCTCAAGTATTATCCTTGACCTCTGCTATGGATCTTTGTTGGTGTGTTCATTGTACTTTAGAAGAATAAGTTGACTCACTCATTTTCACATACGACAATAGTAGTGCATATTTGTAATCTGACTTTTGACCTATGAGATTTCGAAATTGGCTCTTGAATATTCAAACATAAAGCTTACATAGTACAAATCAAAATGAGAGTTCAAAATCCAAAAAAGGCTCCCAAAGTTATCTTTAAAAACTCATGTCAACAATCTTGTCCAACCAATGAGTTAGGCGATAGAGAGATAAAGTGGAGGACTTGAGTACTAGGCATTGTGAAAATATTTTATGGGAAAAGAGATGTTCTGAAAAGTAAACTCCAAATCTTTTTATGCAGGCTGAACACTGCATGATTGATATTGAACCATAATGATCATAGCGATCAATGGGTGATTAGACGATTTAAAATTCTGATCTATCCATCTTTTAGATTAGAGAATTATCAGATTATTAGATGCTTAATTATAAGATCCTTAATCGTAAGATTGTCTGATCTCCTTGATTCCAAGATTAAAAGATGCCCTTACTGTATTAAAAGACTTTATATTTATAATAGCGTTAAGCCTGTTCTGGAATTGATTGAGCAACATCCTATAAATGATCGTTCTCCTTCTGATGAGTTATAGATAGTTATGTGGCAGTCGATTTCCTTCTAAAGAGATTGTGCCTTCACAATTAACCACCCATATCTATGAACATGATTTAGTAGGTGGTTGTAGTTGATTTTACCAACCAAAGTCCAGATAGTAGGCCTTGGAATCCCATTGCCACATTTGTGAATGTGGGTTAAGTAGATACTTTTGAACGGTTTGCTGATTAAAGTCTTGATATTATACCGTGTCTCCTTAACTTTAATATTTATCCAATGCATTCATGGGCGTGGGCTTAGTTGGCATATCTAGATGTTTTGTGATTAGAGTGCTAAAGTTAGGTCATATTTCCTAAATTTTAAAATTCACCCATCACGTTTATGGACATGGGCTTTGATGAATAGTTTCGAATAGTTTTTTAAAAATTTATGTTGACAATGAGCCTCTTCTAATGCTGGCCTCTTTGACTATGACTTTGATAATTTTAATAGACTGATGATCATATTTGACCAATGAGTGTGCTAAGAGATCAAAAAATTAGTTAATTTGATAGGTTGCATTGGGGGGGTGGGCAAAATGGAATGAAAACCCATTTTGTTAGTGACTTTACACTAAAGAAAGAATATTGCACGACTGATTGATATTCATACGATAATTGTTTGTTTGTTCCGAAGAGAATAACAACAAAGCAGCCGCTATATGCAAACCAATTGCATGGAAATTAAATTCAGGATACATTATACTTATATTTAATTGTATTTTGAGCAGAGGCTACCTGCCTCTTTGTAACAGATATTTGGATTCGTTATTAGCCGGCCACTTACCTCGTGCAAGCGAAGTATCCTTCCCTCTCCTCCCATTTAGGCCACTTACTCCACAAGATTACTAAATTAAATTCTTTAATTTGGGATAAGTTCAGATATATTAAGATAAAAATAAAAAAAAATAATTTTTTATATATTGATAGTCTAATTTTAAATCGATCATTTTAGCTCAATTAAGGTTTAGGCTCCATGCATTAATTTTTTTTGGCCTGCCACGTTAAATAAAACACATCATTTTGATAAACATATTTTATTTTAATAAATTGTTAAAAGGAAAATTATTTTGGGGGAGAGACGTTCAACGTGAGATGGATGGAGTGTTTAAAAATATAATTATATAAAAAATATATGTTAGCACTAAAAATTAATTAAACATATAAAAAGATATTATGTATAGAGAGTATGACCCCTATATTATGAATGGATTATTTTTATAATCTAAAATTATAACCCAGTCATATAAAAAGATGAAAATACTAAACCTTTTTTTTTTTTTTTTTTTTTTTTTTTGGGGCTTCACTATATATAAGCCTACATTTGGTCCCTTACTGAGGATACATCATAAAATATTAACTTGAAATTAAGATATGTTAGCTTTGGCTTCTGATTGAAACCACGAATAATAATGTAAAACAGTAATCCACCTGTTTCCAAAAAGAGCCTTGGAGAATAAAGGAAATATTATTAAAATAAAATCGCTCCAGAGGATTTGAAAGTAAAGATGCCAGTCCTGCTAAAGAAGAAAAGGCTTTGTTCCCTTAGAGAAAGAAGCAAAGAAGCACAAATTGAAGGACTAACAGACAGAAACCATACAGCAATGTCCAAAAGGTTTGCAAGGTATCAAAAACAAACCCCATACATGATGATATATACCTGAAACTCCATTCCAATGAGCTTCATTATCGACTCCAGCAAAAAAAAAAACAGCAGGCGTCCCGTTCCGACCTATACACCAGACTTTACCATCATATATGGAAGACCAGAGGCAGCAATTCCGTTTTCGACTTCCTTGGTTACCTCCTGCACCGGCTGCTGTTCGTCCCCCAGTGGAAGGCGGCCGAGTTGCCTCACGGCCTCCATTTCGTCCGGCTGAGGCTGCCCCACCCACTTCCCCTTCTCAGCCACCTCCTCCACCAGATCAAGCACCACTATCAACAGTGCCAGCTTCACCATCCCATGCAGCACCTCCATCTCCCGCTGCCACACAACCAGCATTACCGTCTCAAATAGCCCCTCAAGCTCGAGCTACGTCTCAACCCCCATCTCCATCCCGTGTAACTTCTCAACCCCAATCACCACCAGAATTAGCCCCCAAGTCTTTATCTACACCCCTGTTATCCTCTCAGCTGCGGCAATCAGAGTCAACACCCTTGCTTTCTCAGATAGAACCGCTGGTGCAGCCAACAGCAGGGCCCTCATCCCCTCCAAAGATACAAAATGCAACCCAAAATGAGTCTCAACATCCCAAAGTTTCTGATCAAAACTCCCCACCAGTACTGCTCCAACAGCAACCCTCAAAGCCAGAAACAACTCAGCCATTCATTCAAGAGACCAAACCCAAGGTAGACTACAAAGAGAAGCCTCAAACTAAGATAGATGATAATCAATCTCATGTAGTGGCAGAACATCCATCGCAAGTATTGGGCAACAATACAGCAGATACACCACCTTCTGCTGCAGCTGCGGAGACACTTGCCCTACCCCAGAAGTTGCACTTATCATCAGCAACTGGTATGAACCTCAAGGCCATTCCAGAAGCAGAAAGGAAGTTGGATGATGCTCAAGTGAAGAAGGTTGAGCAACAGGTCATAGAAACAGCAACGAAAGACCAGTTTGAAGGGGAACCTAAGCAAAAGGCAGAGACCCACTTTACCAAACAGGAACACGGTATAGATGAGCAGGGCCAGCTTCCAAATGAAGAAATATTAGATAAAAAACAAGTGTTACCTACCTCAGGGGCTCGTAGAAAACTTATGGAGACCATGATCCCTACTTATCCAAAGGTAAGCAGACTTCTTCCAAAACCTATTACAGCGCCCCCCATGGGGGGGAATGCTTGCTTGCCTAATGAGGTCAAGGAAGACATAACTAAGTTTGTTCACAAGCTAGGTATAGGACAAGCAAAGCAGCCCTTGGATGATAAGCCATACAGTATAATCACCCTAGCTGGGGAAAATAAAGGAGCAACCATGAACCTGGGTTTGGAGCCTGTAAAAAGAGAAGGGTCCATTCACATATACAGGGGCTATAAGATAAAGCCAGATGAAAGTGTCAACACTACCACCGATGAGGAGGGGAGCTCTAAGAGAGGAAAATCCGGAGAGCAAAAGGCCGAGGAAGATAAGGCAACAGAAGCACACATCAACAGCAATGCCCAAGGCATCAATAACTCACTTGTATTCAGCAGCTCTATTACTGAGACCAATCCTGGGGTCAAGCTGGTCCATTCCCGCAGCCCAACAGAACCCGTGAAATTGAAAAATATATAGGCACATCTGAGACATTAAAGCAGAATTTGCAACAGCGCAGTCAGTAAATTTCCGCAGACCTTTCTTTGGTCATTTATTTAAATCTGTAAGTCTAAATATTTAGTCTTGGGCTTATTCGCCCGTTTCATCTATATGTACCGAGGAATTCCTTATATATTATGCAAAATGGATCTGTTCTATCATTGATCATAGTTTACTATATGTTTCCACATTGCCTACCCATTCTGAAAAGAAAGCAAGTGCCTTATCCCAGCTGAAAGCTCACTAATGATCCATCAGTGAGAAAAGACAATGTCACAGAGGCCTTTTCTTGTAAGTGACTCTGATCCAGAAAATCCGGAAACATAGAATCATGGTTGTCAGTATGGATGCAAGGAGAAGAGAGAAGACAACAGCACAAACATTTTGCAAAATTTGTTAGACAAAATATAATCATGATGGGCAGCGACTACCAAGCAGGTCTAAAATTTACACCCATGATATGCTGCCAATATACAATAATAAGGATGCAATATCATCCATTAAGAGATAATATTCTAAATTTATAAAGATGTGTTATTTAGGACTTTATCTGTGCAAGATGTAAAGATTTTATGACAGGGTTCAAATGTACAAGTGATAATAAATCTTCTGCGGCTCACTTGGCCAGAATTTTCCGCAAAACCAATGTTCTCCACAAGCAATATTGCTGCATATTCAACTGCTTGACAAAAGCGGTTGTGCAAATCAAGTAGGCCTAGTGCTCTCTATATGCTTCTTAGGTCAATGCCATTATCAACCAAATGCCTGCAAAACTAAGGTATGTTATGTCATAAGTCAGAAGCTTGTGTAACCTAGGAGTTCTTCACAATGGTTTTATACACAGTAGACCTTATGGAAGAACTTAATCGTTTCCTAGAGTTGAACTAATATCCATCATTCACAGGCTGGATTAGTGTCAAAACTGCTCAGGCAGATGGCAAAGCTTGAAAACTGATAGGCGGTAGCCGTAGTCCATTGTGAATATATCTTTTCCAATCTTGCCTAACTGTAAAATCAGTTTTTCTTGTTCTTATGCGAGAATCCTGTGACGAGGATCTATGGCTGTCACAAGCTGAAAATTCTTAACAGAAGCCACTGTAACACATCCTCTCAAATTGAGGCACCAGCACTGCAATTGTGATTGTCATCTGGGAGCTTTAGTTTTAAGAACAAGCGGATCCTTGGTCCCCCTAATAATTTCTGATGCCTCAGAAATTCAATAGTGCAACTGGCAACAGGAGGCTTTTGTCTTTTGAAACTAATAAGCAGCCAGGCTGTTCATCAACAAATTTTGTGAATGCTAATGGGATTGAGGCAGTTCCCCCTTCCTCAATTGCGGCTACAGGAATAGTATGCATACTGCATTGCATTCTCGTTGGAGTGCAGAGAACATTTAACTCATAAGAAATAGATGAGTTAGTGGTGAAAAACCTATACACCATGAAAGAAAAGTGAGAACAGGATGGCAAAGATGGACAAAGAAAATCAGAATTTTTATTCAAATATATTCAACTCCATAATTTTCAATGATACAATGATTCTATAAATATAGCACTCAAGACATTAAGTTGGAGCTTTTCAAATTTCAAGTTCAAATTGCAAGGCATAAATCCAATTAAAACACCTAGGAATAAGAGAATAATACACATTTAATATACCTTATTGCACCTAACTTATTTCAAATCTCCTAATCAATTTGGATTTAATATTCGGCATCCCCTCTTAAACCCAATTAATCTAGGGTCTTCATCCATAATCAATCTTGTAGCCTTTGGCAACCAACCTTGCATTGAATTGTTGAACTTCACCACTTGCACTTTTCTTCATTTTGTAAATCCACTTTACATTGATACCTTTTTAGGCTTTAAGTACAGTGGTGAATTTCCATGCGCCTATTTTTCAATTGCCTCGATCTCCTCATCCATGGCTTTTCTCCACTTCCCTTCTTGGACTGCTTTTATAAAAGTAAATGGATAATATCTTGTAAAGAAACAAAACAAGATAAGGTTATCATTGTTAATCTCAGTTGTCATATATTTCCCATAAACTCTTTCTCTTTTGCGATAAAGCTTCCGATGATGATGATGAATGAGCACTGCTAAGTAGATGATGATCCTGATTGAAAGGGAGCAACAATCCTTTGGAACACGGGAGAACTGAGTGAAGATTCGGCACCATTGTGACTTCATTCACCCTTGCGGTTTTCCCTCTTCAACAACAAGATTTATAATTTTTTCATCAAATTTTTGCTCCCAATTCTACTTTTCACCCCCTTCAAAATCACCTCTCCACTCATGACAACTTGTTTAATGAGAGGATTATATAAGTCATAACCCATGGTTCTATAACCATAACAGGAAAAAATGCACTTCTCACCTTTTTCATCAACTTTTGTCCTCCTAACTTTTATGATCTTTTGCTTAGGCAACACATCCGAACACTCTAAGGTATCCTACAATATGCTTGAAAAAACTCCATGCCTCTTTGGTTGTCATCATTGGAACAATTCTTGTTGGACATTGGTTTTGTAAATCAACCGCAAAAGCAACCGCTTCAACCCAAAATTCTCTAAGCAACTCTGCCTTTTAGCATTCTTTGAACCATTTCAAGAATGATCCTACTTTTTCTTTCGAAAATTCCATTCAATTGGGGGGGGGGGTGTAGGATAGTGTAACACAATGTACAATTCCATGCTCTTTGCAAGATTTCATAAGAGTATCAAAAGTGTACTCACTTCCTTGAATTGCTTCTCTATAACATGTTTAAACTCTTCTAACACGTCAAATTCTTCGGATTTTTTTAAATAAACTCAAGTCTTCTAGCTATGATCATCAACAAATGCAAGAAAGTACCTATTCTTCCATTTGACATCACATTCAATGGACCACAAACATCAGTGTGAACAAGCTCAAGTGGTTGTAATGCTCTCCACTTTACTTCCTTGGAGAAATTAGATCAATGCTGCTTTCCTATAATACATTCTTTACAAATCTTATTCAGATGGTCGATTAAAAGTACAACTCTCACTGTACCATCGCTTGAAAGCATTTTTAGCCCACCAAAATTGAGGCAGTTGAACCTTAAGTTCCATAATTATGCCTCGCCTTCAAAGATTGCATTCAACCACTTTACTGCATCATGTTTGATGTCCTAGAAGGACATCCTATTGCTTAATATCCTCACACTTACAATCAAATTGTTAGAAGCATCCTTGATTGTAAGATAAAAATTCAACATTCTAATAGTGTAACTCTTTTTCCAAAAGTTGCTCCAAACTGAAATGCTTTTGTCATGCCTAGAATATAACAAAGATTAAAAATAAAATCATGATTACAGTTTTTAAATTTGACAAGGATCTTGCTTTTGCCTTTCCCCATAATTTTAAAGGAGTCGCCAAAAGATGAAACACCTCATCAAAATTGACAAACTTCTTTTTTTTTACCACACATGTAATTGCTTGCACCAGTGTCTAGGAATCACATGTTCATTTTGTCTCCATCAAGCCCATTGTGGGTTAGTAAAAAAGTGTGGTCAGCTTCGTAATCTTCTTTCTCTACAAGATTAGCATACCAACTACTTTCATCGTTGTACTTCGACCAACATTCATGGCTATAATATCTAAAGTTTTGACATTTATAACACTTCACATCTTTTTTACCGAGCCATTGCCCACCACAGCGGACATCCCTTTTCCTCTAGATCTTCCTCTACCTCTTTCTCTAGGTATAAAGGAATTTTCACCATGTTCGCCTCCATCTCTACCTCTTCCACCATTGTTCCTTCCTTGAACTCTATAGCCTTAGCCTTTACCTTGTTGAAAGGTCTCCCCTTGGTCTTTTCCTTCCTCGAAGGAAAGGCATGCTCAATTGAAGTTGAAGACTTCATGTTGATTTGTTGCTCATGAATTTCAAATGCAGCTTTCAAATCATTGATTGTCAAAGTAGTAGATTCCTTTGGCTCTTCAATTGCAACAACATGCTCAAATTGGAACTAAGTTGGCATAAAAAATTTCTAGCACACTTACATTTTCGTGTTTCTCTCCTTATCTATGGATCTGGCTCACAATCATCATCGTTTTTGTAAAATAATCGGCAACGGATTCTTCATCATACATGTTCAACATATCAAGTTCGCCTCGTAGAATTTGTTGTCACATCCTCACTGTTTTCTCAATTCATCAAAAGGAATTTTTTAGTATGTGGTATGCTTGCTTAGAAGTATTATGGCTTGATAGGTAAAATACAATGCTTTTTTGTCCTTCTTCCTCATTTCCTTCAACTAATTTTGTTGATTCTTCAGTAAGCTCTCCTGTTGTGTTTGTGTGTTGGGCTCCTTATACCTTCTATCAACAAGATCACATAGGTCATGGAGTCCCAGGAGCACCTATATTTGTTACTCCGATTCTCATAGTTGTCTTTTCCTAAAATAGGAAATTTTACTTAGAAGAAAATGTTCTTGGGTACTACTAATTGGATCTCGATTTTTTTAAACTTTTAACTTTCTTGGGTGGTGTGATGATGGTGGTGGCCAAGAACTCCACAAGATACTACTTTGGGAAAATGGGCCTAGAGGTTAAGCGTTTACTATCTCTAATACAACTTTTGTGAGTTAATTGTGGAAAAACTCATATACCATGGAAGAAAAGTGAGAATGGAATGGTGAATATGGGGAAAAAAATCAGAATTTTTATTCAAATGTATTCAACTCTATAAATTTTCATGATACAAGGACTCCATTAATATAACACTCAAGGCTCATTAAGTTGGAGCCTTCAATTTTCAAATTAAAATTGCAAGACATAAATCCAACTGAAATTGTTAGGGAAGACAATAATGCACATTCAATGTACCTTATTGCATCTAACGTATTTCAAATCTCCTAATCAATTTGGGTTTAATATTCAACAATTGAGCCCACATCATAACTCCCTGCAGAAAACTTCAAAAACAACTGTCTGGAATGCATTCTATGACAAGATCAATAGTGGGAGTGTAAGAAAACAAAATCCTGAAGGAAGAGGAAAACTGAAGAACAAAAATGAGAAGATCAATAGGGATGAAAAAGGAGGCAATCTGCCCAGTAAAAATATAATTCAACAATTGAAGTATTATGTACATCAGAGGCTGTAAATATATTACTGAGAAAAGGACCAAACTGATAAACAAACTATGACTGTCAACAAACTAATTTAAACAACAATTCAGTCGGCTAATTCATCAATTGCAGTAATACCAGTTCAACCATCAGTTTTAGCTGTAGCATCTTATGGTGTAATGGTTGTGTATTAACCCCAAATTAATTAGGGGATTCGAATAAGTTAGGTATAATTAGATACATTAAATGTGCATTATTATCTTGTCCCTAGGAGTTTTAATTTGATTTATGCCTTGCAAATTGAATTTTACAAGTTCAAATACTCATCAAATCGGTATTAGAGTCACCAAAAACTTAGCCTCTAAACAAAATTAGCCCAAAACCCAATCTTGTGGAATGCTCAGCCACCACCATCATTACACCGGCCAGAAAGATTCAAGCTCTAGAAATCGAGATCTAAAGGGTAGTAGCCATGAACAATTTTTTTCAACCAAAATTTCCTATTTTAGGAAACAATAACTATGAAAATTGGAGTATCTAAATGAAGGTGCTCTTGAGATTGCAAGACCAATGGGATTGTTGATAGAGGTTATAAGGAGCCCAATTCCCAAGCACAAGAGGAGATCTTACCAAAGAATCAAAGAAATTTATTGAAAGAGATGAGTAAGAAAGGAAAAAAGAAGTATTTTATCTATCAAGGTGTAAATGAAGTTTTTAAAAGACTTATGCTGCTACTACTTCTAAGCAAGTGTGAGATATACTAAAAAGTTTATTTCAAAGAACTAATGAGACAGTGAGGTGTGACTACAAATTCCACAAGGAAAACTTGAAATGTTAAGCATGCATGGTGATGAATCCATTGCCAATTATTTTACATGAACAATGATGATTGTGAATCATATCTAGAGATATGGTGAGAAACTTAAAAATGTAAGTGTGGTTGAAAAAAATCTTATGCTCACTTAGTTCCAAGTTTGAGTATTCTATTGTTGCAATTGAAGTGTCAAAAAATCTTACTACTTTGACTATCGATGATTTGAAAGTCACAATTGAAGTTCATGAGCAAAAGATTAATAAGAAGTCTTGAACTTTACTTAAGCATGCCTTCCAATTTAAGGTTTCTTTCAACGAAGGCAAAGATCAATGTGGACCTTTCATAAAGGTAGAGGTCGAGACTATAGAGGTTCAGGAAGAAAAAGGTGGACAAGTTAGAGATGGAGTTGGACGTGGTGAAATTTCCTTTATTTCTAGAGGAAGAGGAAGATCAAGAGGAAGAGGAAGAGATGCTGGCTATGGTTGCGGTAATGGTGGATAATAGCCTGGCTTGGAAGATGTGAAGTGCCATAACTGTTAAAATGTTGAACATTATAGTTATGACTGTAGATGTAACGACCCAGATTTTTGAACATAGGAAATTTTCGGTCATCAAACCCTTATAATTCGGTCAACGCCAGTTGACCGGAAAATGTAATAAGAAGGGGTAAATCGGCCTTAAGATGAAATCAAGTTAGGCCCTTACTTGATGAAAATCTAGTCCGGATTTCCTTGATGAAGAGAAGTCCGGATTTCCTTTGATGCAAAACAAGTCCGGTTTCATTCTTAAGAATCAAGTCCAGCCAAGGCCGAAGTACATTATATGAGTGTAAGGCCGAAGTGACTTGAAGGCCGGAGTGGCTTTGTGTATTGGAGGCCGGAGTAGCTTTGTGGTTAAGGCCGAAGTGGAATTTTGAGAAGAAAGCCGAAAATGATGATCTGGTCAACAAGTGTTGACCGGAAGTCGTGTAAGAATAATTCTATAATTGCCCAAATTCCAAAACATAAAGAATCCCTGATGTCAAGTGAAAATAATACGTTAAGGAGGGTAATCTGGTCAACGAGTGTTGACCGGAATGCGTAAGG
Source organism: Nepenthes gracilis (assembly GCA_033239525.1). Classification (NCBI taxonomy): domain Eukaryota; kingdom Viridiplantae; phylum Streptophyta; class Magnoliopsida; order Caryophyllales; family Nepenthaceae; genus Nepenthes; species Nepenthes gracilis. Next base: position 6,824,939 of record BSYO01000016.1, on the reverse strand, counting down.
GGAGGAGTACTCCGGTCGACGTGAAATGTTGGCCAGGAAATGTAAATAGGGAAAGGAGGGAAAAAGGAAAGTGAATCGGTCAACGCCAGGATGCGTAATCAGGAAACCACTATAAATAAGGAAACCGAATACGATGAAATAAAAAATTATAAGGAAACTGTGTATAAGGAAATAACCGGTAAGGAAACTTTGTAATAAGGAAACCAAGTATAATGAAATAATATATAATAAGGAAACCTTATAATTAGGGAATCCTGGTAACTTGCCAAACCCTAACGACGGCTACCAGGCCCAAGGGCCTATAAATAAGAATTAGAGAGCGGGGAAAAATGGGCACTCGATAGGGCTTGCTAGAAAGGGAAGACCACAAGTTCAAGGTGAAATAAAGAAATACAGGCAAGATACTCACCCCTGTTTTCAAGTTCATGATTATGCATGATTTTTAGTATATTTGATATTATATGAACTTATACGATGTTTGCTTTGTTCTTTTCATATCTGATGCTTAAAGTATGATTATTTGTCGATAATTGCATGTTTAAGGAAAAGACTTCATGATGCTTGATTTTGTTCTGCTGGAAGTATGATTATCTGTTGATTTATATGAATTTTGATAATTGTATGTTTAAAGAAAAGAACTCCGCCTTCATAAGAAAAGGACTCCGGCCTTTTGAGATAAAAGCACTCCGTCTATTTAAGAAAATGCACTCCGTCCAAAGAACTCCGGTCTTTTTAGGAACAAAGTACTCCGTCCTCTTTTGAAAAAGTGCTCTGGTTTTTAAGAAGAGGAACTCCGACCTTTACATTTTAAGAAGCACTCCGTCCTTTGTTTTGAAAAAGAACTCCGGCATTTGAAAGAAAAAGGACTCCGGATTTGGAGAGCTTCGGATTTCTTAAAAGAAAAAGAACTCCGGATTTTAAAGAAAAGTCACTCCGGTTTTAGCACTCCGAATTTTATAGAAAAGTCACTCCGGTTTTAGCACTCCGGATTTTAAAGAAAAGTCACTCCGATTTAGCACTCCGGATATTAAAGAAAAGTCACTCCGGTTTTAACACTCCGGATTTTAAAGAAAAGTCACTCCGGTTTAGAACTCCGGATATTAAAGAAAAGTTACTCCAGTTTTAGCACTCCGGATATTAAAGAAAAGTCACTCCGGTTTTAGCACTCCGGATTTTAAAGAAAAGTCACTCCGGCTTTAGAGCTCCGGATTTTAAAGAAAGAATCACTCCGGATTTTAAAGAAAGAAACACTCCCGTTTTAGAGCTCCGGATTTTAAAGAAAGAATCAGTCTGGTTTTAGAGCTCCACCCTTCTGAGAAACAACTCCGCCTTTGAAGAAGAACTCCGCATTTTGAGCAAAGTACGCCGCTAAGAGCTCCGATTTTTGAACTCCGTCTTTTTAAGAAAACGACTTCGGCTTTAAGACGATTAAAGAAAAAAAGGTACTCCGTTTTCTTTAGAAAAAGAGCTTCGGACTTTGATGAAAAAATACTCCGTCTATTTAAGAAAAAGTACTCCATCCTTATAAGAAAGAACTTCGGCCTTAATGTCTTTAAAGAAGCACTCCGTCCTTAAAGAAGCACTCCGTCCTTTTTATTTGAAAATGAACTCCGGCCTTAACAAAAGAGAACTCCGGCTTTTGATAATAACTCATGATACAAAAACTCCGGCCTTTAACAAAAGAATTTCGGCTTTTTGCAAGGAACTCCGGCTTTGTAAAGAACTCCGGTTTTTTTGTAAAAGAACTCCGACTTTATAAAAAACTCCGATTTTTATGTAAAAGAACTCCGGCTTTGTAAAGAACTCCGGCTTTGACAAAAGAACGCTGGCTTTAAGAACTCCGGCCCTCTGTATGAAAAAGAACTCCGGCCTATTTTTAATGAACATGGAAAATGCATGTAATATGGACAGCAAATGAAATTCTACGACTTTCGAACCATGAAGGATGGCTATTAACGGACAAGAACTATGAACCGAGTCTCCATTAAACTAGCTGTTAAAGATGGATGAAGGATATTGGAGTGACACTCGAGGATTGCCTCCTGGGCCACAGGAGGGGACTTTCTAGTGGCATAAGAACCATGGACTATGGCCCCGTATATCGGGTTAAAGGCATTACCTCCCGCCCCGGGGAGCATAATAAGGGGATACGGCTTTAGGTTGTGGGGTTACACACAACCCGTCCTCGATGTTGTCTGCTTCCGTCCGGTCCCTAAAGATGATCAGAATTTTCAATGGTGTTATGAGCCTTCAGAAGACAAGGTAATAAGAAAAAGACTAAGAAACTTCAGAACTAAAAGACATGATGATTTTTGTATGTTAAATTATATTCGCTTATATATATATATATATATGTTTATGTTCTCAGTTTTTTGCATGTGAGTATTTTGCTTGGTTTTGTAGCTCATTCTTGCCACTTTTCAGATGATAAAAGGTTTATGGAGGACGAAATCGAGTAGAATCATATGATATAGCTAGCAGGCCGGAGCTGATCAGTGAAAAGCTTATTTTATTTCCTTTTGATGTTTTGAGAAGACTTGTAAAAATGATTCCACTGTTTATGCCTCTATGAATGTCGTTAGTATGTTTCCGTGATTTTTCTTATGATTAATGTTATTGAAAGGTTTAGTAAGCATCTCAGACTTTCAAGTCCGTTTAAATGTTGGCCGGTCGGGTATGAAAATTATCGGAAGGCCAACTCATGAAGTTTGGCCTCTTGAATCCTGTGTAAAAGAAAAGGAAAAATTTTTAGGTCCTTATTTATTATTTATCCTTTTAAGACCTGACGGCGACTTTATTTGTGTAATTAAGTACGGGCCGTCACAGTATACCAAGGTAACAATAGAAGTAGTGAATATGTTAATCTTGTCGAAAAAAAGGCGATTACAAAGATGGCCACAACTATAAGCTTGATGGAGAAAAAAGGAACACGTGGTTCCTAGATATCGGTGTGAACAATCACATGGGCGTAAGAATGAGATGTTTGTTGATCTTGACAAGATATCTCATGAGCACATCACTTTTGGAGACTCCTCCAATATTCCAATGAAAGGCAAAGGCAAGATCCCTATCAAACTCAACAATAATCATGATTTTATTTACAATATTTATTATGTTCAAGAATGACAAAAAATATCTTGAGTTTGAAATAACTTTTGGAAAATGGTAACACTATTAACATGAAGAATGTTTGCACTTGCAATCAAATCTTTGATTGCAAATATAAAGATGTTAAGCAACAAGATATTCTCCTTGGAAATCAAACATGATGTGTCGAAGTGCTTGAATGCAATTTTGAAAGAGGAGGTGTGGTTATCAAATTTGAGGTTCAGCAGCATCAATTTTGGTGGGTTAAAAATACTTTCTAATAGTGAAATGGTAAGAGGTATGCTCCTAATTGACCATTTGAAAGAAATTTGTGAAGGATGTGTTCTCATAAAGCATCATCAATCTAACTTCTACAAAGAAGTAAAACGGAGAGCATCACAACTACTTAAGCTAGTTCATACCAACAGTTGTGGTCGATTGAATCCAATATCAACTGAAAAGAATAGGTACTTTATTACATTATTAATGATTTTAGCCAAAAGACATCGGTTTTATTAATGAGAAATTCAAATTATTTGACGTGTCTAAAGAGTTTAAAAGTTTAAAGAAGCATAGTGACCAATGCATCAAGATGTTGCAGTTCGATCAAGGATGTGAGTACACCCCAATGCACTTATAAAATTTTGCTAATAGCATGCAATTGTACATCATCTTACACTGTCCTATATGACCCAATTGAATGGAGTTTCCGTAAGAAAAAATAGGACTATTCTTGACACTATTTGAAGTATGTTGAAAGCCAAGGAGATGCTTAGAAAATTTTAGGCCAAAGTGATTGCCTTTACAATTTTTTTACTTAACTAGTGTCCAACAAGAAGTAAACCAGTAATAACACCCACAAAGGCATGGTATTTTTCCTAGCCTAGTGTCGGACACCTCAAAGTGTTTAGGTATGTTGCCTATGCAATGATCCTGGAGGCTAGAAGGACTAAACTTGATAACAAAGGTGAGAAATATATTTTTCCCAATGACAGTAATAAAACCATGTGTAATAAGTTATATAATCCTCTCACCAAACAAATTGCAACAGTAGAGATGTGATTTTTTGAAAAGGGTACTAAGTGGAAGTGGGAGAAAAAAGTAAGTGATAAAAGTATGTTTCTTGTTCTTGAAGAGGAAGAACTGACATGGACGAATCAAGCCACAAGGGAGATGAATCCTCCACCCAATTCTCTCATGTCTCAAAGGAGTGTTACTCCGTTTTGATCTGGGTCGTCATCTACTCAACAAAGTGCTCATTCATCATCTTCATCGAAAGCTCGGTTGCAGAAAACAAGGGAGTTTGGGAAATTTTATGACGCCACCAATATTGACGATTATAACTTGTTTTGTTTCTTTCAAGGATATGAAACATTTATTTTTCTAGAAGCCATCCAAGAGAAAAGTGGAGAAAAACTACAGATGATAAGATCAGGGCAATTGAAACAATGTTATGGAAACTCATCACTTTACCGAAAGCCCACAAATCTATTGGTGTAAAATAGACTTATAAAACAAAGAGAAGTGCAAGCGGTGAACAACAACAATTCAAGACGAGGTTGGCTGTCAAAGGCTACAAGCAATTAGCTGAGATTGATTATGGAGAGCTGTTTGCACTTGTAACTCAATTGGAGACCATTATGTTACTAGTTTGGATTGTCGTTCAACAAAAATGAAAGATCTACCAACTTGACGTGAAATCGGCATTATTGAATAATTTTCTCAAAGAAGAGTTACATGTTGAACAACTCTCAGATATGTCAAAGTCGAGCACAAAGATGAAGTTTACAAGTTGAATAAAGCTCTCTACAAGGTTAAACAAGCACCATAGACATAGATTGCAAGAATCTATTGGTATTTTCGTGATATCAGTTTTAAAAAATACCCTTATAAACATATGCTTTATATGAAGAATCTTGGTAATAGAGATGCATTGTTTGTGAATCTTCATAGAGATGACTTGATTTTTACGTGAAATAATTCGTCATTATTCAATAAGTTCAAACAAAGCATGCTTAAAGAGTTTGAAATGACGGATAGCCGCTTGATGTCCCATTATTTTGGGATTAAAGTCATGCAAAAAGATGGGATTTCCATTTCTCAAAATAACTATGTGAATTAGGCTCTCAATAAGTTCCATATGGAAGTGTGTAATCTAGTCAATACCCTTGTCGCAAGTGGCTTGGAGCTAACAAAGAATTCTAACGGTAATGATGTCAATCTGACTTCAAAATTCTTGTTGGAAGTCTTCCATACCTTCCTAGTATGAGGCTAGATATTATTTATGATGTCGGTTTGATTACTAGGTACGTGGAAGCACTGGATCAGACTATCTCAATGTGGCAAAAATAGATTCTCTGTTATATCAAAGGGACCCTTAATTATGGTTTGTTTTGTTCATGTGATAATGAATTTGATCTTTATAGTTAGACCATCAATGACTAGGGAAAAGAATTTGATGAACAGAAGAGCACAACTGAATCTTCTTTCTTTATACGTTATTTGGCTTTTACATGGCATTAAAAGAAGCAAACAATTATTATTCTACCAACTTGTAAGCAGAGTATGCGCTAGCTAATTCTACCATGTGTTATGCAATTTTGCTTAAAAATTTACTATTTTTTTGGATTTCCTAAAGAAAGCTCCACAAATATTTATATTGACAATAAGTTTGCTATTGCCTTGGCATAAAATCGTATGTTCCAGGAGAGAAATAAGCACATTAACTTGTTATCATTTTATTCGAGAGCAAGTGAAGAACAAAAATATCGAGTTGGTCTATTGGATGTCTCATGATCAAGTTGCCAACATTTTTACGAAACCACTAAAGTTCAATATGTTCAGAAGGTCGAAGGTGATTCCAGGAAAGACCCTAGAATCATTGGTTTAAGGGGGATGTTGTATATTGACCCCCAAAGTAATTGGGGGATTTGAAATAAATTAGATATAATAAGAGATATTAAATGTGTATTATTGTCTTGTCCTTAGGAATTTTAATTTGTTTTATGCCTTGCAATTTGAATTTTGAAATTTGAAATGCTCTAACTTAGTGAGTCTTGAGTGTTATATTAATGGAGTTTTTGTATTATGAAGATTTTGGAGTTGAATACATTTGAATAAAAATTCTAATTTTCTTCTTCATCTTTACCATTCTATTCTCCATTTTCTTCCTCGGCATATGGGTTTTTTCACCACTAACTGTGACGTCCTACGTACAAATCCATTATTAACTTTATTCTTAATCGTATTATTAATATTAATCATAATTATCTCTTCATCAATCAATACCATGTGTCGTAGAGAGATGTAAACTTTTTTCATATCCGTTTATGTTGATAATAGTCTCATCATACACAGGACTCAAATAAGGAGAGATGCTTGCTAAAATCATACAAAATTTTGTAGAAGAAAATGTTGATCAAAATAACATCATCATATATTCATGTGTCAAAATACAACCTTAGGGCCTATTTACATCAGGTACTTTTTTTCCCACATACATCCTAAGTCAACGATAAACTAGTATATAGAACAAAATAACATTCTTATAAGATCTACTATCTCTTTGTCCTTCACTCCTACTCGTCTGACAATAATTTGTTCCAGCCATCTGAAAGGTTAGTTAAATAGCAAGCGAGTGAGCCAAATACTCAACAATGTACAATATATATATAGCAAGGATCATGCAATTTTCTTAATTAAAATATAATAACATGCATAGGAATCATTATAGCATATTAGGACTGAAAACGTGATTGAAACCTTCATGTAGCTCCTTACTGATATCTTACCTTGTTTCTTTTCTTCAACCTTATAGTTAATTTTGTTTTCCTTTCTTATTGTTCTGTAGGGACCAGTGTCAGTAGGCCTTGATAGCTAAATGAGTGATTGATCGAAATCTGAATTGTGTTTTGTCCACACAATCTAAGGCTAGAGCTCATATTAACACCCTGAGATGGGTGATTGTGTTATATCCACACAATTTAAGGCCGGAGCTCATATCGCACCCTGAGATAGGTGGATTGTGTTCTGTCCACACAATCTAAGGCCAAAACTCATATTAACACCTCGAGATGGGTGATATATACCTTTATACCTGGTAGATGGGGCCAGAATCGCCTTAGCGATACTGAAACTAAATTATCAGATGTCGATCTTCCACTATAATATACTAAAGTATGCCAAAATATACTATCTATTGATTTATCCTTGGTCCAATTTTTTATTTTCTTTCAAAACCTAGTAGGGAGCTCTATGCTTATTTTTCTTAGTTTTCTTCACTCTAGAAGAACATAACTGAACTTCTTGATACTTTTGTAGAGTCCCCACTACTTTCATGCATATAACTTAACATAGCAAACAAATGCTAAACTTTATTCTGTACTTGATATATTTTAGTCTACTGGATTGCTAATTATTTCCCGATTTAATAATTTGACTTAAATAAATTCAATATACCAAAATCGTCATAGGGAAATGTGGCCGAGGGCAATACATGCAAAAGGGCTAAGGGATCACTTCACGCCAAAGGGTCGAGGTCTCTTCAAGCTAAGGGTCGAGGGCTTGCTAACGGACGAAGGCAATATCGTGGCCGAGGACCACATTAATGGCCAAGAACTTCACTAATGGCCGAGGACTTTACTAATGACCGAGGGCTTCACTAACGGCCGAGGACTCTACTAATGACTGAGGGCATTAATAGTGGCTGAGGTCAATTGTAATGGTCAAGAGCAATATTGTGTCCGAGGCCTCTATTAATGACCGAAAGCATTACTTTGGCTAAGGACCACAATAATGGCCGACCGAGGACTATATTATGGTCAATGGTGACATTATAGCAGAGGCCATCATTAATAGCCGAGGACGATATTGACATCCAAGGACAACTTTAAGGGCCGAGGACGGCATAACCCTTCAATTTCTTTCTGATGCAAAATTCAGCAAGACTCCTTGCTGTTTCCAAGGTCTAGTTCAGCCTCTTTTCCATAGGCTGATCTCCAGCGTTTGCAGTTTACTGTCAATCGTGACAGTTGCTGCATTTTTGCCTGGTTCAACATTTTAACATTATGATAAGGAATGTAGGTTAACAAGACTGCCGGTTCAGCCCATTTGGGGGCCGGTCCAGCTTGATTTTTGTTGCTGGTCCAACTGATACTGAATTTCAGCATCAGCACCAGTATACTCAGACAACATTTCTCCTTTTATAAATTCGATTTTCTCTTGAATATAACATGACATTAGGACAGTAAAGAGATAATAAATTAAGGAATTAAAGTATTGGACCAACAATACTTAAAGGAAATGATCAAAGAATTGCAACAAGGAAAGAAAGCTTAAGTATACTTGCCCTTGTGAGTCCTTGTTTTTCAGAGTTCCATTTCCCTTACTACTCCTTCCTTTATTTCCCTTCGGCCTCTATACTTTCTCTTTCTTTTCTCTCCTATTTTTCCTTTGCTCTTCCCTTCCTTTTAGTGGCTTTATATAGGAGTTTGGAGACTGGATGAGTTATCCCTTCCTAGGCTAAATTGCTGCCAGCACTTAGCTGATTTGTCACCTAATTGTGCCCCTAATGGTGCTTAGTCACTAGCCTAATCTTGGTGAGTCATTAAGCTAATTTTTAGAGTTCCAAGTGGCGTGAGAATTGGCTGAATTTGGCTGCTATGATGCTGCAGAAGAGGCCCGTTTCTAGTGCAGAGTGAAGGAAGTGTTTGGCTAAAATTTGCTGAGAATTTTGTAAATTTCAGCTGCTGCCTGTATAATCATTTGCTGTCCCCCTGCAGCCCACAATCTTGCTGCTAATTTACAGCTGTTAAGGGATAAGATTTGCAGCTGATAATATATTATATACGTATGGCTGCTGCTAAGTCAATATTTACTGCTGTTATCCCTAAGATTTGGCTGCTGCTGGCTCCTTCCTGCGGCTGCTATCAATAGCAGCTGGGAGGTTATCTCCTCATGTTTTTAGTTAGTTACTAAGCCATTCTTGCGGCTTCACTCAAAATTGGCTGCTGCAATTTGTATCTATATATATATATATATATAAACAGCTGCCAGTCACTTTTCCTCCTCTGCTGACTTACTTCAGCAGCCATTTTGTCTTAATCTGGTGCGTAATGTGCCGTGTGTTCCCCCCTTTTAATGTATTTGATATCCTTTTCAAACTTAGCTAAATTTTCCAAGTGATTGGGCTGCTGATATACTAATGGCCGAGGAATGTCCTGTTAACAGTTGAAGGTGATCTGTTAATGACCGGCTTCTATACTGTTGCGTCCGGGAACTCTGGCCGCGCGAGAGATTGAATGCGGGTGGATCTCTAGGCACGCGGGCGGAAGAGTTGGAGCAACATTAAGTGAACGGGAGTGAATAGAAAAGCACGGGAGCAGGGGATGAACACTTCGATTTACGTGGAAAACCCCTCAATATGGTGAAGGGTGAAAAACCACGGTGGTGGACGTGTAGTCCAAGGAATCTCACTATGAAGAAGAGGAAATACAATGATGGAAGCCTGGGAAACTTAGCGTCCTTAGGGTGTTTACAACTTGAGGAGTATAGTTTCTCTTCTTTCTCTCTTCTCTTGGGGATTTTTGCTAGAGTCTGGTTAGGAGAGTGTGGAAGCCAAAAGGTCCTTCTTCAGCTGCTGGAGTTGGGTATTTATAGAGAACGTGATGCCGTAGGGAAGACGACACGTGGCGCTGGCATGTCAGGGCTGTCTGCCACCAACGCCACCACTGTGGATGCGGCTGTGACAGGGACACCTGTCACCACCTGCAGATACGGCGCTCAGAGGCGTATGGCCTGCAGGTACGGCGTGTCAGGAGCCGTTGCATGCGCTGAGTTGGCATCTGGGCTATTTTGGTCTTTCTGGCGGTCCCCGTCTTAAAGGGGTTTCAGCGTCTGTCCGGGCGGCCAAGCAAGTCGGAGACGAGCCAGTTGTTCGAATTTGGCCTGGTTCATGGGCCTTTTGGGCCAACCTTTTTATGCGGTTTTTTGGGCCTGCGTCTGTGAGTCTGGGCCCAGGTTCCAGGACCCATCACGAGCCCCCCATGTCAAGCGGTTCGAGGACTCAGCCGTTTGACATGCCTTGCAAGTGTCTTTTCGCCATCATAGACCACGGTCTTCGTCTTCTGCTGGCGTGAAAGGCGTCCGAGGTCTTCTTGTAAATTACGGAACCTATCTTTCGCTGCCGTTTCCCCTCCCCATGGAGCATTGAATGCGATGGTCGATTGATGTGACATCGCCTTAGGAAACCCTAAGGCCTGCGCCTGCCCACTGCGTATGGGGAGTTGACACGTGGAACGGTCATGATGAGGGCGCCTCTTCACCTTTTCAAAAATCTCTTTAAATCATTCGTCGTATCCTCATTATTCTTCGCGTTTTCTTCTTCCTCCCCTTAGTTTCCTTTGAAAACCTTCATGACGTTCTTGCTCTCCTTACTCGCCGCCATGGCTCCTGGTGTTGATGAGATTGTCTCTTCCCTCACTTCGCAAGATCTCAAGCAGATCAGGGCGAAGTATAACATTCCGGCGTCGGACTCGATGGTGGTTCCAGGCGCCGCCGAGAAGGCGAACAGCCCGCCAGTTGGTTACATTACCGTATACGAAGTTCACCTTAAAGGTGGACTTCGTTTCCCTGTTCCGGCTGAGCTCCGCCGCCTGATGAAGGAGTTGGCTGTCCCGCTCGCGAAGCTTCAGCCTAACGCCATCAGGTATTTGGTCTCTCTGTGCGTCTTCGCGCGCTGTCATGGCAAAACCCTCGAGGCGGTCATGGTGAAGATCATGTTCCGCTTTAATCAGACTCTTGAGTGGATAGCCATGACCCCCCGCCCCGAGTTCGCTGAGATGAGCGGTGGGAACCCTGATTCCACCAAGAGGTGGAAGGACAGGTTCTTCTTCCTCAAGGTGGCCGACGACTGGGAGCTCTCCTCCGTGTGGGGAAACGTCGCTAGCAGGTACGGCTTCGACGTTACTGATGAGGAGAGGGAGGCTGCCAGGGAGGTCACAGATTTGGTGCTAGCGAACCTGGGCGGTTTCAGTGCGGGGAAGAAGAACATCTGGCTATCCCCCGAAAAGCTGGCGGAAGCCAAGTGGACGGTGCCGTCCGGTGATTCCGCCGTTGCCGCCTCGAAAAAGAAGAAGAAGAAGAAGTTGAGGAAAAGAGAGGGTCCTCTTGCGATTCAGGAGCCCTCCGAGCAGCCTTCCAAGAGCCCGCAGATTGAGGTCTCCGGGGATCCGCCGAGTGTTGTTGCTGAGTCTTCCTCGGAGGATGACCGCGTCATAGCCCCCATGGTTAGGGTGGCCGCGCGGTTGACGTCTGGCCCTTCCACGGAGCCTGAGGCCGTCGCAGCACCACCTGCTGGTGTCGAGGTCCATCCTGAGGCCCTTGGTGCCTTGGAGGAGACAGTCTTGGACGAGGCCATAGAGCCTCATGAGGTGGAGGCTGCTGCTGATGTCACTGCTGGGGAGATCTTTGACCTTCTCGGCGGCGAGGAGGCAATGGCCGCGGCCTTGGAGGTCCCGGTCGTTGTTGACGCCCCGGAGGTAGTGGAGCCCCCCACCCCTGAGGGTCCTTCTTCTGAGGCCATTCTTGATGTTCCTGCGGCGCCTGCGGAGTGCCCACCCGCGCCCGAGGTCCCAGAGGAGATTGCCCCCAGTGAGGATCCTATCATCTCCCAGGTATTTCGCTGCCTTATTCTTCGTCTCCATTTCTGCTAACTGTACTTAAGTGTCCTTGGTTCTTCTTGTAGCTCCAGGATCTGCTTGGTGGCCTTGGCCGACTGGTGGGCGAAATCGCTCGGTCTCGACGGGAGGCGGAGTCCTTGAAGGCCGTCCAAGAGGAGAACCAGCGGCTTCGTACGGCGCTTGCTTCATCTGAGGAGGCGCTTGCTTCATCTGAGGAAGCGCTTGCTTTATTTGAGGAGGCCCTTAGGCTCTCAGAGGCCCGACATGGTTTCCTGACGGGACGAATCCTTCAGCTGGAGGAGGCGCAGAGGACCTCGGTGCAAATTGCTGAGATGGCTCCTGCACTGCAGTCCAAGTTCTGGGATGGTATCCATTTGTGTCGCCGGTTGATGCGAGATCCGCACCTGATTTCCCACCGCTGTGTTGGATCCGCGTAACGCGGCCGCCGTATCCCCTCAGGACGTGTTTGGTCTTCGGGGCAGGCCATTTCCCGAGTCTTTGGTGCCGAGTCCCTCAGCGGGTCCTCGTCCATCAGGTCAACTGGGGACTTTGAACCGCGGGGCTGGTCCTTCATCTTTGGGAGAGTCATCTGGAGCCGCTCCGCCTCGGGGCCCCTGTGAGGGCTAGACTTTGTTCTTCTTTTTGTATCATTGTATTGTATTTTATGGAATAAAAGAAATCCTTGACTTTTATCACAAGTGCCTCTTTTTCTTTCCTTCTTTTTGTTCCATTCATCTTTTGTCATGACCTCGAGGGCCCGGCCTCTGGGACCGCTCAGTCACAGCCGAATTTTTGTTATGACCTCAAGGGCCCGGCCTTTGGGACCGCTCGGTCACAGCCGAGTTTTTGTAATGACCTCAAGGGCCCGGCCTCTGGGACCGCTTGGTCACAGCCAAGTTTTTGAATGACCTCAAGGGCCCGGCCTCTGGGACCGCTTAAATCGTCAGCGACCAAGTTTTGAATGACCTCAAGGTTCGGCCTGCAGGACCGCTCGGTCACAGCCGAGTTTTTGTAATGACCTCAAGGGCCCGCCTTCTGGGACCGCTCGGTGTGGCCCGGAGTTTGAATGACCTCAAGGGCCCGGCCTGCTGGGACCGCTGCTCGGTCACAAAGAGTTTTTGAATGACCTCAAGGGCCCGGCCTGCAGGACCGCTCGATCCACAAACCAAGTTTTTATTATGACCTCAAGGGGCCGGCCTTTGGGACCGCTCGATCCACAAAAGAGTTTTGTAATGACCTCAGGGCCGGCCTGCGGGACCGTTTAGTTACTGACCAAGTTTTGAATGACCTCAAGGGCTCGGCCTCTGAGACCGCTTGGTCGCAGCTAAGTTTTTGAATGACCTCAAGGGCCCAGCCTCTGGGACCGCTTGGTCACAGCCTAGTTTTTGTAATGACCTCAAGGGCCCAGCCTCTGGGACCGCTTGGTCGCAACCAAGTTTTTGAATGACCTCAAGGGCCCAGCCTTTGGGACCGCTCGGTCACAGCCAAGTTTTTGTAATGACCTCAAGGGCCCGGCCTCTGGGACCGCTCGATCACAGCCGAGTTTTTGAATGACCTCAAGGGCCCGGCCTTTGGGACCGCTCGGTCACAGCCGAGTTTTTGAATGACCTCAAGGGCCCGGCCTCTGGGACCGCTCGGTCACAGCCGAGTTTTTGTTTGTCGGAGACGACCCCCTTTTCACTGGTAGTACTTCCTTAGGTGAGCGGCGTTCCAGGTCCGGGGAATCAACTTGCCATCTTGGGTACGTAGCTTGTAAGCTACTCCTCGAAGGATGGCCGAGACTAAGAACGACCCTTCCCAATTTGGTGAAAACTTGTTTCTTCCTGCTATCTTTCCCGTGACTTCCACGCTTCTTAGTACGAGATCCCCAACCTCGAACGGCCGCGCCCTTCACCTTCTTGTTGTAATAGCGGGCCACCCGTTGTTGGTTGGTTGCCACTCTAAGTCTCGCCTGGTCGCGGACTTCCTCAAGCGCATCGAGACTTTCTTGGAGCCTTTGGCTGTTATCCGTTGGGCTGAAGCATCCAACCCGGGGACTGGTAAGGCATACTTCTATTGGGATGACAGCTTCGACCCCGTAGCAAAGGTTGAAAGGGGTCTCTTTCGTGGACTCCCGTGGCGTCGTTCTATACGACCAGAGGACTAAGGGCAATTCATGTACCCATGAGCCCTCCGATAATTCCAGCCTGGTTTTTAGGCCGTGTAAGATTGTGCGATTTGTTACTTCCACCTGTCCGTTGGCCTGCGGGTACGCCACTGATGTGTGTACCAGGTTGATCCTCAGGCTCGCGCAGTACTTGGTGAAACGCTTTTCGGTGAACTGCGTTCCGTTATCAGTCACGATGCACTCGGGCACTCCAAATTTGCACACGATGTTCTGTCGGAGGAACTCCGTCGCGTTTTGCTCTGTTATTCTGGCCAGTGGCACCGCTTCCACCCATTTATCCGGGGGTGAGAGGGAATGGTCCGAGGATGTCGAGCCCCCACTGGGCAAACGGCCATGGGGATTGTAGCGCTCGGAGTTCTGTGTGGGGGCAATGGCTCATGTTACCGTGGAGTTGGCAACTCTCGCATTTGCGTACGAAATCCATGGCGTCATACTTCATAGTCGGCCAGTAGTATCCTTGCCTCATGAGCTTAAAGGTTAGATTCTTTCCTCCAACATGGGATCCGTAAATTCCGAGATGCACCTCCTGTAGGGCGTATTCGGCTTCTTCTGGAGTAAGACACCTCAAGTAGGGGGCCGAGAAGCCCCATCGATAAAGCCGGCCATCTACGATCGTGTACCAGCCCGCTGTCTTCTTTATCTTCTTGGCTTTGTTCGGGTTCTCGGGCAATGAGCCATCAGAGAGAAACTTCAGGTAGGGAGTCATCCAGGTACTTCCGTCCGCGACCTGCATCACCTCCCGCTCGGGTTCTTCAATGCCAAACCTCTCCAGGATCTCTCGCATTCCCCTGGCGTACTGTTCAGGATCTCCAGAGGCCGCGGCCCGAGCGAGCTTGTTGGCTTTGGCGTTTTCCTCCCGCGGGATGTGGATGAACTCGGTCGTCTTGAATTCCACGATCATGTCCTTGACCTTTGAAAGGTACTTGGACAGCTGCTCGTTGTTGACGTCTCCCGTGAACCTGATTGATGACAAACTCGAAATCGCTGTAGATGACGAGCTCTATGGCCGAGCATTCCTTGGCGAGTCGGAGTCCGGCCAGCAAGGCCTCATATTCTGCATCGTTGTTTGTGGCCGGGAATCCCAATGTCAATGAGTACTTTATCTCCATTCCCTCAGGTGTGCGTAACACGATCCCTGCTCCGCAGCCGTCCTTCATGGAGGAGCCATCCACGTGCAAGGTCCATACGGAGGTTCTGTTGAACTCGTCTGTGGTAGTCCGGTCCTCGTCACAAGTGGGCGATGCCGTTGTTTCGACGAGAAAGTCCGCGAGCGCCTGTCCCTTTAAGGCTGGCCTCGGACGGAACTCAATGTCAAATTCACCCAACTCGATGGCCCACTTGATCAGCCGGCCGGAGATCTCGGGTTTCTGCAAAACAGCTCTTAAAGGTTGATCGGTTAAGACTATTACCTTGTGCGCCTGGAAGTACGGCCTGAGTTTCCTTGCGGAGCAAACCAACGCCAAGGCCACCTTCTCTGTCAAGGGATACCTGCTCTCGGCGCCTGCGAGAGTCTTGCTGACGTAATACACGGGTTTTTGTTTGCCATGCTGCTCTCGTACTAATACCAAGCTCAGTGCCGCGTCGAACACGGACAGGTACAAGTACAACTCTTCGCCTTGCTGAGGGGAAGCCAACAGGGGCGGACTCGAGAGGTAGCTCTTGAGTCCTTGAAACACTTCCTCGCAGTCATCATTCCACCGGAAATCTCAGGATTTTGTTCCTCTTAGCGCTTTGAAGAATGGCAGGTGCTTCTCGGCCGATTTTGCTAGGAAACGGGAGAGACCGGCCACTCGCCCAGTAAGTTGTTGTACCTCCCTCACCGTTTGTGGAGACCGTATGTTCAGGATCGCTTGGATCTTTTCTGGGTTTGCCTCAATTCCTCGGTGCGACACGATGTAGCCCAAGAACTTTCCAGAGGAAACCCCGAACGTGCACTTACTGGGGTTGAGCTTCATTCCATGGGCTCTAAGCACATGGAAGGTCTCGGCCAAGTCCCTCACGTGATCGCTGCTCACCCGGCTCTTGACGAGCATGTCGTCAACGTATACCTCCACGTTTCTGCCCATCTGGTCCTTAAACATTTTATTCACGAGCCGTTGATAAGTTGCCCCTGCGTTCTTGAGACCAAAGGGCATTACCTTGTAACAGTACGTGCTCTGGTCCGTCATGAATGACGTATGCTCCTCGTCCTCTGGGCTCATTTTGATTTGGTTATATCCGGAGTATGCATCCATGAAGCTTAAAAGTTCATGACCAGATGTTGAGTCCACAAGGTGGTCGATCCTTGGCAATGGGAAGCTGTCTTTGGGGCACGCCTTGTTGAGGTCGGTGAAGTCCATGCACATTCTCCACTTCCCATTTCTCTTTTTCACCATGACCACGTTGGGCAACCAGTCCGGGTACTGGACTTCTCGGATGAATCTAGCGTCCAGGAGTTTCTTGACCTCCTCGCGGATGGCCACCAACTTTTCCGTGGAATAGTTTCTCCGCTTCTGTCTGACCGGCTTATGCCGAGGGTCGACGCTTAATTTGTGGACGATGACCTCGGGTGAGATCCCGGGCATGTCACTGGGGGACCATGCGAATACATCCGAGTTTTCCCGTAGGAAACTGACGAGTTGGTCCCTTACCGCCTCTGAGAGCGAGCTTCCTATTTGGACGTATTTCTCTTGATCCGCGGGATTCAATGGGACTCGGACTACAGGCTCTCCTGGCAGAGCGTGTTGCAGTGTAGCCTCATCCCTGAGGTCGAGATCTTCCATGGGCTGTGGAAGTGTTACTTGCTCGGTCTGGGCCAAGTAACACATCCGTCCGGTTGACTGGTCTCCGAGGACCTCTCCTACTTCATACGGGGTAGGGAACTTCATCTTAAGATGTGGGATGGAGGTCACTGCGTTGAACGCAGCCAAGCAAGGCCGTCCGAGTATCGCGTTGTAGACCGAGGGTAGGTCTACGACGAGGAAAGTGAGGACTTTTGATGCCGTCCTCGGATAGGTTCCTAGGGTTACCTCCAACTGGATGATACCCTGGACGGGCACTGGCTCGTTATCCAGCCCGTAGAGTGGCCCTTCCGGCGCTTTCATTTGATTCTTCTTAAGTCCTAATTTGAAGAAGACATCAAGATATAGCAAATTGCGAGAGCTTCTATTATCAACAAATACTCGTTTCATCTGGTAGTCATTTGTTCCATCTGAAACGAGTGCTGTTACAACCACGGGGTCGGAGTGAGGAGAAGTTACATGATCTAGATCCCTACTGCTAAAGCAGATAACATCGTCTTCACTTCCAGGCCCCGTTCTCGGCTTCTTTGCTGCTGCAAGTCCACGCCCATCTCCCCCAGCCGGTCGGCTGGAGATCATGTTCACGACCCCCGCAGCCACTCGGTTCCTGGGGGCTCTGTGTCTCCAGCGTCCTCGGGTCCTGAGGACTCTCCCGGCCTCTGAAGGAAGCGGCTGAGGTGTCCTCTCCGGATGAGCTCCTCAATCTCGTTCTGCAGGGTCCTGCAATCCTCAGTGCTATGACCCCCGCAGCGGTGGAAGTCACAATATTTCGTTTGGTCCCCACCGCCCGGGTTCTTCAGCGGCCTGGGCCACTTCAAGAACTTTTCTCCCCGGATCTGCATGAGGACGTTGGAGCAGGAGTCGTTCAGCGGCGTGAGACGGATTGGAGGCGGCTCTCTCCGAGAGCTCTGCTCGGCCTTATGGTGCTTCTTTGTCGTCTGGGGACTTTGATAGTCCCCAGATTTCCTTTTTCCCTCCGCGGGCTTCTGCTGAGGGTGCTCGTCCCTCTCAGGCCTCTTGGCGTTGTTGGCCTCATCGGCCGCTATGTAGGCTCTGGCCACAGCCTCAGCCTCTATAAAGGTCCGCGGGCCTTTATGTATGAGGTGCTTGAAGAAAGCACCTCCTTCGAGGGCCGAGAGGAAGGCGTTCAGCTTCACCTCGTCAGTCAGCCTCGGGATTTGCCTGGCCTCCGCGGTAAACCGCGCCAGGAACCCTCTCAAGCTCTCCCTGGGCCCTTGTTTGACACGAGTGAGGTGCCAGGCCTGTCTCTCCACCCTTCTGCTGGAGGCAAACTGGGACAGGAAAGCCATCGCCAGGTCTCCAAAGTCGCGGATGGAGTCCGCGGGTATCCCGTAAAACCACATCCGTGCGTCCCCCTTCAGAGTCAGAGGGAAGCACTGGCACATGGTTGTCTCGTCCAAACCCTGAAGGCTCAGGTGCTCCCTGAAATGGTTAAGGTAATCCATGGGATCACCGCTGCCATCGTACAGCTCCAGGTTGGGCATCTTGAACTTTGGGGGGAGTGTCCTCGTCCTGATCTCCGTGGAAAACGGAGATTGGAGTGCGTTAGCTCCTCCGCTGCTCTCACGCAGCATCAGGTTCCATCCGCTTTCCGGTCTGGCCTCCACTCGCGGTGGGGCAGCCGTCTTTCTTTCGTTCAGGTAATGCCTTAACTCATAAGGCTCCTGAACTGCACGGCCCTCCGGGACCGTGCGGGCTCCTCTGGGGAGCACATCTCGGGGAACTGCCTCTTGATCGTCGCGGTCGTGGTGGTTCCCTTGGGCCTCCAAGTGGCGTCTCTCGGGGCTTTCTTCTTGGACCCGAGGACCTGGTTGGTCCTCGACCCTTCGTGGCGCTCTGCTGCTGGAAGCCACCTGGGTCCTCGGGTGTTCCCTCCGACTAGGAGGTCTTTCGCGGCGGCTGCCTCCTTCGTTCCCGACTTGTGGCGCCTCAGCTTGTGAGGCCCTGTCGGGAGCCGCCTGCTTGAGTTGGTCGATTTTGGAGCAGAGGGTCACAAAGGCCTGTGACATGCCAGCCACCTGGGCGGCTAAGCCCCTCACCACTGGATCGGGGTGATTCTCAACCCCAGCGCAGGGGTTAACGCCTCCGTCCTGCGAGGCCGCTTCTCTGGGGGCTGCGCTCGCTTGCGCCCTTGTGTTCACCATTGCAAGATTCGAAGCTTAGGTTGTTGGTTACTCATAGAAAATGCAAAATGCTAACTTTCAGTCGCTTCCCACAGACGGCGCCAATGTTACGTCCGGGAACTCTGGTCGTGCGAGAGATTGAATGCCGGTGGATCTCTAGGCACGCGGGCGGAAGAGTTGGAGCAACATTAAGTGAACGGGAGTGAATAGAAAAGCACGGGAGCAGGGGATGAACACTTCGATTTATGTGGAAAACCCCTCAATATGGTGAAGGGTGAAAAACCACGTTGGTGGACGTGCAGTCCAAGGAATCTCACTATGAAGAAGAGGAAATACAACGATGGAAGCCTGGGAAACTTAGCGTCCTCAGGGTGTTTACAACTCGAGGAATATAGTTTCTCTTCTTTCTCTCTTCTCTTGGGGATTTTTGCTAGAGTCTGGTTAGGAGAGTGTGGAAGCCAAAAGGTCCTTCTTCAGCTGCTGGAGTTGGGTATTTATAGAGAACGTGATGCCGTAGGGAAGACAACACGTGGCGCTGGCATGTCAGGGCTGTCTGCCACCAATGCCACCACTGTGGATGCGGCTGTGATAGGGACACAGTCACCGCCTGCAGATACGGCGCTCAGAGGCATATGGCCTGCAGATACAGCATGTCAGGAGCCGTTGCATGCGCTGAGTTGGCATCTGGGCTATTTTGGTCTTTCTGGTGGTCCCCGTCTTAAAGGGGTTTCAGCGTCTGTCCGGGCGGCCAAGCAAGTCGGAGACGAGCCAGTTGTTCGAATTTGGCCGGGTTCATGGGCCTTTTGGGCTATCCTTTTTATGCGGCTTTTTGGCCCTGCGTCTGTGATTCTGGGTCCAGGTTCCAGGACCCATCATATACTACTGGCTGAAATCTGCTATGGCCAAGGGATGCTATATTAGTGGTCGAGGGTGATGTGGTAATGGCCAAAATCTACTATAGCCGAGGGATGATGAGTTGATGGCTGAGGGGTTATATAATGGCTGAGGGATGATGTATTGGCCGAGGGCTTCCATGGCTAACAGCTTCTAGGTGTTGTGACTGAGGGGTGATATATTGGCCGAGGCTTATATGCTTAAGGACCGAGGGCTTCTGTGTTTAATGACCGAGGGCTTATATGGCCAAAGGCTTCTTTGCTAATGGCCGAGGGATGATGCTTTGCTAATGACCGAGGGGCTATTATACTAATGGCCTAGGGGTTGTTAACATAATTAGCATGTTTAGCAAAATTATGAAATTTGAAACTTGGCCATTACACTAACTCATCAGTAATACCCCTCACAAGATGGAGAATAGAGATTGATTATTTCCATCTTGGACAAATGGGAAGGCATTTGGCAATTATGTTGGCTAATTGCAAGTGAGTAGAAACATAAATAGTTCGGATGCGGCCTTCATGAATTTTTCTCTCAAATTAAATGACAATCCAACTCAGTATGTTTTGTACGTTCATGAAAAATAGGATTAGCAATAATATGTAAAGTAGCTTGATTGCCATAAAAAAGTATTGCAGTCCATGGGAAGAATATAACGTAGCCAAGTTAATTCAGAGCAAGTGGTTGTCATAGCTCTATATTTTTCTTCAGCAAAGGAACAAGAAACCACATACTGTTTCTTGGGTTTCCAGGATATAAGAGTCTCTCCAAGAAAGCACAATAACCAATGATTCATTCTCTAGCATCAGGACATGTAGCCTAATTTGAATCACAATAGGCATGGAGTTGTAAAGTTGAGGAGGAATTAAGTAAAAAACCTTGTCTTAGAGCTGCTTTAATGAATGGTAGAACTTTGTGTTGTAGATAAATGAGCATTTGTAGGTTGATCCATTCATTGACTCAAGGTCTGTACAGCTTGGCTAATATTAAGTCAAGTATATTAAGGCTTAGTAATCTTGTAATGAGTCTTCGGTATACCCTTGGATTAGAAAATATATTACCTGAGTCTTTGCCAAATTTGAGATTTTGATCCATAGGAATTTTAACTAGCTTTGACCTCAATGTGTCAAAGCCCAATAGAATGTCTAAAGCACATTTCATTTGACAGATATGAATACCAATGGAGGAACAAGCAAATTCAATGCCTGTGATGTACCGGTTCCCGAACATCATAATTGTGAATAGTTAAATTAATATGATCAAGATTGGGTTTAATTTCTGTAAAAAAATTAAGTTTCAGGACCGTGGGTCGAGTCGGCAAGAGAAGGCCCGTTGGGCGACCGTGGCAGGCGCGGGATCCAACAGGCCTGCACCTGCTGGGCGCCAAGCAGGTGCTCGAGCACCTGCCCGGAGTATATAAACCCGCGAGAGTTTTGTTCAGCCTAGTTTCGGCCTTCATACACCGGTAGAGAGAGAGAGAGGGAGGGAGAAGAGAGAGAATGGGGAATCTGAGATTCCCGAGTCCGATTCCGAACTTAAGCTAATTAGAGAAGTGATAGATCGAGTTGAGGCAAGTGCACTCATACTCTCATCTTTCATTTTCTTATACTTTTATTCTATTTTCTTCGGGTATCTTCATTCTGATGCCCGAATAAGTTTATATTTTGTATTATCCATGATCTAAGCATGAAAATATATTGATTTCATGTCCTATTTGTGATATTTGGGAGGTTTTTTGCACCCGAAAACCCTAACCCACACCCAGACCGATTTCACCCCTAATTTTAGGTTTTATGCATGATTTGGCCTTAAATAATTGTTACCCATGGCATAAACATGCAAATAGATGAATTTTGTGCCCGATTTCGTAGTTTTGACCGATTTTTGGACATGGAACCCTAATCCCGTGCCCCAGATGATTTCACCGATTAAATTGGGATTTTTGCGTAAATTAGCTTTAGAATATTGTTACCTACATCATGAACATGTTAATTTATTAATTGGGTGTCCGAATTGGTAGTTTCGCATAGTTTTATGCTCACTGGAACCCTAACCCGTGCTCCCTTTGGACTTGATCCGAATTAATCATAATTTATACATGATTTAGTTTCGAAAATTATGCTGTATGCTTTTGGAAGGTATTTGATATCCGAAAACTCTAAAGATATATTTGGCTGATTATGGTAAGAACTTGTTACATATTCCAAGCCTTATGATAATTTATACACGTATCATGAATATATTAATCTGAAATGTTCCGAAAATCATATTATGAACCATTTGTCAAGAATTATCAATCGGAAGCTTTAAGATTTTATTTGGCTTAATGTAAAAAGAAATTCCTAAATTCTTTAAACTCCAAAGGAAATTATGCATACAATCAAGAGCACATGAGGATTTAAGTTCATGAGGAATATGAGAATCTGTATCGAAATATGCTTATGGAAAGAAATCTAATAATGGAGGAAATTATGTAATTAAGTGTTGGACTTATGGATTGTTTTCTAGAACAAAGAATTGATAGACTGATTGAACCGTTCTCCAGTAGAGTGAGAATGAAGAATTTTATACTTAAGAACATAAATTCCTAAAGAAATAAGAAACTAAGAACTTGGACCGAGGTTTAATAAACTTTGACATACCATAAATATTATAGCGGAAACTCAAGGATTATCTTGGTCATGTTTTATAACAGGTGATATTCCCTGACATGCCTTAATATATTATAGTGGATGGTCGTTGTCTGTTTTAAATCTGCATTGTGGCTATTGGCCCCGTCTATAGGGATTGTATGTAAACGGCTTGCCTCTGGGTCTTGAGTAGGAGAAGATAGCTTTTGATTATGTAGGAGTAAAAACAATCCAGGTTACGACCTACCGCTCCTTTGTCAGTGAGGCCTACAGACTTCTGGTCCTCAAACAAAATAAGTTTTCAGCATAAATTGATGATTAAGAAAGGATAAAGGAAATGAACTAAAGGAAATTGAAATGAATCATGAAAGTATTTTTTTCTGAATCATGATTTATAGTCTCATATACATCTCTGTTTTTCATATATACATTATTATGTTTTGAACATGAAATTATGCATGTCCTTTGATATATATATATATCTTGTTGAGTTTTTGTCTCACATTTACTATTTTTCTCCCTCCAGATGAGCACGAGTTGCACCCGATGAGATAGAGTAGAGGATTTGAGTTGGCTAGGCATTGAAGACGTGGAAGACGATCTTATAGACTTAGCTATGAAGATTTGTGTCCTCTGATAGAACGTTTTGTATTCTGATGAATTTTATATACGGTTGTATGATGATGATGATGTACCCGTAGATAGTAGTTTTCGCTGTATTAATGAATGTCTATGCTTTCGCAAATTGTTATTGTTAGTTAGATGTCTAGTGGCATCTATTTAGAGCTAACGTGATACCAGAGTTATAACATTGGTGCCATGTGAAGTTCTGTGGCTTTTGGATCCTGTGTTATGTATTGTGGATTTGTATGTTGTGTTGTATAGGGTATTCACGGGTGTTATATTTGGCCGACGTCCGTATTACAGCCAGAACTCTGCCAAATTTTCAGTTAAAAATACGATACGTCACAATGCCAAAGAAATATTTAAGTGAACCAAGATTTTTGATCATAAATTTATTATTAAGACAAATTAAACAAATGTAACAGAACCTAAACATTTGCTACTAACAATGATGTAATCGACATGCAACAAAAGAGTCATGAATGAACTTCTAGCAATCTTGTTAAAGAGGCTATAGTCAGCCATAGATTATTGAAAACCAGCTTGACTTGAGGAGAAAAGTTTGAATACCATTGCCTGGAAGCTTATTTAAGCCCAAATATGCTTTCAAGAAATTTGCAAACTTGATATGGTAGGCCTCTCGTATGACCCAACAGGTTTTCCAAATGAATATATTCGTGTAAATTTCCATGCAAAAATGTATTATTTACATTAAATTAATCTAGATGACAGCCTTTAATGGACGTTGTTGCCAACAAATACCAAACTATTGTTAGGAAAAATAGCACCGGCAAGATAGAGAAATCGATAGAAAATAGTAAAGACACACACAATTACACATAGCAGGGAGGAAGAGAATCAAGACACAGTAATTTTTACGTGGAAACCTTTTTCTGAATAAGATGGAGAAAATCATGGGACACTTAATCCACAAATCTCATTATGAAAAATTTTGGTTATAAAAATCCTGATTACACAAACCCTCGGAGAACGGATAACAAGAGTAAAGACAACTCCTTTTTTCTTCTGTGTCTCTTCGTCTCTACACTCTCTCCCTCAAAGTTCTGCACTCTGTATACATATATGTATACAAACAAAACCTTGTTTGTGAAAACGATCGGAATATGTATGCTGGTTGTCCAAGTTTATGTTGATGACATTGTTTTTAATGCTACCATAGACTCCCATGCTTATACATTTGCTAACTGTATGTCCTTTGATTTCGAAATGAGTACGGCAGGAGAACTTACGTACCTGCTTGGCCTGCACATTAGGCAACTCTCTTACAGTATTTTTATCTCTTAAGCCAAGTATGACAAAAACCTTGTCAAACGGTTCGGCCTTGATAATAACAAACATACTCAAACACCCATGAGCACTTCCTCCATATTGAATAGCAATCCCACAGGAAAAAGCATTGATCAGACTCTCTATAGAAATATGACTGGTAGTCTCCTAAACTTAACGGCTAGCAAACCTGGCATTGCATTTAGTGTCGGTGTCTGTACCTAATATCAATCTGATCCAAAAGAATCTCATTTAAGTGTTGTCAAACGTATCATTCACTATATCAATGGGATATCCGACTATGGGATTTTTCTTGGAGAGACTCAAATTTTGCCTTGGTTGGATATTCAATACCGACTGGGTTGGAAATGTTGATGATCGTAAAATTACCTCCGGTAGATGTTTCTATGTTGTCCCTAACTTTGTAGCTTGGATGAGTAAGAGCCCAAATTCTATCTACTTATCTACTGCTAAAGCTGAATACATTGCCGCAAGAAGTTACAGCACACAATTCCTGTGGATGAAACAAATGCTTCTCAATTACGGTATTATCCAAGATACTATGATCATTTATTGTGACAACACCATGCCATTAATATTTTAAAAAATCCTGTCCAATACTCACGAACTAAACATATCAATATTAGATACCATTTTATTCGTGAACTCATTGAAACTCAGGTCATAGCCCTTAAACACACTCCATCTGAGAATCAATTGGCTGATATCCTCATTAAACCTTTAGATAGCATTCACTTTGAAGTTTTGAGAAAGGCCATAGGTATTTGTTCTTCTCTTGCAAAATGACGTGAGTTACATTTTTCTCGTAAAAAAAGGGAGAGTGAGAAAAATGCACTATTTATTGCACCCGCTTGGCGCCAACTTGGTGTTCAAGCACCAAATCTAGAAGCACACTGCCTACCGCGCGCCTTAGTACCACTGAAGCGCCATGGCTTGCGTCCCTTTATCTTCAAGTGTACAGCTTATGCAGCCCTCAAACCCTCGCCTCTCTTCTCTCTCTCTCTGCAAAAAATTTTCTCTCTCTACCTCCTATCACTCACAAAATCCTCCAGATTCATATCTTCTTTCCTCGATTTTGGGCATTCCCTAGGTAATCTCTTCTTTCTCTTTGGTTTCTTCGGTTTATTGAGCTCCCTTTCGCCATTAATGGCAGCGGCATTGTTCAGTGCCGGATTTCGACCACCCCCATATCCACATGAGATTATCTTCCTGATTTGGTCTATTTCTTCATGCTTTCCTCAAATTTCGGCCGGATTCGCCGTTGTACATGTTTTGCTCCAAATCTATTGTTTTTCGCTATTTTGCTCAATCTTGGGTGTTGCAAGATTCCCATTTTCTTGTTTTTGCCTGATTTGAGATTTTCATTTTCTTATTTTTGGCCGATGCAAGATTTCCGCTTTCTTGTTTTTTGCTGCTGCTAAAAAAGGGGCTACTGTTGGCACATCTTTTAAATTCTTCTCTATTCCTGCATTACAAATGTCTGTTCCGTGCAAATCCCTTGTTTGCAAATCTGTTGGCAAGCTTCATCGGTGGGGTGGGCTCTTCGCTCCTATTCGATTCATCAATACTAAGGCTGAAGCCCTGTTCAATTCCCATATGTCTCAAAGGCAACTTTCCCTCAAACAAGAAATTGATCTTACTTCCCTCGACCTGTCCATCTCTTCCATGTTCACCAACCACCATTGAGAGCTAGTCCTTACTAATCTGATTGTCCCTTTTGCACTTTTAGTTCAAGAATTCTACTCAAACATTCATGATTATCAAAGTCATTCATTTTCTACCTTTTTGAGGGGGTGTGATGCAAGCACGATCGGTGATGGCGACATAAACAAAGAAGAAGATGGAGGGAGGGGAGATCAGCAGAGGAGCAATAGAGGAAAAAGAGAAAATAGTCGAGGAAGAAAGGTGGACAGAGAGCAGAAAATAGAGGCAAAACAGGGGAGAAAGAAAGGGAATAGAAGAGAAAGGGCCGAGGAGCAATAAACTGAGATGCAGAGAAGAGCAAGGAAAAGACAATGAGAGAGAGGAGAATTGATAATATATTCCTTACCTATTTGCTACAGCTTACCAATATCATAAAGGGACAAGGAAGTAGAACAGTGCCCGAGGCTGGCACATGATAAAACAGAAAGTACAACAAAATAAAATAATAAAATAACAGAATTCTAGAAAAATGACATGTGGTTGGCGAGTAGTAGTCGGCTGATGTGGTTGGAGGCTGATGTGGTAGCAACATTCCCGAGTGGTGAATTGTTGAGCCCATAACATTGCCCATTCCATCAAAGAAACCTTGTCCTCAAGGTTACGACTATAAAGTGTTTCCATTGTGAAACCCCCTGCAACTCTGGATGCAACTGTAACACCGATGCTTGATCTTGCTCTTACTGGTTTTATCACAACTTTGCCAGTGTTGATGTCCAACTTATTTCTGTGAAACCACATCAATAGGTCTGTTTCAATCGATTGACTTCCCTTGACCATGAAGCAAGGAACTGTGAAGAATTCACCACAACAGCCATGTATAATAGGGAATATGATATCCACAAAAGTTGCAAGATGCGCCATAAAATCAGACAAAGAGCAGAGCACAACACTTTTGCAACTGCCTGAGAATCATTCCATTCCTTATTCAGTTTGACCCAGTGGACAAGGGAACCTGAGATCATTATGTGACAGACTGGCCAAAGTAAGTGATCCACTTCAATGATGTATGTTGCATTATATGCTGTGAATGAAAGCAAACATCTAGAGCAGTGCACCAAGTCAAACGAGAGAGCTATGAAGGGCATTCTACGAGTGTCGGGCATTGCGATAGAAGTTGGTATTCCTCTTTCTAATGCAAAGTGCAATTGGGCCTTGTGTGAATCTCTTAGTGCTACAAAGAGTGTTAAAATATTTTGAGATAGGAGGTAACCACCAACACTAGTGACCACATTCCCCAAGTCCCAAGCAATCAGTATTCCACCAGCCATGGAAATGTACCGCCCCAATTTCTCAATGGACTGTGCAACTCCCTCAGGAGACATTGAGCCACCATCAGGAAAACTAAAGTATGAACCATCTTCTTTCATCCATCCCTGATGGGCTTTATGGTGCCCTCCAACTCTTATTGGCTCTTTCTCCAATAGGTACTTAACTCCACATGTGGATTTTCAGTGAAACATCACAGAGTGCTCTCCACTAGCTGTATTGATTAGAGTATAGGTGTTAATACTGAAACCTTTCATGTGCCTATAGTCTTGTGAAACTCCCACATCATCAAAGGGGAAAGGAAACATGTGCGAGCTTGCAGGATGATAAGAATAGAAATCAACGATCCTCGAATTGTCTTGGATGTGGGATTTGGGGTTAGGTGTAAACAAATAGACCATATCTAGGAATTGTATTCTGCTGCGAATGAAAAAGACAGGGAAATTGTTTCCTACCAGATCAACAGTCCCTTCTCTAGTGTAGCACGGCACAGTAAATCCATGAGGGTCCTGAAGGATCTCAGGGCTTCCTGGCTCATGGAAGATAGTGGATAATCAATCAAGAATCCTCTTCCTACCAAGAGTTGCTAGCTCCACCAATAAGACATTTAAAGCCTTTATGTCCCTGTGGATACTTGGAGATTTAGTGTAAGTATGTAAATAGGTAATTGTATGGGTTACATCAATAGTAATGTCAAGTTGTACAGCAAGCTCAAACCCATCTCCTCTGATACCATCCAAATGCTCCCTAGGTATTCCATTGCTCACATATGCCACGACAATAATTCTTTCATCTCTTCGCTTTGTATGCCTATACACCCTTACCAAGTTTAGATGGGCTATATTTGATTGGGCAAGGATTTCACCTTTGACTTTTGCGGTTAAGCAGTTGTTATACTGGTCCTCTAGCACTTGCGGAAATAAGAGACTAGTTTGCTTTCAGCCACTAATCATACAGATATCACAACTCCTTGATTTCAGAAAATGCTTCTGGCGGTATTAACATCTCTGATAGCTACAGATCCTAGCATTAATATTAGCTAGAACCTTGGCCATAGCAACGAAACGTTCCCAAGAAGTGTCATCAAATATTTTACCTGTCGCCAGGCTTATACCATTTGGAAGAGCAGCAAAAGCGATATGGAAGGGCCAGAAGTCATTCGGGGCTAAGTGTTGAAGGAAACGAGAATTGGTAGAATCAAAGTAGAAGAACAGAAAAGGAAAATGGAACTTACTGATGCAAGCCATAACAATGTTTTTGCCAACAATATCGCCAAACATGGCAGGCATAAAATCCAAAACAGTCCCTACATCCAAGTTGAAGTGGCGAAGGTCTTCGTGATCACTCTCGCCAAACTTTCTGTCACTAGGATCCTTAATGGCTTCTTGTAATGCGTGGAATTTCAACACCTTGGGATGATAATTATTCAGTTCTTGCAACGTTTCAGCAGAAATAGGCGCAAAAATATTGCCTAGTCCATCGTCTGAAAATTCCTGATCGTTGGATAGTTCTCGAAAATTCACAAATCCATCGATCCACAAATCCATAGAAGCAAGAGTTGTCACTGACTCCACACCAGTTGTTGAAGTCGTAAATTGTGAAGGAGTTGGAAGAATAGTGGGGGTTGCAAACAGCAATGCCTAAGCAAGAGTCAGTTCTTTAGGCTGCAGCACCACCTCAGATCCACCACAGCTATCAATGCTCGATAATTTCACAATCTTCTTCATTGACTTAGCCAGTTTAGCACCACCAGAGTCCTTCGCTGATTTGGATGAAGATGCCTGTGGAAGGAGGGTTAAGGTTTGCGACGTAGTTAAAGTATCAGAGGTGGAAATAGAAAGCAATGAGGGGGTTGGAAGGAAAAAACAGATGATGGTCAGTTGATTCGGTTTACGATAGGAAATGTGTCGGCGAGGGGATGCCGAATTTGTGCTGTGGTAGACACGGAGGTAGCGATTCGAGCAGCAAATGGCGGTACGGACGTGACGAATGAAGTAATTTCTGGTTGAAGTAAGGGAAGATGAAGAGTGGTGGTGGCGTCTGGAGGAGTTGGTGACGTTCTAAGAGAGGTGTGGCTTGGAGTTTGAGGAGACAACTATGGACTTACGCTCGAGGGCTCGATGAAAAAATTAGCGGTCAGGGGCAATGTAGGAGGATGGAAAGTGACTGATGGAGCAGCCACAGATGGTGAAGGGTTCACCAGCAACGGGAGGTGTGCAGATGAGCATTGTTTTCGCTCGATCCGGTTGAGCGATTGAAGGATTTCATCGAGGGAGTTCTGGATTTGTACTTTGGTGGAAGCTTGAGCAACAATGGCGTGTGTGTGCTGTTGGACGGTCACCCGCACCTCCTTTAACGCCGTCGACAGCTTTGCAATGGAAGCGTCAAGTGCATCGAGTGCGTGTTCCTCAGTTGCGGCGTCATTTCCTCTTGCCTTGTCTCAATGAGAGCACCACTGATGCAAGCATGATCGGTGATGGTGACGTAAACAAAGAAGAAGACAGAGGGAGGGAGATCAGCAGATGAGCAATAGAGGGAAGAGGGAAAACAAACGAGGGAGAAAGGGGGACAGAGCACAGAAAATAGAGGCAAAACAGGGGAGAGGGAAAGGGAATAGAAGGGAAAGTGTCGAGGTGCAATAAACCGAGATGCAGAGAGGAGTAGGGAAAAGATAGTGAGCGAGAGGAGAATTGATAATATATTCCTTGTCTATTTGCTATAGCTTACCAACATTATAAAGGGACGGGGAAGGAGAATAAAGCCCGTGGCCGGCACATGACAAAACAGAAAACACAACAAAATAAAATAATAAAATAGCAGAATTCTAGAAAAATGGCATGTGGTTGGTGGGTAGTAGTCGGCTGACGTGGTTGGAGGCTGATGTGGTAGTAACGTTCCCGAGTGGTGAATTGTTGAGCCCGTAACAGGGTGTCACCTCGGATTACCCTGGACGTAATCGCTCGAGTTATCAATATTCCTCAGGTGAAAAATCCCGAATATCCTTACACCACATGTTCCATGCCACACCACCACAAGATCACTTCTTTTCTTCATGGCTTTCCCATTAAATGGAATGGGAAGTCCTTAAAAACCAAGCATCTCTTCCCTCGAAGGATGGTCGTGAATCAGATTATACTAACTAATATTTTTTTGGTCACTCACTTCTCCTCCATCCCCTTGATAAGGCCTTATTTCTCTGTACTCTCTTAAGTGGATGGCCCATTGACCCATCATCTCACTTTTGTTCTCACATCATAGCTCATTTTGAGTCCAAAAAGAATGACAACCTTCCATATGATTGTCTCATTTAGAGACTGGTTGAGATTTTAGGAGTCTCATTTTTTGATCTTCCACGTCTACCGCTTGCACCGCCCATTACCTATACTATGTTTGTCCAAAGTCAGTCACATACTCATCGCTCCTTCTCGAATCTCGTAGGTCCTCTCGATGAGCCCCTCCCTAAGGAGCCTCTTTTCCAGACTAAGGGTGGCCCATCTTGTTCAGGCTCATCCTACCCTAATTCTTCATGTCCTGGTCCATCCAATCCTCCCTGACAGTCTACCTCTTCCTCCTCTGCACTTATGGCTCAGCTTTCCCGGATTACTAATCGGCTTGAGCGGCTCTATTCTTCTCAAGAGTGCCTTTATGCTTCTCACACCCTGCTGCAGTCAGATATGCTGGCCGATTTTGAGTGTCTTAATTCTCATCTGGCTACTCAAGAGGATGAGCTTATTCATTTGCAGCAGTAGTTTGCTCGTCATTCTTCCGCTCGGTCGTCTTCTGGAGATTCTTCCGACTCAAAGTGATGTCTTCTCTTTGGCCCTTCGTGACAAAAAGGGGGAGATGACTTTGCCAGGGAGAGTTGTTTTTGTTTAGGAAAGTAGATATATTTCTTTGGGGTACCTTACTTAGGGAGCGTTCAGTTTGTTTTGCTAGGGGAAGACTTGTGCTCTGTTGATTCATATTTACTGATTATGCTATCTATTTGCTAGGAGCGACTTGTGATTCATGTTTACTAATTATGTTATCTGTTTACCTTAGTTGTTATCTATTTGTGTACTGTACTTTTCTCTATCTTTGTACTAACCTTGGTTAATCATGCACAACAGCTATTGTTTGGCATGACAGCTCTTTTGTATTTTTTTCATATACTTTGCTCTTTGTATTGTGTCTAATGTCTACTAAGTGTAGATTTTTATATACACGGATTTTATCTCAGTGATATATAAACTAATAATTCTCTTATATTTTGGTTTATATTTTAGATGAGGTTGTGTCACGGAATTACTAAATTGGGAGATTATTAGGCTCATTTATATGCTTTCATATTCCGTGATTGTGTCTGTTTATTGTCGATGAAGGTCATATTATTCTGAAGATTTGTACCAGAATATATCTCTTACTATTTGATGAAACGTCCTGCCCACTTTCATGCCTGTTATACACCTAACCCTCACCCGACAAGCACTCGAGCCCCATTTCCGATAAGTTAGCGCCCGTTGATCACCCAATCAGAGCTCAAGCCCCATTTCCAATAAGCATGCACCCAATGCTCGCCTGAATCTCGCTCGAGTGCCAAATCTAGTAGACCCAACTCTCGAAGCTCGCTGGAACTACGCTTGAACGGCGAGGGATGTGTCCCATGAAACTCTAAGCGCACTTGCTGGCTCGAGCGTTACGACGCACATTTCACTGACAGTCATATTTTTTACCTAGATTTCGAGCCTCTATATATATAGTCATCTTATTTCATTTACCATGACTTTTTGCATGAGTTTTTGACAACCGTTTCACTACAAAATCCAATCTTTCATGCTTTTACATTGCTCATCTTTAAAAAAACTTAACTTCAACAAGTGTGCTTTCTAGCCAAAGTTTCTTCACCACATTATACTTTACAATTTACACCTCTTCCCACTAGTTAACCTTTGTTGGTAACATCGGTGACGTGGATACTGGGATACATTAAGTTTTTCCTGTATCATATTTCATATTTTAAGATGCTTTAGCCTTCCAAGTTTTTGAGGTTTCGATATGATTTTTTGGTTGTATGATTTTACGGATGCATTATACATTTTAGCCTTCTAAAATTTTTATATGATTTGTATGATTTCGATATTTGTATGTATAATGAATTGTTCTTACAAAATTATTATTTGGAATGTCTTTAGTGGAAAATTTGATATATCGGATTCTGCATGTGTTTTATTATTTTTCCATCTTTCAATCTATTTTGTTAACATATAATTGCATGTTGTATATATGTACTTATAGAATATTAGGCTCATAATTTATAATATATTTTAACCCTTCCAAATTAGCGGGCCACGAATACTTACAAGAAATAGACAAAGGACTGATGAAAAATTTGTGTGTAGTTATATTTGTATTTTGAGAATTGTTGGGGATTGCTTGTGTTAGATTTATTTTATACTTTAAGAGGTCTGCAATCATTTTTTTGAGATGTTGTATTATATGGATGATTTGTTCGATTTTATTTTATGATATAATGGATATTTGGTCTGGTGCTTTTCCTTTCAAATATCTTGGGTTTGTTCATCATTTATGTCTCCAAAATTTGTTCATCAATTATTGTTGCCTCCTGAATTTTCTATTAGTGGTGTCAACACCTACGGGATCATCTTTAGTAACCGATACTATATACTCGAGTTGTATTATTTGGGTGAATGGGTTGGAATTGATTATAGATTTAGTCTTATTAGATATGCACAATTTTGATATAATTTTAGGTATAAATTGGTTAGTAAGTTACCATATATGTATAGATTGTTTTCACAAGAAGGTACATTTTTTGATTTTGAGTTATGAACCCTTCTATATTCAAGGAGAAATAGAAAAACAATCCACCCACATGATTTCGACCTTACATACAATAAGAAGTGGGTGCCAAAACTATTTAGCTTATGTAACTACCACCAAGAGCCATAATGTTCCAGGTGAAGAGATACTCGAGGTGCATAAATTTGAAGATGTTTTTCCAAAGAATCTCCCGGGGTTGCCGCCAAATCATAAGACCGACTTTGAGATTGAGATTATGCTGAGAGTAATACCAGTATCAAAAGCCCCATGTAGAATGGCACTGTTGAAGTTGAAAGAAAGGAAGAAACAATTGTAAGAATTGTTGAAGAAAGACTTCATTAAATCAAGTGTATTACTGTGGGATACACTGGTATTATTTCTGAAGAAAAAGGATATGTCTATGCAGCTGTGTATAGATTATTGGGAGTTGAACATAATAACCTTCAAAATACAAGTACCCATTGTTGAGGATTGATGATTTATTTGACCAATTGTAAGGGACACAAATGTTTTTAAAAATGAATATTTGTTCGAGTAATCATCAATTGAGGATTAAGAAAAATGTGGCGAAGATGGCTTTTCGAATAAGGTATGGACATTATAAGTTTCTAATTATACCATTTGGATTAACTAACGCCTCTATAATTTTTATGAATTTGATAAATCAGATGTTCTAACCCTACCTTAACATGTTTATAATGGTGCCTATTGATGATATTCTGATATATTCGAAAAGTTATGAGTATGAAATGCATTTAAGGATTGCCCAACCAGAACTTTGAAAGAGAAGATTATATATAAAGCTGAAGAAGTGCGAGTTTTGGCTCAATGAAGTAATATTTTTAGGCCACGATTTCGAAGGGAGGTATTTTGATCGATCCTAAGAAGATTAAGGCAGTAACCAATTGGAGCCGACCGACAACGGTAACAGAAGTTTGAAATTTTCTTGGAATGGTGGTTTATTATCGAATATTTGTGAAGAACTTTTAAGAATTGTTATGCCTTTGACCCATTTAACTCAGAAGAAGGTAGAGTTCATTTGGACAAATGAATATGAAAGGAGATTCTAGAAGTTAAAAGGACCGCTTAATGACCGCTCCAATATTGGCAATTCCAAAAGGATTTGGAAGATTCACAATTTATTATGATGCATCAAAAATCATATTCGGATGCATTCTAATGCAACACAGACAAGTAATTGCACATAGACCAAGGCAATTGAAGACATATAAAAAGAATTATCTAACGCATGATTTTAAATTGGTGGTGGTGATCTTTGCATTGAAAATCTAGAGGCAATATCTTTATGGGGAGAGATTTTTTGTGTATTTGGATCATTATAATTTAAAGTACTTGTTCTCACAAAAAGAGCTAAACATACAACAAAGGAGGTGGATGAATCTCTTGAAAGATTATAATTGTATAATTTATTATCAATCGAGGAAGGCCAACGTAGTAGTAGATGCCTTAAGCCACTAAATGACAAACTTAATGGCTCATTTAAAAATCAAAGAGATTGAAATGTTAGATTATATGAAAGAATATGATATCAAGAGGCATTCCCAGAGTACACAAATGACTTTATCATATTTTTAAGTATAACTGATCCTAGTGGACATTACCAACGATTTAAGTAGGGAGTCAAAGGCAAATTTTAGTGTATGAGCTAAAGGAGTCTTGAGATTTCGAGAGCGGACATGTGTACCAAACATTAAGAAATTAAAGGAAGAAATTATAAATGAAATTCAACAATCAAAGTACACTATTCATCTAGGAATTAACAAGATGTATTAAAATTTAAGAAAGATCTTTTGGTGGCATAATATGAAGAGAGAAATTGCAACCTATGTGGGAAGATGTTTGATATACCAATAATTGAATGTCAAGCACAAGAAGCCACTCGGTCTTTTGTACCCTATGCTAACCCTTAATTAGAAGTGAGAGACATAATGATAAAGTTTGTGATGGGTTTACCGAGAACGTCTAGGAATCATGATACTATTTAGGTGATCATAGATCAGCTTACCAAGCCAGCCCACTTCATTGCTATTCGGATGATGTTTTCTAGGGACCATTTGTTGAGATTGTACATTAACAAGGTAGTTAGACTTCATGGAATACCAACTTTGACTGTATTAGATCAAAACTTAAGATTTGTCTCAAAATTTTGGAAAAGTTTACAATGGGAGTTGAGTAACAATTTGAATTTAGCACAACATCTCACTCCCAAATGGATGGACAATCAGAGCAAACGATCCAAATTCTAGAGAATATATTATGGGCTTAATTTGGATGATGATTTTCCGTTAGCCAAATTCACATATAATAATAGTAATCAAACAAGCATCGGCATCACCCCATTTGAGGCTTTATATGGGAGAAAAATATTGTTTCCCAATTCATTGGGAAGAGATCAAATATAGGAAACTTTTGGGACCAGAAGTAATCCAAGAGACATCAAAAAAGATTCGGCTGATCCGAGACCAATTGAAGGTTGCTCAAAATCAACAAAAGAATTATGCTAATCATAGAAGATCGGAATTGAGTTTTGATGTCTGGGATCACGTATTTTTGAAGAAATCTCCCTTGAAGGGAGTCTCTTGATATGAGATTAAAATAAAATTGAAATTGAGATTTATTGGACCATTCACGATTCTAGAAAAGATCGATGAAGTGGTGTATAAGCTAGTCCTACCTCCGAATTTAGAAAATCACCACAATGTTTTCACGTTTTGATACTCCGAAAATATGTCTACGACCCCTCACATATCATTGAACATAAAATGTTGAGGATTAGTGATGATTTGTCGTACATAGAGGAACTAGTTCAAATTTTAGGAAGAAAAGATCAAGTACTCTGCACAAAAGTGATTCCATTGTTTAAGGTTTTATGGAGAAATCATTCTTTTGAGAAAGCTGCTTGGGAGAGAGAAGATGAGATCCGAAAGAAATAACCACATTTGTTTCCATGATGAAGTATGTCAAATTTCAAAGATGAAACTTTCATAAGGGGAGAAACATAATGTATGAATCCCAAATTATATTTTTAATGATAATTTGCTAAATTAAGTTAATAAAAATATCAAGATTAATTAAAATTTTTGGTCAAAATTAATTCTTTAGCTAAAATAAATTAGACTGAGTGATGACTGACCACCGTCTAACCCACGTAGATGTATAGTTTGGACAGTAAGATCATACTTAAAAGATGCCTCTAGAGCGCTCGTATGTATTTTAGGCAATTAGCTACACTTGAGAGACTTATGTACATATTTGGGATAGAATATGGATGCCTGATGCACATATTAGAAACCCTCATGCACCGTATGGTTTATGCCTTGATGCACACATAACAAGAACATATGAGCTAGTTTTCTATAGAAAGTCCCTTTAGCCGATTTTCAATCATTTCTACACAATTCTGGAAAGAAGAGAGAAAAAGAAAAGAGAGGAAAAAAGAGAGAGACAAAGAGAGAGAAAAGGCTGTAGAAGGGGAAATCTTATAGAAATTTAAAGAATCAATACTAATTTCAAGTATAAGAGAAGTGCATTTAAAACCTCTTTCCTTAGTTACTGACTTCATTGCCTATTTGAGTATTTATTATTTTAAATGATCATATATACACTACTTTCGTATATAAAGTGTTTATATCTTATATGTATATATTCTCATTCTCATTTCATACAATTTTTATGAAATACATATCTTGAATCCATGTATATTATATTTAAGTAATGAGTTTCTATAATATTATGCTTATATGTCTTTAAATCCTTTGTATAAGTTTCTATATATACTTGATTTTAAAATATATACTTTTGCATGTTTCCTAATTGCAAGAAAGTTTTAAAACTTATGTAAACTGTACTAAATTTCTAAATTCCTCAAATTTCAATAATGGACACTTCCTGTAAGTTTATAAATCATGTGCTATTATTTTTGCATGTTTTAAAAAGGCATGTTCAAGTTTAAGCAAAAACTTATGATTCGCTGCATATCATGTATTTGAAGAAATAAAAATAAAAACTCCACATAAGTTTAAATGATAAGTATATTTTCTCCAGAATGAGAAAATCAAATAAAATGTTCGTATTTAAGCAAAGTTTTTAATTAGATTATGTATGACTTATTGTAGATAATTGACAAAATATATCCGGCATATCCAAGCATATTATAAGTAAATTAAAACTCGCACCTATCATTTGTTGGTCAAAAAAGGAGCATTGGGCCTCATTTATAGGGTGATATGTAAATAACCCACCTATGAGTATTGAATAGTAACGTATGACATTTAATTATGTAAAAATAATCATAACCCAAGTTTTAATATTCACCCTTTGTTAGTGATATTACTATTAATCCTTAGTCCCCTATATTTTACTTGATTTTAGAATATTTTAGATATTTGTATAGTTTATTAAAATTGATTATCGTTTTAAATGATGCATGATAAGTTACAAAATAATATTATTAGTTTTTTGGATATTTGATCATGGCATATTCTAGCATGTCTTTGACATATATGTTCACTTATGAACGTGTATGTACCTCACTAAATAATTTACTCACTTTTACTTTTACTTTCACTAACTTTTCTAGATTAGAGGGTTCGGCGTTTACTTACAGATGATTTGGATTACAAGAAAACTATTCAGGATTAGACTTAGGATTTCAAAATCTGTTTATGTGATAAAATTTGGAAGAACAATAGTTATATTGTTAGCTTTAGTTTATTTGAATTTTGTTATATTTTTAGATGGTGATGATGTTTGATGTTGGTACACAAGTTTGATTTCAATTTCTTTCAGCAGTTTGGTTAGATTACAATTTCTGATTACTCTTGATGCACCCCTAGTTACCAGTTGTGGCACAGAATAGAGAACCTTCCAATCTTCCACTACAGGTCAATCTGAATCGAATCCTGTCTCCGTCGATATTAACCTAGAACCTACACACTACAAACTACAAATAAGAGATCAAAGGACGGCGGGAGGTTATCCCACCATGAACACTCCGACACTCAAATCAAATATCTTCCGCAATAAATGGAGGAATGCATGCTTAAAAATAAATGTAGCAAAAATGTACGGATGTAGGGATGAGGAGTGTGAGTGGTATGTGTTTGGAGGGCCAAGCTACGGGAGTTGTATCACTATGGGTGGCTCACTAACTCCGTCGTGAAGTGACGGCGGATCGAGGGAAGAGAGTTAGTTCTTGCTCCTCAAGGAGGGGTGAAGGAACGAGCACTTGATCTCTGGTCACCGTCTTTGCTTGAGATTGGGCTCTCTCTTCCCCTTAGCAGGAGAAGGTATTTATAAGCTCCCTCTAAGAAGCTTTAAGAGTTGGGTCTCCTGACAAGCAATTTGCTAGGATTCGTCGGTCGTTGGGCACTGGCAATGGCCAACGGTGTTAGTTGTCATCTTACGGAGGCAAGGAGACAGTCGTTAGGCGTGAACCATACTTGGTCTGCTGCCCGTGCCTGGTTTGGTTAAGTGGCTGAGAGGACAGCGTGCACTGTGGCTTGCAGCGTTGACCTCTTTCCTCATTGGTTGGCATTTTCTGAGCTGGCTCCCGCCACCTGCAATCGCCTTGGCAGGTTGTGAAGGCTCGCTAATTGATTACTGACCTGGGCATCACATGAGTTGCACGCTAGAATCCTTTGGGCTTCACAAGGTAGGCTTGGGCCTTACTGCTCGATCAAGCTTGTGTCCTTTCGATTGGGCCTTGCTGCTCTCGACCCATGCCCCAGTTGGACCTAACAAGTCTGATTTAGTATTGATGCTATTTCTTATATATGATTTAAGATTATGTTTTGCCAGTATTGGATGTCACTTTTGGATGTGGTATTTTAGGTCTTGTAATCGATTTATTATTTTATTTTGGATCGTTTATCGATATTTGATTTTTCATGTTTGCATCCCAATTTTATTTTCGGTTTTGTATCTATGGAATAAATAATTAGATTTTAAATAAATAATGACAAAAATCTGATTTTGCTAATTATAGATTAAGAATTTCATAATCAGACTTCGAAATCGGGAATGTGACAACTTAAAGACTATCTTGGTGGATTCTACGATGAGATTAATAGTTGGGTGGAACAATGGTGTTTGGTTCAATAGTGCCTTGAATTGAATAAATGCAATTAAAGGGGTCAGAGAGCCCATATGGAAGAGATCGATCCCCAAGCACCAAGTAAGTTTAATCGGGCAACAACCACTCGCCAATCAACCAACCTTCAAGTTAGTCATCTAGGAATAATCAACAAGCCGAGGAGCCAACATGGGCCCATAGGAGGCTCATTGCCCAAAGTAATAGGACACACGTGAGTTGATGTGACACATCGAACATCAATCAGAGGTCAATGATCATGGGTTGTTCACCAAACTTGCAGATAGCTCGCATGCCACTCCGAAAGTAGTGCCTGCCACCTAATGCAAAGATAAACAAGAAGATGATTGGATGGCTCTATGACACATGACGAAGATCACAGACAACTTATACTAACCGTCTGAGCCCCAAGCATCAAACCAATCTAGCAACGATGGCATAACGGGCCCTAATTTCCCAATAAATACTAGACAAACAAACATAAAAATCCAATTTTTTGAGCCTTAAAAAACATTTTTTATGAAGAAATCATTATGAACCACTCACTCAAAGCTACCATCGATGAGCCTTGGTTACAAAGTTTTATTTCATGGGAAGGAAATTACATCCTTCTCGAGCGGTTTTCTAAACATGAGCAACTCTTTGCCCATAGATCACACTTGAACTTCATAAAGCCTCACTAAGCCTACCTCAGTAGGAGAAAAATGGAAAAGGAACTTAGCATCGCTACTCACTCACATACCAACTGACTTACATTTGCAGCCCAAGTTTGTTCATCACTGCCAACTTTAGGAGTCTCATACAGCTTGACTATAGAGAGTTTGTAATGTTCTTTACCTTTTTTCCCGGCATAAATTTATACTGACTCGGGCATTGCAGGGGTTTGAAAAAATTACTTAGACATATTCACTTGTTTGCTTATGGTGCATATGACCTTAGTTACAAATTATTCGGGTCAAACCCTTCTTCAAGTCTTCTTCCATCAAAGTTGAACTAAGGTTTAGGTACACATTGAGAGGTATCGTTTGGTGGTTGCTATCATAAACTACGAATATAGTACCAAGAAAGTTAGACCTGCTTGAAACTTACCCAAGTAAGTTTTAGAAACGGGTGAGTTGGAATATCCAAAATGAGATTAGAGATTGAGAAAAGGTAAGAAAACTCAATAGACATGATGCTTAAGTGGTGCAAAGCTTACCTCAACTTGCCAATATAATTCAAGCTAGCTTGAGAGAAGTCATGCGCCCTAATGAAATCACAAAATCTATGCACGTTGCCCCTCTAATCATTCGAGCTCCTAACTATAATTCATTGTCACAAAGCTACATTAACGGTCCAATTATTACTTAAATAAACAAGATCAATAACTGCTTATATTTCACATAATTTGTTCCTATATATCTGATGATCACTTCTTTTTTCTTTTTATGGCAACAGTTGCTCAATTCTACTGGAGAACTTATTAAAATCTGAAACAATTTGTACCACATTAGATCAAATCATACATTTAAAATTGTTATAAAGTACAACGCCATGGAAAGCAATAAATTCAAAGCATAAAGACATCATGATTGTAAGTTGAACTATATCTAAATTAATCTCAATAACATTGATCAATCAACCTTCTGAGGCAATGGTTGGACTCAAATATTGCCAAGTTAGTCAGAAACCTTTAAAAATACACTGAATAAATGCATGATTAACTTTTTAAAACACAATGAATAAATGCACTATGGGCTTCTTATCTTAGAAATTCAAAGGAAAAAGAGAAGTTCTTAGGAAAATGTACAGATATTATATCTAACGTTTCAAGATACAAATTTTCTTGATCTTCTATTAACTTCAAATTTTTCCAAAGCCAATCGGAGGATAATTTCTAAATTTAACAAATCACAAACATAACTCACCAGGACTAAGATCAAGATACAACTGGTAAGTCGAAGTTGATTGGTCCCTCCTGATAAAACACTGAATTGATGTTATCTTGATCCTGGCTAAAGATGCAAATAAAGGTAATAATCAGACTGCAAAACAGAATAATACAGCAACAAACAAATAAATAAATAAGCTAAAACAAGGTTCTGCTTCTTCTACACCTAAAATATCTGCATACAGCAACAAACCGTGAACCATCTTAAACAAACCAACGGTCTTTTTAAGGGTGGAAAATTCATGCTGCAACTAAATAAGAAAAATATACTGTAAAAAGTACTATAGACAACATTTTCGGCCGGACAAAGTAATTGTTATTTCTCAACAAACCGGAAGTTTTTTGACGGCCATGCTCATTCTATGAGTAAGGATCAGGCCCGCCATGAATTTGTGAGAATAGGACCATGATCTTCAACTATTCAATCATTTTACGCCCTAATGCCATAATAAATTGATAGTAAGTGAGAGAAATAAACACATAAAGCAGATTTAACGAGATGGGGAATCTGGTCCAATCACATCGATCGCGTGCACCGACGACCTTTCCCGCAATCGGTAAATTTTAATGTAGGCGGAGGTATATGAGGAAGAAAAATAACATCTGATTTTTATTTTGGTCAGATTTGGCGGGCACTTACTCCCCATATTGTTCTTAAGTGACCGTATCGGTTTATATGACGTTTATTCGGATGGCTGTCAGGGCCTACAGACAGCACAAAGTCTCTCAAAGAAGGTAACGACGTTTTCACTGCCCATACGTGATTGGTATCTCTGGCAGCAATTCTTGGACCTAATCAAAGTCAATTTTGTTTCATTGGCTCAGTTTATATAATTAATATATATAAATATTATTGATTAATATTGATGGAAACGCCATAGCAAACTGGCCCACAAAGAAGGAAACGCCCAAATCCAAGCAGCGGCCCGTTTTTACCTGAGACGGTTAACATTGCTGTTGACTGATAAAGTAGCAAGTAGGTTGGTAGTGGCCCAAAATCGACAGTCCATCTGAACCCAGGACGATCAACACTGCCGTTAACTAAAGAAATAGCAAGTAGACCGATAGAGGCCCGAGACGAACGCAACCCATGCCTAAATCGGCCCACATGTTCCTTTCCTGGCCACTAAGGTTGTCTACCCTGATTTTCCGAATCTCCAAATAAGGCAATTTTTCCTGTAACAGTAGCCTCCCAGAATCGGAGTACATCCCAAAAGGAAAGCGCGAGTATCTACATGCAATCTGCAAAGAAATCCTAACAGTTACCCATACACAAAGGAAAGAGATCCACCTATTTGACCATTATAGCCAGAAATAGCGCTCACGCTTATGTAGGAAAGGCAACGATCCCGGCATGGAAGGCGGCCATCTATCCTCGCTGCATAAGGAATGCAGCCAGGAGCCATGGCCATAAAAGGCCATGGAAACTCACTCCAGAGATACACTTTCTCTTACCCACTGAATGCCCTCAAGCAAACTCAAATTCTCAGAAGCTTTCTAAATTCTCGAGCATCCCAATGCTCTCTCTCTCTCTCGCTAGCTTCTTGCGAGCTTAGTACTTAGAAAAATTGGTCTCTACGAGCATCTAAAGTCACTCTCTCTACGAATGCACTCCCCACCTACATCCATAAACACACTCTTGGTATTCATTTCTACATTCTCTACATCCACCTTCTATTCTCAGAAGGTTGTTTACTGATTTGAGCGTCGAAATATTTTTTGTGGAACAAAATCCCGCTGTCATTTAACCTCTTATTTGAAGTTGTAGTGTGCAGGATCCGAAGTTTTGATGACAGAGACCGAAATTCGATGGATAATTTGACCCAAATCTATTTAAAGGTTGGATCCAGGATGCATCATTACATCGTTTGTGGGAACCTAACTAAAAGCCAACCACTGTCATCCTTAAAACCAGTGTCATCAAGCAAGATGGTAAACACCAATGCTCAAGTTAACGCTCACGCTTGAGATGCTACCTCCCTCGACCACGACCACTTAGCTGGTAACCTGGTTGGAGGGCAGCCTGCACCATTTTTCCTTAACCTAGCAGAGTAGATGAACAAAATATCTAGAATACTCCAAATACTTTGCATCCTCCATGGCAAAAAGTAGGGGCTCAGCCCTCCTCGATTTTCGTTCTAGCCTCCAGGCGAGGAGGCTAGATGAAGAAGAAGCTAGCCAAAAAAATTTCGGGGTCGAGCAATTCTCATGCTCCAGAGGCATCCAATGCCCAGAGTCGTTTAAGGCTTGAAGGGTGCTTGGGCCATGGGACTCCGGATGAGAGCCCCAAGAGAAGAAACCCCCGATATTCCTGAAACGAGCCATGACCTTAGGCTTAGGAGGGAGCACCCTAGATCATCCAATCCACCAGTGGCAGCAGCTGGCCGACTGCATGTTGCGCCACAGAAAGAATAGAACTAAGGATATGCCTCAACTTCAAGAGATCTCGAAATGCCTCCCGAGTGAAGGTAAAGGTCGAGAATATCTTGGACCGCGTGTTCAAGGACGACAACAAGCACGCCACCGATCTGGAGAGATCTTCCTTTACTGCGGATATCCTAAATTGTCCAATACCCGCCAAGTTTAAAATGTCAGCACTAGATTCTTACGATGGGCGCACTAATCCCATCGATCACCTGGATCGCTTCCGCACCCATCTGAGTTTTCAAAGCCTAGAGGAGGTAGCAATGTGCTGATATTTTTCCCTCACTTTGAAGGGAGACGCTTGGATCTAGTTTCATCGGCTCCCATTAAACTTGATTTGGAATTTTCGGGATTTCACCGATCTCTTTTTGGTCTAGTACGCTTCCAGCCGCTAAGAAGAGAAACAGTCATAGCATCTCTCCCACATCAAGTAGAGGTAGGGTGAGAAACTAAGGAAGTTTCTGGAGTAGTTCGCAGCAGAAGCTAAAAGAATCTCTAAGCTCACCGAAGAGATGAAGCTTGGCAGCTTTATCTCTGTGTTGGGGCACGACGACTTCTTCAAGCACCTGGCCCACAAGAACCCGTAGGCTTTCCGGGAAGTGGAGGCCATCACCAGAGCATATGTGGTGGCCAAAGAGGCCAACGAGGCAAAACGTCTTGAGATGACCGACCAACCTTGCTCTTTTTTTATCGAAGGAAAGAGGAAGAACAGTGGCAACAATAATCCCCACTGGAGGCAACATAGGATCGGAGCACTGGACTATAAGGAGTACAAGACTGTCAACCTGACTTCACTAAATGACACACGAGCCAACGTCCTCATGCAGATCCGTGGGGAGAAGTTCATCAAGTGGCCAAAGCCACCAAAGAGCATGGAGGGAGGACATCCAGCAAAATACTGTGATTTTTATCGATCTCCAAGACACACTACGGATGAATGCAAGACGCTCTAGCGAGAGATTAAGGAGCTTATTCGGATAGGCCATCTCACTAGGTTCATCAGGAATCTTGGGCAGAGTTTTGGCACC
This sequence comes from Nepenthes gracilis, assembly GCA_033239525.1. NCBI lineage: Eukaryota > Viridiplantae > Streptophyta > Magnoliopsida > Caryophyllales > Nepenthaceae > Nepenthes > Nepenthes gracilis. Next base: position 6,780,343 of record BSYO01000016.1, on the reverse strand, counting down.
ACGAGCTGAGAAGGGTCAGATCCGTCCCAACCACAGAACTGGGTCGAGGTTGGAGTGGTCAACATGATAATGACCAGATCGCCCAGGACCCACTAAATAGATCACAAGAGGAGATAAGTTGGGCACAAGAAGTAGTGGAAGAAAATGTCATTAGCTTTAGTGATAGAAACATGGCTCATGTAATTTTCCTATATATTGAACCCCTTGTTGTATCTGTACTCGTTTTAAATGGTACTATAGACTACTAATTGAAACGAGTTTTCATTAATAATGGAAGTTCTAATTATTTGTTTTACCTCAATGCGTTCTTTAAACTTAGTCTCAAAAAGAATCAGCTAAAACCTGCCGAAGGGCCACTATATGGCCTAAACAACGAACATATGGCTGTCTAAGGGACAATATAATTAGAGGTTGCCATGGGCACGTACCCCAGAATGGCAAGCCGTACACTCTCCTTCCCAATTGTTGACCTGCCCTCCATGTACAATGCTATTCTAGCCCGGTCGTGCTTAGCAGCATTCGAAGCAGTCATCTCAATACCACACTTAAAAATAAAATTTCCAACAGAATGTGATATTGGTAAAGTGTTGGGTTACCAAGTGACTGAACGGACCTACTACATGTTGCCGGTAGCCCCAAGCGGCAGTGAAAGGCTTGCAGGAGAGTTGGACCATTGAGATGAAGCGACCTTGCAGCAAGCGTAGTCCAACGAAGCCACTAACCTCATACCAATGAATCCGGAGGACACATAAAGGTGTGTACAGATAGGGGGCTTGCTTGCCAGACCCCTGTATGACAAGCTGATAGCGTTCTTGAGGCAGAACGTAGATATCTTCGAGTGGACGCCCGCTAACATGCCTAGGATTTCTACTAGAGTAATGATCCACATGTTAGGTCTCAATCCTAGCCATAAACCAGTCAGGTAGAAGTAGAGAAACCACTTCATTGAGAAGTGCGTAGCCATCCGGGAGTAAGTAAAGAGCTGCTGGACGCCGACTTTATTAGAAAAGTCTAGTATCCGGATTGGGTCTCCAATGTCGTTCTGGTAAAAAAAGCAACGAAAAATGGTGGATGTGTGTTGATTTTATTGACATCAGCAAGGTCTGCCCAAAGGACAACTTTCCGTTGTTCAGGATTGACTTACTGGTAGACTCGACTTCTGGACACGAGCTATTGAGTTTCATGGATGCGTACTGGAGTTATAATCAGACCAAGATGAGCTCAGAGGACAAGGAAAACATCTCGTTGATGACCGATCAAGGCACCTACTACTATAAGGTTATGTCTTTTAATCTAAAGAACGCAGGCACAACTTACCAAAGGCTCGTGAATAAGATTTTCGAGAAGCATATCAGCCGTAATATGGAGGTATATCTAGACGACATGCTCGTCAAAAATAAGACCACCATCGACCATATTCGTGATCTGGCTGAATCTTTCGAGGTACTCCATACGTACCAGATGAAATTAAACCTATTGAAATGTGTATTCACAGTATCCTCAGGGAAGTTCCTGGATTTCATCAGCTCTCAATGAGGGATCGAAGAAAATCAAGAGAAGATCAAGGCCCTCACGGATATGTCTTCGCCACGGAGCGTCAAGAATGTCTAGCGGCTAATTGAAAGACTGGCAGTGTTGTCCCGCTTCTTGGCCAAGTCGGGAGATAAGTACCAACCTTTCTTAAAGGCTCTGAAGGGGACGAAAGTGAATAGCTTCCAGTAGACTGCAGAGTGACAGGCCTCCTTCGATGAGTTGAAATAGTACCTAGCTAGTCCACCGTTGCTGAGGTCACTAAGAGACAGAGAAGAGTTGTACCTCTACTTGGTAGTGTCAGATGTGGCTCTTGGTTCTGTTTTCGTACGCTAGGACCCCAACACATAATGGTCGATCTACTACGAGAACAAAATATTGACCGACATAGAGACATGCTACTCGCACGCTAAGAAGCTTGCTCTGGCACTTGTCTTCTTAGCCCAAAAATTAAGACCTTATTTCCAGGCTTATCATTCTGACTCGTCTTGATCGACCAGCAGTTGAAAGGCATCCTTCAGAAGTCTAATATTTCTAGACAGTTTGTTAAGTGAGCCATTGAGTTGGGAGAGTTTGACATTAAGTTCTCGCCCAGGCCAGCCATCAAGGGGCAGGCTCTAGCAGACTTCATCGTCGAGACTATGACCCCAATCGTCGATGAGCACCCTACTGAGGATGTAGATCACCACCTAGAAGAGCTAGAATGGGTCCTCAATGTGGACAGTCTACTAACTCAAGTAGCGGTGTCGGAGTGGTCCAAAGGACCCCGGACGAGTTTGAAGTGAAATACTCGCTTAAACTCGATTTTCCAGCCACCAATAACGTTGCCAAGTATGAAACCCTGTTAGCCAGATTACGACTAGATAAGGAGTGCTCAGCTAAGCAACTGACCGTTTACAGCGACTCAGAGCTAGTCGTTAACCAGATCAATAGAAACTTTGAGGTGTGTAACCCTCTCTTGGCTAGATACCTAGCTAAGACAAAGGACACGATCTAGAGGTTTGATAAGTTGAACCTCGTCCACATCCCCAAAATTGAGAATTGGAAAGCTGACCAATTCGCTAGAGTAGCGACAGTCGAAAATCCAGAGTAGTACTCTAGGGACATGAGGGAAGTTTTGAACACCCCTAGCAAAGAGAAACAAGAAGTGATGCAAGTCTCCGACGTTAAAAACTTGATGACGCTGTACTGGAGGTATTTGGCAGACAGAACACTTCCGGAGAACACAGACGAGGCTAAGTAGATCAAGAAGACGGCCGGCTAGTACACTATAGTCAACGGAAGGCTGTATCGTCGAGAATACTCAACTCCACACCTCCGGTGCCTTACCCCTGAGAAAGCTGACTACGCCTTGAGTATAGTATACCTGGGGATATGTAGATCACACATTGGAGGCAAAAACATAACGTTCAAAGCCATGCGTTAGGGATATTACTGGCTAACAATGAGGAAGGATGCCTTGGAGTTTGTGAAAAAGGACGAGAATTGTTAACTTCACGATAATCTTCACCACCAGTCGCTTATGGAGCTAAGATCCCTCTAAGCGCCTTAGCCTTTCGCGTAATAGGGGCTCGATATTCTTGGCCCATCTCCCATCGCGATCGGCTAGAGAAAGTTCATCATCGCGGACATAGACTACTTCACTAAATTCATTGAAGCCGCCCCGCTGGCCAAGATCATCGAGCATAACGCCCTAATATTCGTTCGATAAAGCATAGTGAGCAAATTTGATGTTCTTGAGGTCATCATGACTGACAATAGAACCCAATTCTCAGGGAAGCACTTCACTAATTATTGCACCAATTTGTGCATCAATAGGTCCACACTTCGATAGCGTACCCCCAAGCAAACGGACAGGTGAAAGTCACCAACCGTACGCTGCTCCACGGTCCAAAGAAAAAGTTAAAGGATGTGGGAGGTTCCTGGGTTGACGAACTGCCCTCCTGCTATGGTCATACCAGATGACTCATAAGGAACTAACTCGCGAGACACCCTTTAGCCTGTGATATAGGACTGAAGCTGTAATACCGGTGCAAATCAAGCCTCTAAGCCTCAGGGCCAAAGCGATCGATCACTTGGAAACTTCTAAAATATTAGGGAGCATCGAGATCTGTTGGAGGAAGCTCACGACGCAGCTAATATGCGCACAGCCGCCTACTAACAATGAATCGCTCGTTATTACAATAAGAAAGTAAAAGCACGGTAATTCAAAGTTGGAGACTTGGTCTTGTAAAGAAATGATGCTATGGGCAAAATAGTCAACTGGAACAAGCTTTTTCCAAATCAAGAAGGCCCATTTTTAGTCTCAACCGTCATGCAGAATGGAGCATATAAGTTTCGCACCCAGAACAGTAAGTTGGTCCCGTGCATGTGCAATGCGGTCCACCAAAGCACTACTACAAGTGAAGACCAGTAGGTCAACTTGTGTGATATGGAGCATGCTTGTAACATTCACTGTGATTAATAAAAAATAATTCTTTTTCATTTGCATTGTTCAATGTTTCTCTTTCCTTTCTTTTTCTTTTTCCATATAAATACTTACCTGCAGATTGTACAAAATAAATGACCTAGACTGCCCCAAAATTAGGTGGGTATTCACTCGCTCGCAACTAAATCTTGTTCATCCAAGCGGCTCATAAACGGTCGAATTAAACCTTAGTCATCAAAACGGCTCGTAAGCAATCAAATTAAACTTTGGTCATCCAAGCGGCTTGTAAGCAGTTGAATTGAACCTTGGTTATCCAAGCGACCTGTAAGTAATCGAATTAAACATTGGTCATCAAAGCGGCTCGTAAACAGTCGAATTAAACCTTGGTCATCCAAACAGCCCATTCGCAGTCTAATACCAAACCTTATGGGGCTTAAATGGCACGCGTGACGACCTCCTCCAGTAGGAGACAGCGCAGTTAGTCTACAATGATCGACGAATCAGGGGCAAAGTGCTTCAACTAGAAGTTGGCCACTCGAAGTCATACATAGGCAGCGCAACCTAGTGCGAAAGCTTAACTCAGTAAACAAAGTGTGCTCATGTGTAAAGACAGAATGACCCCTGATGTCTCCTCTAGGACTTAGGTCCATCTGAAAGTGCAATACATGCCTCCAAGCAACTGGACTGTGACAATTAGTGTTATGGCTTGCTACCCCATACAAAGTACACTAAGCCAGGCGGCCAACACAAAGAGTAAACGACTAAAGAGAAAGCAAGATAAAGTTAGGAAACACGATACATCAACAAAGTCAGTATTTTATTAACAAAGCTTTATTTACAAAGTACAAAAATTACAGGTAGGGAACAAAGCTCCGATGAGGACTCGGGAGAGGACCCTAGGTTCCCCGAGAAAGGTCCACCAGGTCCTCACGCCGCTAGGCGGCACGATTTGAGGGGTCAAAGATGCTAATAGGAAAATCAGGATCCACGATCTTGACAATATGGCGATAAATGTTGACACCTTCCCAAAGCCTAGCCCACAGCGCCTGAGTGACCTTCGGAGGATGTAGATGAGTGGTTAGCTCTTTCTTTAATGAATCTATTCTTCCCTGGAGCTCACCTGTGAGCCCCTCTGCCCGGGCAGCCCTCTCTTCCAGTCTTACAGATTGCACCCTCAGCTCAGACAATTCAGATTGGAGGGCGGCCTTCTCCTCCTAGTGCTTTTTTACTTGAGCACTTAGCAGGCTCATTTCCTCCTCTAGGTGGAGAATTTCTTCATCTCGGTCTCCGATCACTAAATCCCTCTGGTGTAGTCCCTTGCGCACAGTACCCAAAATCTTGCCTTTCTGCAAGAAATCAAAAAAGTTAGGCAACAACGGCAAAGGAAGAAGAGAGGGAGAGTTTTGAAAAGTTGTCGAAAAAATTCTTCGTTACTTTCTTCCTGACCAGCCTCGTGACCCAGGACCTGCTGGTGTGGAACTTGGAGTAGCCTCCTCCTGATACTACTCCACAATGGCTTCCCCGGCGGGCTCCAACGGCAAAACGTTCAGGAGACTTGGCAAAATGGCCTCCTAAGCAGGCTCTGCAATGATGTCAGCCGCCTCAGCAAGTGCTCCAGCGGCAGACACTTCTAGCTTAGCTGACGGCTCCGCGGCTGACTCTTCTAACCGAGCAGCTTCAAGAAACAGCTCCATTGGCGCAGTAGGCGCTGCCAAGTCGCCCAATAGAGATAACTCAATGACAACGGCTCCTGTGACAACTCGCACGATGGCCTCAAAGTTATCCATAGAAGCCTCAACCTCGGAGCACTCTCCAACCCCAGCAAGTCACCCGACCATCTGATAGTCCGACTCTGTGGAAGACGAGGAAGTAGCCTCAGCTGGAACGACCCTCTTCTTCCCTGAGTTGTTGGGGGCATCACCGATCACGGGAGCACCGGCCTCACTAATAGTGAGAGCGTTGGCCTTCCTCTTGCACTGCGACACCGCCGATGGTGGAGACCTGATCTTCTGAATAGGCGAAGGAGGACCCCAGTGAGCTTTCTTGACTTTCTCCCTGGAAACTGGGTGATCCCTCCTGAACTCGAAGAGATGCCCCTTCACCAGCTACAGCAATGGCTCCACTACCTCCACCTTTTCCTTCATGGACTTCCTAGTAAGGTTATCAGAAACCTTGCCCCAATCTCGGGACAAGGGCCAGGTGTCAACAAAGCGAATGAAGAAGAAATGATCCTTCCAATTCTTGAGTGAGTCGTAGATCGCACTGCTGATGTGCAGCTCCCCGGGAGATAAGGAGATCAAGTCCCTACTTTGGGTGAACCAGAACATCACCCTTATGGCCTCCATCGTCAGCATCTGTGAGTGGTGATGGAGGAATACACACAACAAACAAAGATATTGCACTGCATTTGCATGAAGCAGTGTGATAAGGACACCAAGTGTTGTAAAAATGTTGAGCAACTCCTCTGGAATAGGGAGACAAAGCCCACTCCTTAAGTGAGCCTCATACACCGTAACATAGCTCGCAAGAGGAGAACAGGCCCTGTCCTGCTCCCTGGGCATCGAGAACACAATCTGCGGTGGGATGTTGAACTCGACGTATAACTCCTTCATATCACCGGTGGAATTAATTGAGCCAATTTCTCAAATGGAAGGAGCCATGAGTTTAGAAGCAAGAGAAAGAGACAAGGACTTAGAATTTTTGAGAAGAAAAGTGTGCAAAGTTTGAATTGACACACGATTTTTATAAAGTTTGTAGCCATTGGAGTAAGGTAGCACATCGAAAAGGTGCACCCATCATGACAGGCACGTGTCGTTTTCGAAAAAGACGCAATCAAATCGGATCTTCTGGAGAATTATTTATCAGGATTGCAAATTCACTACATGACAACACGTGGCAGAATATTGAAGTGGTTCTATAAACCTTTCGACTCCCCATCCGGTGGCATAATGAAATAACAAGTCGATTCGATCCACAATAGTTCTCCGGATTTAGACATTGCAGTCAATGAATCTGGTCAACACACTCTTCGGCATAGTTCTTTGGATTCTAACATGACAGTCAACGAATCCGGTCAATACTCTCTTCAGTATAGTTCTCCAGATTCTGACATGACGGTCAATGAATCTGGTTAACGCTCTCTTCAGCATACATCTCTGGATCTTGATGTGGAAACGCTCTCCTTTCGGCTCAATTCTCAAGATTTTGATGTTGCGGTCAACGAATCCGATCAACGCTCTCCTTCCGACTCAGTTCTCTGGATTTTGATATTGTGATCAACGAATCCAGTCAACATTTTCTTCAACTTAGTCCTCCAAATCTTGACGTTACAGTCAACGATCAACAGACCCGGAGCGAAAAATAAAGAGCACGCACGAAGACGAGGGATGAAGACTAAGAGCCACTGCTATTTTCCTCATCAAACTTGCAATTACAAGTTACACAGCCGGACGTGTCCCATCGTGAACATGCTGGAGTCCGGAGTCCCAAACCACCGACATGGGAGGCTAGTGAGAGGATGCCAGTAGTAGGCTGGCCCACAAAGGATGAAACGGCCCAAATCCAGCAGCGGCCCATTTTTACCTGGGACGATCAATGCTGCCATTAACCAATGGAGTAGCAAGTGGACCGGCAGTGGCCCAAGATCAATGACGGCCCATCTGAGCCCAAGACGTTCAACACTGTTGTTGACCTGAGAAGTGGCAAGTTGATCGGCAGAGGCCCAGGACGAACGTGGGCCTAAATCGGCCCATGCATCCCTTTTTAGGCCACTACAATCATTTGCTCTGATTTTTTACATCTCCAAAGAAGGCAATCTCTCCTATAACGGTAACCTCCCAGAATCAGAGCACATTTGGAGAGAAAGGCGGGAGTATCTACATGCAATTTGTAAGGAAACCCTAACGGTTACCATGTACAGAATGAAAGAGATCAATCTTCTTGACCATTGTAGTCAAAAATGGTGCTCCCACTTACGCAGGAAAGGCAACGATTCTCCCACAGAAAGCGGGCATCTAGCCTCGCTACGCAAGGATGGCAGCCCAAGGCCATGGCTACAAAAAGTTATGGAAACTCACTCCAAAGGCATGCTTTCTCCTACCCACTAAACGCCCTCAAGCAAACTCAAGCTCTTAGAAACTTTCTAAACTCTCAAGCATCCTAATACTCTCTCTCTCTCACTAGTTTCCTATGAGCTCAATACTTAGAGAAACTACTCTCCACGAGCATCCAAAGCCACTCTCTCTACGAGTGCACTCCCCACCTACATCTATAAACGCACTCCTAGCATTCATTTTTACATTCTTCACATTCACTTTCTATTCTTAGAAGGTTACTTACTGACTTGAGTGTCGAAATATTTTTGATGGGACCAAATCCCGCAGTCACTTGACCTCTTATTTGAAGTTGTGGTGTGTAAGATCTAAATCTCAGAGGATGGAGACCAAAATCTGGCAGACAACTCGATTTTAATCTATTCGAAACTTGGATTCATGACGTATCAAATATATTTAAAAATTATATTTGATTTTTTTAGTTAGACACAATTTTGGGCCAGTCCTACTTAAAGTATATTTTATAATAATTTTTTTATTTAAAATAAAGTTAAAAAATCTTAATAACAACTATTTTATATAAATAATAATAATTCAAAATATTTATATAAATCTGGGGCTATATGGGATTTTTTTCATATGCTTTCTCGTTCTACCTCACAAGCCCCTTAGCTCTTGATGGATATGGTGACTTATGGACCAGCCCAAAAATTCAACCTGTTAAAGGAAAAAAGGTCCAAAAAACGAAAGCCCAACTGAACGCTCCCTTAACTCAAGATCTAGAAGGCAACATAATTGGCCCAAGTGGATCGCCCCATAATCGCCCAACAGAAAATGGGTAATTAGGATTACGTAATGTGTCGTCTTAATGGTTGTCCCTCTAACTCAACAACCTTCACAACTCAGCACTCACAAGCAGGCGGCACTTACTATAATACGGCCCTGTGATTGCTCTAACAACTTAACTAATATACATATAATATTATCTCATGATCGTGTATCGTCCAAGATGACAATTGTAGCTCAATAAATCTTCTCATACGATAGTTACCATATAGCGCCACTATGATCACTCAAATACTGAAACGAATATTTCCATGCGTCAACAGTTACCATAATCATTTCCCGTGATTGATAAAATAGCTCAGCGGATTCATGCGGATAACTGTCACAAGTTGTGAGGCCTAAGGATGACTAAACCGGCACTCACTATATAAACATGCCTCCTCCTCCATAAAGTAAAGGATCAACTCTCAAATTCCCAAAGAGGTTCCTAAGAATTAGGCTTTCCAACATACTGAGACCACATAACCAAAGAAAAGTCGCTCTGTCCTTGAGCACACCCTATCCAAAGCCACTCAACCTACAAGTGCATCCCTCTCACAAGTCGCTTTCATAAAGAGTGCACCCTCTAAAAAGCAAATTTCAATCGAGCGCACCTCTCAAAGCACAATCATCCAACCAATACTCAATCCCTTGTTAGTGTATCTAAGCACCTTGCATTCCTTCATCTTTTTCTCTATCAAAAAAAAATTTCTAATTTGAGCGTTAGAGGATATATTAAGAAACAAATCTCGTATATCTCTCACATCTGTCTATTTGTTATAGTGTGTAGGACTCAAATTTCTAGTAGATGGAGATCGAACCAATTTTAATTAAATTTGTTGGGTGAGAAAAAGAGGCTCCCTAATCTGTATGATAATCTTGATCTAAACATGTATTATTGGCACCATCTGTGAGAAATCTGATGAAAAGACTACCCTCACAACCGAAACAAGCAAGTAGGGTAATACTAGAGCACAAGCTAGTGCATCGGCCAAAGATGTCATCTCCCATGGCAACGACCCCTCTGCAGGTAGTCATGGAGACAAATGATCAACCCCTGATGTGCAAACACTAGCAACCTGAATGGACACCATGTCTAAATTGCTCCAAACCATTTAAAACCGTCTGAACGGTAAGAGCTGGGGGCTCTCTCCTCCAACTCCCAAACTTCGACATCCAAGTGGAGAAATCGGAGGAAGGAATAGCCCAACAAAAAAAACCTAGCAGCCTAACGACCTTAAGGCCCGAGCGGCTGAGGACAAGGCCAAGACGTGTTTAGAGGGGCGACTAAATCACGAAGTGTGGGATGAAAACCTAGAGCAGTGAAACCCACACTACTCTCATGACGACTAGAGGCCCCCAACCTAAGAAGAAGTCTTCTACAGCACCCAGCCAAAGAGGACTCATAGCCACCCTATCCAGCACATCTCTCCGAACCACTTATAGTTAAGGTCCTTCCTCAACACAAAAAGGATTGAGTCTACCTCTCAAGTGGAAGAGAGAATAAGGAAGATAGAGCAGCAATTGTTCAGATAAAGCACTAACAAAAACTCAACTAACCTAAGAAGGTTACCATTCACAAGGGAGATCTAGATGCAGCCATTCTTTCACAAGTTTATTATGCTGACCCTGGAATGCTACGATGAAAGTTCCAAAACAATAGACCATCTGCATCACATTCGCACTCTGCTAGGCTTCTTGGGTCTTGACAACACAGCCATGTGTCTATACTTTCCTCTGATACTCAAAGGAGATGCTCGAATTTGATTCTACTGCCTGCAACCAAACTTGATCCAAACATTCTAAAAAGTGGCCAACATCTTTCTATGGTAATTCGCCTCTAGTCAAAGGGATGAGAAACAATTTTGGCTTCTTATCCGCATCTGACAATGGTCAAACGAAATGAAGTTGAACACCAAGGCCCAAAAAATATCCATGCTCGCTAACGAGATGAAGTTGAACATTTTTGTGGCGGCTTTACATCTGAGCAACTTCCTCAAGCACTTGGTCCAATAAGAGCCTCAAACCTTTATGGAGGCTGAGACTGTTGCCTGTGCATACATAGCCATCGAGGAGGCCAATGAAGTGAAGCGACCAGAGCACATGGACCACCACCATCTGGGATCAATGAATGGGAAGAAGAGGAATAGAGACAACACTAGCTCCTGAATTCCCAAGAAGTGCCAAGGGTTGAGCCAAGCGTCAGAACGGAGTTTAGGCTCATAAACCAACTCAGCTAAACAACAACCAAATGAAATTCTCATAAAGATCCGAGATAAAATTTTTTTGAAGTTGCCGAAACAACCTAAGAACCTAGAGGGAGGAGATCAATCGAAATATTACTCCTACCTACAATCGATCATCGATCCACGGCATTAAAGACTGTAGGACTCTATAAAAAGAGATCGAGGCCCTCGTCAGGAAAAGGCACCTCACCAGATTTTTCTGAAACCCGAGGTAGGTCCCTAGTGGAGTAGGCAAAGACATGCTAGAGCAGTAAGAGCAGCCGAGAAATCAGGTTATAGTTGGAGTAGTCAATATGGTAACTATGAGACCACCTAAGAGTAGCAACCCGAACCACCTAGAGAAAGCTTTCAGTAGCAAGAAGTTGAGAGTAGGAGTTAGGAATAATGTCATTACTTTTAGTGATGACGATAAGACACATGTAATAATTTTCCATGCTGACTCTCTAGTTGTATCTGTGTTTGTTTTGGACAGTACGATTGACTATCAACTAAAATGAGTCCTAATAGATATTAGTTTACTATAACTAGGTTGACATACTTGGCCCACTACCCAGTGATTTCTGGCAAAGAAAATTCATCATAGTTAGTATCGACTACTTCACAAAATGGGTAGAAATCTCCCCACTGGCACGGATAATCGAGTAGAATGAAATAGAGTTCATTTGACAGAGTATTGTATGTAGATTTGAGATTCTTGAGGTCATAGTGGCAGACAAGAAAACCTAATTTACTAACAAATGCTTCACTAGGTATTGTACGAATTTGAAATCCGGCCGGTTCACACTTCTGTCACCTACTCTTAAGCAAATGGACAAGTAAAAGTGACGAACCGAACCCTGCTACACAGGTTGAAAACAAAGCTAGAAGACTCAAGGGATTCTTGGGTGAATGAACTACCTCTATGCTATTGTCATACAAGATGACGCCAAGGAAACCAACCCGTGAGATGCCCTTCAACTTATACTATGTAACTGAAGTGGTCATCTCTATAGAGATTGGGCTACCCAACCTAAGAGATGAGAGCTTCAACCCACTCGGCGGTGATCCTATAATATATCTAAATTTTCTACTCTTAAGGGATAAAATAGAAAACGTAAGCCTAAAGATAAGCAAGTATCATCATATACATTTATAAAACAATACATATAAATTAGATGGAGGGTAACATCACATATCAAATTGTATAAAACAAATCACAATGTACATATCTTACATGCATAACTACCGACTACATTTTAGGCCTACAGCTTCCAACCATTTCATGTTATAGAATCCTAGTTATATTTTAGGCCTACACCTCTTGATCATCTCATATCATTGGATCCTGACTAAATTTTAAGCCTGCACCTCATGCCCATTTCATATCATTGGATTTCGACTATATTTTAGGCTTGCAACTCTCAACTATCTAATAACATTAGATCCCGACTATATTTTAGGCATACAACTCTTGGCCATCTCATATCATTAGATCCCGACTATATTTTAGGCCTATAACTCTCGACTATCTCATATCATTGGATATTGACTACATTTTAGGTCTGTAACTCTCCATAATTTCAAATCATTAGATCCCGACTATATTTTAAACCTGTAATTCTTAGTCATCTCATATCATTGGATCCCAATTTAAACCTCAACTCTCGATCATCTCATATTATTGGATCATGATTACATTTTAAGCCTATAACTCCCAACCCGACTATATTTTAGGTCTATAACTCTCAACCATCTTATATCATTGGATTCTAATGACATTTTAAGTCTACAGTTTTCAACCTAACTATATTTTAGGCCTACAATTCTCGGCCATCTTTTCATTATTATTAGCTATAATTTAGGTTTGCAACTCTTAGCCATCTTCTCATTAGATTACATACCAACCCACCAGGGCATTGAACTACCATGGTTCAATAAATACATCAATCCACCTAGGGGCCTCGAATCACCACAGTCTCACAAACATATCGACCTGCACGGGGCCTCGGACCACCTTGGTCCCACAAAGTAATGATCTTTTCAATGAAACTCTCCAAACATCACAAATCTTGGTTAAAATTACTGAATGACCAGTAAATCATACATACATATATATGATAAATAAATAGAGTGTATAAAAATAGCATGTATATTATTAAAATCTTCAAATAGTAGTCAAAACATATCAAATACTAAAAATGACCAAGGATATAGCTTACAGATATTTACCTCAACTTTATACCAAACAGATTTGACAAAATGATATTTCAAGGTACCCAAACTCCATATTCTCTTTCCTCTTTCTCTCTCCTACCACGTGCCCTCCCTGTTTCAGCCTTCCTTCTACATGCATCTGCTCTTCTTGTCCTTCTACCGTTGCACGTGCTCTCCCTCTCTCTTCTTCTTCTTCTTTTTTACCCCCACACCCTCTCACTCTCTTCTCTTCTTCTTCTTTTTCCCTCGCCCCCTCTCTCTCATGCTACTCCCCTTCTTCTCCTCTCTCTCTCCATTTCTTTCTTTTATTCCCCCTTTTCTCCTGTCTCTCTGCCACACTACCTCCCCCTTTATTCTTCTTTTTTTTTTCTTTTCTTTTACATTTTTCTTTTTTTCTTTCTTATTTACTTATTTATTTATTCTTTATTTCCTTTCATTTGTTTTATTATTTAGCTGGTGCTCAGGCGCTAACACTGTTGCGCTTCAGGCGACAACAGATCAATCTGATTCCCATTAACATTTTATCATATTTAATTAATTTTTATCACATCTAAATTATCTAAAATAACAAATAATACCAAAATAATTTTTAAAATAAGAATCCAAGTATTACAAGATCTCTCGATACTATAACCAAAAGGTAAAAATACGCCAATTTGAGGTGAAAGACCTAATTCTTGAAAGTATAGAGGCAATAGGTAAGAGCACCAATAGGAACAAACTTTCTCTAAATTGGGAATGACCATTCCTCATCACAATGATTTTTAGGAGTGGTGCATATAAGTTATACACCTAGAACGGTAAATTGGTCCTGAGGACATGGAACGCCATCCAACTTAAAAATATTGTCAACAAATCCTTGACAACCACAGGTAAGTCTAACGTACATCACGCAGGCTGCTTCTACTACATATCATATTTCAATTAATAAAATGACTGTTAGTTTACTTTATTATTCATATGAATGCTTACATGCCATCATATAAAATCGGATGACCTAGACTACTCTTAAGTCAGATGAATGCTTTCACTTGCAACTTGACCTGCTATAACCTGTCAAAAACCTCAGTCCAGCTAATTGAGTGGCCCAAACGAGGTTGGACTCTAAACTTCATACCAAACAATCGAGTGAGCTATACAAGGTTGAGCATGATGGCTTCGGGGGCATGTGGATGAAAGTAGAACCACCTCCATTAAAGCAACCATAAAAATCTTTGGGGGCTTTATCAACATGTGTGCGATGACATTCGCTTGAAGGAAAGAGCACTATTAGTCAACGATGGTCGATGGACTAAGACTAGATTCACAAAAGTGACAACGTCCCCTAATAAAACCAAACACCAATGGTCATGTGTGAGTAACGACCTAAACATCGTTAAGGCCTAGTGACTATGGCAACCAAACCCAGTCGTTCTTAATGAGGCTCATCAACATGTGTGCCACGATATCCTTTTACAAGAAAGAGCACCACCCAACAAAATCAGCGTGCCATGACTTCCTCCGACAGGAAAGAGCATAACCGAACAACCACATCGAATCAAGCCCAGCAATGATAGCAACAGCGCTTAGTCAGCAAAGAGGCTTTCCTAGTACCACAACTTCCTCTCGCAGGAACAAGTATAGCCGGACCGATATGTCCGAACCAAACATGGCAATAATAGCAATACTGCTTAGCTGGTAAACAAAGAAATATTGGATAAAGAAATTCAGCATATGCACGGAAACATCGGCGATGATAAAGAAATAATTTAGCTGATTTATTAAGGAATTAAAATATACATTGATAAGCATCTGATTGCCTCAAAGAAACAAAATACTACTTGTCCTTACGACACGAATAGATGATGATCCTAAGGTTGAACCCCCCCCCCCCCGGTGAGCGTGGCGAAGGCTTCTCTCCTCTCTTCGAAAAGTCAACCAAGTCAGATCAGCATTGAGCACTAGTATCCCTCAGATCTAAGAAGGCAACAGGAAAGTTCGAGGTCACTAAGGGTGTGATCCGTCTGTACAGGCAAACACCGTCCCGAAATCTGTCGTCCAGTATGCAACCAACTTTTCTCCAGACTGAATCGAGTCCTTAGTTCTCCCTCAAGTTGGGCACTCTTGCTCCGAAGATCAACGAGTTATTGCTCAGCCCCTGAAGCGTGTCCTTGAGTGAGGCAATCCAATCCAAAGCTTGAGATTTATCCTCCATGAGCTCTTGGGATCTCATCATAGACTTAGATAGCTCACGGCCAAGTTTAGCAGCCCGCTCTTGACTCTATGGAGCCTCGACAATGGCAATATTCACTCGACCATTCATCTCTTTGATCACGATAGGATAAACATGCAACTAAGAGAGGTGGGAGATCCTAACTTGTAGCTGATGTAGAGCCTTCGCCATTGTGTAGAGCTCCTCCTATGCCTACCAAGCAAAAAGAATGGCCGGTCAAGAATGTCTACAAAGATGTAACAACAAAATGAAAACTCTATAAAGCCATACCTCAAGGAAGGATGGCCCCTCCTAGTGGGGTGGACTCTCCAAATGAGACGAGACCTCCGGGAAGATGGGCCGGGAGTATCCTTGGGTCTAGATTCAAATGGAGGCCCTCACCGTGGAAGAATAGCACACAGCTATGGGGCAAAACCTCAAAGCCAGAGGAGAGGGGGACACACACGGAACCTCTGACGACACAAGTGTTGGAGCCTCTAGGCGAAGTACCTCCTTGATGGCCTCAGCCTCCAGATTATTTCCCGCTATCTCTTCGATCTCTAGATCATTATGTGTCCCTCCCTTGGCAAAAACAGTAGAGGTGTGGAGACAAATCCCTCAAGCGATGAAGGGACAGAGATCAGGATCCCACAGTCAGCCACAGTTGGGGCGTTGATTGGCTCTCCTGGTTCGTCAGCCAGAAGTTCAATTGCTTCAACAGCAAATTCCATCGGGGGGCTCACCGCCTTAGTTTCCTCATTCGACTCATCAAAAGTCAAGTCATCTAAAGAAGGTTGGGCAAAGCCCAGCCTCCGCGATGACTCACGAGCAACCAGAGAAGTGCCTTTACACAGGCCTCATCGATAGCCCGGCACTACTCAGAAATGGTGGGCGATGAGGGGATTACCTCGCCAGATGCCGGTTCAAGAGAATCCGAGAGACACAGATCTCCCAACTTCCTCTTGAGGTGACCAGACGACATGGTGGCAACGTCGTCCCCTTCCAACCAAACTTTCCACCGAACTTTGGTATGCACCCCTTGGGAGAGCCAGTGGTCAGTGTGGTGCAAGATGGAAGTGTTCTCCTCAACAAGCCTCATTAGTGCCAACACCATCCATTCCTCATCCTTCAAAATGTCACTGGCATAGACCTTGTTAACTCTACCCTAGTTGTTCAAGATGCTCTACTCTGAAGTAACCACTACATAAAAGAAGTGGTTCTTCTAACCTATTATTGAGTCAAGGTTCCCCCACTTATTTTGAACTTCTAGTGTGGGGTGAAAAATCCAATCCACCTCCCTGGGTGAACTGAAAGATTACCTTCATGGTCCAGGGATCTAGAGAAAGCCCTTTGGTGTGAAAGAAGATGTATAGAGAAATGAGGTACCAAAGAGAATTCTGGCAGAGGTGAGCCGTAGGGATTTCCAAAGCTCTCAGAATTTTGCACAACTCCATCATGAACGGAATGTGAGAACCAACTTTCAGATATTCCTCGTAGATATTTATGAACCCCAGACAAGGAGCACAAGCTATGTCATCAATTCCGAGCACATCATATTGAATGTCACTCTGGATGTTATACTTCTTGTACAGAGATTTCACCTCTCTGATAGTAACGACAGACAAAATCTCAACGACCCTTGTGGAGTCATATAAAAAACAAAGGAAACAAGAGAACAAAGAAGACCAAATTAGGGCAAAGAGATTTGAAGAATGAAAAGGTGCAAAAATGGTTGAGGGCTAGCGTTTAAATAGCCAAGGCCTTAGCCTCAAAATGGTTTTGCATGTGGAATAGAATAGGTGCGTCTCCATAATAAACATGACATGTGCTAGTACCACAAAGTGTTGCGGCGTGTTAGTTCGCTGGGTTAGTTATGATGACTAATGTAATGCCTCCCTGCACAACTTGCTGACAATTGACGACCCTAACGCTTAGATCAGCAAGTCAGTAGCGCAGTACAAATAATGAAACCTTGACACACCGTTTTTTAAGATGGCAAACCGGCGGCGTGCAACCCTAACGAGCTCAAGACAAGTTTGGTTGGTTTACGTGCTACCCATTTGTTTGGGACACAATATTACCAGTCGGATTGTTAGAAGATTGAATTGCTAGTGGTCCGAGTCATCAAATTATCAAAAGTCATGCAAGACAACACAAAATATATATATATATCATACAAGCGCTTCAACTATTCGAAACAAATAAGAATATTGGAGACATACAATATGAAGACAAATAACGCTCAGGAAGTTCCATTCATTAATTTCTTTTACAATATATAACAAGCCTACAACAGCAGACGTACAACTCAGAAAGAAATAAAAATAATAATAAATGGAGTAACGACCTAACTACAGTAGATCAATGGACCTCTACATGGACAGATCTATGAGAAAAGCTCATTTGCTGGCACCATAGCATTGCCTGCTGGGCTGCAATACCAACGGAGGCAGCAGAAAAGCCTTCTCCTGTATGAACAAGGCACATTGCAATTGTTCTCATCTGAGAGGCAAAAAAAAAGAAATACTCAGTCTTACCAAAATTCGAAACAGAGCTGCAAAGGGGTAGGGTTTCTAAAACATATGGGAAAAGGAACAACCATACATATAAGAAACCCATTACAGGAAGAAGTGCCTGGCATCGACAAGGAGGATAGAAAGCCACCGCCCAAGACCTAGGATTTTACTTGAAAATAATAGGCCCAAATTTGGAACTTGTCACATCCCCAATACAAAATACATAAGTCAAAAATTAAAATCCATGATATCAAAATTAAATAGATATATCAAACAGCAGAACCCAATCCCACTGTGGCATTTTATACATACACAAAACCCAACTCAAAACAACCCACATAGAAATTCATCGGATATCAATCTGGACAACATCAAATATGACTTGCTATGCATAAGTCAAAAAGGGGGTACCTAACAAAATAATAACTCATCTACATAATCTAATTATCCACAATCCTTATCACATGATCCAACGACCCACATCCTACCAAACACAAACCAAATACACCTCCGAGATCAAAAGTATAACAGGCATAAATATATTATCATTCTCACCAGGAAGATGATACCATGCAGATCAAGTCTGAACTCCTATAATTGTTTCCAAATCACTAGTCTAAAGGGATAAAATATAGAACGTAAACCTAAAACTCAGCAAACATTTTCACATATAAAACAGTGCATATAAATCAAATGGAGGGGATAACATATCACAACTATGTAAAATAAAACACAAGGTCTATGAAATCTTTAAAAACCGAAGAATAGTCTCGTACTAAATCATCATTCGTATCAAATCATCTCTTCGAGACATAACCATAATAAATCATAACCGATCATATCTTATAGACGATATCATATCGTATCATAGCATATTGTGATTCGAGGTCACAATACATAAGCCGTTACTACCACCATATCTGCATGGGACACATACTATCATTCGGATTCAAATCTTATATGCAAAAATTAAAGAAAAATCAAAACCAAAATATATAATCAAAACATGCTTCAAGCTTAACACATATCCATATGTAACGAGACATTCCTATCGTCCATCTGTAAGCCAATCCATGTATCTCAAATAATAATCCACACAAATATATACAGAAATATAAAATATGTACGAAATTGGAGAATAAAAGACTTACAATGCCAACTCGAGGAAGGGTTATACCTACTCCTGGTAGCCTTGAACTATATCAATTACAATTTATGCTAGCAGGCTAGGCCATCTATGTACTCTGTCTCCCATAAATAGGAAACTTACTCACTATATTTTGTCACCTATGATTTTGAGTACAATTTTAAGTTTAGTTATATATTAAGACACTTGAAGATATTAATTTTTATTAATTTCTTATGATGGTTCTCATTAAAACGTATAGGGCAGGTCGACTACATTACAGCTCACCTTCCTGCTGGCGGAAGGGAAATCACATATCACAGATACATCCCCATCGAGGCCACAGTCTTTCCGTTGAGAGAGCGCCACAAATGACACATATCAAAAGCCTCGGATCACAACTATTAAACCCTCGGGTCTTGGACTACCTTGGCCCTACAGAGTTGCGACCTTGTCCCCTAGTAGCATGCATGTGGATTGATACAAGGCCTAGTTCATGGTTCCATAACTTATGGATACACAATATACGTATATATTGTTCTGGTTTCTATAAATCACAAAACCCTCCAAAATCACAAATGCTAATGAAAATTCATCAAACCACTAGTAAAACATACATACATGTAAACAATAACCAAGAGGAGGTGTATGAAAATCACATGCATGTAACAACATCTCCAAAACATACACAAATATCGATGGACATGAAAATAAATCAAGGATTTGGCTTACAGATATTTGTCTCAACATTATACTCAACAAATTTGACAAAAGGATGCTCTAAGATGCCAGATCACCACTTTCTCTCTCTTCTTTCTTCTCATCTCTCTCTCCATTCTCCCAGCTTTTATGTGGAATTCGGCCCGAAACCCTAACTGTGTGCCTTTTATAACCTGGCTTATGCTCGAGCAGTGCTCAAGCACGGCCCAGAACGCAACCTAATCTAGAATTTGTGCCTCTCACTCGCCTTTAGCACGCCTTGAGCGTAGACCCAATGTACAGCTTCTGGAAAACGCACCTCCCTTATGCCTACAAGATGCCTCGAGGGCAAAAATATGAATCTAGTTCTGTTAGATTTCTACAAAATACCATTAATCTAATGCATCTAATAATTCTAAAACACTAAATAAATCCAAAATATATTAAATAAAGATTCGGGTATTACAAGATAGGCGTAAAAGAGGGAAATCAATGTGAATTCCCGCGTAAATAAGGATAACCAAGGTAGACTTCAAGTGCATCCTCGAACATCAGTTTCGAACACTTGAGAAGAACTTCCTCGAATCTCAACTTATGGCAGTGTAGGCTCCATGCTAGCTTTGAACTCTCACACTGCTTGGTTGGTGAAGATGATTTATGATGTAAGGTATAAAGTGCCCCTCCATTTATAACCGAAAAGAGGATCAATGAGCAATCAATGCGAGGAGATTACCCATGCCAACGTTATATATAGAAAATCGAATCCAAGCCTGCCAAAATCCTGCTCGACTGAGCGGCAAATTAGTAGACTACCTGGGGAAGGAACACGCGTACAGACCTACAGTTGGTGCCCCAATGAACATATCAAAATTAAAAATTCAAACATCCCAATATGGGGGGCTAGTAATGGGTATGGCAACCTATAGGCTAACTTAGAAACTCAACCCGCTGAGAGAAGAAAGGTAGAAGAAATAGAATCCCAATAGGACGTTTCGTTGGCACAAAATCGAGAAGGCAACAAGGTTGGCTTGAACAGGTCGACCCTAAACCGCTCAATAGAAAATAGACATTAGAGTTACGTAATGTGCCACCCCTGTGGTTGTTCTACCAGCTCAACAGCTGATAGCCTTCATAGCTCAACCCCAACAAGTAGGCAGCAGTTTTATGACCCTATGATTGCTTTGATAACTCAGCAAATATATCCATAATATCACCCCATGATTGTACATTGCCCTAAGATGGTAATTGTGGTTTAGCAAATCTTCTCAGGCGGTAGCTACCATATAGTGCTCCCATGATCATTTAGATAGTGGAACAAATATTCCCAAACAGTAATCGATACCACAACCGCTCCCCATAATCGCTAAAATAGCTCAACGGATTCATACAAACAACTATCACCAATTGTGAGGCCTAAGGATGGCTAAATTAACATTCACTTTATATATATACCTCCTCCTCTACAAGGAAAAGGATCAACTATCGAATTACCAAAGAAGTTCCTAAGGTTCAATCATTTCAACACATCGAGACCACATAGCCTAAGAAAAGCTGCTCTGTCCATGAGCACACCTATCCAAAGCTACTTAATCCACAAGTGCACCCCTATCACAAGCCATTCTTTGTAAAAAGTGCACCTTCTAAAAAGAAACTTCCAATCGAGTGCACCTCTTAGAGCCTAATCCTCCAACCAACTCTCAATCCTCCTCATTCGTACATCCATGCACATTGCATTCCTCCATTTTTCTCTCTATTGAAGAAAGATTTCTGACTCGAGTATCAAAGGATATACCAAAAAGCGAGTTTTGTATATCTTTGATATCCTATTTGTTTATTGTGGTGTAAATGACCTAAATTTTTAGTAAACGGAGACCGAATTCACTTCAATTTGACCTGTTGAGCAAGACCAAGCAGCTTCCAAAATTCGTACAATAATTGGAATTAGATGATGCAACGGCTCTCTAACAAAGAATTTGAGTTGCATTATCAAACCAACCCAATTGTTGCATTTATCTCCTCTTTCTATACTAACACTAAATTAGATCAAACATGTCCATAATATATGTATGTATGTATGTATGTATGTATGTATGTATGTATGTATGTATGTATGTATGTATGTATGTATGTATGTATGTATGTATGTATGTATGTATGTATGTATGTATGTATGTATGTATGTATGTATGTATGTATGTATGTATATTGATGTTCTTAAATCTGGGTGCAAATCCAATTCAGGGGAAAATGCTTTAACTATGATATATTGGTGATGCGTCTTGAATCAAGATTATCTATAGATTAGGGGGCCACTTGGTCTTATCCGGTTAGTCAAATTAAAGTGGGTTTGGTCTTCGTCTATTAAAAATTTGAGTCCAACATAGTATAACAAATAAACAGGAGGTCAAAGGTGTACAAGACTTGCTATTCAATATATTTTTTAACGTTCAAATTAAAAATCTTTCTTTGATGGAGAAAAATATGGAGGAATGTAGGATGCATGGATACAAGAATGAAAGGGATTGAGTGTTGGTTGGAGGATTGAGCTCTGAGAGGTGCGCTCGGCTTGAAACAACATTTTAGAGGGTGCACTCTTTATGAAGAGCGGCTTATGAGAGGGATACACTCGTGAGTTGAGTGGCTTTGGATAGGGTGCACCGGTAGATAGAGCAACTTTTCTCTGGCTATGTGGTCTCAATTTGTTGGAATGCCTATGCCTTAGAAAGCTCTTTGGGAATTCGAGAGTCAATCCTTTTTCTTGTGAAGGAGGTGGTATACTTATAGAATGAGTACCAGTTTAGCCATCTTTGAGCCTCACAGTTAGTGAAAGTTGTCCGCGTGGATCCATTGAGTAATTTCAGCAATCACAGAGAGCGGTTATGGTAACCTCTATGGTCTGAAAATATTTGCTCCACTGTCTGAGTAATCATGGAGGTGCTATATGGTAACTGCCACCTAAGAAGATTTGTTGAGCCAAAACTGCCATCATTGGGAGATACGTAATTATGGAGTGATATTTTGAGTATATTTATTGAGCTGTCAAAATAATCATAGGCCGCAGTATGATAAGTGCCGCCCACTAGTAGGCACTGAGTTGTGAAGCCTGTCAACTATTAAGTTGGAAAGACAACCGTTGGGGCTGTATATTACATAACCCCAATTACCTATTTCTATTGGGCAGTTCCGGATTGACCCACTCGTCGTGTTACCTTCTAGATCTTGGGCCAATGGAGCGTTTTGCTAGGCTTTCATTTTTTAGGCCTTTCTTTCTTTAGAAGGTTGAGTTTTTGGGCTGTCCCATGAGTCGCCATGTCCATCAATTAGAAAAATATTTGTTTTTCCATGACTACGGACATATATATATATATATAGGCTGATCTATTTTTAGCCACTATTACCATAATTGCCTTCAAGTTTAACAACCTTCCCTATTATAGACTACTATGACAATAGTATTTGGCTGTCTCCTTCTAGTTAGAATTACTACATTACAATACTACCCCCAAGAGAGTATCATTGTCCTAAATAATGGAATTCAAATCTATTTTCCAAGTATTACAACAATGAAATAGTAAATACAATTGATACTAATCTATACTAATATACTATACAAGCAAGATGTGCATGTCATGTTCTTCACTATAATTGTATAATTAAATGTCTTCTATGCTCCCAATGGTGTTGCACATGGCTGGTAGGAGACTTGTTGATGAAAATATGGCCCCTTTGCCTGTTGTGTTGGAGGAAAAATAAGCTGAGTTTGAATTTCCTCCGGTGTTCAGGTAAATTGGCTAGAAAGTGAATCCTATCTGTGTTGTTGTCCACTAGAATTCGGAAAGTGATTGCATTTGGCCAATATGCCACCTATTTGTATGACATGATCTGTTACTTAATCTGAATTTTTGTCCTTATAACGTTTTTGACCTACTATTACTAAATTCTACTGCTGTGAATCTCTATAATGAATATTTTATTACTGAGAGCTCTAAATTGTAGATTTTGATGGAAGTTGTGATTAATTATGTTCAATTATTTTGCCATCTATTGAGTACATCTGATGTGGCTTCTATTTAGGCCCTTGTGTTGTCCCGAGATGTCCCAATGTTGCTTCCTTATCCTCCAAGTTTGAAGATGACCCTTTAGGAATTGGCTCTTGCTGTGCTAAATTTGATGGAGATTAATTAGTGTAGGTGGAAATTGAATCTAATTGCAGCCATTGCTTGATTTTCGCTAGGAAAATATTCAGTTTGTTCTCCATTAAATTGAACATCTCATCTATAAGCTTTTGTTGATATAGTTGATCTTGATTTCTAGAAGATGGAGGATTGGCCTCTTTGATGTGTAGATAGCTGATAATTTGTTATAATCTTCTAGAAAACAGAATGACAAGTTATTTGGGCAAAATTAACCCTAAATTCTTCGATATAATATATTTTTTACACTTCTCACTTCGTATAGGTACTTATAACCAATGATAATGGGTTTGTCCATTTAAGAGTGTAAACATGGGAATAATTGATGTTGACATGAGTTGTCACTCATAGTCCCTTAAATATGAAAATAAATAATTAGGGGAATATAATATGATTTCCTAGAAGATATTTTCTAATTTAATATTCCCTAATTTAATATATAGTCAAAAAGATTAAGTGTCTAAAAATAACTTAATTACGGTGTATATGTATATATACTCCTACAGCCAAGTAAAAATAATTAATAAATAAAAATTCTTCTTTATCTATATATATTTATCTAATGCATTATCAGATCGTGGTTATGCTGTCTAAACTTCTTTTACTACCTCGTGTACTCGTCAATATAACCCTGTCCTTTTTTCCCAGATCTATACGACCTAAATTTCATCCTTTTTGCTGCTATTTCTCTCTCTCCATGGTCGATCTGTGGGCTTCAGCCCAAATGCTAAGCCAGCCCAAGCCGTTGAGCCGGCCTTGAGCCGGCCCATAAGCCGCCAAGCCGCGAGCCACGAACGTTTGTCTGAAGCCGATTTCGAGCCGAATCAGGGTTTGATACCGATTCGCCTTCCTCGATCGATTCATCATCATTTGGCATTTTTCTCAATTAATTGCTGAAGCATTTGTGGTCCATTAAGTGGTGATAACTCTCCCATTAAATTAATTAATCAATTTTGACCGGTTTGAGTATGAAACGCTCGGTTGAGGTGGGTGATGGTTTCGCCTATAAATTGAGCCTTCTGGCTTTGTCCCTGGCACCCAACTCAAGCAATACACCATCTAAACGAGTGAAGAAGTGTTTAGAAGCACGGTGCCAGTCCGAATCGAACATCCGAAAACAGAACACCAAATGGCCGGAGGTATATTAATCGATTTTAAATTTCGCTTTTGTGATTGTTTTAGCCACATAAATTTCTAACATTTGGTATCGGAGAAAGGCTTCAACTCTGCCTTTGTTGTTCTGTATTTTTCCGATTTTTTTCGAAATCGAAAAAACCTAAAGTCTTCGTTTTTTTTAAAGATTCGGTTCAAACGAGCTCTGAAAATCGGTGGGAAATTAAATTTTCAAAATTTCCATATATTTTTCATCATTTATGGTGTTCGTATGGTTCTGTTTGAATCGGGTCTAGAATTGGAGTCGAGTCGGTCGTTGTCGGGTTCGGGCGAAACCGACGAAGGTAGACGACGACTTGAACGGCATCGTTTTCTGCTTCGGCAGTAATAAGCGTCGTCGTTTCTGGCTTCTGTTTTGTGTTTCTGAAACGACGTCGTTTCGTGTAAAAGTATTCGGTAATCTAAACGACGTCGTTTTGCTACAGTTTTTATTTAAAAAAAATTTATATATCGGTTTTTGGGCCAATTCCGTTCTCGGCCCAATATTGTTTCGAACGCGGCCCATGAGATCCTGGCCCGTCACTGTAGCAGAATGGGAAAATAAAATGCGGACGCGGCGGACGGGATTCGAACCCGGGACGCGGAGGAGGGAGATGCGGCTTCTGCCGCTGCGCTGCTGAGCGCCATGCGTTTATTTCCTTTGTGAGATGTAATATATATGTTTATTCTGTATATATATTATATATATATATACATATATATTTATATTTATATATATATATATAATTCTATTATTATATATAATGAATAAAATATAATTATATATATGTATAAATAATATCTTGTGATTAAAATAATTTAATTAATTGAGGATTAGCCACAGCACCCTTAATTAATAAAATTATTTTTTATTATCATGTGAGGTATAAAGATATAAATTGTAGTAATTATTTTGATATAATAAAATTTATCCCACAGAAAATTTTATTATATTAAATTAATTAATCATGATAAAATGTCAAATTATTTTTCTTAATTTACCCACAGGGATTAAAAATGGAATATAATTTGATAGTTTTATTATAAAAATTGGACATGAATCTACTGAAATTGAAATTTAGCCCACAGGTAATTTTTTTGTCTATTGATTCATGATGTATGTTTTATATTGGTAAAACATAATTTTGTAATTTGTTAGCCTCATTTTTGGATGTTAAGTATGTATTTATTTTTATATAACTATTCAATCTGTAAATTTTTCCTATATTAGATGTGATTTTTCCGAACTTAAGGGTGACAACTATAAAGTGTGGAAGGAGAGAATTCTTCTTCATTTAGGGTGGTTGGATATCGATTATGCTATCCGAAAAGACGAACCACCGGCTCTTACCCTTACCAGCACTCCAGATGAGGTAACTCTTTATGAACGCTGGGAACAATCTAATCGCCACAGTTTAATGTTCATAAAGACAAAAATTTCTACTGGTATTCGTGGTTCTATCGACCAGCACACTAAGGTGCAAGATTTACTGAAGGCAATTGATGAACAATTTGTGACTTCAGATAAAGCACTTGCGAGCACCATAATCATGAAGTTTTCATATATTAGGCTCACCAGTGTTAAGGGCGTGCGAGAGCACATAATGTAAATCAGGGATATTGCAGCTCAGCTTAAAAATTTAGAGGTGAAAATGTCTGAACCTTTCAGTGTGCACTACATTTTAAATTTGCTTCTACCGCAATATGGGCCTTTTAAAATCTCTTATAACACACATAGGGATAAATGGTCAATCAATGAACTGTTGACCATATGTGTTCAAGAGGAATGAAGGCTCATAATGGAGCAAAGTGAGAGTGTCTACATGACAAAGAAAGGAAGGTTCAAGACGCCGGCCAAACCAAAGAAGAAAGGTAAAGTACCTCCCCAATCTGATATCAAGAAGGAGTCCAAGTGCTTCTTCTGTTAAAAGAAGGGACACGTAAAGAAGGACTGTTTCAAGTATCAAAATTGGCTTGAAAACAAAGTTAATCCATACTCTTTTGTATGTTATGAATCTAATATAGTTAATGTTGCATATAACACATGGTGAATTGACTCTGGTTCTACAATCCATATTTCTAATTCCTTACAGGGTTTGCAAAACCTAAGGAAACCAGTGGGCAGTGAACAATGCATCTTCTCCGGAAACAAGATGCGTTCACATGTGGAGGCCATTGGGACATGCAGCTTAATTTTGAGTACTGGTTTTGTTTTGACATTGAAAAAGACCTTTTATATTCCAAATTTCTCTAGAAATTTAATTTTTGTTTCTAGACTTGTGCCCTTTGGATATTCCTTTACATTTTCAGACTCATTATTCAGTTTATCTTATAAGTCTGATATTGTTGGGGATGATACACTATCTGATGGTCTTTATTATTTAAATTTATAAAATAATACTTCTTACAATACTGTGCATACTAATACTGGAATTAAAAGATGTGTTATGAATGAATGTTCCTCGATGTTATGGCATAGGAGATTGAGACATATCTCCATTGATAGAATCAAAAGATTGATAAATGATGGAATACTTAGTACTCTAAATTTTATTGACTTTGAGACTTGTGTGGACTGCATTAAAGGAAAGCAGACCAACAAGACTAAGAAAAATGCCAAGAGGAGTTCGGACATATTAGAGATCATACATACTGATATTTGTAGTCCCGATATAGACTCATATGGTCCCAAATAGTTTATTATATTTATTGATAATTTCTCACGATATATGTATCTCTACTTGCTTCATAATAAATACGAAGCATTAGATGCTTTTAAATTATTTAAAGCAGAAGTAGAGAAACAATCTGAAAAAAATATTAAAATTGTGAGATCAGATAGAGGTGGAAAATATTATGGTAGATATACTGAAGATGGACAAATGCCTGGTCCATGTGCAAAGTTTTTTCAAGGACATGGGATTGTTGCCCAATACACTATGCCTGGTTCTTCGGACCAAAATGGTGTAGCAGAAAGAAGAAACCAAACATTGTTGGACATGGTGAGGAGTATGCTTTGTAACTCTGAACTTCCAAAATCTTTGTGGAGTGAAGCTCTTAAAACGGCGGTATACATATTAAACCGGGTCCCAACAAAAGTTATTCCAAAAACTCCTTTTAAGTTATGGAAAGGTTGGAAACCGAGTTTGCAACATCTACGTGTATGGGGATGCCCATCCGAAGTAAGAGTTTATAACCCACATGAGAAGAAATTGGACCCAAGGACTATTAGTGGGTATTTCATTGGATATGCTGAACGGTCCAAGGGATACAGATTTTACTGTCCATCTCATACCACTAGGATTGTGGAATCCAGAAATATAAAATTTTTTTAGAATGACTTAATGAGTGGGAGAAAATGATCAAGAACTGATCATTTGGATTCTCAACCCTCCACATTATATGATAGGTTGATTGATGTACACAACACCCCTTAAGATTAATCTGGTGTTGAACAACCAATCATTGTCATCCCATATAATACTGATTCTATTCCAGTTGACCATAAAATTTAGAATTTGTCTGAAATAGTTGTACAACATACTCCTATTGAGGATGATGATACAATATTAAGAAAGTCTTCTAGAATGAGAAAGTCAGCAATCCCTAGTAATTATGTTGTATATCTTGAAGAGTCTGACTATAATGTGGGAGCTGAAAATAATCCTGAAATATTTTCACAAGCCATGAGTTGCAATAAATCACAATTATGGTACAATACCATAAAAGAAGAGATGAGTTCCATGAGTAGCAATGGAGTCTGGGATCTTATTGAATTTCCTAAATAGGCGAAAGCCATAGGGTGTAAATGGATTTTCAAAACAAAGAAAGACTCATTAGGCAATATCAAAAGATATAAGGCAAGACTCGTTGCTAAGGGATATACTCAGAAAGAAGGAATTGATTACAATGAGACTTTTTCTCCTGTATCTAAAAAGGACTCTCTTCGCATAATTTTGGTATTGGTTGCTCATTTTGATATGGAATTGCAACAAATGGATGTGAAAATAACATTTTTAAATGGTGATATAGAGGAAGAGGTTTACATGAAACAACCAGAAGGATCTCCTCTAGTGATGGTGAACAATTGGTATGCAAATTAAAGAAATCCATATATGGATTGAAACAAGCATCCCGTCAATGGTATTTAAAATTTGATAAAATTATCTTTTTATTCGATTTTAAAGAGAATATTTTGGATCAATGTATATACCAGAAGGTCAGTGGGAGTAAAACTTGTTTCCTTGTCTTATATGTGGATGATATTTTACTTGCATCCAATGACAAAGGGTTATTGTATGAGGTGAAATAATTTCTCTCTAAAAATTTTGAAATGAAAAATATGGGTGATACATCTTATGTCATTGGCATAAAGATACATCGAGACAGACCGCGTTGTGTTCTGGGTTTGTCTCAAGAGACCTATATCAATAAGGTTTTAGAGAGATTTCGGATGAAAAATTGTTCACCGAGTGTAGCACCCATTGTGAAGGGTGATAAGCTCAATTTGAGCCAATGCCCGAAAAACGATTTGGAATGGGAACAGATCAAGGACATTCCATATGCTTCCGTTGTTAAAAATTTGATGTATGCTCAGGTATGTACAAGACCTGACATAGCATTTGCAGTTGGAATGTTGGGAAGATTTCAGAGTAATCCAGGAATCGAACACTGAAAAGCTGTCAAGAAAGTCATGAGGTATCTTCAAGGTACCAAAGACTACATGCTTACGTATAGACGGACCGACAATCTGAAAGTTTTAGACTACTCCGATTCAGACTTCGCTGGATGCGTTGATTCACGTAAATCAACATCCGGTTACATATTTTTGTTTACCGGTGGAGCTGTATCCTAGCGGAGTGCAAAACAAACTTTGATTGCTACTTCCACTATGGAGGCCGAGTTCATTGCTTGTTTCGAGGCTACAAAGTATGGTGTATGGATGAGGAATTTCATGTCTAGACTTAGAGTGGTTGATTCCATCTCAATGCCATTAAAGATATTTTGCGATAATTCAGCTACTGTTTTCCTAGCTAAAAATAACAAAAATAGCAGTCGAAGTAAACACATCGACATTCAGCTTTTAGCCATAAATGAGCGCATTAAAGGAAAGGAAATTGCTATTGAGCATATCAGCACTGAATTGATGATCGCTGATCCTTTGACTAAAGACATGCCACCATTAAGGTTCAAGGATCTTATAACTGAAATGGGATTGAGTTCCATTTTGTAATTTTTATTATATGGACAATGATGTTGTAAATTCCTATTTTATTGTTGTGATATTTCTCAAAATTGTGTACACATTAATTGAATTGAGAATATTATTAAGTTGGACAAAGAATAAACATAGGGTTTATTCATAAAGTAAAGTTACCGGATGACTTGAGAAATTAATATATTGTAATACATAGAAGATATTACTCATTATTATAGGACTTATCGCCATGATTCATATATTTATTTATTAAAGTTTGAAAAATTCATGGATTTAGTTATCACATCAAGTAAATATGGACCAATTTGGAGAATATGGGCTTCAGCCCAAATGCTGAGCCGGCCCAAGCCGTTGAGCTGGCCTTGAGCCGGCCCACGAGCCGCCAAGCCGCGAGCCACGAACGCTTGTCTGAAGCCGATTTCGAGCCAAATCAGGGTTTGATACCGATTCACCTTCCTCGATCGATTCATCATCATTTAGCATTTTTCTCAATTAATTGGTGAAGCATTTGTGATCCATTAAGTGGTGATAACTCTCCCATTAAGTTAATTAATCAATTTTGGCCGGTTTGAGTATGAAACGCTCGATTGAGGCGGGTGATGGTTTCACCTATAAATTGAGCCTTCTGGCTTTATCCTTGGCACCCAACTCAAGAAATACACCATCTAAACGAGTGAAGGAGTGTCCAGAAGTACAGAGCCGGTCCGAATCGAACATCCGAAAATAGGACATCAAATAGCCGGAGGTATATTAATCGATTTTAAATTCCGCTTTTGTAGTTGTTTTAGCCACATAAATTTCTAACACGATCTTCCGGACACTTTTAAATAGTGTCTTCCTTTCGAAGCTTTCAGGCCCTCTCCACCTTCATCCATTATCACTGAACTCACCTCCAAACCAACGGAAACCTTGACCAAAGCCACATCCCCAATTTTGACGATCTCTATCGCTCAGATTGGCATCAAATTGAAAGACACCAACTATATCCTGTGGTCTCAGGTTATGGATATGTACATCTCCGATTAAAATAAACTGGGATATATCAATGGCGACTACTTTCAGTCACCTCAAACGGACCCTTCCTTTCAACCGTAGCATATGAAAAAATGTCATTGTAAAAGGTTGGTTGATTAACTCCATGGATCCCTCTCTAATTGGCAATTCTATTCGAGCTGACCAAGTATGAAATTCCATTGCTACTACCTACTTTGACAGCGATAATACATCTCAAATGTATGACCTCGGATGGCAAGTGACATGTCTCGGGCAACGAGGTGAGTCCCCTGAAAAATATTATAACAATCTTCAAGGATTGTTAGATGGACTTGATGATCAATTAGATGACATTCACAGTGAGATTCTGTGTATGTGACCGTTCCCTGCCATTTAACAAGCTTATTCTCATGTTCAGCAAAAAGCCATTTAACCGAATATCAATAAGTATGATTCTTTTTAATATTGTAAGTGCACAAGGGTTTGGTATAGTCTTCCTGATAAGTCAGGTATCGTATCCATGAATAGTCGATTTTTACGCGAAACTAACTTCGTAATTATTTTATATTACAAAAATATATATTAACAGAAAATTATGATGTTAATTTAATGAGAATCAGGATAGCCGTAACAACTATAGTTAGACCATAATTTTTCTAAATGATACAAATTGTTAACCAACAAAAATAGGAACTGCTAGAAATTAAAATGCTTACGGCAGTGGTACCGTTCGGTAATAACAGAAATTAAAATACGGAAAACTAAAATACAGAAATATAAAATAAAAAGAGCAGTAGTAGCTTAATTATCCAAGATTCAGAAAATAAAAAAAATAGTTAATATAGTGTAGGAACTAAATAACATAAATATAAAAGTGTAAGAGTAGCGGTGATTCAACCATCTAAGACTTAAAAAATAAAAATGTAGAAAATAAAATGCTGAAAATTAAATAACATAAATATAAAATAGTTAGATGTTAGATGTCAAATGTTAGCGATGGTTAATCGCAACGTATTAATTTTTACAGCATGACGCAACGTAAAATTATGAGAGTCTGGTATTAACTCGTAACTAAACCAACCAGAAAAAAATAAAAGACAAACGGTACAAAATTGACAGAGTTGAAGTAATCTGAAAATAAATTTCATATTAAGCTAAAATTTACAGATACAAAAAGATAAATTTGAATAGAACTCATTACACTAAAATATTAAATTTGTAAAACTAAAAAAAAAAAAAAACTAAAGCCTTAAATATAAACCAAATATTTTCTCATCTATTTTTTTCTCTCTCCTCCCTGCCACTCTCTCCCCCCCTCTCTCTTTTTTTCCTTCTCTTTTGCCTACCTTTGTTCTTCTACTTGCCAAACTAGCTCTCCCTCTTTTTTTCTCTCTCTCTCTTTTCCTTCTATTCGCCTTCCTTCCTTCTTCTACTCTGCCAAACTAGCTCTCCCTCTTTTTTCTCTCTCTCTTTCTTTCCTCCTCCTTCTCCTTCCTTTCTTCTTTTGCTCGCAAAATCATCTCTCCTTCTGTTTCTCTCTCTCCCTCTCTCTTTGTCTTTCCTCCTCCTTCTCCTTCTCTCGATAGGACCACCACTCCCCCTTTCTCTCTCTACCTTATAGCAAACCCCCCAAATCCAGCTCTGCTTTTAGGCAGAGCTACTCATCACCTGCCCCGCCTCTCCTCCGTTTCACCCGTCCCTTCTCTCTATTTATAGAGGAGGGGAGGCTGTGATTTATATATATATACATATATTTTTTTTTTGCAAATACTTCCTTACACGCTTCTTCTCACTGCCTCTTTTCACTGCCAGACAAATGCACATTGCCTTTTTTTTCTCTCTTTTTTTTTCTCTTCTCTTTTTTTGATTTGACGTATTCTTTCCGTTTTTCTTTTTTTTTCTTTTTCTTTTTTTTCTTTTTTTCTTTTTTAAATATATATATATTGAATATATACATATATTTTAATCTTTTAAAAATCTAACTGTACTCATTTTCTCCATATTCCTTTAGTTAGGTGAATAGATTGACAAAATGAAGGTTTCATATAGTCCATTTGCCCACTTTTATTCTAAATATTATTCTTTAAAAAGTAAAATGTGTATAATTAAAAATTTAATTTAATTATACGAAAATGTGCACGAAACTTGCATAGGCTGTTCATTTTTTACATGCATATGCCGGATTGTGATCACTACATTTAGATTTGGATATTGGATAATTTGGCCAGCTCTCGACAGGAAGATATATATTAATTAAAAATTCCTTTTCACCGATAAGAAAGATTAGTAGTAGTAACTCTACCCATTTAGATAATTTGACTTGACATTAGAATATATTCGGACGTCCTAATATATCTGACAAGTTTAAAAATTATACCCAAAATTATGGGTGACAAATAATAGTGAGCAATCTTATCCATGGGTATAGAATACATGGGTGGTCATTTATGTTGGCCTAATTTGTATTTAATTCGGTCTAAGAATATCGAGATTATATGTAACATTTCATCAAGTTAATCTTTAAATAATCAAAACTTAAATTTGGTACATGATTTCGTATCTTTGTATAGATTTATATTGGATTTGGATTTGATATTCGCCAATTTTGCCCACAATTGGGCCGGGGTATGTCTCTTACAAATAATTTTGACGATATGTTCTGATCCGGACTTTTGAAAATTTATCGTAATACTACTCCGACTTCTGCACACGTTATTGGATTATCCGACTATCGGATTCTACCCAAATCATGAGTTGATCGGATCTTAAACTTGGATTTGGATATCGACATATTAGAATCAGTCCAGATCACCTCTATTATATATATATATGTCCTGATGATAACTGTTTTCTAATATGTATATTTATTTTAAGTATGAGACTACCATTGAATTTTAGATTTGAAACTTTTATTTATTTATCGGCGATTTGGACTTATCTATTTGACCCTCCTTCTGGATTCTTTGGACTCATTTGTTTATCTATGATACTTACTGAGTATTAGACTCATTTTTCTATTTTATCCCTTCAGAGTAGAGGCTCGCCTTCATCGAGTAGTAGGAAGAGTTTTGGTGTAACACTATACACCTCTGGTGAGTGTCATATCTTGGACTTTGATATTATCGACCATGTATCAAATATAAATAGATTTTACTTAGATTGTTTTGGGATGTTGGAGTCGGTTAAGCGTTGGCCATGGTTTTGTATATTAAGAATTTGTTGGGTCGATTTCTTATGTGGATGAGTTTTTTTTGTTATCCCCTTATGACTATTTGTAGAATAGATCACATTTATATTATCTGATAAGGTCCTATGTAGATTCTAAAATTTTATAAAGTTTTTATATATTTTATGGTCACACCTGAGTTTGAGAATTATAAGAATGATAATTAAAGTATATTTAATTATTTAATTGACTTGTATGGTCTGAGTTCATGACAATCTTTATCTAATTGTATCTTGAATATCTATCGAGAAAACAGTAAAAAGCCTTCCTTGTCACTCTTTCCACAACTTAATCAAGGAATGGGAGTGGAAAATGGTCCTTCCTAGCTACTACATTTAGTTTTCGATAATCAATCTACATACGCCATCTAGTATGAATTCTCGTTGGCACAAGTTCATTTTTTTTTATTTTTTTATGATAGTAACTCCAGACATTTTAGGGATGACTTGCATAGGACTAACCCATTTTGAACCATAGATGGGATAAATGATTCTAGCCGCAAGCAATTTAACACTTCTCCTTTCACTATCTCATTCATATTGGGATTCAATTTTTGTTGTATTTGTCTCACTAGTTTAACATTTTCTTTAAGATAAATTCAATGTTTGCAAATCAAGGGACTAATACCTCGAAGATCAACTATAGACCAACCAATGACATGCTTGTGTCTAATAAGCACCTTATTTTCTAATCTAAAGTGAGGATAGATGAAATCATAATTGGATATGTTTCATCTTCACCTAAGAATGCATATTTTAAAAATTCTGGTAAAGCATTTGCTCAAATTTTGGTGCTTTCAGTGATGCCAGCTCAAACTTGAAAGTCACAGGCTCTATTGGCTCAAAAGATGGGGCCAGTGGTGCACTATCAATATTGGTTCCATCCTATATTGAGTTATTTCATCACATTTTTTCTCATCTTTGAAATCAATTATTCCCATTAATTTACGATAAATGGACATTTTCAATGTATTTTCACCAATATGTCTTTCAATCAGAGTATCAATAAAATCAATATCCCTTATATCGTCGTGCTCAATTGGCTGTTTCATATTAAACATTCATTTCAATAGTAATATTTCCAAGAGACAATTTCATGAGACTGTTTCTATAATAAATTAATGTGTTAAAAGTTACAAGAAATGGTCTCCCAAGTATGACTCCTATATGAGCACTAGGGTGGATGATAGGTTGAATTTCTAACAATATAAAGTCTACTGAAAAGTAGAACTAGTCTACTTGGACTAAGACATCTTCTACCACCCCCTTAGGGACTTTGACAATTCTATCAGCCAACTGGAGTGTAATTCTCATGGATATAAGTTTCTCTAAATCTAGTCGCTGATAGACGGTATATGGTAAGAGATTAACGCTAGCCCCTAAGTCAAGCAATTCCTACTCAACTCAATGATTATCTATAATACGCAAAATCATGGGATTTCTTGAATCTTTATACTTGGGTGGTGTTTTAAATTGTAGGATAGAACTTACCTGTATCATCAAAAAGGCCTTTTTCTTGACATTTAATCTTCTCTTCACTGTGTAAAATTTTTTTAAAAATTTAGCATATGAAGGAATCTATTTAATACCATTAGTGATGGGAATATTAATCTTGACTTTCTTAAAAACCTTACAAATTTCAAAGTTTAATATTTCATTCTTAGACTTTTTTAAGCTGATGAAGAAATGGTGTATTTGGAACGTACTCGCTTTATTTCTCCTTATGTTTCAAAGATTCGCCACTAGGTTCTACCATATTATTTTTATCTAACAATGTCTTTCCATGTTTAACTTGGACTTCTTCATCATTTCTAAGAGTTTCATGAACTATGATTTTTTTCAAATTTTGGACTACTCCCAAGTCTAGCAATGGTTTGGATCTATTCATTATCTGGTTTGCTATTTGAGGCCTCCACCATTTGAAGTTGGGTTTGGGGATTAGGCCTTGGTTGCGCAGGAAATTAACCCTTTTTATTTATATTCTAAACATGTGTT
This sequence comes from Nepenthes gracilis, assembly GCA_033239525.1. Classification (NCBI taxonomy): domain Eukaryota; kingdom Viridiplantae; phylum Streptophyta; class Magnoliopsida; order Caryophyllales; family Nepenthaceae; genus Nepenthes; species Nepenthes gracilis. The sequence goes on along the minus strand of BSYO01000016.1, from coordinate 6,743,761 downwards.
AATTTAGTAATACTATTTTAAATGTCATCTAATGCTGTAACATGCTGAGTATTGATATTCACTTGTTGTGCATTCACTCCGGTTTGCTGTTGTATGATCTGTTATAATGTATCTTCAAGTGCTCTTTTGTGTGAGGGTTGATAAGTACGTTGTGGTGATGGAGGTGGTGGGGCCTAAAATTACGGAGGGATGGAAGGTTCCTTGTTTCTCTAGCTAAAATTTGGATGATTCCTCCACCATGGGTTATAGGTTTCTGAAAATGTATTACCTCCTTGCGAAGGGCCTGAAAATGGTTTCTCAAAATTCGATATCACATTTTCTTGTTCCTGTAAGATTTTTTTAAGAACAGGTAAGGTAGGATAATCCTTAAACTTGTATGATAGATTATCACAGGTTCAACAGATTGTAGACCTTTTATTAGATATAGCGTGAACTTTTTTTATTTCTAATGCTTCCAATTTTCTTGTGATAGTGGTAAGTTTGACATTAATATCATCCGAATCTTTTAGATAAAATTTATCATTGGACTTATTAAAAGACTTCAATCACAATTGTGTGGGTAAATTGAATCCCAAGTCCGAGCATTTTCAGCCAGACTCTCAAAATATTCATAGATTTTATTGAGATCTTCATTAAAGAATTTTCCATTGCACATTATTTTAACAAACAAATGTATTTGAGAAATGAAAGATTCATAAAAAAACTAATAATATGCCATACCTTGAATTCATGATATGGGCAAGCATTGAGCAGATCCTTTTATGTTTCCCAGCACTAATAAAATGTTTCATTAGGTTTCTAAGAAAAATTCATGATTTGTCTTTATAAAGCTTCAGTTCGATGCGTGGGAAAATATTTTTTCAAAATTTTTTTTTGCATCTCTAACCATGTGAAAATTGATCTTGATTTAAGAGAATTCAACAATATTTTAGTTTTATCTTTAAAAGAAAATAGAAATAATTTTAAGCAAATTATATCCTCAGAACAAGTATTATTTACAAAGGTACCACAAATCTCTTCAAAATCCTTTAAATATTGATAAGGATTTTCAGAATTCATTCTTTGAAATTGTAGCAATAATTGGATCATCCCAGGTTTGAGGTTGAGGTTCTATTGATGTAAAGGTAACATAATACAATATAGAGTACTATGTCTGGCAGGAGGTAAATAGTTACAAAGTGTCCAAAATTCACGTTATTATATCCTCAGGATATCAGTATTAATACAACCTCTTTCGCCATCCTTACTTCTTGTGGCATTCAACCGAAAATTCTCGTTTTTTTTTCTATTTTAGTTTTTTTTATTTTTTTAATCTTTTCTTAGTGGTAGGCTACAAAATTAGTAACAGTATGAAAATATAAACTCCTTGATAACGGTGCCAAAAACTTGATTGAACCACAATAGGTATGATTTTTTTAACCTCACAAATGCATATAAGGTCGGTATAGTTTTTTCGATAAGTCGAGTATCGTATCCATGTGGAGTCGATTTTCTACGCGAAATTAACTTCGTAACTATTTTATATTACAAAAAATATTAATAGAAAATTAAGATGTTAATTTAATGAGAATCGGGATGGCCATAACAACTATGGTTCGGTCATAATTTTTCTAAATGATATGAAATATTAACCAAGAAAAATAGGAACTACAAGAAATTAAAGTGTTTATGGTGGCAGTACAGTCCAGCAACGGTAGAAATTAAAATACAAAAAATTAAAGTACAGAAATATAAAATTAAAATAGCGGCAATAACTCAATCATTCAAGGATCTAAAAATAAAAAACAAAGAAAATAAAGTGTAAAAACTAAATAATAGAAATATAAGATTATATGGGTAATGGTGGCTCAATCATCCAATACTCATAAAATAAAATAGTTAGGTGTTAGTTATTAAATGTTAGCAATGGTTAATTATAACATGTTGATTTTCACAGAGCAACGCAACGTTAAATTACGAGACTCTAATATCAACCTGAAACTAAACCAATCAGAGAAAATAAAAGATGAACGGTATGAAACTAACAAGTTGAACTGATTTGAAAATAAATTTCATATTAAACTGAGATTTACAAATACAGAAAGATGAATTTAAATAGAACTCATTACACTAAAATATTAAATTTGTGGAACTAAAAAAAATAATGCCTTAAATATTAACCAAACGGTACGTTTGATTGTTGGAATAGAATTAGGTGAGAATAGAATAGTTATTCCAGGGAATAGAAAATGATGAGAATAGAGTTAAAATTATTATTTTTATATTTGGTTGTTGGAATAGAATAAAGTGAAAATTAGTTTTTCATTATTTGGTTTGTAGAATAGTATGATGAATAATGTGGGAATAGTAATAATAATAATGATAATAGTAATAATAATAAAAATAATAATAATAATATGTAATAATAATAATAATAAATATAATAATAATAATAATAATAATAAATAAATAAATAATAATACCTAATAATTAATAATAACAATAATAATAATAATAATAATAAAATAAAAAAATATGTGGGAATTGTTATTCTCACATAAAATAAATAAATAATAATACCTAATAATTAATAATAACAATAATAATAATAATAATAATAATAAAATAAAAAATATGTGGAAATTATTATTCCCACATGTGTGGGAATAACAATTCCGATACAAGTGGTTATTCCCACATTTGTGGGAATAACAATTCCCAAGGAATAACAATTCTCATCCTATCACTAACCAAACAGAAGAATTTCTATTCCTGCGGGAATAGAAATTCTATTCTCCCCAATTCCTGCAACCAAATATGACGTCAGTTCTTCTTCTACTCCCCGAACCTGCTTTTCCTCATTTTCTCTCTCTCTCTCTTTTTCTTCTCTTTTTCTTTCCTTTTTTTTCTGCTCGCTGAACTAGCTTTCCCTCATTTTCTCTCTTGCTCTTTCCCCCTCCTCCTTCCTTTCTTCTTTTGCTCACAAAATCAACTCTTTCTCTGTTTCTCTCTCTCTCTCTCTTTTTTTTTTCCTCCTCCTTCTTTTCTCGGCAGAACCAATGCTCCTCCTTTCTCTCTCTATCTTATGGAAAACCCTCGAATCTAACTCTACCTTCGGACAAAGCCACTCATCACCCGCTCCCTTCTCTCCTCCATTTCACCCACCCCCCCTCTCTATTTATAGAGATGGGAGGCAGTGGTATATATATATATATATATATATATATATATGTATTATGCAGATGCTTCCTTGTATACTTCTTCTCCCTACCTCTTTTCATTGCCAGATGCATGCACACTGCCTTTTTCTTTTTCTTTTTTTCTTCACTTCTTTTTTTGATATGACGTTTTCTTCCCAATTTTCTTTATCCGTTTTTATTTTTTTCTTTTTTCCTTATATATATATATATACATACTTTATTTTTTAAGATATACATATATTTTAATTTTTTAAAAATTTAACTTTGCTTATCTTTTCCACATTCCTTCAATCGGCTGAATAGATTGACAAAATGAAGATTCTATATGATCCATTTGCCTACTTTTATTCTAAAAATTTTTCTATAAAAAGTAAAACGTATATAATTAAAAATATAACTTAATTACGTAATTTAAATAAAAATTACTATGAAATTACACTAACTAAATGAAAATAAAAATACGAAATTCAATATTCATCACCATTTGGCAAAAGGTTCCAAAGATCTTAGGCAAACCTTGTGACGACCCAGATTCTTAAATATAGAAAGTCTCAGTCATCGAGTCAAAATAATCACAGGATGGAGGAAAAACTAAAGGTTATCCGGTCAACTGCATTGACCAAAAAATATAATAAGAAATTCCAAACCGGCCTTAGAGCATTAAGGCCGGAGTGCATTGTGTGAAGTGAGGCCGAAGTGGCCTGACGACTAGAGCGGCCTTGTGTGAGGAAGAAGAAGTCCGTCTTCTCTTAGCGTAAAAGAAGTCTGTCCTCCCTTAGTGTAAAAGCAGTCCGGCCTTTCACTTAAGCTGAAATCAAGTCCGGCCTGGTGTGTTGATAAAACCAAAGTAGAATTGTGGATGCAAGGAAAAGAAATCCAAAGTTTATAAAAAGGTGATGGACGGAGTGAATAATAAGAGAAAGTTGACAGGAATTGGAGATGTTGACCAGATTTGAAGGGATTGGCTGGATTTGAGGGTGTTAACCGGAATTAAAGAATATATTGACCGGACTGGAAGAGTTGACCGGATTTGGAGATGTTGACTGGAATTCGAGAGTCGACCGGCAGCATTGGCTTTTTTTTGGTAAGTAAAACTGTGGTAAGGGTAAGCTTTTTAACGTGACTGGCCCAACCGCTTTGCGGCCCCATACCCCAGAAATCCCGAAGAATTTTTTAGGGAGGCTCAGTACCATGGGTGCTTCCGCGGAGATTCGAACCCGGGTGGAGAGGGAAGGCGTGAGCGTTACTAACCACCAGGCCGAACTCCGCTTCGGCAAACTGTTTTAAGGGTAAGCTTTTTATAATGACTGGCCCCACCGCACTCGCGCCCCATAACCCAGAAACCCCTTGCGGGATTTTTTGGGAGGCATAGTACCACTTTGGTGCTTCCGCGGGGGATCGAACCTGAGTGGGGGAGGCACACGTCCGTGTGTTTAACCACCAGGCTAATTCCGCTTCGGCGGCATTGGCAATAAATAAGGAGCAGTTGGCCGGAATAAATTAATAGAACTAAAGACAAAAGTAAACTTCAGTTAGCATCCAACTAGGCGGCGACCAAAAAGGAGTAGGTAAACTAATATAGTTACTCCCACCTACCGTCTGCAAACAAGTATGTGAGCAAGTAACCTATCTCCACTTACCCACCTGCTCCCTCCTCTTTATATATCGGACCTAGTTGAGGGGTAGTGGGAGTTCTGGCGCCAAGGAAGAATAAGGAGCGAAAGAGGGAAGAACTTTGAGGCAGCTGGAGTGGACAGTCAGGCAAGTGTACCTCGGACGCCGTTTTTAAACTCATGCTTTAAGAATATTGCAAGTATACTCTACTCTATTTTGAAGTTCATGCTTTACTGCACGTGTACTCTGTTTTAAAGTTTCTGCTTTCTGCATTAAATATCGACCGTCTGCATTGTAAAATGAACTTGGCTACATAAAAATTGAACTCGGATTCCTATATATGTAAAATGAACTCGATTTTCAACATATAAAATGAACTCCAGTCCCTTAATATGAAAATGAGCTCCGATTTTGTATAAGAAAATGAGCTCCGTCCCTTGATGTGAAATGAAGTCCCGCCTTAATATAAAAAAATAAGCTCCGGCTTTACATAAGAAAGTGAGCTCCGTCCCATAATATGAGAATGAGCTCCGGCTTTGTATAAGAAGATGAGCTCTGGCCTTAAATGAACTCAGTCCTTAACGTGAAATGAACTCCGGCTTTTGATAAAATGAGCTCCGGCCTTTGAAGAAAATAAGCTCTGTCCTCCAGAACTCCGTCCTTTGTGTAAATAGAACTCCGTCCTGTTAATGAAAAGCACTCCGTCCTTTGTGTAAAAAGAACTCCGTCCTATTAATGAAAAACACTTCGTCCCTTGTGTAAAAAGAACTTCGTCCTGTTAATGAAAAGCACTCCATCCTTTGTAAAAAGAACACAGTCCCGTTAGTGAAAAGCACTCCGTCTAGTGGTAAAAAGCACTCCGTCCCCTGAGGAAAATGAAACTTCGGCTTTTAAAAGCACTCCAAGTAAAAAGTACTCCGTCCAAAAAGAGCTCCGTCCTTTTAAAAGTACTCCGTCCAAAAAGAACTCCGTCCTTTTGAAAGTACTCCGTCCAAAAAGAGCTCTGGCTTTGTATAAGAAGATGAGCTCCGGCCTTAAATGAACTTAGGCCTTAACGTGAAATGAACTCCGGCTTTTGATAAAATGAGCTCCGGCCTTTGAAGAAAATAAGCTCCGTCCTCCAGAACTCCGTCCTTTGTGTAAAAAGAACTCCGTCCTGTTAATGAAAAGCACTATGTCCTTTGTGTAAAAAGAACTCTGTCCTGTTAATGAAAAGCACTTCGTCCTTTGTGTAAAAAGAATTTTGTCCTATTAATGAAAAGCACTCCGTCCTTTGTTTAAAAAGAACTCCGTCCTGTTAATGAAAAGCACTACGTCCTTTGTGTAAAAAGAACTCCATCCTGTTAATGAAAAGCACTCCGTTCTTTGTGTAAAAAGAACTCCGTCCTGTTAATGAAAAGCACTCCGTCCATTGTGTAAAAAGAGCTCCGTCCTGTTAATGAAAAGCACTCCGTCCTTTGTAAAAAGAACTCCGTCCCGTTAGTGAAAAGCACTCCGTCCAGTGGAGAAAAGCACTCCGTTCCTTGACGAAAATGAAACTCCGGCTTTTAAAAGCACCCCAAGTGAAAAGTACTCCGTCCTTTTTAAAGTACTTCGTCCAAAAAGAGCTCTGTCCTTTTGAAAGTACTCCGTCCAAAAAGAGCTCCGGCTTTGTATAAGAAGATGAGCTCCGGCCTTAAATGAACTCAAGCCTTAACGTGAAATGAATTCCGGCTTTTGATAAAATGAGCTCTGGCCTTTGAAGAAAATAAGCTCCGTCCTCCAGAACTCTGTCCTTTATGTAAAAAGAACTCCGTCCTATTAATGAAAAGCACTCCATCCTTTGTGTAAAAAGAACTCTATCTTGTTAATGAAAAGCACTCCGTCCTTTGTGTAAAAAGAAACTCCGTCCTGTTAATGAAAAGCACTCCGTCCTTTGTGTAAAAAGAACTCTGTTCCGTTAGTGAAAAGCACTCCGTCCGATGGTGAAAAGCACCCGTCTAAAAAGCACTCCGTCCAAAAGAGCTCCATCCTTTTTGAAGATACTCCGTCCAAAAAAAGCTCCGCCCTTTTGAAACCAAGATCTCCGGCTTTTGCTAAAACGGCCTCCAGCTTTGAGCACTCCGGAACTCCTGCATTTTGAAAAAGAAGAACTTCACTGATAATGAGACCGGCTCCCCAAATGAGAAAAGAGCTCCGGCCCTTCCTTGAATAAAATCTAAACCGGCCCCAAGTATAAATTATTTTTGAAAATATGTACCGACATGTACCGAGGAAATTTTCATGTATACTTAAAGATAGCTGAAGATATATTATGCAAGACTGATTTCAAAAAGGGATTTTTAATAAAGAAATGGTTTCTGTTTCTGTTAATTTGGGATCCGAGACTGACTACAGTCCAGGTAAGTTATTAGGTGAGGCCTTAGAACTTACGGTGGTAATCAAGGATAGCTCTATCCACGGAGCGATTCATGGTCCGCCCTGTCCTCAAGGGCGTTAAGCCAGGAGGAACATAGGCCTGCCTTCGGGTGGCACACAGTACAGATATCCCTCGGGATATATATGACATGATAGGCCGACCTTCGGGTGGCACACAGTACAGATATCCCTCGGGATATATATGACATGATAGGCCTACCTTCGGGTGGCACACAGTACAGATATTCCTTGGGATATATATGACATGATAGGCTGACCTTCGGGTGGCACACAGTACAGATATCCCTCGGGATATATATGACATGATAGGCCGATCTTCGGGTGGCACACAGTAATAGATATCCTCGGGATATATATGACATGATAGGCCTTGGATTGTGTGGACTGAATACAATCTATCTTCGATCATTTGCCCCTTCCGCTAGTAGGGTCCACTGGCATGGTCTGAAATTGTTAAGATATGTGACAGTAAAAGATGAAAATGTATTGTACAGTGAAAAGATAATAGAGTATCATCTAATAAAAAGATGATAATGAAAAGATGACAGTGAACAGTATAGAGCATTGTTTTTAGTTTTACAATGCATCAATAAAGTTTGTAGTTATTGTTTTACAGTCTATAGTATAATAATTTATGAAGCATGAGATTCAATTTCGTTTGATTAAACATTCTGGTTCTGCATGGCTATATGATCGTTTTGGCATAACCATTTTACAGTTCTATGCATGTACCTTGCTGGGCCTCGGCTCACTATTTTATATTTTCTCCCCTATAGATGAAGCTTTAGAGCTTGTGCCTGACGAGTTAGAGGGATTAGAGCTTGTCTGAAGGATTAAAGACCTCGAAAGCTTATTTTGGAGAAATATTATTGTAATGACTTGATAGACTTCTATGGTTAAACATTTTTGGCTATGTACTTGGAAATTAATATTTTGGAATGAATATGAATGCTTTCGCAAGTGTTAGAATAACTTTCGCTATACTTATTATGGTTAAAAGTATATGGGTCCTAGATGGCATCTAAGATCCTGTACTGCACCTAATTGGTTTAGTTGGGTTTTCAATTGTGCTATGAATGACGGAATAAAAAAAAAAAAGCATTTCCATCACAAACCTCGTCTGTCTCAATCCTCAATGGATCTCTGTCTTTTTATGGAGGAAAATCTATTCCCAAACCAAGAACCACTACTAATGTAGTTAAGTGCTCACACTATGGTAATTCGAAGCATACCTGTGAAACATGTTTCAAACTTCACAGATACCATGATTGGTGGACTGAATTCCAGGCTCAAAAGTATGCTAGAAACACAAGAGATACGGGTGCCAAAATATGGGTGGAATAGGTAAGCGGCAATGGTTACACCAAAGCCATCTCTCTCCCTCATATCTTCCATCATTTGGTCAGACCCAAATTCATGTAATATACTCTTTGGTTTGCACCATGATACAGATAGGTATGCTTAGATTCTTGATTCTGGCGCCACCGATCACATGAATTTTGATGCTGAAGGTTTCATGGACTCATCTTCACCTCGACACAGTAGTATTGCTATTGCCAATGGTGTTGTTTCTTTAGTTACAGGGGCTGGCACTACAATGTTTTTACTAGCTTTATCTTTGTCAAATAATTTGCTTGTTCCCTTTATTTTTCACAAGTTTCTATCATTGACCTACAATCTGTCGTACTCATCTATCCTTCTTTTTGTTTTATTTAGGATACTCTCACCAAATAGATTATTAGGCATGGTACTAAAAGGGGGCTCGTATTACATGGATGATTTTAGCATGGGTAGGGCAAGTCACATGCACCATTCGGTGGTTGCTAAGAAACAACAAATTTGGCTTTGGCATCATTGGTTAAAGTATCCTTCATCTGGTTATTTAGAACACTTATTCCCAAATTTATTCTTAGATTTGTCAATTTTGAATTTTAAATATGAAACTTGCATTTTCTCTAAAAGTCATCGGGTTCTGTACCTTTTAAGTATGAATAAAAATGATGTACCATTTTCTTTAGTTCATTCAATTGTATAGGGCCTATCTCTAGCACCGAAGGTATTTGATTTTCGCTAGTTTGTATTATTTGTTAACGATTGTACTCAGATGATGTACTCTACTTGTTGAAGCATAAGTATAAAGGGCTAGATGTTTTTAAGTGATTTCATATAATGATTTAAATATAATTTTCGGCCAAGACTTAGATTTTTTGATCCAATAATGGTGGTGAATATGTGAATCAGCAAGTTCGTGACGATTTTCAGCACCATGGAATTATTCAAAGACCTCATGCCCTCAAACCTCTCAACGGAATGGGATTGTTGAGAGGAAAAAATGTTACATCCTTAAAACTACCCAAGTACTTCTACTCGGAGCTTATGTACTCCATTGGCATTGGACCATGCCACAACCATAACCCTGTATCTCATTAATCGAATGCGATCTGATGTTTTATGTTTTAAGACTCCACTCCAAATCCTATCATCTCATGTTCCTCTACCTACACAGTTTAATCGAATGCCATCTGATGTTTTATGTTTTAAGACTCCACTCCAAATCCTATCATCTCATGTTCCTCTACCTACACAGTTTAATCAAATGCCATATGATGTTTTATGTTTTAAGACTCCACTCCAAATCCTATCATCTCATGTTCCTCTGCCTACACAGTTGATGTTTCCTTCTTGAGTCTTTGGTTATGTTGCATTCGTTCACCTCTACGAGCATTCGCATAAAAATTTTGATCCATGTGCTATTCGATGTTTCTTTTAGGGATAAGTCTTAAATCAGAAAGGGTACCATTGCTATGATCCAACCACCAAACTCATGCTTATAACTATGGATGTTACCTTCCTCGAATTCGATACTTTCTTTCACCCACTAGAACCCCATTCCTCTCTTCAGGGGGAGCTACAAGCTGAAGAGCAAAATTGATTAAATTTTTACTACTCAATGTTCAATGAGGAACTACACATGAAGCTAAAGACTGCCCATACAAATGCGAAGTTAGTGGATTTGGCAACTACAACTACAAAACAACACCAGTAGTCCCTCTTCTAAGCAATAATGCCTTACCTACAAAGCCCAGTCTCATAGCTCAATACCCAACAACCCATCTCCTAAGAACATCTCGAAAGTAAGCTCCCCTATCACCCCTTGTAATTCTAATAATATGAATACTCTTACTGTTAGCAACCAGTTAAATTTAATCATCACAAACCACTAGATCAACACTCTCTAGACTTTGAAGGCCAATGATCAAAATATCCAATTGCTAACTATATATCCACAAAAAGACAACCTGCACCACTCAAAACCTTTGTGCAAAAGATTTTTTTCATACAGTATTTCCCCAAGTATTGAGGAAACTTTACTAAATCCTAAGTGGGTGCAAGCTATGAAGGAAGAAATGGATGCATTACTAAAGAATAAAACCTGGACTCTTGTTCCTTTACCCATAGGGAAGAAAATAGTCAGATGTCAATGGTGTTCTCTATTAAATGTAAAACTAATGGATCAAGCAAAAGGTATAAAGTAAGACTGGTAATAAAGGGTTACACATAAATATATAGAGTAAACTATCAAGAAACCTTCTTACTAGTTACCAAAATAAATATGATATGAGTTTTATTATCTCTCGCAACCAATCTTAACTAGAAACTACATCAATTTGATGTAAACAAAAGACCTTCTTTCATAGTGATTTTGAAGAGAAATTCTACATGGATGTTCCTCTAAGCTATAAACAACTTTAGGAACAAAAATATGTATAAGCTTCATCAAAACCTATACTGACTAAAACAATCCTCTCGAGCCTCATTTGGGCAACTCAGCGAGGTGTGGCTTCTGATAAAGCAAATCAGATCGTACACTATTCCTAAGGTATCAATTAGACAAAGTAATTGCCTTGATAATTAATTGCAGATGACATGATAATTATAAAAAATGATCCCAAAGAAATATCCAAGCTTCAAAAACATTTAATGATAGAATTCGAAATGAAAATGATAGAAGGGCTCAAGTATAATTTGGACACTGAAGTTGCTTGATCTAAACAAGGTATAGTTCTCTTCCAACAAAAATACATTCAAGATTATTTATAAAAATAGGCCTATTAGAATGCAAGCCTGTAGATGCATCGATAATTTAGAATCACAAACTTAGAAAATATCTAAACCAAGTGCCAATGGACAAAAGGTGATAATAGATATTAGTTGGAAAGCTCATTTATCTCTCACATTATGCCGTGAGTGTAGTAAGTCAATCTATACATTCTCTAAGTAAAGACCATATGAATGGTATTATTCAAAATTTTAAATACTTATACTCCTCCTTGAGGAAAGGACCTCTGTTTTCTAAAAGTAATTATTTGAGGATTGGACGCTATACCGATGAATATTGGATAGAAAATATTATAGATAGAAAATCTACCTTGGGATACTTCATATTTTTATGAGAAAATCTCGTTACATGAAAAAGTAAGAAGCAGATGTGGTAAATTCATCAAGTACACAAATTGAGTTCCGTGGGATATTTAAAGGTCTCTATGAGCTTCTCCAAGTTAAATGACTATTAACAAAAATTGACTTTGTCCCAAGTTATGAGATAGACATGTTTTATGATAACAAAGTTGCAATTTATCGATATCTCACACAACTCAATCCAACATGGTTGGACCAAGCATATAAAAGTGGATCAGCATTTCATTAAATGGAATTTTAAAACTAAGATAGCTTTCTTTCCTTTTGTTAAATCAAAAGAACAGTTGGCCGATATTCTTACAAAGATTGTATACAGCAAGAATTTTTATGGCTCATTTAAGAAGTCGAGAATGTGAGATCTATATGCACCAACTTAAGAGGTAGTGTTGGCATGAGTTATCAGACATAATCTCCTAATTATACAACTAAATAATTTGGGAAGTATTGTGATGGACCGTGGTCATAATCCTCTAATGACCACCATTAATGTTTGTACTAAGTATGATGGATTGGAGCCCTTAGTGGGCTACAACACTCGTCCGTCCATATCACAATGCAGATTAGTAATGAGACGATCATGAATAGTCATTCATAACTTAGACATACAGCGTCCACAGGATCTCAAACCGCTAGACTACATAAGTCGACTACAACCTGGCCGGCCAAGATTCTTAGTCGGCCTTAGCTAGACAGTCTGCTATGGGAAAGAGCCTTTATCGAATTAGATACCATTAGGAACCAAAATTACTCAAACTATAAAATTTAGCAGAAGTATACAATTTTTCATTAATTTATATAGCGGAATCATCATACAGAGTCTCCCAAAATGACCAAAAATACATCAAGTTGACCAAAAAAAACGCTACATGAATTCAGATCGGTCTTCCTGCCAAGTTAGTCCGTCTAGCTCTACTCTTTCTCGTCCGATATGAATTCTTGCTCATTTGATGGCAAGAAAATAGCAAGAAATGAACAGATTACTCAATAAGGTACAAATAAACAAAGATATGCATTAATATAGCTTCGAAATGAAATCAAAAGAAACAGAATTAGAGTATTATGCATATGGAAACATAAAACATGAGTCAAATACATTTTCATGAGAACTAATTTCCAAACCAAATTTAAGTCCAAAACCAATTTTCTTTTTTCAAAACTGGCTGCATTTTAGACATGCAACTACTCGGCCATCATATATCAAAACTGGCTATATTTTAGGCCTACACCTACTCGGCCGTCATATATCAAAATTGGCTACATTTTAGGCTTACAACTACTCGACCATTATATATCGAAACTAGCTATAGTTTAGGTCTGCAGCTACTCAGCTAGCATATATCGAAACTAGCTACATTTTAGGCCTACAGCTACTCGGTCGTCAAATATCACAAATCCAATTTTTTTAAATCTTGAGCTTCAAATGACTGAAGTTTTTACATAGCAAATCTTACTTTACAAACGATAAACAACATACAAAAGGATGAGATAAGCAAACTGATATGGGTTGACAGTAATTAAACATGCAGATATCTTGTCCGTGCACCATGGTTAAACAGAAGGGATTCTAACAGTTCTCAAGCATGAACTATGAGACATAATTTCACATGTAAAACATATCATTGATGTCAAACATGAAATTTCTTCATAAAACATGAAAAAGCAATTATCATGGCATGCATTACATAGAAACATAGCGAAAAAAGACATTAGAACAATAATACCCGAAGGATTTGAATAAGAATTAACTACAGCCAAAGATAAACATATGGTATACTTACCTGATCCATGAATCCCTTACTCAAATCTGGCCTATGACTCTTCTCTTATCCTTCTTCTCCTTCACGCTTCTTTCACAGATTGCCCAACTCTTTTTCTAACTCCCAAGTTCAGTATTTATAGATAATGGGTTAGGTAGAAGTAAGTGGGGGTAAGTTACCTACTTGATACTTCTTTCTTATTCCAGTTCTTCTTTTAGAAGATTAGCAGAGTAGATGAGAGCAAGTTACCTACTCTGATCTGGCTAGTCAGGCTCTAAAACTGGCAAACAAACCAGTCTGGTCAACTCTTACAACTAGTCAACAATTCATTCCAACCATCAATCTGCTCCTGTCATCTAACCACTTCGATTTCTCTCTTTCCTTCTCACCCTCTGAGTCTTTGATCTCTTGCTAAGTCATCGGTCTTTTTCCAAGTCCACGATCTCTTTCTAAGTCATCGGTCTCTTGCCAAGTCCTTGGTCTCTTTCCAAGTCCTCGGTCTCTTTCCAATTTTTCAAACAACCTCAATTGTTACTGTTCACTTATAGATTGCAATTTCTTGGGCCTTTTAATTATTTTTTCTAATTCTGGTCAACTATCATAATTTTGGTCAATTCTCTAATCTGGTCCAACTATCTTAACCGGTCTACTTTCTAACACGGGCAATCGTTCAATTTGGTCAACGATTCAATCCAACCGGTCAACCATTCTTGACCGGTAGGTCAGAAACCCTTAACCGACCGTCTAGCTATCTAGACCGATCTTCCCATTATGGCCACGAAAGACTAAGTCTTAGGAACCTGATCCTTACAATCCTCTCCAACTTATAAAATTTCGTCCACAAAATTTAATAATACTACATATATACATATCTCATAGAAATAATTGGGGATACTTGCTCCAAATCTCTGTTCCACGTTCTCAAGTGGCTTCTTCAGCAGAGTGACTCCTCCATAACACTTTGACTAGATGGATAGTCTTTATGCGCAATACCTGATCGCTCTGGTCTAAAATTTACACTATTTCCTCAACATAAGATAAATTCTCACCAATAGTCAGAGGCTCAAAATCAATCATATGCATTGGATCATAGATATATTTACATAGCATTGATACATAAAACACATTATAAATGTCTGCCAAACTTGGAGGCAAGGCAAACCGATAAGCTACTATACAAACTTTCTCCAAAATTTCAAAAGGTCCTATGAACCTCGACTTCAACTTTCTTTCAACTTCAAATTGAGACGTTTCTTTAGACGGCGATACTTTTAGGAATACAAAATCACTGATTTTAAATTTCAGCACTGATCTCCTCTTATCTGCGTAGCTCTTGTACCTACTTTGAGCTACTTTCAAGTTTTTGTGAATCAACTTGATTTTCTCTGTCATCTCCTTAATAACTTTCGAACCAAGCAGTTACTTATCTCCTATTTCTTCTCAATGAATAGGCGATTGGCACTTTCTTTCATATAGAGCTTCAAATAATGCCATCCAAATACTTACCTAACAGCTATTATTATAAGTAAACTCTGCCAAGGCCAAATGATAATCATATATGCTTTTCATTTCTAACACTGAGGCCCGTAGCATGTCCTCTAATATTTGAATGGTGTGCTTCGATTGACCATCTATTTGGGGATGATAAGTCGTGCTAAATTTCAATCTGTCCCTAATTCTCGGTGTAAGTTTTTCCAAAATTTTGAGCCAAACCTCGGATCGTAGTCAGATACAATCGAGGTTGGCACACTATTAAGCCGAACAATCTCATTGATATATAGTTGAGCCAATTGATCCCTAGAGTAGGTTGTCCGAATCACCAAAAAATGGGCCAATTTAGTGAGTTGGTCAACAATAACCCATGTAGCATCATGGTTCTTTAGGGTTTAAGGCAAACCAGACACAAAATCCATCGTAATGTTCTCCCATTTTTAACTTGGTATGGGCATTGGTTGCAATAACCCAGCCGGTTTCCTTCTCTCGGCTTACTAAGATATTATAAGTCCTCAACTTATTCAAGGAACCCTAACATTTCCTCGAGCATCTATGATTTCTAAGTCCCCGAATTACTTGAAGAATAACAATTCCTTGTGATACCAAGTCCTCTGAGTCTCCTAAAGACATAAAGTCCTCTATTCAATTATTTTAAATTCTCATCACCTATTTGATCACCTATATCCTCAAATATCAGCAAGGTATAGAATACCCAAGTGTTTTGCACAGAACCTTAATTCTTTGATAATATTAGTTGTGACGACCTAAACTCGGATGCCCAAACCCGACCCAGACCGTTACGGTGAAGGTCTCGAAGTCATTTGAAATCATCAATTATACGTCATCAATGAACTCAACATCATTAGAAACATCATCAATAAACCTCATAAATACACCATTAATTAAATATTTATAATAGTAATAATAATTAACTTCAATAAATAACATCAATGTCTAAAATATTAATCCTCATAAAAATCTAATAAAAGTTAAACCATAACTAAAGTAACAAAAGTCTTAACTTTCTATCCTGAATGCCTCGATCTCCGAGATCACCTCTGCCTGGAGTCTACCCAGCGATTTCTTCTATCCTGATATCAACCTGTCTACTCTGGAACCAATAAAACACAAGGGTGAGCCAAATGTCCAGCAAGTAAATATAATCAACAACCGAGGAGTATAATTAAGCATCTCGGACAACAACACAATGAATAATATCAATAATAACAGGTAATATATTAACCACTATTCGATACTCAATGACATGTCGTGTTCACGACCTGAAGGCCACGTGAACGGCTAAGTATCAAGGAACTAACATGGATTCCGTCGAATCCAAACATCAGCTCAATACGAAGTCACAGCTGTATGAATGACAGAAGTCTCCATGGACCTTATTCTACCATAGTGAACCACAGGCCGCATATTTACGACCCCAACGGTTGGGTAATGCAACGAGGTTATCTATGGTATCCAACTACTCCTACAGCCCTCCCAGAGGCTGTACCCGTAATATGCCGATACCACCTCCGATACCCCTTATCAATGATATCCCATATATTATCCTCTACGATGGTCACCAGATTATTAGCAACCCCTCTTGACTCACTGTATGAGATAACAAGAATTTGATTATCAACTCAATTTGAGGTCACCCTTATACGAAATAATAAGAATCTCCTTGGATCTTATTCTACCATAGTGAACCAAAAGCCGTGTATTTACGCCCCCAATGGCTAGGTAATATAACGAGGTTATCTATAGTATCCAACTACCGCTACAGTCCTCGCAGATGCTATACCCGTAGCATGTCAATACTACCTCCGATATCCCTCTCCAATAATATCCTAGATATCATTATCTACGATGGTTACTAGATTATAAGTATCCCTCCGCAATATCAACGACCTCAACCTTCGGAATGGAATTAGTATTGGAAAAGTATAGACTACTTTAAGGTCCCACAGACTCCCATTTGTTCAGTTACCGTAAAGTCTTCACACACTCTTCTTTACTTATCCATAGAGTGCCAATAAAATATATGCACACCACTAAGATTAACGCAAAGAATCATTTATCGGGTTTCATCGATGAGATATAGGAATCATCACGAAACCGATTAATATTATTTCAAGCGTGCCAACATACTTGCATAATTCCATAAAAATATTTTCTACCATCAATATATCAATATGCTTATAAATATACATATAAATGTTCCAATCAAGATATATATGGTATTTGCCCACAGCTGCACACACACATATATATATATCAATAAATATATATATCTACACTCATACATCAATATACTCCCATATATATATATATAACAATATAGACCCATATATATATATATATACACACAAACTGCCATCCACCAACTCCACTCCACACGCACACACTCAAACCAAATCAACCCAGCCCACGGCCCACCAACAAACAGCCACACCAGGCCTCACGCAACAGCTTTTGCTGCCCTCCACACACACACACGCACTCAGCAGCTTCAGCTGCTGTTTCCCTCACACCAACACACACACACGACACCACACACAGCCAATACGCACACACGTAGCAGCAACTTTCTGCTTCCATACACAAACACGCACAGCAGCTCGACTGCTTCCTACTCACCAACACACGCACCACAGCACACAGCACACACCCAATGACATCTTCATACCCATGCCGTCGGTGTATGTGCGTATGTATATACGTATATACACATATTCATATAATCAAACCCACGTATCTATATGTGTACATTTTCCAGACACATACGCACAAAACCATACCCAATGACACATACTTTCACATTAACAAAGCAAGATTCAGATTCACATTTGCAACCCACTCAAATTACGCACCTCAAACAAAACTTAACAACAGAGTCGATTACTCTGTTACCACCCCCATTCTTCTCGATTTCACATAAAAGAAAGAAGATACCGATTTTAGTACTACAACGTGTAAAACAAGGATTTTATCACTCATTGAACAAATTATTAAACCCCAATTTGTCATTAAGCCCTTAAAATGTTGGTCTTTCGTTAACAGAGCAGTGGCTCTGTTTTTCGATTTCCCTCTTCTCAACAAAGAATGCCACCGATTTCCACAAAACCACAATATGCAATGGAGGGAATAACATCAACAAGAAGGAGAGAAGAATCTATTTGCAGAAATTTGGATTGTTACTTGCCTCGGTTTTGAGTTCTTCATCCGGCAACTATAGCGGCAGCACAAATCAATGACGGCGGCGACACCACCCAACGACGGCGACCTTGACGGCAAAAGCAGCGGCTTCAGCCCAGCTCATGACGACGGTTGGTACCGGCAGTGGCGACGGTAACAGCAGGATGGCTAGGGTTTCATGATGGCGACTCCACTTCGTTCTTCTCCTTCCCGGTTCCTCCCCCCTTCCCCAACCCTAATGCTATCTTAAATAATGGGAATGTCAGTTAAGATTTCCTCCGAAACCTTCCTCCTTCGCCCCTGCCACATGCGCACCGTTCCTCTCTTCTTTCTTCTTCTTTCCGTCTTCTTCCTTCCTCCGTTCATTTTCTCTTCTCTCTTTCCTTTCCTCTCTTTTCCTTTTCTTTTCTTCTTCTTTTCTTTCCTTTTTCTTTTCCCTTTTCTTTTCTTTCCTCTCCTCTCCTCACCCTTTTCTTCGTTATTATTATTATTATTATTATTATTATTATTATTATTATTATTATTATTATTATTATTATTATTATTATTATTATTATTATTATTATTATTATTATTATTATTATTATTATTATTTACTTATTATTATTATATATTAATATATATTTATTTTTATCATTTTATTTATTATTTTTATTTATAATTTATTACTATTATTTTATTATCATTCACTATAATTAATAATATTTATTATTATTTATATTTATTAATATTATTACATTATATATATTATTATATACATTTGCATATCTATTTAAAACATTGATTATCTTATTGTCCTTACATTAATATTTAACTTTTAATCACAATATTTTATTTTCTTTCAAATTTAATTATATTTTTAGTCAACGAATACTAATAAATTAAATTTTAGCTGATAAATATTTATCATTCAGTTTGGTTCAAAAATTAATTAAATTTTCTAGTTAACTCTAGACTTTAACCTAAATTCAATCCACCGATTCAAATACTCTAAATTCATTAGGCCCAAATATCTACGCTCAATTCAATGGTCCATATATTTCAAGTTTATACTTTCAGTCCGAATTACGAAACTTTATATTTAAAATCACTAAAAATAATTATCCCAACAAAATAATAAAATTAAAATTATTCGGGGTGTTACAGCTAGATATCACAATGTTTTATGAAATCTAGCATCTCCATTTTCTTAATCTAAAGTCTTACCATAAAGCTTGGGCGACGACTCAAAAGCGTCAGCCACCACATTGTTTTTTCCTGGTTGGTATTGGATTTCACAATTATAATCTTTCAAGAATTCAATCCATCTCCTCTGCCTCATGTTCAACTCCTTCTACAAAAATAAATACTTTAAACTCTTGTGGTCAGAATATATAAGGAATATCTTACCATACAGATAATACATCCAGATTTTTAGTACAAATATCACGGCAGCTATTTCTAAATCATGGGTTGGATGATTCCTTTCATGAACCTTTAGCTTATGGGATTTGTAAGCAACCACCTTTCCATGCTACATTAAAACACATCCTAGTCCGGCCTTAGAGGCGTCACAATAAATCACTAGACCGCCCAATCCATCTAGAATAATCAAGATCGGTGCAGAGTTTAATCGGCCCTTTAGCTCCTGAAAACTTCGCTCGCATTCCTTGGTCCATTCAAATTTATCCTCCTTCCTTGTCAATTACGTGAGCAGCATAGTCATTTGGAAAAAATTCTCCACGAATCTACGATAATATCTAACAATGCCTAAAAAACTCCAAACCTTAGTCACTGACTTCGGTTGGTTCCAATTCACTACGGCCACAATCTTCTTTGGGTCAACTGAAATTCCACTCTTAGAAATAATATGGCCTAAAAATTCTACTTCTTTCAACCAAAACTCACACTTATTCAGCTTCAGATATAATTGATGCTCTCGAAGGATTTAGAGTATGGTCCTCAAATGCACCTCGTGCTTTTCATGACTCCTAGAATAAATAAGAATATCATCAATAAAGTCTACCACAAATTTATCTAAATAAGGCTGAAAGGCTCGGTTCATTAAATCCGTAAAAGCGGCAGGAGCATTTGTTAACCCAAACGGCATTACTATAAACTCATTGTAGTCATATCTCATTCGAAATGTTGTCTTAGCTACATCCTCCCATTTAATCCAAAACTGATGATATCCGGATCGAAGGTCAATTTTTAAAAATACACAAGCTCCTTGCAACTGATAAAAAAAAGTCATCAATCTTTGAAAAGGGATATTTATTATTAATTATAATCTTATTCAATTCCTGATAATCTATACATAACCTCAAAGTTCCATCTTTATTCTTCACAAATAAAATAAACACACCCAATGAGGATACACTCGGTTGGATAAAGCCCTTATCTTGCAATTCCTGCAATTGCCATTTCAACTCCTTAAATTCTGTCGACGCCATTCTACGGGACGTTTTGGATATTGGTACCAATCTGGGCATCAACTCAATTTCAAACTCTATTTTTCGGGATGGTGGCAACCCAGGTAATTCCTTAGAAAATATATCCTCAAACTCACACACAATAGAAATCTCCTTAACTAGTAATTCATGATCCTCAGTTATACTAGCATAAGCCAAATAGGCCTAGCATCCATTTCTCATCAAATGTCGGGCATGTATAGTCAAAATAAAACAAGATGCCTCTTTTCTCCGAACTCCTTTAGTGTAAAAAGACTTGCATCTAGGAATAACAAAGTCTACCCTCTTTCAAAAACAATCAATGTTGGCGTAACACTTTGTCAACAAACCTATGCCTAGGATTACATCAAAATCACACATCACCAGCAAAACTAAGTTTGCTAGTAACTAAGACCCATTGATCTCAACAACACACCCTGGGTACTTAACATCTAGGACCACAGAAGACCTCGTGGGTATCGAGACAATCAAAGAATAATCAAGAATCTTAGGGATGATGCAAAATGATGTGCAAATGTAGGAGAAACAAATAAATGAGTAAATCCTGAATCAAAAAGCACATAGTAAGAAATGCCATATATAGAGAGAATATCTTCTACCACGTCTGTTGAGATTTCGGCCTCCTTTGCAGAGACTGCAAACACCTTGGCCGGAGCAGTTGGTTTGGACATTGGGGCTCAACTTAAATGAGGGTAGTTCCTTATCATGTATCCTACTTGGCCATAATTGTAACA
Source organism: Nepenthes gracilis (assembly GCA_033239525.1). Taxonomy (NCBI): domain Eukaryota; kingdom Viridiplantae; phylum Streptophyta; class Magnoliopsida; order Caryophyllales; family Nepenthaceae; genus Nepenthes; species Nepenthes gracilis. The sequence continues at coordinate 6,722,441 of BSYO01000016.1, read as the reverse complement.
AACTCCCATCTTCTTGAAACAAGACTTGCCCTCGTGCAACTTTCTACAATGAGGACACGAGTTGGTCAATACTCTTGAGATCGACACTGATTCGCTAGACTCCTTTCTTGACTCTAGCTGCTTTACTTTTTTTGGTGGTCTCCTAGACCCCATACTGGAGCTAGCACCAGAATCACTCCAGCTAGATATTTTCTTCTTGAAAAACTCCTCCTTCTCAAATTCTTTCTTATAAATTATAGCTCTATCCAATACTTTCCCATAAATCAACAGCTTCAACGTCGACAAGTGCCTCCTAATATCATCCCTCAAGCCCCGAGAAAACCTTCTCCCATTCCTTTCTTCATCCTCCACCATATACGGAGTATACGGGATAATTCCGTAAACTTGGTATCATACTCAGCCACCATACAATTGCCCTACCTTAACCATAAGAACTCATCCTCCTTTTGTCCACAAAGATTGGCAGGAAAATATTTCTCCAAAAAGGTTGTGTCAAATATAGCCCAAGTGATTTCATTCTTTGACACCTCAAACACCATTTTCTACATTTCCCACCAATGATGGACTTCTCCCTCCAACTTATGAGTAGCAAACCAAACTCTATTTTCAACAAGACATCTAATAACGACAAACACCTTTTTAAGCTGTTGAATCCATGTGTCTACCTTCACTGGATCAAGTTCTCCCACAAACTAAGGGACTCATTCATTAGTGAAACGGTCATACATTGATGTCTCCTGATTAATGGGAGCTGGAGCCAGAACTGGTGCCAAATGTTGTTGCTCCATAGCTTCCATAACATCCATTATCCTTCCTAATAGGTTTAAGTATTTTGCTTCCCGGTCCTGAAAATTACCAGCTTGAGTAGCCCTTCGTCCTTTATTTGCTATTCCTTTAGCTAGCACTTCAACTTCTGAAATAAGAGCAACTCAGTCAAATTATAATTTGGCTTGAGCAGTAACTAGGACACGACACTTCCTAAACATAGCGTCCTGGTCCTCCTTAGTGCTAGCATAATATTTTGTACTAGGATAACTAAGTCTAGTTGGTCTAACTTAGTTGTCCTATGCCTTTATTTTATGATTTGATCAACCTTAATCTATCCTAAGCTTCCACATAAATTCAAATCAAACCTAAGGCATCTCTTCTCTGATACCACCTGTTATGAACCGTGGTCATAATCCTTTAATGACCTCTGTTAATGTTCATACTAAGTATAATGGACCAGAGCCCTTAGCGGGCTACAACACTCATCCGTCCATATCACAATGCAGATTAGTAATGAGACTATCATGAATAGTCATCCATAACTTAGACATACAGCGTCCACAGGATCTCAAATAGCAGGACTACATAAGTCGCCTACAACCTAGTCGGCGAAGATTCTCGGTCAGTCTTAGTTAGGTCGATCGACTATAGGAAAGAGTCTTTATCTAATGATGTGCCACTAGGAACCACAATTACTCAAAATATAAAATTCAGTGGAAGCATACAATTTTTAATTAATTTGTACAGCGAAATCATCATACAAAGTCTCCCAAAATGACAAAAAATATATCAAGTCGACCAAAAAAATGCTACATGAATCCAAATCAGTCTCCCTACCTACCTAGTCTGTCCGACTCTACTTTTTCTCGTCCGACATGAATTCTTGCTTGTTTGAAGGCAAGAAAATAGTAAGGAGTGAACAGATTGCTCAATAATGTATAAATAAATAAAGACATGAATTAATATAGTTTCAAAATGAAATCAAAAGAAACAGAATAAGAGTATTATGCATACGGACACATAAAACATGAGTCAAATACACTTTCATGAGAATTGATTTTCAAACCGAATTTAAGTCCAAAACCAATTTTCTTTTTTCAAAACTAGCTACAGTGCTCAATAATGTTCAAATAAATAAAGACATGCATTAATATAGCTTCAAAATAAAATCAAAAGAAACGGAATAAGAGTGTTATGCATACGGAAACATAAAACATGAGTCAAATACACTTTCATGAGAATTGATTTTCAAACCGAATTTAAGTTCAAAACCAATTTTCTTTTTTCAAAACTGCTTACATTTTAGGCCTGTAACTACTAGACCATCATATATCGAAACTGACTATATTTTAGGCCACACTTACTTGGCCATCACATATCAAAACTAGTTACATTTTAGACTTGCAACTACTTAGCCATCATATATCGAAACTGGCTATATTTTAGGTCTGTAGCTACTCGGCCATTATATATCAAAACTGGCAATATTTTAGGCATGCAACTACTCGGCCGTCATATATCAAAATTGGCTACATTTTAGACCTGCAGCTATTTGATCATCACATATCGAAACTAGCTATGTTTTAGGCTTGCTGCTACTCGGCCGTCTTATATCAAAATTGGTTATATTTTAGGCCTGCAGCTATTCGGCTATCATTTATCAAAACTGGCTACATTTTAGGTCTGAAGCTATTTAACCATCATGTATTGAAATTAGCTACATCTTATATAACATCTCGAATATTTTTAGTAAATTATCTAGTTAATTTAGTAATTATTTTAGTAATTATTTTTGACTGAGAATCCTATAATTAGGCTTAAAATATGAGTCTAAAGTATTACAATAATTGAATTAGGTTTAGATACTTAAACCATTAATTTGAACTAATAATTTGAGCTTGAGTATTTCAATTATTAAATTTAGAATAATTAATATATTTGATTGAGTTATTTTAATTAATCAAGTGAATCATTATATATTTAATTTTAGTATATTAAAATTTATTAACTTAAAATATAATTATAAATTTAAATATAAAGAGGAGTCAAAATATTAAAAATTATTGTAAAAATTTTAAGTGTTATTATAAGGATAATTAGATGAATAATTAACTAATATTTTAAATAGAGATAAATAAATATATAAATAGTAATTAGAAATAAATAATAATGAAGAATGGTATTAAATGATAGAATGATTACTATAAAATTAATAATAATATTAATATTATTTTTAATAATAATAATAATAATAATAAATTAAGGACAGGATCAGCCGTGGGAAAGGAAAGAAAAAGGAAAAAGAAAGAAGAGGAAGGAAAAGAGAAAGAAAAAGGAAAGAAAGGAACGAGAGGGAAGAAGAGGGAAAGAGGAAAGAAGGAAAGGGAGGTAGAGAGGAAAGAGGCGCGCGGTGGGGCAGCGGTCATAGAGGTTGGAATCAGCTGTATTTGGAAACCTTGGGCAAAACCCTGACCGGCCTTCTTATTGTTTAATGGGGCATTAGGATTAGGGAAGGAGGAGGACGAACCGAAGATTTACTCTGCAGTTGCCGCCGCTGTTATCGGAAAGTGAAGAGGAAATTGAGGCAAGTAAAACTTCCTCCTTGCAAATAAACTCTTCCTTCATGTTTATTGATCTCAAATCTGTAATTTTGTGTTCGGATTTGGGGTAAGATTGGTGCAAGCCAAAGGTTGCGAAATTGGGCAACCGAATGCAGAGCCATGGCTATGTGAGCAATCGGCCGACCTTGGGGCTAGACAATAAATGGGGAACTTGGTAATTTGTCTAATGGAGACCTAAAGTATTGATTTTATTCCCTATACTGTTTTCGGCTTCCAAACGGGTCCGGTGACCCAGCGATGGCAAGAGGAACTAAACCCTATTATTTGGCATGTAAATTACCTTTTCCCCTCATTGATACTGATTCTCCTGTTCTCCCACCTTGAGTGGTGGGAAACCGGAGGAGTTGTGGAAAATCGGGAAAAACAGAGCCTTGGCTCTGGAAGGTGGAAACGGAATTGTTTTGGGGGCTTTGGCCGAATTGAAACGTAAAACTGAGGAATTTAAGCTATGACATCCATTGATTTAATTGTGAATGATGAAAAGTTGGGACTTTCCTCCTCACCGTGGTAATCAACATGTGGCTAAGAAAACAGATCGTTCGGCTCTGCTGTGTAAGTTTGGCATTGGAGATGGGAAGAAGGGGATGGGCGACTCGGGGGTGTGGGCTTGGCGGTAGTGTGCGGTGTGGTTATAGCCGGTGTTGTGTGTGCGCCGTGTGCGTGTTGTGGCGTGTATGAGGTGCACAGTGGGTGTGTGGAGGCACATCCGGAGGCGGTGTGGGGTGCTAAGTGAATGGTTGTGTTGGAGGTGTATACGTGTACGTGTACAAATAGATAAATAAATAAACATATATATATATATGGATTGGTATATGTACGTATAGTGGGTATAATTATTGTATATATATATATATATATATGGTTGAATGTGTGTATAACAAATCTATGAATTGGAATTTAGCATGCTTGTAATGATAATAACTGTTTGGTTGGTTCAGTCTTTCTTCTTATATTTTCTTGGTATTTTTTGAAAAATTGTCATTCTTGTTAACTTTGTACGTGCATACATCTATTGACACTCTATAACTAAGTTGAGGAGAGAGTATGAAAATATTAAGGTATCAAGTCAAATGGGAGGCTACGGAACATTAGTATAGTCCATACTTTTCTAATACTAAATCCATTCCGGAGAATTGAAGTCGTTGATATTGAGGAGAGATGTTTATAACATAGTGACCATCGTAGAGAATGATATCTGGGATATTATTGGTAAGGGGTATTGGAGACGGTATGAGTATGTTACGGGTACAACCTCTGAGAGGATTGTAAGGGTAGTGGGGATACCATGGATACCGGATAACCTCGTGGAACTCACCCAACCATCGGGAGTATAAATATGCATCCTTTAGTTCACTATGGTATAATAAGGCCCATGGAGATTTTTGATCATTCATACAGTTGTGACCTCGATTGAAGCTGATAATTGGATTCAATGGAATCCATATTGTCTCTCGGTATTCAGTTGTTCATATGACTTTTGAGTCGTGGATACGACATATTATTGAATCTCGAACAGTAGTTGGATTTCACCTGTTATTATCCGTTATTTTATTGTCCGAGATATTTTATTGTACTCATCTATTATTATTTATTTTACTTGTTGGGCATTCGACTCGCTCTTGTATTTTATTGGTTTCAGAGTAGGCAGGTTAACAGTAGGATCAAAGTGATCGAGTGTTATTGAGTAGACTCCAAGTAGAGATGATCACAGAGATTGAGGCTTCCAAGATAGAGACTTAAGATTTTTGATTTAATTATTATTGACTTTTATTAGATTTTCTTTATGAGAACTGAGATTTTGGGACATTGAAGTTATTTATTGAAATTATTTATTACTGTTATGGATACTTATTTAATGATGCAATTCTGATGAGTATTGATGACGTCATAAATGATAGTATTGAGTTCATTTGAGTTACTTGATGATGTGTAATTGATTACCTCAGATGATTTGAGACTTTCAATTGGACGGTCCGGGGAACTCGGGTCGTTATATTTTAGGCTTACAACTACTCAGCTGTCAAATATCACAAATCCAATTTTCTTAAATCTTGAGCTTCAAATGACCGAAGTTCTTACAGAGCAAATCTTACGTTACAAACAATAAACAACATGCAAATGGATGAGACAAGCAAACTGATATGGGTTGACAGTAATTAAACATGCAGATATCTTGTCTGTGCACCATGGTTAAACAGAAGGGATTTTAACAGTTAACAAATATGAACCGTGAGACATAATTCCACATGTAAAACATATCATAGATGCCAAATAAGAAATTCCTTCATAAAACATGAGAAAGCAATTATCATGGCATGCATTACGTAGAAACATAACGAAGTAGGGTATTAGAACAATAATACCCGAAGAATTTGAGTAAGAATTAACAACAACAAAAGATAAGTATAGGGTACACTTGTCTGATCCACGAATTTCTTACTCAAAGTTGGCCTAAGACTCTTCTCCTATCCTTCTTCTCCTTCGTGCTTCTCTCATAGATTGCCCAACTCCTTTTTTAACTCCCAAATTCAGTATTTATAGACAATGGGTTAGGTTAGAGTAAGTGGGGGCAAGTCACCTACTTGATACTTCTTTTCCTATTTCAGTTTCCCTTCTAGAAGGTCAATGGAGTAGGTGAGAGCAAGTCACTTACTCTGATCTGGCCAGTTGGGCTATAAAATCGGCAAACAAACTAGTCCGGTTAACTCTCAGAATTGGTCAACGATTCATTCCTACCATCAATCTGTTCCAGCCATCTAACCACTCCGGTTACTATCTTTTGTTCTCACTTACTGAGTCATTGGTCTCTTGCTAAGTCCTCGATCTCTTTCCAAGTCTTCAGTGTCTTTCTAAATCCTCAGTCTCTTGCTAAGTCCTTGATTTCTGTGAGGTTCCGGGTTAAGACTATAATAATTAGAAGGAATTAAGTTAACATAGGTGTATTGTGGTCAAAAGGTGTTGGAGGAATCGGATTAAAATGCTTAAACAGCCAGAATCGGTAAATCGGGAATGACAACTGTAAACCGTGAAATCTTACTTTGTAAATAAGATTTTGGGTTTTAAATTATGATAATCATAACTTATTAAGATTATATAATAAAAAATAAGGTCCATGGATGTGAAAAATTGGGTTAGAATGGTTAAAATGGGTCCCGAACGACGAAAACGTAACGTAAGCTTACTGCAGGCATGTCGCGGGCCAGACCCGCGCCCTCCGTGCGCTCGAACCTACCTATCGAGCACAAAATCTAGATTTGCCCGCGCTCGCCGCACGCTCGAGCCGACCATGGCCAAATGCTTGCGCTCGCCGTGCGCTCGAGCGCAAATTCATTTTAAAGCCGCGTCGTACTTCTTTTTCCTCATTTTCCCACGATCCCATAAGCTTCTAGAGAGAGAGAGCACCGATTCTAGTGAGAGAAGGGAGAAGATCAAGGCCGTGGAATCCAAATCCGTCTGAGAGCTAGTTATAAATGTGAAAGCACGCGTCGAGGCAAGTGTTCTTATACTCACTTCTCGTTTCCTTTCGATGTTTTGCTTGATTTTATTGGGTATTCATGTGTCGATACCCACTATAAATGTTAGAATTATGAAACCCAAGATTAATGACCAAGGAATATATAGTTATTTGTCCGAATTGTGTCCGATCCACTCAGTTTGGTTTCACCGAAACCCTAACCCACGAAATTGGAGATTTTTCATTTTCCTTTCGTGTATCATGAAATTGACCTTAAAATGTGAATCTCCAAGTCCCAATGATATACATATGTCGGCCGCGGGTTTGATTTCACACATCTCGACCCGTTCGCGGCTTCCGAGCCCTCTAAATGGGCGCCGATACTGTTCACCCGGGACATAAAGTGAAAATTACATGTTTTTACCTTCATAAAATGTTGAATTGACTCTAGAATATGAATCCCCGCATCCCAATTGTGTGTATATATCGACTGGATGTCCGATTCCGCAAGATTCGACCTGTTCGCGGCATCCGGGAGCTTTAAAAATCCCATGTTACTATTTATCCAAAAATGAATGAGAAAATCGCATGCTTCCACCGTCGTATTATGTTCAATCGAGCTCAAAATATGAATCATCATGTTCCAATTGTGCATATGTATCAATCGGGCGCCCGATCTCACAAGTATCAAACTGTTTGCGGTGTCAGGATGCTCTAAAAAAAGCCTGACACTGTTCACTCTAAATGAAATGAGAAATGTACATGTTTTGCCCTCATTTAACTGTCATGAAAGTGATGTCTAATTGTTTCAATGTAATGTAAACTCCGAAATGTGTATCCATGTGCCGGAAGCAAGGGAATGAGTCCCGGAGGCTTCTAAATGATATGTGATCATCAGAGGTAAGAAATCGTAATCTCCCTCGTGAACTTGGAATGATTTGTTAAGAATAAGGGGATCGAGTCCCACAGAAAGTTGTGAACCGAACAAGTAGATGGAAGGGAATCCACATTGTGCAATGTGATAGAATGATCTCCCGGATGGAGATGTGTGTGATGGAATGATCTCCTAGATGGAGATGTACGTGATGGGAATGGGACTCCTCGAATTGTAAATGTGTATGGCAAATGTGGATTTTCCTTTCCAAGTGTTGGAACTAATCTCGAAACTAGGATCATGATTTATAGGGGTAGTAGTCTTTGGCTTACCATGTCCATCGCGGTGTGAACTCAAGAAATACTTGGCCACGTATTTTGGCTGCTCGTGAGAGCGGGTGATGTTCGTGGTATGCCTTAGGATACTACTGTGGAAGAACGAGGAACTGCCTGGTCCCCGGGAGATATGGGGCGATTGAGATGGCTGAGTGCTGTAGGCCTAAAATGTAGCTGATAGTCGAGTGCTGCAGATGTAAAATGTAGCCGATGGTCGAGTGCTGCAGATCTAAAATGTAGCCGGCCTTAGAATGTGGAGCAAACACATTCCTTTTCTCGTCCTCTCACATTGTCAGTTAGTACGACCTACTAGCCCAAGTCTACAAAGGTGATGTAAAATGAAAATGATTAATGCATAATCGATGTAACTGTGAGAATCTAATGATCACAGATCTCCCCTGTTTCCCTCTCAAGATTCATGACTGTTGAGATTATATGTGTTCCCTCCTTTCAGTTATTGCTTCTATTGCTTTCTACTATGGGATGTGACTTATGATTACATTTATTGAGCTGTACGCTCACTCTTGCTATTTATCTTTCGAGATGAGAACACTTAGCCGGGACCAAATTAGTTAGAGTAAGGAGAGAGACTTGCTTGAAGATGTTAGTTGGACGTCAAGTGCATTAAAAATTTGATCATATTGTTGTAATGGAATGTAATAGCCATTCATTGATGAAGGTGGCGTGTTATTATATTATGGTTTTATTATGCTTCCGCAGGTTTTGATGATTTAATTACACTTTCGCATTTATGTTGATATTTTGAGCTTTGTTTTATTTTAGATGGCATCTTTCTAGATCTAATACGGTAGATGGGAGCACTGTATTGGAGCCATGGATGATATGGCAGATGTTGTGATCCTGTGTGTTGTGTTGTAGGCTTTGTGTTAATTATTTTGGTTAAATGTGTGCTTGTACAGGTATATTTGAGCAGGTTATATTTTTTTATTTTCATCCAGTTGTAGAGGAAACTCTACCGAAATTTCTGCAGAATCCATAAATATTAATTATGGACTTTGGTTTATATTACCTATGACAGAGGTTATTCGATGGAGAATAATTTGATCCGTCACAGTTCCTTTCCAATTTCTTAAGCAACCTCGGTTGTTACTATTCACGTACAAACCGTGGTTTCTTAGGCGTTTTGGTTATTTTTCTTAAGTCCGATCAACTACCATAGTTTCGATCAACTCTCTTATATGGTTAACTATCTTAATTGGTTTACTTTCTAGCACGGACAATCGTTCAATTTGGTCAATGATTCAATCCGGCTGGTCTACCATTCTTGACCAGTCAGTCAGAAATCCTTAACCGGCCATTTAGCTATCTAGGTCGATCTTCCCATTAAGACCGCGAAATAGATACTAACAATAGATACTAACATGAGGTCTAAAGGCCTCTTTCACTCTTTGATCATTCCATGATTGTAAGCTATGATGATCCCTAAATACTATGAAACTAGTTGACATCTCTTGGTCTATAAAACTATAATAAACTTGTATCAAAGTAGATCTAAAAAATAAATCAATAAAATTTTACATTAGCATAAAAATAAATTTCAAATCAAGGGTGACAAACCAGACAATCCATAAATTTCATCATCCAAATAATGATAAATAGGACTCACAACCATCACAAGACTTTATTGGACAACCGTCCAAATAAAATACAATATGACATGTTCCAAAAAATACCACAAGGGAGGTGATAGACTAAATGCATATACATAATCAACACCTAAGGCCTACTTCTAGCTAGTCTAAATTAACCAAAATTACAACCTATACCAACAATATCTGAACATATATAATGCTCACTAAAATAAATAATGCCACATCAGATCACGTCCAATTCCTACAAGATATCAAAGCTCTCTACTTTGAAAGGATAAGAAATAAAAAAATGTGAGCTTAGAACTCAACAAGTATTATGTCATATATATATATAAACAAATACGTCTGACGAATCATAGGAATGGTCCATAAATAAATTTCAAAACGGATAACAGATGCAGACTATATATTAAAAAGTTAATGATAGTCTCGTATTTAAATTATATATCAGATCAAAATACAGTCCTATTGGGACATCTACCAAATAGAAGTGATTTGGAGCAAAATTAGATAATCAAATCATATTATAATCCTTATTGAAACAAAAACTAATCGAAACAAAGTCCAGATCAAACCAATAAACAGAATTAGAGTCCAAAACGAAATTGTATAAGAATTAAATAGATTTCGAAATGAAATCACATATTAGATGTACGAGACCTACCCAAATTCCATATGTGGACAAACTTGTAAATCTCAAATTAGAATCTAAATATAAATTCATGAAAAAAATATAAAATACGCACAAAATCGAAGAACCAAAAACCAATAGACCAACTTGAGAAAGGGTCACACAGACTCCCAGTGACATTGAGCAAGATCAACTGTTATTTGGACTCATGGGTATGGTCATCTATGTAATTGTCATCCGTAAATAAGAAACTTGCTCACTATGTTTTGCCACCCGTAATTTTGGGTGCAATAATTAAGTTTAGTATATACATTAAGATGTCTGAATATATTAATTTTTTGTTAAATTTACTACAATGGTTTTCATTAAATACAGATAGGATGGGTCAACTATAAATAGAGTTTTTTATTGCCAACAAAATAGGGATCTCACAGATATTTTCCCATCGGGAGAGGAACAAACGCAAATCAGATATCAGATAGCAGAGGTAGTGACCTCGATTCTGAGGTAGCGATATATGTGTACTAATGCGCGGCCCATGTAGGTTTCATACCCATTTCCATACAAACATACGGGCACACAAATATACAGTTTTAAATATTTAGCCATTTTTTCATAAAATAGCAAAACCCTCAAATATTCATAAATCTAAAACAAAAGTCCCAAATGATCGGTGAAAGTATCATGCATACTCAAAGAAAACACATGGGCTAAATAAAAACAATATGTATAAACATTAAACCTTTAAAACATATACAAAACTTATCAGATACTGAAATAAATCAAAGATACGATTTGTAGATATTTATCTTGACTTTCTACCAAGCACATTTGATAAATGAATGCTCTGATGTACCCCTTCTCTTCTTCCTCTCTCCTCTTCCTTTAGCTCTCTCTCTCCTCTCTTCCTCTTTCATGCAAAATTGACCCGCACAGTGTTGGAAACCGCTTTTATATTCAGTTGAGATTGGGCTGCTTAGCCATCGAGTTGAGTGTTTTGACTCTGCTAGCAACTCACAAAGACTCAAGGAGCAACTCGACCTGCTCGAGAAAGCTTGAAATCCAGCACGCTTAAGGGCGACAGCCTACTAGCAGCACATCGCACGATACTACAACAAGAGGGTAAAAGCCTGCCAATTCGAGGTAGAGGATTTAGTAATACGGTGCATAGAGGCAACGGGCAAAATTACTCATCGAAACAACCTCTCCCTGAATTGGGTGGGACCGTTCATCATCTCAGTAATCCTCCGAAAGGGGCATACATGCTATGTATCCAGAATGGAAAATTTGTCCCAAAGACCTAGAGTACCACCCACCTCAAAAGGTACTACCAATAAATCTAAGCCGAGCCTAGGTAAGGTTGGCATGCATCATCCCAAGTGCTTGAAATTATTGTTCATGTGCACCCACTCTTGTGAATGCATATTTGCATAACAATGCATAAAATCAAATGACCTAGATTACCCCTAAGTCAAGTTAATCTACATTCACTTGTTACAAAATCTTGGCCCCCTACCCAGTGGCCCATACGTGATCGAATTTGAATTTTTGTTCCAACAACCGAGTGGCCAATAGGTGGTCAAATTTGAACCTTAGCCCCAGCAACTGAGCCACATATACGCTGTCAAATTCAAACCGTAGTTCTAACAACGGAGTGGCACATAGGTAGTCGAATTTGAATTTTGGTCCGATGACTGAGTGGCCCACTGACAGTCAAACACTCAAGCCTAGGGGCTCGCAAAGCACCCCATCAAGCAACACTAAAACCTTAGGGGGTTTTTATAGCATGTGGGTCACGACCTCCCTTCGAAGGAGAAAAGCACCATTAGTCGACAACGATTGGTGGATTAGGACCAGACGCGCAAAAGCTACAATGTCTTTCGACAAGACCGAGCATCGATACAATAATGTATAAACGACGGCCTACAACTCCGCTAGGGCCTACCGACTACGGCCATGAAACCCAACTGGCCCTAGTAGGGCTCACCCATAGCCATGTGATGATGTTCCACTCCCAGGATAGAGCACCCCGTAGAATCAAAGTGTTGCGATGTTCCTTTAAGGGAACGAGCATGATCGGGCAAACACGTCCAAAATAAGCCTGTCAACGATAGCAACAACGCTTAGCTAGCAGAACAAATGAATCCGCCTAATTTTATTATAAAATATACAAAGGGCCATCTACCTAAGAAAAATACAAAATCGGCCTATGGCTTGGAAGGAGAATGATCCGGAGGCTAAGGGCTCCCTTGAGAGCAAGACGAAGGTCTGACGTCATCATGAGAAGAGTCAAGCAAATCTGACCACAGTCAAGCACTGGCATTCCTCCAATGGAAAAATGAAATCGGAAAGCTATGAACTCCTAGATCCGCAATGCGACGGCATAAGTCGATGCTAGCCCAATATCTGAGCTCCAAGGCACCCCTGATCTCATCCGAGTTGAGAGCGGTCAAAAGCTCCATCTCGAGCAGAAGGTTCTCACCCCAGAGGCAAGCGATGTCTTGCTCTTGCTCATGAAGCAAATCTTCAAGGGAGGAGATCCTCACCCTGGCCTCTGACAACTCATGTTCATAGCAGGAGGCTCACTCTGTCGAAACTCTGAGCTCCCCTAGGTCAACATGGGGCCGAGCCAAGCAGTTGGCAAAGGCTGCCAGTTGACGAATCCTCTCTTGCAGCTGGGAGTAGAAAACCAGTCAATTGAGGTGACAAAGAAAGTACACAAAAGAAACAGCAAGGTACTCGAGAAAGCTAGAAGTGACCCCTCCAAGGGCGGGTAACTTGATGTAGGCTCCTCTAGAGCTGAGATCTCCACGATGCCCTCATGCTCCCCCAAGATCACTGGGGCAGGGGACTTGGAGCAAGGCCCCTCGGCGACCTCCTCAACACCCTCCTCAGCTACACCAAAAGCATGCTCAACCTCTGCCTCTCCTCGAGCCTCAGGCTCTGAGGGCTCAACACAAGGTCCCTCAGTAGTCTCCATGGTCCCGGCTTCCTCCACCGCCTCAGGAGCTTTAGGTTCCAAGGACTCAAGGGAGTGCTCTCCATCAACCTCTTCAACCCCGACGGTCACACCAAGCTTTATCACTCCGGGTCCTGCCACCCTATGGCCCTCATTAGACGACCCCACCGGGGCGTCAGCCATCCAGTCACCGCAACGAACTTCCTCATCAACGGCAACAGGAAGACACTAGATGGGCTCATTGCGCGGGGACACCACTCCGACGGGAACTAGGTGCCGAAACTAGCCCCCTCATGAGTGCCTTCCTGGTCACCCACAGTCAATGCAAGGTGTCCAAAAGTCTTGCCACTAGCTGCAGACTCAGTGACCCCGGATGCCTAGCCTGACAAGGGTGCTAATACTGGAGCCATCCTCCTCGAAGACCTCTTGGACCAACATACTCGCTCCAACACTGCCTCATCTTCCCCGGAGGAGAAGGAAGAATCAGAAGAAGTATGGGCAGAGTAGGTGCATTGTCGCTTGGCTAGTAGACTAGAGGGCTCATGGATGACCAATGCCCCAGGCATCCTCTAGGACGCGGCAGACAGTGCAAGAACAACACTAACCGCCTCGGAGCTAGACTCCCACACGGTGGCAGCAAAGGATTCTGGGGTCAACTAGTACTCCCTTTCTCGCGGGGTACTCGCGTGCTCTCGAATAAGGTCCATCAACTGTTTCTCTAGGGCCTCCTCGTGACACTCCAAGGACTTAGTCAAATCAAGCTGCATGTTCCCCCACTCATTGAAAAAGGAACCACCAAATAAAAACAGTAGTCTTTTCAACTCTTTGTCGAGTCTGGGTTCACTCCCTTAATGTTAAAACCTGGACGCGGAGACAATGAGATCTAGTTTCCAGTTTGGGTTAAGAGAAAAATTTCCCTCACCAACCTGATGTTGAACTAGCAACCATGGCAACAAGAGAAGACACACAAAGATACTAAGTATCGGATGGCGTTGGATTGAAACCTCGTCACCGAAACTCTCTAAGCCATCAAGTTGGCGTACAACTCTGGTGGCACCGAAAAATGGAGTCCACCCCACAAGTGAACCTCATACACGATAATAAATCTCTCCGATGAGGAGCAAGCCCTGCCATCTTCATCAAGCAACAAGAATGCCATATTCCCTGGAATCCTAAACTGGGAGAATAGTGTCTAGATGTCAACGGCAGTGAAGATGGGTAGAATCAATTTGACCTCTATGAAAGCCATGAGCGGTGAAGGAAGGAGAGAAAGTAGACGAGAAGCAATTCGTAGCTATTCGAAAGTATAAGGAAAATGCTGGAAATAGCGATGTAGCATAGGGTTTAAATAAACAAGACCTAGGCCCCAAATGACAGCCCATGAAGGAGGGCAAAAATTCGTTTGCCATAGTGGCTACGACATGCGTCCCCTCGTCAAGGCGCTATAGCATGTCAATCGAACAACGTCAGTAATGATGGTTTGACAAACTCAAGGTGGCCAACAAGAAGAAGAAAATCCACAAATTTTAAAGCCTTGATGCAACTGCTTCCCAAAGTGGCCAACTGGTGGCACGTGACCCTTGTAAGCCCGAGGCAAATCCGACTAGCCCCCGTCCAAATTGTGTTCGAAATGAACGGCCGTGGGTCTAGTCTACTAGAAGAGCAGGCCACCAGGGGTCCACACCACCCAGATTGGTGGCTGACAAGCCATGCAGCGTGAGACTCAAACATCCAAATCATATATAGCATGTGACGATAACCAAAAGGGTTTAGTATGTTTTATTAAAATATTCAAAGTGTATATCCAAAGGCTACTATCGGCCTCAAAGTACAAGAATATAGAAAGAAGATCCTGCCCACAACTATGGCCTGCCAAAATAGCCACTTCGGGGTCTTCAACTGCTTGATTCACTCGGCACAGACCCTTGGCTATCCCCTGGTGGTGTGAGTGGCCCAAGTTTGCCCTTAAGTTGGGCATTTCCACACCGGTGGTCCACTAGTTATTGTCGAGTCCTCTAGAGCTCGTCTTTAAGCAAAGCTATCCGATCCAAGGCCTGAGTGTGGGCCTCCAAAAGCCCCCTGTACCTCAAACCAACACTCGTCCTCCTCGATGGCCTAGCGGAGATAGACACACGTCCCCCAGCCATGGCAGTGTCAAGTCGCTGGTGCCCCTCGAGTAGAATTGGCGGTGAGGAGTCCCGTGAGCTAGTAGAGTTGCCCTCTTCGGACAAAACCTCCTCTAACCCACCTTCTAGATGGCTACTAGAGACCCACTCTTCAATGCAGCGAAGGACGTCAGGGTACCCTTTAACCAGCATCGTTAGTGGTTAACCCATCTCTGCCTAGTGCGGCAGGAGTTCAGTGGCGTAGAAGCTATTGACTCAGCCCCATCTGTTTAGGACCTGCCAGTCGGAGTCAACCGCCAAGTACAAGAAGTGAGACTTCTAGCCTGCGCGATAACCATGGCCTCACCCTGTTCAGCTAAAACTGTGCACGAGGAACAAAGAAAGCCCACTCACCGTCTTGTTTGGTCCAAGGTGAGCCTCCTAGCACAAAAGAAGATAAACAGAGTAACCAAATAACAAGCAGCATCTGGGAGCAAGCAAGCCATAGGGATCCCTAGGGACACAAGAATCTCACACAATTGCCTCTAAAGCAGGAGCCAGAAGCCAACTCATAGATGCTCCTTATAAACAGTAATGAACCCACGAGGAGGAAAGCAAGACGCCTCACCAGCACTGGAAACGGCAAATGAGGCGAAGTCAAAAAAGTACCCCTCGCTGATTAAAAGTTCCACATCTCTGTGGGACAGGGTCGATCGAATGCAAGAGATGCGCTAGGAAGCCATTCAAGGGCTAGCAAATCGGCGAAAAGTGCAACGAGTTAAGGCAAAGATGCTCTGAAGGTGGTGGAAGAGATGGCTCAGGGGCTAACGCTTAAATAAGCCACAACCCTACTAGAAGTGGTGTCGTTCAAGGAAAGAAAATCGGTGCAATTGCAGCAATACGTGCCATTGCCCAAGTAAGCTGTAGCACGTCTTTTCGTGAGCGCCATAATGGTGCTTGATGCCTTGCTTCCCCAAGCAATCAATGTACCGAGACGGTTGATTGAAGTGACGGCACATGGTGCAATCAACGATGCCCTGACATGCCTTTTTCCAAGGCCCAAAATGTACAGCATGAGGTCTTGGCAGGCTTAGAATAATTCACCTGATGAGCCCCCCAGCCAAGTGCTTGGAAGGCCAGCCGAGAGGCAGATCACCAAAAGATTGAGCTACTGGCTGCCTAGACTATTAGGCAGCGGACGCCAAGCAGCCCATAGCTACATACAAGTATTTCAACCATCCAAAGCCATACAAAAAAGTCAGAAGACACAAGGCAAGAAATAGAACAATACTCAGAAGGTTCATTCATTGATTTCTTTTATAAAGTATAAGGCTTACATCAGCGAATGTACATAGTGAAAAAAAGAAGATAACATACATGGAATGACGATTTTGCAGCACTATCCTGGAAACTGGTTCTGGAAAGGCACATACTAGGAAGACAGTACCAGCCAAAGTACCAGGCAGCCACCCTCTACCTTCCCATGGAAGCGTCTGAACCAGGGACAAGGTGCTGCAAAAAGTGAATGGGAAGCAATTTCATAACAAAGGGGAAGGCGAGATGCCGCCATCCTCACTTCGGAAGCTTCCCACCCGGAGATCCTCTATCGAGGATGACCATAGCCATACTATTGATGGCTGAGCCAACGTGGTCCTAGCGTGGTAACTCACAGTTGAACTCTGGAAGCACCTCATGTAACGCCACGAATATTTAAAATTAATTTTGATGAACTATTTAATAATTTTAACCAACGATGGGCCGAAAAATTTTATCATTAGACTGGTGCGTGAGCCCAATAAGTTAAAATATTTAGATCAACAAATCTAAGAATAAATATTTGGGCCACGAAATCTAATTTAGCTAATTAAAAACATGTATATGTACATATATATATATATATATATCAAATATAATAATAATAATAATAATAATAATAATAATAATAATAATAATAATAATAATAATACACGGTAAGTGGGAAGGGAAGAAATAGAAAGAAAAAGGAAAGAATGAAAGAAGAGAAGAAAAGGAAAGGGAAGGAAGAAGAGGGAAAGGGAGAAGAAGGAAGGCGGTGGGGGAGGAAGGGGATCAAGAGCCGTATGGAAACTTTGGGAAAACCCTAACCAACTCTTCCTCCTTATTTAGGGCAGTATTAGGGTTTAGGGGAGGGGCCGGAGAGGACGAACGAAAGGGGAAGAATGAAGTGGAGCCGCCGCCGTCGACCACCACCGTGATGTAAGTAAAATTCTCCATCACAAAAATTAATCCTTCCTTTATTCTTATTAATGCCTAAATCTTTGATTCCATAACCAATTTGGTGGGAAACGGTGGAAAATCGAGGGTTTTGATTTGGAAAACCCGAACACAAAGCTTCGGCTCAGTGAGGATTCGACTGGCTTTTGAATCAGTGATGAATTAAGACTTTGTAAATTAATTAATGAAATCATGAAGAATCAGTTTTGCATGCTGTGCCACGATCGCTTTGGGGACTTTGGGGTGTCGTTGAGGAAATAAAGCAACATGCTCCGTTTCCCGTTTTTCCAGCTGAATTTAGTAGCCGGCTGTGGCCAGGGAACACGGACCCATTAGTCACAAGTAAATCGTTGATCTTTTATTCCTAAAAGGTGATTTTATGCCTTCATGGGGTGATTTGTGCTAATTGTTTCAATTCAGTGATGAATCGGGAAGTGAGGAAAAAATAGAGCATCGGGTTTGGACGATGGAAACGGAACCACTTCAGGGGCTTAGGATGATTTGGGACGTAATAACTGATGAACTTAGGCTATAAAATCTAATGATTTTCTTGTGAATAATGAAAAATTGGAGCTTCTCTCATCACCCATGATAATTGGCTTCTGGACGAGGGAACAGTACCACTAACTTGGTGTGCCACTATGAGAGTTCGATGATGGAGGTGGTGCGGACGCCGTCGTTGTGAGATGGGCCGGAGGCGACGCTGCTGCTGTTGCCGATTCTGGTGGCCGACAGGGATAGGGGAAACCGCTGTGTGAAGCGTGTGTACGTGTGTGTGTGTGTGTGTGTATATATATATATATATATATATATATATATATATATATATATTTGTTTATTTGTTTATAATGATGGAAGATATATATATATAATTATATGGATATATGTGGATGGTAAGAAATGGTTATATGAAACTATACACATGTGGGTTGGGATATTTATAAGTGTTTGGTGAGTTCAGAATAATAATAATTTGATAGCTGATTATTCCTGTACCGCATCGATGAATTTTTATAAATTGTTCTCTGCGTTAATTTTGCTGGCGTGTGTACATTCTATTGGCACTCTATGAATAAGTAAAGGAGAGCGTGCAAAGACTTTACGATAACTGGACGAATAGGAGTCCGTGGGACCGCAAAGTAGTCTATGCTTTTCCAATACTGATTCCATTCTGGAGGATTGAGGTCATTATTCTTAAGGAGGAATGCTTATAACCTAGTGACTATCGTAGAGAATAATATCTAGGATATCATTGGCGATGGGAATCGGAGATGGTATGAGCATGTTACGGGTACAGCCTCTGAGAGGACTGTAGGAGTAGTGGGGATACCATAGATGACCTCATTGTATTACCTAGCCGTTGGAAGCGTAAATACACGGCCTTTGGTTTACTATAGTAGAATAAGGCCTACGGAGATCCTTACTATCTAGTACAGTGGTAACCTTAAATTGAGTTGATAATCAGATCTTCGTTACCTCGTATAGTTAGTCAAAAGGGATGCTTATAACTTAGTGACCATCATAGAGGATGATATGTGGGATATCATTGGCGAGTGGTATTAGAGATGGTATGAGTATGCTACGGGTATAGCCTCTGCGATGACTGTAGGGGTAGTGGGGATACCATGGATACTAGGTAACCTCGTGATACTCACCCAACCATTAGGAGCGTAAATATGCGGCCTTTGGTTCACTACGGTAGAATAAGGTCCGTGAAGACTACTGTCATTCATACAGTTGTGACTTTGTATTGAACTGATGATCAGATTCGACAGAATCCATATTTCTTCCTTAATACTTAACTATTCACGTGACCTTCGGGTCGTAGATACGACATGTTATTGAGTCTTGGATAGTGGTGGATATACTACCTGCTACGATTAATTTTAGTCATTGTTTTATCGTCCAATGTACTTTATTGTACTCCTCTTTTATTGTTCATTTTTACTTGGGCATTCGGATCACCCTTGTGATTTATTGGCTCCAGATTAGACAGGTGGATATCGGGATCAATGAGACCACGTGACTTTTTGAGTAGCCGTTAGATAGAGGTGATATCAGAGTCCGAGGCTTTCCAAACGGAGATTTAAGATTTTTTATTTAGTTATTGTTCGACTTTCGTTAGATTTTTTTATCAGAATTGGTATTTTGGGACATCGACGTCATCTATTGAAATTATTATTATTATTATTATTATTGATATTTAATTTGTGATACATTTATGAGGATCATTGATGATGTTTTGATGTTGTTGAGTTATTTAATGATGTATAATATTTGAAATTGGGAATGATTCGAAACTTTCACCGTGAACGTCCGAGTCGGGTTCGAGGATCCAAACTCGGGTCATTACACCTCACCTAGCAAATCCAGAAGTGACCCTCTAGCGAAAAGAACCAAAGGTCGAGCGCTCCCCCAAGATCTAAGACAACGGATGAGGAGTGATCGTGCCTGGAAGTTCCTTTAGAGGTTGCACCACATGACTCCAACATGGATGAGGGAAATAACAATGGCCCTATGATCGTACTATTCTTATTACAACATTAAAGAAGTCGAGTGAGGAGCATTGTGATGGAATGTGTCCTACAACATGTTATTAATCATAACATAACTTATTATCTTATAATTATCAATATATTTAATAAATAAATTAACTCATTGGACGTGAGCTTTTTTTATTAATACTACAATTGCCTATACATAATTGCTTGTACATAAACAACAACACAATATACATAGGATCCAAATATATTGTCACCTCATCTGCGACTCTGACGCCAATCCAAATAATATGATGCCAGCTTTTTATTAAAGAAATATGTCTATCAAATCAATCATATACCAATCTGTGGAAGCAAGAAATATCCCTAAAATTTGTCCATCTAAAACTGAAATCATTACTATTCATTTCATATAGCAACTGTCATATATAATTAACATACAACTAATACTACAATATATAGCATCGTCCTAAGCATCAAAACTGTCCAAAACTTCACATCAATTTCATCATACTTTACAACTGAAATCAAACTAGAACTAACAACTAATACTTTACATACTATCAAAAAATTATCAGGTTAGCAAAAATAATAGCTCCGGAGACCTAAACTAAGTCCTTCAATCTTCACTACTGCTTATCAGGCAAAAACTTGTTTGAATCATCTGAAGGGTTAGTAAAACAGTAATAAGTGAGTTAAATGCTAAGTAAGATACTATACATAACAAAGAACATGCATATATATACCAAATCTTAAAATTATATCATAGAAGATAGGAATCATACATAGTGAAATAATATAAGCATGAATGTAACCTCCTAGCTCCTTTTCTTTTTTTTTTTTTTTTACTATTAGCCATCAAATCATGCTTCTTGTTCTTTCTTATTCTTATCTGTCAAAATATATTAAAAATTCACTTATCTTTAGAGACTATGGCCAGTAAGATTTATCAGTTAAAGGAACGGTCGATCAAAGTCCGAATTGTGTTTTTTCTCCACACAATCAAAAGCCTAACCTCCTATTCAATGACCTAGAGGCGGCTATCTACATATTATCTTTCTGTAGACGGGGCCAAAACTGCATTACGGTACTCATTTATCGAGTAACGATCTTCCACTATAATATATTAAGACATGTCAAAATATATTATCTGTTGAACAATCCTTTATTCAGTTTCTTAACTTCTTAACTTAAGGAGAACTCTACACTTTATTTCTTGGTTCTCAGTTCTCATCATTTTGGAGAACAATTCATACTTATTTTAACAGAATTGCAAAGTCCCTTCTTTCTTTTCATTATGTCATATACAACTTTATCATTTCAATTCATAAACATGAAATTTTGATAAAAAATTATGCATCAAAAATATTGAAAATTTTTATACAAATTTAATAAGCATGTATCATATTATTAAATTTACAGTATAATTTTTAGCATATACAAATATCATATAATACTTTAAATTTTACAACTATAAAGCACAAACATGTTGGAATTATCAAGTGCACCTGGCTCTCCGTTCATTTGCTGAAATCCTTTGCTGCTTGGAGTATTGTTGGTCCAATACTCATTCTGTTGTTATAATATTGCTGCATTACCTTCAGCATATACACTTGCTGAATTTCAAAAACATGATTGCTGAAATTTTAACAAGTTCTGTTTTAGTATTCTGTTTAGTGCAGTTGCTGACTTGCTGATTTTCTCGTTTAACAACCATTGAATTTTGATGCTAAAAACCGGTTGGACACATTGCTGAATTATGAAACTATTGATGCATTATACAACTGATTTATGGACTCTTTTTCTGCCTTGCTGAATCTCATTTGTTGATAGCATATAAGTTCCTCAATCTGAAATATACTTCAGCTGCTGTCATTTTGCTTACGGCCGTCTCTTGAAGCTAAATGCATTGCTGAATTTTCGTGCCTTGCATTGCTGAATTTTGGTTGCTGATGCTGCAACCTGTCTACCAAAATTTCAATTCCAGTTTGTTGAATTAAGTGGCTAAAATTGGTTGTGATCGGTTTGCAGATTTTGATGCCATATTACTATATTCTTATTTGCTGAAATCACAGCAAAGCAATACTGAAATTCAGTTATGCTACATTGCTAAGATTTCAGCAAATGTTTACTGGCTGCAAAATGGTGTCAAAGTACTGAAGTTTCAGCAATATTTGATAAGACCAAATTGCTAAAAACTCAGCAAGGCTGCACTCAACCGGGTGCTGCATTGCTGAATTTCAGCAATGCTTTAACGGAGCATATGCTATTGATTTCTGCCACCCCACCCCTCTTGAATTCAGATGAAATATGATAAGGTTGCTGATGCTGAATTCAAGCATGAAGTATATGCTCCCAGTCTGCTGAAATTCAGCATGCTTTGCTAAATTTATCACATTGATTGCCCACCAAATTGCTGAATTTAGTTTTGCCAATTTCTGTTTTACTGAACTGGTTAAGGCATCATGTGCTGAAATTGATTTTTCAGCATGTGTTGAACCAGCTGCTGAAAATATAGCAAACCGGCCCCTGAATTGGCAGCCAAATCGGCTGAAGCATCATGTGTGATGCTAAATTAGTAAACCAGCCACTGAACCAAATTGGCTGAAGCATCATGTGTGATGCTAAGTTAGCAAACCAGCCACTGAATTAAAACGGCTGAAGCATCATGAGTGATGCTGAACTAGCAGACTAGCTACAGAACCAAACCGGCTAAATGCATCATATGTGGTTTTGAAATTTCAGCATGCTGAACCGGCTGTATTCCATGTGTTGTTTCTGAAATTTCAGCATATAGAAAATTAGTTGAACTGGCTGTGTTTCATTTGCTGGTCCTAAAATTTCAGCAAACCGGCTGTGCATCATGAGCTAATTCTGAATTTTTCTATTAGCCGAAATCCCATTTCAATACTAATTTCTGCATTTCTAATAATTGGATACTAAATTCAAGTCCTATATTTATGAAAGTTTAAGTGGAAGCTCTACACAATATTAAAAGTTTGTATATTTTCTCACTGAATTGAGAAAATTAAGAAAAAATACCAAGAACAAGTATAGAGTTCCCACAAATAATTTCTTAAAAGAGGTTAAGAAACAGGACTAAGGAATTATTTTAGAGGGTAATAATCCTTACCATGCCTTAGAATATTGCAGTGAAAATTCGAGGACTATCCCTTGTCGTGGAGAAACTTTTGGCAGCATAAATTTTATGATCTCGTATACTAGATTATAGGTATATCGCTTATCTCCGGGTATTGAATAGGAGAGTCTGGCCTTAAATTATGCGGAAGCATATACAATCCTTCCTCGATTGTCCACTCTATTAACTGATGAGGCCTAGTAGTGTAGTCCCTAAAGATAAATAAGATTTAGTTTGTTTTATTAAAAAAAGAATAAGTTAAAGACAGAAGTTCATTTATATTTTATACCTATGCATTGTATATGATTCCTATTTCTCTTATTAATACATTTTAAATATAAATGTGCATTTCTTTGTTATATATGCCTTACTGAGTATTTGGCTCACTCTTTTACTATTTTATTAACCCTTCAGATGGCAAACACAATTTGATTCCCTATGAGCAGGATTGAAGCCAGAAATTGTTTTAACTTGAGTGATGATAAATTTTAATGTAATGTAGTGGATACATGGTTAATTTTGATATCAGGAAATTATGTACTTTAACTTATGATAAAATGAATACAATTTCTGTAATGATCATTTAGTTATACTTTCGCGGATTATTATGGTCATTATTTATACTTCTATATGTTTTCATGGTAATGATATTAGTACCTAGTAAGCATCTTTGAAGTAAAGTTCGACGTCAAATTCCATTTGTACGATATTGGAACTACTTATGATATGATAATCATATAGATTTTGTGTATAATTATTATATATTATATTGACTTATATGTAATATGGCTTATCATTATGTTTAAGTTATTCACAAATATTAACTAGGAGGAAAGCAGTCCGTAACATATCTCATTCGATCTGCGTAGCTCTTTTGTTTCCTTTGAATTACTTTGAATTTCTTATGGATCAACTAGACTTTCTCAGACATCTCTTTAATGATGTCCGGTCCTAAAAATTGTCTGTCACCCATTTCTTTTCAATGGATTAGAGATCGACATTTTCTCCCATAGAAAGTTTCAAATGGAGTTACTTCGATACTTGCTAGATAACTATTATTATAGACGAATTCAGCTAATGCCAAATAGTCATCCCAGTTGCCCTTCATCTCTAATATTGAAGCTTTCAATATATCTTCCAAAATTTGAATGGTCCGTTTTGTTTGTCTATGAGTTTGCGGATGGTAAGCCATGCTAAATCTCAATTTTGTTCCCGATTCACATTGTAGGCTTTTCCAAAATTTAGAAACAAACCATAGGTCTCGATTCGATACAATGGACACAGGCACACCATGCAATCTAATGATCTCATCAATATAAATCCGAGCTAACCGATCGCTCGGATTGGTCGTCCGAATAACTAGAAAGTGTGTTGATTTCTTGAGCCAATCTATAATTACATAAATAGTATCATGATTCTTTGATGTTCTCGGCAATCCCATCACAAAATTTATCATTGTCTTTCCATTTCTAGCTTGAAATAAGCAATGACTGTAATAAACCGGATGGCTTCTTTTGCGCAGCTTTTAGCTATTGGCAAATTAAACATCTCCCTACATAGGTCACAATCTCTCTCTTCATATTTCTCCACCAAAATATTTTCTTCATATCTTAGTACACCTTATTGATTTTTGGATGAATGGTATATCTAGACCGATGAGCCTCTTTCATAATTTCCTCCTTCAATCCCCTATCACCCGGTACACATAGTCTACCCCGAAATCTCAATATTCCATTGACACGGATGTTAAAATCAACCTTGGAATCCCGGCTTAAATCTCCAACAATATCTACTAGAAACGGATCCTTCATCTATTCATTTTTAATTTTCTTTAGTATCTCTGGCTGGATTTGAAAATATGATAAAATCATCTGCTTGCCTTGAGCGTAGCTTTGAATATTGCATTGCTTCATGCTTTCAAGCATCTCCAACTCTTTAATTTCTAATCTTGCCATAAAGCACGTCTAATGACTTAAGGTATCAGCCACTGTTGCGTTCTAGATCCGTAGTTTCCAAGCAACACGAATGTTTGAGATCTAGGGATGCCGAGAGGGGGAGATTAAGACCGAATTTTTACATGAAAAACTTCCTCTTAAATGGAGAGAAAAAACCACGAGGCTCTGAGCCTTTAGAAATACTTCACTATTTAGGCGGAAGTCTTTACAAAGTACAAGTATTTAGGGAGGATACCTTCCTTGTCTCTTGTTTTGTATTTCTCTCCTTAAGGGCCTCACTCGTTGGGGAGCTTTTTCTCTCCTTTTTGTTTTCTCTCGTTGGGGAGAACGGTGCTAATAGAATGCCTGAGTCTTTTGCCTTCTATGCCTGGGTGGCTAGGAAGGATTTTTCCTCTGGGAAGGATGTCTAGGAATGAGCTGGAGAGAGTCTTCCCCTTTTCTTCTATCCTCCCCTGAGTATTTATAGGGGAAAATATGCCATTTGGAAGAGGACACGTGACAGTCATCGCGCAGCCCAGAAGCTATGCACTGTCCTACTGGCCTTATTTAACGCTGCTGACATATGTGGAAGAGCACACGGTTGGCGCCTCTGGTAGGCGTGGGCGTGCCAGGCGCATAGGATCTAGGCGTCAGTCTTAATTTAACCAGGCGTGCCCTATTTAAACGGAGACTGGCAGCGACTGCAGGTTTCTTGGGAACTGGCGAAGGTGCCTAGCTGGCGTTCTCGGTCGCGTATGAGGCAGTCCTCATCCTTGTGTGGCGTCCTTGTCGCTTAGTGGGGTCACGGACGTATTGGAGAAGGCGGCTCTCGGAGGATCCTTTAATGAGAGTCCTCGAGCCTTTTCTTGACTTCTCGAATTGATCTGAGACTTGGCAGGACTTCTGAGGTTCTCGGTCTTCTCCTTGTCCTTGTTCCTAGATGTCGCCTGCGATGTCCTCGAGCTTCCTTGTGGGCTGTCGGGGCCTTTCGGGCCGTTACGGTGGCCTTGGGCTTCGGGGCATCAACCTCCATTTTGGACCCCTTGAGCCGTCCAACCTTCTTGACCTGCCGGCGCATTTCTGGGCTTTTCGCTTGGGCCTTTCCTTTGGGCCGTGTTTTATGGGCCCTTATGTTGGGGCCCAACATAGCCCCCCATGCCAAAGGGCTCAAGATTCTCGACCGTTTGGTATGAGGTCGTTGATCTTCTAAAGGGGTTGGCTGCTTTTTGCTCGAATTTGTCCGCGCGTGTGCTTACAACTTGATAGGGATGTTCCCGAGCAGATCAGAGTACGACAGTCTGTGTTCCAGATCATGCCTTTTACAGCGGCAGCCTTAGCACGAGCGTGTCCTTGGCATGAACGTGGCGTTAAGCTTGGTGGGAGATGGTCCCAGGACTTCTTCTGGGTCCGAAGCCTTTCCAGCGCCGCCGTTTGGGCTTCTGAGATGCATTAAATGCTGAAGTGACGTGCTGACAGGCACCTCGGGAAGGAAAGGCCATCACTCTTCTGGGACAAATGACCAGGCGACGTGTGGCGAGGGTAATGAGTGCGCTTTTTTGAATTCTAGGGGTATTTAAACACCCACTCGCCCCGATTTTTCATCTTTGCATCTACTCTTCGCTCGAGTTTCTTCTCCATTTTTTTCTTTTACCTTTGTTTTCGATGTTCATGGCACCTGGGATGAGAGAGATTGCCTATACGGTGACGCTCGACAGGCTTGCGGAGATTCGAGCTCGATATCAAATCCCTGAGTCCACAGCCATGATAATTCCGGAGTCGCACGATAGGGTGTGGTGCCCTCAGGATGGTTTTATTATCGTCTATGAGGTCCACCTCAAAGGTGGGCTACGGTTCCCTGTGGCAGAGGAGCTTTACGAGGTCATGAGGGCACTTGGAGTACCCTTTGCCAGGCTCCAGCCAAATGCAGTAAGATATATCGTGTCCTTGTGCGTTTTCTTCCGGTGCCATGGGAAGCTCTTGAATGCTCTTACGGTCAAGATGATGTTCCGCTTTACACAGAACCTTGACTGGATCATAATGACCCCTTGCCCGGAATTTTCCTTAATGTGCGGGGGTAACCCGGACTCCACGAAGCGGTTAAAGGATAAGTTTTTCTTCCTTGGTGTTCACGAGCATTGGGCCGTCCCCTTTAAGTGGGGGAAGGTGGCTAGCCAGTATAGCTCAGACCCTTCGAAGGAGGACAGGGAGAGCGTGAAGGAGTTCACGGACTTGGTGCTGGCCAATCTGGGAAGCTTCCACCTGAACAAGCGCAACGTCTAGCAGTCCCCAGAGAAATTTGAGGAAGCCAAGTGGGGACCACGGGCCGAGGCCTCTACCGCCGGTCCTCCTGAGAAATCCGAGAAAAAGAGGCTACTGAGGATCGGAGGCCTCGCTGACCGCATGGGAGAAAACCTCCTCACCGGGAGCTCAGGGCTCCCAACGGCCGTTGCTGAGCCTCCCTCGAGTGATGATGATGATGATGATTTCGACATCGATGATCTAAGTGATGACGATGTGACTGCTCCCCTGCTTAAAAGATCGAGGACTGGTTCTTTGCCTAAGTCCTCGGGGTCTGAAGGCTTCGCCTTCACTTCCACTGCTAATCCCTTAGGAAGTCCTCGGGGGCTGAAGGCTTCGCCTTCACTTCCACTGCTAATATTCTTGGGGATTCCTCGGAGGTGATTGTGCAGACTGTGGAACTCCCGGACGTCCAGCCCCCCAGTGATGATTTTATCTCCGAAGTTCCCGTTGATTTGCCTGGTGACGTCTCGGACAAGATTGATCACCATTCCGAGGACATAGGAAGCGGGAACTCCGCTTTGGATGCTGAGAGGGGGATGACGGTTGAGACGGTCCGAGAGGTGATAGAGGCCGAGGAGTTGGGCGCCCACGACCTCACACCTCTTGATCCTTCTGAGTGCCCCATTGCAGCCGAGCGACCGTCTGAGCTTCTTGGGGATGTTGATCTTGAGGTAGGCTCTTCAGCGCATTTTACAGCCGTGGAGCCCGTGCCTGAGAGGGCGCCTGTGGCGCCTGGGGGCATCCTGCAGGAGTCCGAGGCCCCTGGGGAGCGTGATGCAGGGAACGATCCTGTCGTTTCCAAGGTAACTTACTGTTTCCTTTCTCACTTTTCCTTTATTTCCGACCACTCGTGGTCTCGGACGAGCTTCTTGATGGCAGCTCAGGATCGGTGGAAGCTTTAGTAAGCTTGGTGGGAGAGATCGCCCGATCCCGCTTGGGAACGGGTCTTCGAGGGCCGCTCGAGGCACGGCGCGGCGTGATGGAGCTGGTTGAAGCAAAGGGGAAGATCGCCTCTTTGGAGGGTACCGTCAAGCTTTTACGGCTCCAGCAGGACCTCCTCCAAGATAGGGTCCTTCGCCTCGAAGAGAGGCTGAGGACGTCCGTGCAGATTGCTGAGATGGCACTGATGTTGGACGGAAAGTACTGGGATGGCATTCGCATGTGCCGCAGAGTGGCGCGACTGATTCGACCGCGTTTTCCTGTGGCCATCCTCGATCCCAAGAATGCCAGTGCCTTAAGCGCAGATGACTTGTACGGCGTTGCTGGGAGACCTTTTCCTGGGCCTCCTCAGGCAGGGCCTGAAGGTGAACCTCTTACGCCTGAGGAGCCAGTTCCGGCCGACCAGGTGAAATCTTCAGGAGCTCAAGAGGCTCAAGGAGGAGGGAGTCAAGTGGTGCTCCCCTGACATGTTGTTTGTTTTTCTTATTTTGTTACACTTGTACATAAACTCATTTTTATGAATAAGACTTGTCCTTTTTTGTGTCAAGGCTTGGGACTTTTCTTTTGTCATTGTTTGTACGAGTGTTTCTCTTTTTTTTTTTTTTAGGATGCACAGCGCCTTACTATTAGCTTTGAGCGTGCGATTTCCTCGAGACCCTTGGCCTTTTAATTTTTCCGGCTCGAGTGTGTGGTCCTCTTATGATCGTCTGGCCTTTTAACCTTTTGACCTCTCAGGTTTTCGGCGTTAGAGTTCGACCTCTAGGGCCGCTCGACTACTGCCGAGTTTTTGGAGTTCGACCTCTGGGGCCGCTCGGCTACTGCCAAGTTTTTGGAGTGCGAGTCGCTTTGTTGTTGATGAGGGAACAAGAGAATGCTTCATGATAGACATAATGAAAGGACGTTTTTATTAATGTACACGTGTTACATTGAGAAGCCTCCAAGGCCTTTTTAGGTCTTCACGTTACATCAGTCCATGCGCTTCGATCACCTGCCGTTCCCTTTGGTCCACCTGATGGTTATGTTCGGCGTTGGCCCCGCCGGTATTGGCGCCCTCAGGAGGCGGTTAGTCATTCTCCGGGCCCATCACGGCTTTGCCCTTCAAGCGGCGCGACCGGGTGCGTCCTGCTGTTTCATGGTCATGCCCGGGTCGTGGCAGGAAGCAGTCGAGATAGCCTTCCATTACCAGCCGCTCGATTTTTGCCCGGAGCTTCGTGCAGTCCTCGGTGTCGTGGCCGCGGCAGCAGTGGTAATGGCAATACTCCCACTGGTCGCCTCCTTCTGGGTTTTTCAGCGCCTTGGGCCATCTTAGGAACTCCTCGTCCCTGATCTGCCTCAGGATGCCGGTGAGGGACTCGGTGATAGCAGGTGGGCCTAATGGCCCTTCTCCCAAAGGACCCTCCGCTCGGGCTCGTTCCGCCCGGATGGTCAATGGGTCTTCCAGTGGGCGCTCGCCCTTTTCTTTCTTTCCCCTGTCCTTGGGAGCAGGGGGTCTTCTCTTTCTTCCGGCTAGCTCGTCTCGCCGGTTTTGGGCCCGAAGACCTTTTTCTAGAGTCTCTTGAGCCCCTTTTTCGTCGGGACTTGGCTCATGGACTTCTTTCTGTTGAGATAGTCCCTCAACTCGCCGGGAGCCCGCGTCGCTTGTCACCTCTGGGGCGCTGCTGGACTCGGGCTTTCGGGGTGCGCACCCTTGAACTGCTCATCCACCCTCTCGCGGAGGGTACGGTCAGCTCTTGAAAGGCTGTCCACTTTCTATACTAGCTTGCGCACACTAGTACCGAAGCCGTCACTCATCCTGCCACCCGATGGGAGGCACCTGTCATAGCGCTCTTCCTCCCGGGTGGACGCACTGTCTTGTCTGCTCGCCATCTTCAGGGTGCTAGTTGTTCTGGAAAAAAGGGGGGAAAGTTTGTGAGCCTTTTGTCACGATTCCCACAAACGGCGCCAATGTTGCGTTCTGGATCCGTGGTTTCCAAGCAACACGAATGTTTGAGATTTAGGGATGCCGAGAGGGGGAGATTAAGACCGAATTTTTATATGAAAAACCTCCTCTTGAATGGGGAAGAAAAACCATGAGGCTCTGAGCCTTTAGAAATAATTCACTATTTAGGCGGAAGTCTTTACAAAGTATAAGTGTTTATGGAGGATCCCTTCCTTGTCTCTTGTTTTGTATTTCTCTCCTTAAGGGCCTCACTCATTGGGGAGCTTTTTCTCTCCTTTTTGTTTTCGCTTGTTGGGGAGAACGGTGCTAATAGAATGCCTGAGTCTTTTGCCTTTTATGCCTTGGTGGCTAAGAAGGATTTTTCCTCTGGGAAGGATGTCTAGGAATGAGCTGGAGAGAGTCTTCCATTTTCTTCTGTCCTCCCCTGAGTATTTATAGGGGAAAATATGTCGTTGGGGAGACGACACGTGGCAGTCATTGGGCGGCCCAGAAGCTGTGCACTGTCCTACTGGCCTTATTTAACGCTGCTGACGTATGTGGAAGAGCACGCGGCTGGCGCCGCTAGTAGGCCTAGGCGTGCAAGGCGTATAGGGTCTAGGCGTCAGTCTTAATTTGACCAGGCGTGCCTTGTTTAGACGGAGACTGGCAGCGACTGCAGGTTTCTTGGGAACCGGAGAAGGTGCCTAGCTGGCGTTCTCGGTCGTGTATGAGGCAGTCCTCGTCCTTGTGTGGCGTCCTTGTCGCTTAGTGGGGTCGCGGACGTATCGGAGAAGGCAGCTCTCGAAGGATCCTTTAAGGAGAGTCCTCGAGCCTTTTATTGATTTCTTGGACTAATCTGAGACTTGGCAGGACTTTCGGGGTTCTCGGTCTTCTCCTTGTCGCTTTCCCTCTGTGTTGTGTTGTATTTTTTTTCATATTCTATAGGTTCTGTAGAACGTTGGCCTCCTAGAGGCTTTTTATGTACTTTCGGATGTACTAGTTGCTCGGGGTATGCCCTAACAGTTTATGTTTTATCCTCAAGTCAAAATACTTGGCGATAAAATATAGATTTTATAATTTTTTCTCCCATTAATCCAAAATTCTTACTTACCGAAAAAAAAAAAGTCTTCTCCTTGCTCTTGTTCCTGGATGTCGCCTGCGATGTCCTCGAGCTTCCTTGTGGGCTGTCGGGGCCTTTCGGGCCGTTGCGGTGGCCTTGGGCTTCTGGGCATCAGCCTCCGTTTTGGACCCCTTGGGCCGTCCAACCTTCTTGACTTGCGAGCGCATTTCCGAGCTTTTCGCTTGAGTCTTTCCTTTGAGCCGTGCTTTATGGGCCCTTATGCTGGGGCCCAACAGCCACTACATTGGCTTTCCCCAATTGATACCGAATTTCACAATTGTAATCCTTTAGGAAGTCCATCCACCTTTTCTGCCTCATGTTTAGTTCTTTCTACAAGAATAAGTACTTTAAAATTCTTACAATCTGACCAGGAATTTCTCACCATACAAGTAATGTCTTCAATTTTTTAGTGCAAAAACTACTGCTGCTAATTCCAAATCGTGGGTCGAATAACTCTTCTCGTGAACTTTCAGTTGCCTCGACCCATAGGCAATGACTTTCCCGTGTTGCATTAAAACACAGTCCAATCTCGTCCTAGACGCATCGTAATAGACTACAAATCCACCAACTCCTTCAAGAATTGTCAAGATTGGAGCAGTAGTCAATCAGTTCTTTAATTCTTGAAAACTCTATTTACATTCTTCAGTCCACACAAATTTAATTTCCTTCTTCATCAGTTGAGTTAGTGGCATGGTGATTCTTGAGAAATTTTTCACAAATCTCCGATAATATTCTACCATCCTAAGGAAACTTCAGATTTCAGTTATCGTGATAGGGTGTCTCCAGTTAATAACAGCCTCGATCTTTTTAAAATCCACAGAGATGCCACCCTTTGATATGATATGCCCCAAGAATGCTGCCTCTTTGAGCCAAAATTTATACTTTTTAAATTTAGTATACAATTTTTATTCTCGTAGTGTCTGAAGCACAGTCCTCAAATGTGCCTCATTATTATTGTAACTCCTCAAATAAATCAATATGTCATCAACAAATTCTACTACAAAATGAACCAAATAAGACTGAAATATCCGATTCATCAAATTCATGAAAGCTGCAGGGGCATTTGTCACTTCAAACGACATAACTAAAAATTTGTAGTGTCCATACCTCATTTGGAAAGCAATCTTCACTACATCCTCTTTCTTAATTCTCAGTTGGTGATACCTTGAACGAATGTCAATCTTAGAAAATACTTGGGTCTCTTGCAATTGATCAAATAAGTCATTAATCCTTGGCAACGAGTATTTATTCTTAATGGTGATTTTATTTAACTCTTAGTAATCAATACAAAACCTCAATGATTCATCTTTCTTCTTTACAAACAACACCGGGATGCCCCGCAAAGAAACACTTGGTCAGATAAATCCCTTTTCCAAAAGTTCATGCAATTACTGTTTTAATTCTTTCAACTCTATGGGTGCCATCCTATACGATGTCTTTGAGATTGGTGCTGAACTTGGTAAAATTTTGATTCCAAACTTGATTTCTTGGTGCAGTGGCAAATTAGGCAATTCCTTCGAAGAAATATCCTCAAATTCACACACGATCGGTATATCCTTTGTCAGTACATCATGGCTCCCAATTGTGCTCGCATTGGCTAAATATACTTAACGTCCACTTTTAATCAAATGTTGGGTATGCAGAGCTGAAATTAAATAGGGCATCTCCTTTCTCCTTACTCCTTGAATATGAAATACCTCACATCTAGGAATAGCGAAGTGAACTCATTTATGAAAATAGTCAACATTGGCATAGTAATTTGATAACCAATTCATATCCAAAAATACATTAAAATTTCCCATATCTAACAAAATTAGATCTACAGCCAACTGTAATCTATTCAACCGAATCACACATTTTGGGTACACTATATCTGTAATCATAGATGAACCCATAGGTGTTGATATTTTCAAAGAGAAATCTAGAATCCTCAGGGGTGATTTTAGATGACATACAAATTTAAGAGAAATAAATGAATGCGTAGACCCCGAATCAGATAACACATGGGCTGCAACATCACAAATAGAAATAGTACCTTCGACAACATTTGGCGATACTTCTACCTCCTGGACCGTAACTGCAAAGGCTTTGCCCTAGACAATGGGTTTCTTTATCTCCGACTTAGGAAAGGGACAATTATTGATCAAGTAGCCTAATTGTCCACAATTGAAATAAGCCCCTGTCAATCTATGACAAGGCTTTCTTGGATGCTGTCTCCCACACTAAAAGCATGTGGGTTTTGCTGCTATAGGCTGGTATTGGCTGAACTACAGTGCTGCTCTTTCCTTTATTCGCCACTTTAGCTTTCTTGGCAGTTCTTCTTGCTCCTAAGTTTGATCCTGTACTCAGGCCCTCCCCAGTGGATACCCTTTTCTTGAAAAATTCTTCTTTAACAAGCTTTTTTTCAAACAAAAGTGCTCAGTCTAACATATCTCCATAGGTTTATAGCTTTAAAGTCACCAACTGCTTCCTAATTTCATCCCTCAAACCCTCTTGAAACTTCTTGACCTTCCTAACTTCATCCTCGACTAGGTAAGGAGCATGTGGGACAATTCGATAAATTTCATATCATACTCCGCTACCAATGGGTCCCCCCTTGGGGACCCAGCGTCCCCGCTGGCACACCACATCGAATCCTGGCTCTAATACCATCTGTAACGTCCCCGGCACATTCGCATATGGATATTGCCCGCTTTGGGCCGGAGGAACTTCATGAAGTCCCAAGCTATCACACGGCCCGCACGGTTTTATTCCCGGCAGACGGAGTCCACCGCCTCCAAAATGCGTCCACAAGAGGTATGCACGCCCTTATAAGGCACGCTTCGTTCACTTCCCCATCCGATATGGGACTCTACAAGCACTCACACAAAGGCAATTTTTAATAGTTACCTTGCCATTTTATCATCTTTTTAGCTGCATGTCCACCGTTATTACTCCTCCCAGGTACCTTCAGATCCCATGATTATTTCACTTGCATGCCAGATTATCGTAATTAAATAACGATTTATTAAAACACCTTATTTTACATTCAAAATTACAACCTGTGTCGAAAGCCTAGACCCTAAACTTGTCTGCAGAGACTTAGACGAAAACTTAAACACTAAAACCTGACCCGTAACCTTAAGAACTACGAAACTAAGAGCAACAGTGCAGCACAATTTCAAATGTCTGCACGAATTTAAAAATTATAAGTATCAATAATATGTATCTCGATAATTTTATAAATATTCTACGTGCAAAGAAAAATTCACGTAGAGTGCTTCGCTTCTGTTACGATCACCTGCAAATTAGAAATTAACATGCTATAATGCTAAATATTTGTTATACGTACCTAGTTTTTGAGAGAACACGATACCATTCCTCGAGAATTTCACCGCCAAATCCAAGTAAGCAATATGCGTGTATGTTAAGCTCTGCACGTAATGCAAGGAAATAATGTCACTGATTCGTCAAATTTTATACTAAAGCCTTAAGTGGACTCTAAAGATTGTAATTATAAATGACAGTTTACCTTTTTTTTATTTCAATATCGTTTCAAAGATAGCCGCTCTATCATTTCTCTAAAGCAGAGAACAATGTGCCTACAAGCCCACCATTAAAGACATATCATTTAGAACCATATGAGTATATTCTCATCAAGCCGGATAATTTTTTAAAAGCCAACATACATTTTTACCTCTCCTAGATTTTCTTCTAGATTATGTATCCTCAAAAACTGTCTTAAGTCCTTCCTTTTCATTTTCTCCAACCTTCTGAATGTCATCCCGTGGAAATTATTTGATTTTGTTAACAGTGTATAAGAAAACAAATATAATTAACATCCACACAGAAGATAACATAAAACTAATAAGTACTCACACAAAGGCAATTTTTAATACTCTCCAGGCCATTTTAACATCTTTTCAGCTGCATCTCCACCAGTATTCCTCCTCCCAGGAGCCTTCAGATCCCATGATTATTTCTCTTGCATGCCAGATTATCGAAATTAGATAACGATTTATTAAAACACCTTATTTTACTATCAAAATTGCAACCTCTGTCGAAAGTCTAGACCCTAAACTGGTCCGCGGAGACCTAGAGGAAAACTTAAACACTAAAACCTGACCCGTAACCCTAAGAACTACGAAACTAAGAGCAACAGTGCAGCACAATTTAAAATAACTTCCGTACGAATTTAAAAGTTGTCAGTATCAATAATACATACCACGACAATTTTATAAATATTCTACGTGTAAATAAAAGTTCACGTAGAGTACTCCGCTTCTATTACGGTCACCTGCAAATTAGAAATTAACATGTTATAATGCCAAATATTTGATATATGTACCTATTTTTTTAGAGAACACGATACCATTCCTCGAGAATTTCACCGCCAAATCCAGGTAAGCAATATGCGTGTATGTTAAGCTCTACATGTAATATTTCAAAATAATGTCACTGATTCGTCAAATTTTATACTAAAGTCTCAAGTGGACTCTAAAATTTATAATTATAAATGTCAGTTTACCTTTTTTTTATTTTAATATCATTTCAAAGATAGCCGCTATATCCTTTCTCTAAAGCGAAGAACAATGTGCCTGCAAGCCCACCATTAGAGACATCATTTAGAACCACATGAGAATATTCTCATGAAGCCGGGTAATTTTTCAAAATCCAATATAAATTTTTACCTCTCCGAGATTTTCTTCTAGGATTTGTACCCTCAAAAACCATCTTAAGTCCTTCCTTTTCAACTTCTCGAACCTTCTGGATGTCGTCACCTGGAAAGTATTTGATTTTGTTAACAATGTACGACAAAACAAATATTAATATATTCATTAACAACTTACGACACACACCCATGTTTTCCGAATAAATTTACGAGCCTTCTTGAGCTATTCATCTACCAAATCCACATTCACATCCTACAAATTGCGTTTGTATCCAAGCTTAGAACTAATGCCGATATTAAATTTAAATTTATACAAAGAAATACACAAGTATTGAAAGTTGTAAATATCAAGAGTATTCTACCTTCATGAGCCAAACTATTATATAATCGTAAGTATAAATCCCAGATGATACTTCGTCATCTTTTTACTGAAAGACGATGCATGCAACATCAATATTAGAGGCTAACAGATAAAAATATAATTAACATCCACACAGAAGAAAACATAAATCTTATAAGTACTCGTACAAAGGCAATTTTTAATAGTCACCTTGCCAGTTTATCATCTTTTCAGCTGCATGTCCACTGTTATTCCTCCTCTCAGGTGCCTTCAGATCCCATGATTATTTCTCTTGCATGCCAGATAATCGTAATTAGAGAACGATTTATTAAAACACATTATTTTACATTCAAAATTGCAACCTCTGTCAAAAGCTTAGATCCTACACCTGTCCGCAAAGACCTAGGCGAAAACTTAAACACTAATACCTGACTCGTAACCCTAAGAACTACGAAACTAAGAGCAACAGTGTAGCACCATTTAAAATTAACGTCCGTACGAATTTAAAAGTTGTTACTATCAAGAATACGTATCTCAACAATTTTATAAATATTCTATGTGCAAATAAAAGTTCACATAGAGTGCTCCGCTTCTATTACGATCACCTGTAAATTAGAAATTTACATGCTATAATGCCAAATATTTGATATACGTACCTATTTTTTGAGAGAATACGATACCATTCCCCGAGAATTTCACCGCCAAATCCAGGTAAGCAATATGCGTGTATGTTAAGCTCTACATGTAATATTTCAAAATAATGTCACTGATTCGTCAAATTTTATACTAAAGTCTCAAGTGGACTCTAAAGGTTGTAATTATAAATGACAGTTTACCTTTTTTTTATTTCAATATCGTTTCAAAGATAGCCGCTCTATCCTTTCTCTAAAGCGGAGAACAATGTGCCTGCAATCCCAACATTAGAGACATATCATTCAGAACCATATGAAAATATTCTTATGAAATCAGATAATTTTTTAAAAGCAAACATACATTTTTACCTCTCCTAGATTTTCTTCTACAATTTGTACCCTCAAAAACCGTTTTAAGTCCTTCTTTTTCATCTTCTCCGACCTTTTGAATGTTGTCACCTGGAAAGTATTTCATTTTGTTAACAGTGTACGAGAAAACAAATATTAATATATTCATTGACAACTTATGACACATACCCATATTTTCCGAATCAATTTACAAGCCTTCTTGTGCTATTCATCTACCAAATCTACATTCACATCCTACAAATGACGTTCGCACCCAAACTCAGAACTAATGCCAATATTAAATTTAAATTTACGCAAAGAAATACACAAGCATTAAAAGTCGTAAATATCGAGAGTATTCTATCTTCATGAGCCAAACCATCATATAACCGTAACTACAAATACCGGATGATACTTCGTCATCTTTTCACTGAAGGACGATGCATGCAATATCAATATTAGAGGCTAACAGATAAAAATATAATTAACATCCACACGAAAGATAACATAAATCTAATAAGTACTCACACAAAGGTAATTTTGAATAGTCTCTTTACCATTTTATCATCTTTTCAGCCGTATCTCCACCGTTATTCCTCCTCCCAGGTGCCCTCAGATCCCATGATTATTTCTCTTGCATGCCAGATCACCGTAATTAGATAACAATTTATTAAAACACATTATTTCACATTCAAAATTGCAACCTCTGTCGAAAGCCTAAACCCTAAACCTGTCCGCGGAGACCTAGACGAAAACTTAAACACTAAAACCAAACTCGTAACCATAAGAACTATGAAACTAAGAGTAACAGCGCAGCACAATTTAAAATAACTTCCGTACGAATTTAAAAGTTGTCAGTATCAAGAATACGTATCTCGACAATCTTATAAATATTCTATGTGCAAAAAAAAGTTCACGTAGAGTGCTCTACTTCTGTTACGGTCACCTGCAAATTACAAATTAACATGCTATAATGCAAAATATTTGATATATGTACCTATTTGTTTAGAGAACACGATACCATTCCTTGAGAATTTCACCGCCAAATTTAAGTAAGCAATATACATGTATGTTAAGCTCTGCATGTAATATTTCAAAATAATGTCACTGATTCGTCAAATTTTAAACTAAAGTCTCAAGTGGACTCTAAAGGTTGTAATTATAAATGACAGTTTACCTTTTTTTATTTCAATATCGTTTCAAAGATAGCCGCTATATCATTTCTCTAAAACGGAGAACAATGTGCCTGCAAGCCCACCATTAGAGACAATCATTTAGAACCACATGAGCATATTCTTATGAAATCGGGTAATTTTTTAAAAGCCAACATTCATTTTTACCTCTCCAAGATTTTCTTCTAGAATTTGTACCCTCAAAAACCATATTAAGTCCTTTCTTGTCATCTTCTCGGACCTTCTGGATGTCATCACCTGGAAAGCATTTGATTTTGTTAACAATGTACGACAAAACAAATATTAATATATTCATTAACAACTTATGATACATACCCATATTTTCCGAATAAATTTACGAGCCTTCTTGAGCTATTCATCTACCAAATCTACATTCACATCCTACAAATGGTGTTCGCATCCAAACTTAGAACTAATGCCGATATTAAATTTAAATTTACACAAAGAAATACACAAGTATTGAAAGTCGTAAATATCAAGAGTATTATACCTCCATGAGCCAAACCATTATATAACCGTAAGTATAAATCCTAGATGATACTTCGTCATCTTTTCACTGAAAGACGATGCATGCAATATCAATATTAGAGGCTAATAGATAAAAATATAATTAACATCCACACAGAATATAACATAAATCTAATAAGTGCTCACACAAAGACAATTTTCAATAGTCTCCTTGACATTTTATCATCTTTCCAGCGGCATCTCCTCCGTTATTCCTCTTCCCAGACGCCTTCAGATACCACGATTATTTCGCTTGCATGCCACAGATCACCGTACTTAGAGAACGATTCATTAAAACACATTATTTCACATTCAAAATTGCAACCTCTGTCAAAAGTCTACACCCTAAACCTGTTCGCGGAGAGCTAGATGAAAACTTAAACACAAATACCTGAGCTGTAGCCCTAAGAACTACGAAACTAAGAGTAACAGTGTAGCACCATGTAAAAAAACGCCCGAACGAATTTAAAAGTTGTTAATATCAAGAATACGTACCTCGACAATATTACAAATATTCTACGTGCAAAAAATGTTCACGTAGAGTGCTCCGCTTCTGTTACGATCACCTACAAATTAGAAATTCACATGCCATAATGCCAAATATTTGATATACATACCCATTTTTTGAGAGAACACGATACCATTCCTCGAGAATTTCACTGCCAACTCCAAGTAAGCAATATGCGTGTATATTAAGCACTGCACGTAATGCTAGAAAATAATGTCACTAACTCGTAAAATTTTATACAAAAGTCTTAAGTGGGCTATAAAGATTGTAATTATAAATGACAGTTTACCTTTTTTTTTATTTCAATATCGTTTCAAAGATAGCTGCTCTATCCTTTCTCTAAAGCGGAGAACAATGTGCCTGCAAGCCCACCATTAGAGACATATCATTTAGAACCATATGAATATATTCTCATCAAGTCGGGCAATTTTTCAAAAGCCAACATACATTTTTACTTCTAGATTTTCTTCTAGAATTTGCACCCTCAAAAACCGTCTTAAGTCCTTCCTTTTCATCAACGCCAACCATCTGAATGTCATTGCCCGGAAAGTATTTGATTTTGTTAACAGCGTACGTAAAAACAAATATTAATATATTTATTAACAACTTATGACACATACCCATATTTTTCGAATCTATTTACGAGCCTTCTTGAGCTATTCATCTACCAAATCCACATTCACATCCTGCAAATGGCGTTCGCATCCAAACTTAGAACTAATGCCAATATTAAATATAAATTTACACAAAGAAATACACAAGTATTAAAAGTCGTAAATATCAAGAGTATTCTACCTTCATGAGCCAAACCATTCTATAGCCGTAAGTATAAATCCCGAAATTTAAGTGCGGTAAGTCAGGACTCTGATCACCAAGAATGGTCAAAGGGACAAACAGAAGAGGATCTATGAATGACCTCAAATCATGTAAATATACATACATCTGAATAACCTCTCAGAAGATGAAAACCATGATAAATTTCAGAGCACGGACCACAGGGGCCACTTACTCCACTGTTCCAGAAGTTATCATCCTGACCCATCCTTTTTATGTGCTTCAAAGGAGCACCAATCTGATGCAAGGCCATGTTAACATAACACATCTTTCTGCTGTTGCAGAAAGAAGGAAGTGAAGTGATGAGAGGCCCGTTTAAGGAGAAAAACAGAAGCCGGCTTTGCAACGTTACTCCGACGCGGAGAAAAGAAAATCAATCGCAGATTGAGAGGAAAACTGAAAAGAGATTTCGAAGCTTTCAGTTTGAAGTAAGGATTTGAAGCTCTGTAACCGCAGACTAAGAGGGAGAGAGAGGAAAGTGGGAGACTGGTAATTGAAAACGAATCATGGAACGAAATAAGCCGAGAGAGAAAATCGCTTGCAGATTGAGAGGAAGACTTCTGAAGCTTTCAGTTTGAAGTAGGTGAGTGGATTCTGGAATGAAGTTGCCAATGGTTTGGCAAATAAAAG
This sequence comes from Nepenthes gracilis, assembly GCA_033239525.1. Lineage (NCBI taxonomy): Eukaryota > Viridiplantae > Streptophyta > Magnoliopsida > Caryophyllales > Nepenthaceae > Nepenthes > Nepenthes gracilis. The sequence goes on along the minus strand of BSYO01000016.1, from coordinate 6,681,333 downwards.
TTAACGGTACACTGAAAGAGGGAGGGAGGGAGAGGAGACCGGGAATTGAAATATATGGTCAAAGATTACAATATTAAAAAACTGATTTGATATTAATGGCAAAGATTATTGTATTGACTGTAAATTGAAAGAGTATCAGATTAAAATCCCTTCATTAATTTCTGTTTTTTATTATTTTAAAAAATTAAAATTGTTTAATAAATCCGTATCCGTATACGTACACATACCTCCGTCCATATACGTATAACATACGCCCACCCTCCCACTGCCAAACACATGTATTTTCATTTTTATTTTATTATTATTATTTTTCCGTAAAACTACGTCATACCGTATATACACACATATATACAAAATTTCCACACCCCAGTTCTTCGTGAGCCATTCAGAAAACCCATTCCCCACCGCAAAGCCAACGGCTCTGCTTTTCTATTTTTTCCCAAATTTTTACATCACCCAAAATTTCGGCCAATTTTCCTTAAAATCAAGACATGCAAGCGAGGGAATAACGTCAATAAGAAGAAAGGACGAATTTACGTGCCTTAATTTCTTAATTCTCTTCCGGAGACGGCGACGATTTTACTTCGATCCGGCTTGTGCGCGCCTCCCCTTCCTTCAGACCACCGCATTCCTTAAATAGCGAAGTGTCGTTCTAGGTTTCGTTGGCTTCCATTCGGAGCGTCGATCTCGTCGCTGCTGCAACCCTCGCCGATCCTCTCTCTCTCTCTTCTGCTTTCCTTCTTCTTCTGCCTTCCCTTCTTTCTTCTTTTCTTTATTTGTTTCATGTTTCCTTTCATTATTATTATTATTATTATTATTATTATTATTATTATTATTATTATTACCTTCTACTTAATATTATATATTATATTCACAAACAGTGTTTATTATGCTGTAACAAAAATAAAAATATTTATTTTAATAAATGCCTAATTATAAAATCAAATTACTGATATAATTTTAATAACTATATAAAAAATAATTAATCAGTACTCATTAATCTTTTGTTTTTAAAAAAATGCCCCCTGAACATAATGCTAACATTTTGCTTTTAAACTCAATACTATAAAATGAAAATTATATAAACTTCAATTTGTAGACAAAATAATTAAAACTTCATACAGGAGGTGTTTTTTATTTTAAAATTTAATAAAAAAAACTGTATTAAAAATTATAAAAATTATTTTAAATCTATCTCAACTACTATTTTTTAAAAAAAACATATATAAAATTCTAACGAGTTTTTTTGTAAGATATTTTTAGCACTGGTCAAATTTATTATTTTTTAAAATTTATATCATTAATAATATTAAAATACATAACTTAAGATAAAAAAGTTTTCTCAGTATCCAAATATTAATTTATTTTGTAGTGAAAAGGATACATTCATATTATATTTTAATACCTATTAATACATTCATGGATTCGAATTGTTGAATGAATTTGATAGCCGCCTAATTCGGACATCTGATTAAAGACGGGTTCAATTTTTATTATTTTAAATGTAAATTCTACACTCCATAATTAACAAACAAATCTACAATAATTTTTATTATAAATTTTTATGGCGAGACTCTCTCTTTAATATATCATCTAACACTCAAATCAATAATCTTTTTTAGTTGAATAGAAAGACGAGAGAATGAAAGAATAGTACGCAGATGCAACTATGAGGGAACTGAGTGTTTGGTGGAGGATTAAGCTCTATTTAGTACGCTCAAAAGGATGAGCGACTTAGAAAGGTTCGTCAGAGAGTGACCTTTTCGAGAGGGGTGCATTCTTTGGAGAGTGACTTTAAGAGATTGCACTCGTCGATGGATGACTTTTTTGAAAGGGGTATACTCATACATTCAAACATCTTGAGAACAACTCCCCCTTTCTCTCAAAGTTACTCCTGGGCGAGTATACCCATTCCAAAATGGTCATTCTCCGACGACTGCTAATTTCTAAAAATCATTCCCTAATAAGTACACCCCTCCCAAAAAGGTCACTGTTCGACGAGTGTCAACCTCTTTGAGTCCCTCGTCTTTTTAAGCACACTAAACAAAATCTAACCCATCACCAAATACTTAATCCCCTCATACTTACATCTATGCATTACTGTCTTATCTTTTTATTTAGCTAAGAGAAATTACTAATTTAAACGTCGAAGGACATACTTCTTAATCCCCTAATACTTGGATTTACGCACCACTATTTCATCCTCATCTTTCTATTCAGCTAAGAAAAATTACTGATTTGAGTATCAAAAAATATGCTAGGTAGCGAATCTCACCATTCTCTAACCTCTTATTCGTTACTTATGGTTTATAAGATTCAAATTTACCATAATAAGGATTGGACTCGTTTTAACTCGACATCTCAAAAAAAAATCAAATAGCTCTCTAATTCATTTAGTAATCAAGATCCATGAACACATCAATAATATAAATATTATCATTGAGGTTTAATATTATATCAGCAAAGATAGACTATTGTACATTTAGTTTTTCATATTAATTAATATAATTATATTTTTATATAAACTTGAATAAATAATTCAAAATGATTGCAAAGTATGAATAAAATTGATTATGAGATTAATTCAAGATTTCATTATCTATTGAAAAAATTGTTCCAATTTTTACTATGTATTTAGATTTGTAACTTACAAAAAATAATTCTACAATTAAATATTCACAAAATATTAGTGTGTAAATAAAATCAAAAATTTGTAGAAAATTTAATAATTTGAAAAAAAAATATTTGTAAATGTTTCAGGTTTTTTGAAAATGAAAAAAAATTCCATTTTAAAATAATAAATAACAAAAATTAAAATATTATTTTAATATATCACTATAATTATAGACTTTTATATAAAATTACCATATTTATTAATAAAATAAAAAATAATAATGTTTTGGAGAATAACAAAGCACTTCGAACAATTTCTGATAGCTCACACGAACTTTGACAGCATAGGAAAGGACTGCAAAATATATCAAGCAATAGAAATAAGATTTGCTGCAAATAAATGAAGCAACTACAATTCAAAGCAAAGAGCACATGAACGAAGCAGCTTACCGGTGCTCCTTGTACCACTCCAAGACTAATGATATATCTTTAGCACGTCTTGTCTGACCAGATCTCATGTTAAAAAGTCGTGGGGCAAATAACAGTGAGATACCAACAGCGGTAGTGTCAGTGTACAGTTGAGTGGCAATCGGCAATGGCTCCACCCCCTCTGGAACCATTGCTGAAAATCATTATCATTCTCATCTTCATAAACTTTGTTCTCACACTAATCCTTGTGGATTGTGGTTATGGGGTGCATCAAGGGATCGTAATAAAAAGCAGGGAAATCGGGATCCTTAGTTTTTATGGAGTGTGATATATTAGATAAAACCTTCAATTTATAAGTATTGGGGGCTCTCCCCCATCAATTTGCACATTTTGGGAGAGGTTTAGGCCCCAATGGCTTATACTGCAACAAGAGGTGCTTTCGTTGAGAGTGGCCCCGGTTCTCAGAAAAGACTATTAGCGGAAAGGTGGACCTGCGAAGGGGCAAACCTACTGCCGCTACAGTGGAGCAGAATGACGCACCGCAAAGTAACACGTTGTAGAGTGCAACCGCCGAAGTTGGCGGCTGTTAAAGAGAAGAGAAATGTTGCGAGTCCCACATAAGGGAAGCAACTCTACAAAGATTAGTTGGAGGGATTCTCCTCCATCAAGGTGCACCTTTTGAAGGAGGCTCGGGCTCCAACAGCTTGTGCTTGTAATAGTGATACTCTTGTTGAGAATGGCACCGGTGCTCCAAAATGACTACCTAGAGAGGGGCTGACCTGCTACCGGTGCGCCGGAACAGAGTGAAGCATCCCAGAGTAAGAGCCGTAGGCCTCGGCGGCTCTTCAAAGATGGAGGAATGTTGTGAATGGGCATCAGCGACTCTGAAGCAAAATCTACAACTTATAAGAGGAACCCTTTCTCATCAGGGCGTCTTTTTGGAGTAGGCTCTCCCTTCAAACTTGTGCTCGCATCATATATATTAAGATTCACTTTCCTAGCTCTGTTATCGTAAAGACGAGGAAATGCAATTCTACATTCTATACAAAGAGGTCAACAACTAGTGAGTTTGTTAATGTCATCGAACTCACTCCAGTCCTCACCACCTTTATCCGTGTCATGATACAAAGACTCAACTTTGGACTATCTGCAAGGATGCAACACATTAATACATTCTCTGATCTAGCGTACTATGAGGATCACAACAAGCAACACATCTAGTATTTTTAGTGAATAAATTAATACCATCAACAAACACCCAGACCGCGATGATATCCCAGTGCTGTAACAGCATGGTCCATATGTAATACATGCATGTATATATGAGAACATGCACATGTGGACCATCTACGCAGTAAACTAGTAAGTAACATGATTCCAGAACGGTGAAAAAATGCTTTCCAACCACCAGCAAGGACAGTTTCAATTTTAATGTGTATCAGAAGATGTGAACTCTGTACAGTCCTAAACTATATTGAGATAAAAGTAAAACACAAAAGAACAAGTTTAAGATTATTCTCACAGGCTTTGTGAAATTGAATTATGGCCAGCAGGATTCAGAACTTATATTTCTTCATAATGCCAATATAAAACTGACAGAACATATCCTACACTATCTATAAAATCCATTGACTCTCCTTTTATCACCCCTCCTATTTCCATTGCTTTTAGAATTGATATTCTACACCATGCTTTAGGCATAACAGGCACACTCAATCATCCCACCATTTCCCAAACGCAAACTTATACCACTAGAATGATGAAAACAGTCCAATGAATTTTTCACCAAACTTATTATCTCTTGCCACTCAATCTCTCTTATTCAATGCTTAAAACAGAACATTTTGCATCTTGTTCCAGCAATTATCTCAAAAAAATCAATTCAAGGCCTTTGTAGTTAACGATGGACTGCATCCACACATCCAATACAAAAAGTATTAACATGAAATAAATGCTTAAATTTATCAACAAAACCCATTAAAGTTAGCATTTGGATCCAACAAAACAAAGACAAATTCAACCTTTACTTTCGAAATTAAAGCTTTTGGGTTCAGTTTTAACTTCTAAATCTCTATTTTCAATTCTATTAGCTGTTCTCTAAAATTGTCTTATGGACACCCACAACATAGTTCTTTCCCCTCTTCAGCCACCCTAAGCATGGGTATGACACGAACCCAAGTCCAACACCTAGCCACACACCCATATATAATATCCATACTAGAATCTCCGAAACATAGCATTCCACTATTATTCTGTATGATTAGCATGAAAGCACCCAAAGGCTTCACTGCTAAAGAACTTCTTAGTTCACAAATATAATAGCTTTCTTTACGGAGGAAATACCAGACAAAAATCAAAACATGACCTCACATATTAGGCATGCAACAGGAAGGAAGAGGAAAAATTAACTACCAGGAATGCACATGCTTAATGCTTTAGCTGTGAAGAACTACTCCATATCAAACAAGTAGAAGTAATTCCTATCAACCAGAAAGCAGTTGCCCTACAAACTGATGAAGAGCAGCCATGATTGGCAGTGAAATATGCTGCTTCCTGTAACTTGGACCATTAATAAGCTTTGTTTTTACAAAGAGGTTTATGGTCATAGAACCAAGTTTAGACAGTTGAATCTTCTTCCTCATCCAACTCTAGTTAAATTGGATCCAAGGGCTCCACATCTAATACATTATCAGCATAGTCCAGTGGAGGTCCCTCATCATCAAAAGCAAGAAACTGCATTCTTTTGAAGTGCTTATGATCCCTCTGCTCCCTTACCATCATAATCTGCAATATGCCCCACTGTTAAGCATCATTTGCAGCATAACATTACCAATAAGGATTTAAAAGGCATGAGAACCCTGCCCCCAAGAAAAAGACAGAATAAAAAAATGAAGATATATTTTTTTTGAGAAAAGGAGAAAGTTGTTGCACAGAGTCACCTATATACATTTATGGTGAGAGCACAAAAACTCAACTATATACATTTGCAGTGAGAGCACAAAAAACCATGATTGTTATCTCACTTCTTTAAAACAGTTGCAATCGATCACAAAACCAGTTGGGCATTTTCTTTAGCAAACTAGGATAGTTTTGCAGGGGGCAAGTAAGAGTTGGACACAATGGAATAAGAGAAGAAGAAAATAGGCATACTTGAGCCAGATAGATAAGTTCAACAACCCATGGTATTTCATTTGCAAATGTTATTGCTCCTGTGATATGGTACATGGCTCTCACAACAAGGACCAGAAAATAACACATAAGAAGCATTGACAAAAATATCTATAATGGCACAAATAAACAATAGAAAATTGTGTTATAACTAATCAAAGACCATAGGCATAGAAAGTTAACTACCTGTTCCCATGGCGTTGGCATGTTCTCAAAAAGTTTATAAACCGCATGCGGAACAAACTTAAGGGCCCTAAGATAAACATGTTCGACATGATGATATTTCTTAGAATACATGTCTCCATAATCTCTGTAATAACAAAGGCCAACATAAATACAAGGAAATATACACACTAACCTCACAAGATCATACATAATCACAATTTTTAAGAAATGGCTAAAAGCGTAGGCCAAAGCCATAAGAAAATGAAGATAATTTAAGTATCCCAAGAAGAGAATAAGATGCGGACACTAGAACATGATCATATAGAAGGTGCAAGATAAAGGCAAAATGCATACCAAAGACAATCTGGAATTACTAGTACAAGACAGACAGCCTCAAACTAATCAATTGGCCAAGAAAACACTGCAAAAGTTCACTTGCATGCACCACTTGCTAAATCAAAGACTTTTTTTAATATAAAATGAACACCTATATAACTGGAATCTATTGGCAGACGATGATTCCTACAATCGTAATACCTGACTTATATTGCTTGTTATATCCTTCATTCACTAGCAAAACAAATCCAGTAAGAAAAAGAAGAGACATCCACATACGTATGATGATCACCGCATAGGAAGCAATAAAGCTTCACACAAAGGAAACATATTCGAACTCACATAAAAGTTTCTTTCAATTTGTCCACAACATGCTCACTCCCCTAAAAATTGCTGACTATTTCCTGTCATAGGGTTTGCCAAAATTGAACAAGGCATCATGTCCAAGTGTCACATCTCCTCCAACATCCTCTATCCTTTCATGCATTAAGATCATGAATAATCAATACTAGTATGCAAATACAGGACTATGGAAAGGCAAACATCATTTTCCATAAGCTTCTATCTGAAGGCAACAAAAAATCACATCAACGTTTTGATTTTTTCTTAGAAGAGAATGCATTGTTGACACACCCTAAAAATGGCCTCATTTCCAACCTGACCAAGAAGATTTTGTCCCACCAAATCTCATAACAGTGAAACTTAAATCCTTCATCCAGCGTCCATGAAATCTAAATCCACTGGGCTAACATTTCATTGCACTGCTTCCCCCTCCCTCTCTTCCTAAACTGACCTAAACAAATAAATGAATGAGCAATAATTGATGGGTTCAGGGAACAAACAGTAGGATTTGAACACGAAGACACAAGTCCCACAGGCAAAACCCTACTATTAAAGAAGATAGAACCAGTATGTTGGGCTGAAATTGCTCACCTTCATCTAGTGATCATTGGTAAGAGAGGGCCATACGTGATGGGGTTCTGTGACAACACTCCTGTCAGGCTTCATCAATATTGGAGCCTTCTCATTGTAAATATGAAGTGCAAGCAGGACCAAGATGAGTCTAGAAAATGCTGCATAAGAGGAAAGGCTCTTCAACCAATCATCATATAAGTTGAACAAGACCACTTGCGGCTCCGCAGCCTTCAAAATCAGATCTCCAAATTCCTTGATCTTCAAGCATGGCTGGAATGGAAGCTGCAGCTCACTACCCTTGATGACTATGTTAGGGAAATCCAACAAGTGAACTTCTAAGGGATCCAACATTCCTTTACATGTCACAATTTGTTTTGGTTGTTGCTCAACAGGCGAGGATCGCACAAGAGCAGCCACTTCTGCTGCTGTTTCCACTTGGCCAACTAACGAAGACGCTTTTGTCCAGCCCAGACTGTTGTGTGGATAACTTGTCAAAAATAAAGGGACGCAATTATCTCTCAGTTAGAATCAATGCAACAAAAAATCATGGTAGAAATAGGCAATGGGAAATTAACATTGTACTTGGCAATAACAACATACCTTCAAAAACTGCTGTCCAGTCTGAGCATTAAATATGAATATTGCCCCATTGATGGGTTTTGTGTTGAGATTCCCCTCAAATGTCTTGTGCAATGTAACCCGATAGACTTTAGTATCGTCAACAAACCAAATAATCAGATTGCTGAAGACCCCCCATAATTTTGGGATGATAAATAAGGTTCTGTAGGTTCAGAAGAACACAATTGCAGACGACATAGAGAGCTGGATTTGACTGCACAAAAATAAGCAAACAGGGTTAACACTTCTGCGGACTCATTAATCAACTCAATATACATGGTATAATTAAAAGGCAGAAAAGAAACATAATAATACACCTTCATGATCTTATTCATAGCCTGTGCAAGCAGTGGCTTCAACCCAGGAAACCAGTTGCCAAAAGCAGAATGCAAGTTGTACGCCAAGTCAATCCCAACCATCACTCCCATAGGGGATCGGTAGATGGACATGTTATCTGTAGTGTAATCCATAAATTTTGCTCTAATGTTAACGCTCACTATCATGAGAATCATAATCTTCCCAACGCGGTGAAACATCTATCCAGTATTTGTTGCTAGCTTTTTGGTTGAATACATCCTTTGTCTCTGCCACGAGACTAAACTTTGGCATCAGCCATCTATGAGCAGAAAACAGAAGAACATCAGCACAAGAGCTAATCATCTTGTAACTTTTCCTAGGATGAATTGTTTCCTTTTGCACTGTTTCAATTTCCAATGCATCCAGTTCCTGATCCAAAACCCGACAAAGATCCATGACAACACTCTCATGGATCTGCTACAAATTGGCACGGAATATCTGATTAATGATATCTTCAATGTTGTAATCTTCCCATGCATAAATATTCTAGTAAGATCTGATGCACTTGAAATCCCACAAATACATTTGCACGATTGATTGTAGGGGACCACCACAAAGTGAATCTATGGTTAGGAATTTGGTTAAGGCCAGATCTCAGCGCATTTGTCAGCTTCTTATACTACATAGACTCCTCAAAACCAGATGCCTTCTCCCAGAAGAGACCTTCCCAAGTTGGAAAGCTGAATAAGAACTTATAGCAAGTCCATAGAAACTTATAGCAAGTCCATTTGTTGACCGCTGTAGACTAATCACGCTATCTCCTACAGGAGAAGGTTGTCGCGTATGTTGTTTAAGCACCCTAAGGTTTAGAATCGAACCACAAACGGGCCACTTAGATGGCCAATGTTTAATTCGACCGCTTACGGGCCGCCAGGATGACCAGAGTTTAATTTGACTGCTTACGAGCCACCTAGATGACCAGAGTTTAATTCGACCGCTTACGGGCCGCCAGGATGATCAGGGTTTAATTTGACTGCTTACGGGCCACCTAGATGACTAAGGGTTTAATTGCGAACGGGTGAAAATCCGCCCGACTTAGGGACAGTTTAAGTCATTTATTTCGTATATCCTGCAAGTAAGCATTCACATGAAAAAGAAAGAAAAGAAAAGCATGGCACAATGCAAATGAAAAAAGAAACTTTCTTTTATTAATTACAATGAATGTTACAAGCATGCTTCATGTTATATAGAAGACCTACTTAGGCCTTTACTGGAAGTAATGTTTTAGGTGGACCGTATTCCACGTCCGTGGGACCAACTGGCAATTCTGGGTTCAGAACTTGTATGCCCCATTTCGCAAAACGGCTAAAACTAGAAACGGGCCTTCCCAATTCGGGGAAAGTTTGTTCCGGTTGGTTTTCTTGTCCGTAGCCTCTATATTTCGCAAAACCAGGTCTATAATTTCGAATTGCCACGCTTTCACTTTCTTGTTGTAATAGTGAGCAACTTGTTGTTGGTAGGCAACTTTACGCATCCTGGCTATGTCACGGGCTTCCTCCAGTAGATCTAAGTGTTCCCTGATCTTCTTAGAGTTGTCGAGTGGATCGAATACTTTGACCCTGAGGCTTGGGAGCCCGATTTCAACCAATATTACCGTCTCAGTCCCGTAGCAGAGACTAAATGGTGTCTTGCGAGTTGGTTCCTTTGTAGTCATCCGGTATGATCATAGGACGGAGGGTAGCTCGTCAACCCAGGAGCCCCCTGCGTCCTCCAACTTGGTCTTTAGACCATGGAGTTTGCCTGGAGGTACACCACTGGAGTGTGGATTAATCTGATGCCTAGAGTAGTGCAATACTTGATGAAGCGTTTCCTCGAGAATTGAGTTCCATTGTCGGTCACGATAAACTCGGGAATGCCAAATCTGCTCACTATACTCTAGCGGACGAATTCCAGTATATTGTGCTCGGTGATCTTGGCTAGCGGGGCGACGTCAACCCATTTGGTGAAGTAGTCTATGCCCGTGATGATGAACTTCCTTTGCCCTGTTACGATGGAAAACAGGCTGAGAATATCGAGCTCCCATTGCGCGAAAGACCAAGGAGCTTTGAAGGATCTCAGCTCCGCAAGCGGCTGGTGGTGAAGATTGCCGTGGAGTTGACAATTCTCACATTTCTTCACAAATTCCACGGTGTCCTTCATTGTGAGCCAGTAATATCCCTGGCGTATGACTTTGAATGCTAGGTTCTTGCCGTCAATGTGTCACCCACATATTTCAGTGTGGACTTTACTCAAAGCGTAGTCAGCCTCCTCAGGAGTAAGACACCGGAGGTATGGAGTCGAGTATCCACAGCGATAGAGCCGTCCGTAGACTATGCTGTACCAGCCGGCCATCTTTTTAATCCGCTCGAATTCATCCGTGTTCTCTGGTAGTGCTCCGTCGGCCAAATATCTCTAGTAAGGTGTCATATAGTTTTTTATGTCAGAGACTTGTATCGCTTCCTGTTCCTTTATGTTGAAAATGTTCAAAATTTTTCTCATGTCCCTTGAGTACTATTCTGGATCATTGGCCGCTGCCGCTTTGGCAAGTTGGTCGACTTTCCAGTTCTCAGTTTTGGGGACATGGACTAGGTTTAACTTCTCAAATCTTAGGATTGCATCCTTCGCCTTGGCTAGGTATCTAGCCAAGAGAGGGTTGCAGGCCATGAAACTTCCGTTAATATGGTTAACGACCAGCTTTGAGTCATTGTAGACGGTCAGCCGTCTAGCTGAGCACTCTTTGGCTAGTTGTAATCTGGCTAACAAAGTTTCGTACTCGGCAAACATTGTTGGTGGCCGAAAATCGAGTTTAAGGAAGTACTTCACCTCAAACCCGTTTGGGGTCCTTAGGACTACTCCGGTACCGTTGCTTGGGTTGGTAGACGATCTATCCACGTTGAGGACCCATTTTGGCTCTTCTAGGTAGTAATTCACGTCCTCGGTTGGGTGATTATCAACGATCGGGGTCGTGGTCTCGACGATGAAGTTTGCCAAGGCTTGTCCCTTGATGGCTGACTTTGGTCAAAATTCAATGTCGAACTCTCCCAACTTGATGGCTCACTCAACCAGCCATCCGGATACATCAGGCTTCTGAAGGATACCCTTTAGTGGTTGGTTGGTCAAAACGATCATGCGACGGGCTTAAAAATAGGGTTTCAGTTTCCGGGCTGAGAAGACAAGTGCCAAAGCAAGCTTCTTAGCGCGCGTGCGGCGTATCTCTACGTCGGTCAACGTCTTGCTCCCATAGTAGACCGGCTGTTGAGAGTCGGATTCCTGACATATGAGAACAGAGTTGAAAGCCACCTCTAATATTGTTAAGTAATGTACAGCTCTTCTCTATCCGTGGGTGACGTCAACAACGATGGATTGGCCAAGTATTGCTTCAACTCATCGAAGGCTTCTTTACACTATACAGTCCATTGGAAACCGTTTGCTTTAGTTCCCCTTAGAGCATTGAAGAAAGGTTGATACTTGTCCCCCAACTTTGCCAAAAAGCGGGACAGTGCCGCCAGTAGTCCGGTTAGCCTCTATATATCCTTGACGCTCCATGGAGGAGACATGTCCGTGAGGGCTTTTGTATTCTTTGGGTTTGCTTCTATCCCTCGCTGAGAGACGATGAAACCCAGGAATTTCCCCGAGGACACTCTGAAGACACACTTTGAAGGATTCAACTTCATCTGGTCTGTGTGGAGTACCTCCAAGGATTCAACCAGATCGTGAATATGGTGTGGCCTTGCTCTTGACGAGCATGCCAACGATGTATACCTCCATATTGCAGCCGATTTGCTTCTTAAACATATTGTTCACGAGCCTTTGATAAATGACACCTGCGTTCTTTAAACTGAAAGGCAAAACCCTATAGTAGTAAGTACCTTGGTTGGCCATGAACGACGTGTGTTTCTCGTCCTCTGGATTTATCTGGATCTAGTTGTAACTCGAGTACGTATCCATGAAACTCAGCAGCTCGTGTCCAGAATCGAGTCCACCAACAAGTTGATCCTTAGCAAAGGGAAGCTGTATTTTGAGCAGACTTTATTGACGTCGGTGAAGTCGACGCACATCCGTCATTTCCTCTTGCTTTTCTTCACCAGGATAACGCTGGAGAGCCAATCCTCTTTCTTCACTAAAGCTAATGACATTCTTTTTCACTCTCTATTTCTTCCATCGAGCTTGTCGCTCCTTGTGATCTACTTAGGTCTTGGCCGGCCGGGTCATAATCATGTTAACCGCTCCAGCCGCAACCTGGTTCCGTGGCTGATACGAATTTGGTCCTTCCCCACTTAAGATGCCAAAACTCTGCCTAGGGTTCCTAATAAAACTGATGAGATGGTCCCTTCGAATAAGCTTCTCAATCTTTCGCTAGGGTATCATACAATCCTCCGTGGTGTGTCCTGGAGATCGATGAAAATCGCAGTACTTAGCTGGATTTCCTCCTTCCTTGTTCTTCAGTGGCTTTGGCCATTTGAAGAACTCCCCATGGATCTATATGAGGACATCAAACTGTGTGTCGATCAGAGAAGTAAAGTTGATCGGCTTGTACTTCTTACGGTCCAGTGCTTCGGTCCAGTGCTGCTTCCGATGGGGATTATCGTCGCCACCGTTCTTTCTCTTTCGTTCGGTTAGGAAAGAGCGAGGCTGGTCGGTCGTCTCAGGATACTTCACCTCGTTGGCCTCCTCGACGGCTATATAGGCTTTGGTGATGGACTCAGCTTCACGGAAGGTCTTCTGGTTCTTGTGGGCCATGTGCCTGAAAAAGTCACCGTGCGACAAAGTAAAGATACAATTGCCAAGCTTCATCTCCTTGGTGAGCTTGGGAATGCTCCTGGCCTCTGCTATAAAGTGCTCCAAGAACTTTATCAGGTTTTCTTCTTGTCTCTGCTTGATATGGGAAAGATGCCATGACTGTTTCTCTTCTCGACGGCTGGAAGCGTACTGAGTCAGAAAGAGATCAGTGAGCCTACTAAAGCTCCAGAATGAGTTCGATGGTAGCTGGTGGAATCAGATCCGGATGTCGCCCTTCAAAGTGAGAGGGAAGCAGCGTCACATTACTGAATCCTCCAAGCCATGGAGACTCAGATGAGTGCGGAAGTAATCTATAGGATCAGCGCTCTTATCGTAAGAATTCAATGCTGGCATTTTGAACTTGGCCGGCAATGGACGGTTCAAGATCTCGGCAGTGAAGGGAGATCTCTCCAGATCAGCGGTGTGTTTGTTGTTATTTTTGAACACACGGTTCCGGATTTTCTCGACTTTTGCCTCCGCTCAGGAGGCGTTCCTAAATCTCTTGGAGTTGAAATATACCCTAAACTCTATTCTTTCAGTGATGCAACGTGTAGCCGGCCAGCTACTGCCGCTGGTAGATCGGATGATCCTAGAGGCTTCCTTTTAAGCTTGAGGCCTTGGCTCTTCCTAGAAGTATCAGGGATTCCACCTCTCTAGGCTCTCATCCGGAGTTCTACAGCCCAAACGCCCCTTGAGCTTTGGACTACTTTGGGCGTTGGAGGCTTCCAGAGCATGAGAGTTGCCCGGCCTTGCAGCCCTCCTGGAGTGCGGAACGGGAACTAAGGAGGGCGGAGCACCCTGCCTCTTTTCGCCCTTGTGGGTGCAGAACATCTGGAGTATTTTGGTCATATTGCTCATCTGATCCGCTAGGTTTTGAAAAACTGGTGCGGTTGCCCCTCCGACCAGGTTACCAGCAGAATGGTCCTAGTCAAGAGAGGCAACATCTCTAGCAGAAATGCTAGCTTGGGCTCTGGTGTTCACCATTTTGATTGATGGGATTGACTTTAAAGATGAAAGTGGTTGTCTTTTTGTTAGCTTCCTACAAACGGTGCCAATGATGCGTCTTGAATCCAAATTTTGAATAGATTCGGGTCAAATAGTCTGTCGAGTTTCGATCTCCGTTCTCTGAGCTTTGAATCCTGCACACCACAACTTTAAATAAGAGGTTAGGTAACAGAGGACTTTAATCCTACCGAAAATACTTCGATATTCAAGTCAATAATCGGCCTTCTGAGAATAGAAGGTGGATGCAATGGATGTAGAGAGTGTATTTGCAAGTGAAAGAGTGCACTCGTAGAGAGAGTGGCTTTATTGTTATGGCTCGTGAGGAGCAAATTTTCTAAGTACTGAGTTCGTTGGTAACTAGTAGCAGAGAGAGAGAGAGTTGGGATGCTCGAGTATCTAAAAGCTTTGTAATTACTTGAAAGCTTTTGTTGGTAAGAGAAGGCGTGATTGAAAGCATACCTTTGAAGGGAGCTTCCATGGCCTTTTATCGTCATGGCCCTGTGCTATCTTCCTTATGCAAAGGGGCTTGATGCCCGCGCTCTATTCGGGATCATTGTCTTTCCTGTATCGGCGTGACTGCCTTTCTGGCTGTAACGGTCAAAGAGACTGATCTCCTTCCTTTTGCGTTTTATAACCGTTAGGATTTTCGGCAGACCGCACGTATATTCTGGTGTCTTCCTCTCAGGATGTGCGTTAATTTTGGAGGTGACTATTACAGTGAAGCTTGTCTTCTTTGGAGATGCAGGAAATTAAGACAAATGACCATTGTGGCTCGAAGATGGACACATGGGCCAATTTAGGCTTAGGCCGTGTGCGTCTTGGGCCTTAGCCGGTCTACTGGCTGTTTCTCCTGTCAACGGAAGTGTTGACCGTCTAGAAATTGATATTTAGTACAGTCTATTTACTGCTTGAACTAAAACAAGATAAGTATAAGTGAAAACAAATATGATCACTACTTGAATAATATTTTAACTTTAGTTTATTTTTAACCTAAGATGAGGTTACCTTTGTTTTTTATCATTCTTTTGCAGAATATATGCCAACACATTAACACCTATTATTTCGATTCTATTCATGTATTAATAATATAATTTCATTGATATATTGGATAATTTATTTCTAGTTCAAGGATGAGGATTTAATTCCCTCACATGGGATCAAAGTTGATCTCTAGACTTTTTGTGATTGGTGGCAGTTCCATATCCAAGATTACAAAAATTATAAGTTTATTGGTTGTAGAGAGGATTAAAGGCATGCCATCTTACCCTTCATAATATTAAAAACAACTTTTATGATTTAAATAAATATTCAATATGTCAGAATGAAACAATTTTACTATTTAGTTAAAATTTTAAATCTTGTAACAAAGTTCTCACTCTCTAGATTTCTTTTAACTAGCAAGAAAACCCTCACATACACAATCAATAAGAACTAAACCCTTGATCTTTCTTATGAAAGAAAGCATTTACAGCTTCCATACCCCCCACTAGGCACCAAATAGTTCTCTTCATAGGCAAGTCACATTGAGAGAGAAGAAATAAGAAAGGCAATGGCTTCCAACTTTAGCAAGACGATGAATGGCAATGCAGTCACAAAGTGGTTGGTTAGATTATATTATACCGACCTCTATAAAAACAGAAGCGGAAACCTGAATCTATACAAAATAAACTAGTGAACAATGTTACGACTAATCTTTCCAACTCTAGTACTTAGATGATATAGAATCCACTTCTTAGAATTTTAAGAGTCAAAGTGCAGGAAGTTAGAAGAACTTTCTTAGATAATAACAGAACCTGTAGTAATCCTAATTAGTATCTAACAATTGGTATCGTAGTCACTTCTCTTTACTCAGGCACGAATCCTAATCCTTCCATATTCAATTTTACTTCAGTTTTCACTTTTTCTAAGAAAAGAACCGGAAACATGGATGAGCAATTCTAACAATGGCAAGCAGCTACTCAGGCATAGCTACAACAAATCCATCAAAGAATGATTTAGCAACTTTTTATACAAAATCATAATTTATACGTGTAATTCAGGAAATTAAAAATAAAAACAAATTCAACCATAATTTATACAAAATAAAAAATAACGATGGCTAACCCGATAGGTGTTGCTGCTGCATGGAATCAGCAAACAACATTCGCTTTCAGTTTATGACATACTTTTCAATAAAGTATTGAAAAGACTAATGTTTGCCCAAAAAACAAAAAAAAAAGAAATGTTCATGACATACTTTAAATTT
The DNA here is from genome assembly GCA_033239525.1 of Nepenthes gracilis. Lineage (NCBI taxonomy): Eukaryota > Viridiplantae > Streptophyta > Magnoliopsida > Caryophyllales > Nepenthaceae > Nepenthes > Nepenthes gracilis. The sequence continues at coordinate 6,664,724 of BSYO01000016.1, read as the reverse complement.
CAGCTTCGTGGAATCATCACCAAGAGCATAGGAAACATTTGCTAATACTGATGGCCTCTTGATTATTGGATAAATCAAATCTGTTTCATAATTATTAGGAACCTGCAAGAAAAGATTTGCCAACTCATAAATTACTTAGAATGACAAAAATAAAGATAAAACAATCAAGTTTATAACATCCTTGAAGGCCAAGCAGATGCATTTTGCTTGGAGAAGCATGTTGCGGTTGCCCAGACCCCATAAATTCAATACTTGATGTCTAATGAAGCTTTAACTTACTTCACAGGAAGAGATGTTGTTGGTGGAGCTAATACCTTCTGAAGGATTCGAGCCATCCGTTCAAGGCCAAGACCAGTATCTATATTCCTTTGTTTTAGAGGCTCAAGTGACCCGTCCTCTTTTTTATTGTATTGCATGAAGACCAGATTGTAGAATTCTATAAATCTACTATCATCCCCTAGATCCTGCAAAATGGATACGTACAAGAAAAAGAAATTTAAGTGCTGTAAGTCAAGACTCTGATCACCAAGAATGGTCAAAGGGACAAACAGAAGAGTATCTATGAATGACCTCAAATCATGTAAATATACATACATCTGAATAACCTCTCAGAGGATGAAAATCATAATAAATTTCAGAGCACGGACCACAGGAACCAGTTACTCCACTGATCCAGAAGTTATCATCCTGACCCATCCTTTTTATGTGCTTCACAGGAACACCAATCTGATGCAAGGCCATGTTAACATAACACATCTTTCTGCTGCTGCAGAAAGAAGGAAGTGCAGTGATGGGAGGCCCGTTTAAGGAGAAAAACAGAAGCCGGCTTTGCAACGTTACTCCGACGCAGAGAAAAGAAAATCAATTGCAGATTGAGAGGAAAACTGAAAAGAGATTTTGAAGCAAGGATTTGAAGCTCCGTAACCGCAGACTAAGAGGGAGAGAGAAGAAAGTGGGAGACTGGTAATTGAAAAGGAATCATGGAACGAAATGAGCCGTGAAAGAAAATCGCTTGCAGATTGAGAGGAAAACTTCTGAAGCTTTCAGTTTGAAGTAGGTGAGTGGATTCTGGAATGAAGTTGCCAATGGTTTGGCAAATACAAGTTAACGGTACACTGACAGAGGGAGGGAGAGGAGACCGGGAATTGAAATATATGGTCAAAGATTACGAAATTAAAAAACTGATTTGATATTAATGGCAAAGATGCTTGTATTGACTGGAAATTAAAAGACTATCAAATTACAAAATCAATTTGCTGATATAATATTAATGGCTAGATATATTAAAATCCCTTCATTAATTTCACTTTTTAATTATTTTAAATAATTAATAAATCCGTATCCGTATACGTACACATACCTCCGTCTATATACGTACAACATACGCCCACCCTCCCACTGCCAGACACATGTATTTTCATTTTTATTTTATTATTATTATTTTTCCGTACAACTACGTCATCCCGTATATACACACGCCAATCTATACACAAACACACACATATATACAAAATTTCCACACCCCAGTTCTTCGTGAGCCATTCAGAAAACCCATTCCCCACCGCACAGAGCCAACGGCTCTGTTTTTCTATTTTTCCCCAAATTTTTACATCACCCAAAAGTTCGGCCAATTTTCCTTAAAATCAAGACATGCAAGCGAGGGAATAACGTCGATAAGAAGAAAGGACGAATTTACGTGCCTTAATTTCTTGATTCTCTTCCGGCGACGGCGACGGCGACGGTTTTACTTCGATTCGGCTTGTGCGCGCCTCCCCTTCCTTCACACCACCGCATTCCTTAGATAACGAAGTGTCGTTCTAGGTTTCGTTGGCTTCCATTCCGAGCGTGGATCTCCTCGCTGCTACAACCCTCGCCGATCCTCTCTTCCTTCTTCTTCTGCCTTCCCTTCTTTCTTCTTTTCTTTACTTGTTTCATGTTTCCTTTCATTATTATTATTATTATTATTATTATTATTACCTTCTACTTAATATTATATATTATATTCACAAACAGTGTTTATTATGCTGTAACAAAAATAAAAATATTTATTTTAATGAATGCCTAATTATAAAATCAATAATTATAAAATCAAATTACTGATATAGTTTTAATAACTATATAAAAAATAATTAATCAGTACTCATTAATCTTTTACTTTTAAAAAAATGCCCCCTGAATATAATGCTAACATTTTGCTTTTAAACTCATTACTTTTAAAACTATTGATGGGTCCTGGAACCCAAGGCCCAGATTGCAATCACAGGCCCAAAGGATCATAAGAGAAAATTTGCTAAAAGGCCCACAAATCAATCGCCTCAAATGACTAGCCCATTTCCGAGACAGACTAAGAATCGGGATTAAACGACAAAGACGCTGGTAGTCGAGAGGATGCTATGGCCCATCAAGGACGAGGACTACTGAGAAAAGCTAAAATAGCCAAGAATCTGCAGCTTCAGATGACTTGCAGCGCGCCAAGACCGCAACGAAAACGAGCGACCAACTCGCGCGCCGCGCTGCACTGCAGCCATGCACTGAAGGCCAGATCTGCAAACCGCGACATGTGTCCCCCCCGTCGCCGCACCTGCACTCAGATAGTGGCGATGGTGGCAGGCAGCCCTGACACGCCAGCGCCACGTGTCGTCTCCCTTACGGCATCACGTTTATTATAAATACCCAATTTCAGCAATTGAGAAAGGGTCCTGATTCTGAATCCTTCTATTGACACTCGAGCAAGAATCCTCAAGAGAAAACCAAGGCAAAGAGAAAAGAGTGAGGGGAGAAATCTGTTTTCCTTACGCTGTAATACCATGAGAAGGCGAATAGCTTCCCGGGCATCCTTTGTACCTTTTTATCATTATAGTGAGATTTCTCGGACTGCTCATCCGCTACCTGGTTTTTTCACCCCTTGTTAGATTAAGGGGTTTTCCACGTAAACCAACGTGTTCTCCCATTGTCCCCATACCTCTCTTTCTCTGTTCGAGTTCTGTTTATTTTGTGTTGCTCCTATCTGTCCGTCCGGACGCTTAGAAAGCCGCTCGCGCTTTGACTGATGTACGGCCAGATTCACCGGACGCAACATTGGCACCGTCTATGGGAAGCGACTGAAAGTCTGCTTTTCACACTTTTCAGAAGTACACAACAACACAAGCTTCAAATCCCAAAATGGTGAACACAATGGCACAAGCAAGCGCAGCCCCCAAAGAGGTGGCCTCACAAGGCGGCAGCGCTAACCCCCGTGCTAGAGTTGAGGATCACCCTGACCCAGTGATGAGGGGCTTGGCGGCCAAGGTAGACGGCATGTCGCAGGCCTTTGTTGCCCTTTGTTCCAAAATCGATTAGCTCAAGCCGGGAGTTCCTGACAGAGCCTCCCAAGCTGAGGCATCGCAGGGAGGAAACAGAGGCGACAGTCGCCGCAAAGGCCTCCCAAATGGGCGTGATAACCCGAGGACCCGTGGCCTCGGCCCGGCGAGCACCGCGGAGAGTGGAGGACCAACCGGACCCTGGTCCGAAACGAGCCCCGAGAGGCGCCACTCGGAGCCCAACGGAACCCGCGCGAGCACGACGATCGGGAGGCGGTTCCACGAGATGCTCCTCGAGAGGAGCCTTGCACGCCCATTGCGCCACAGCGGTTGAGAGCCTTACGAGGTAAGGCACTACCTGAACCAGAGGAGGGCGGCTGCCCCACCTCGAATGGACAGCAGGCCGGAAAGAGGATGGAATCTGGTGCTGCGAGAGAGCAGCGGAGGAGGGCTAATGCGCTCCAGTCTCCGTTTTCCACGGAGATCAGGACGAGGACGCTCCCCCCGAAGTTCAAAATGCCCAACCTGGAGGTATATGACGGCAGTAGTGATCCTATGGACCACCTAAATAATTTCAGGGAGCACCTGAACCTCCAGGGTCTCGACGAAACAACCATGTGCCAGTGCTTCCCTCTGACTTTGAAGGGGGATGCGCGGATATGGTTTTATGGGATGCCTGCGGACTCCATCCGCGATTTTGGAGATCTGGCGACGGCCTTCCTGTCCCAGTTCGCCTCCAGCAGGAGGGTAGAGAAGCAGCCCTGGCACCTCACTCGAATCAAGAAGGGGGCCAAGGAGAGCCTGCGGGGATTCCTGGCGCGGTTTGTAGATGAGGCCAGGCAGATCCCAAGACTGACCAACGAGGTCAAACTGAACGCCTTCCTCTCAGCCCTCGAAGGGGGTGCTTTCTTCAAGCACCTCATTCATAAAGGCTCGCAGACCTTCGTAGAGGCTGAGTCTGTGGCCAGAGCTTACATCGCAGCCGAAGAGGCCAATGACGCCAAAAGGCCAGAGAGGGACGAGCTCCCTCAGCAGAAGGCCGTGGAGGGCAAAAGGAAGGCTGGGGATTACCAAGGTCCTCAGACATCAAAGAAGGAGCACAAGGGTCGCGAGCTCTCGGAGAGAGCCGCAGCCTATACATCTCACACCGCTGAACTACTCCTGCACCATTGTCTTCATGCAGATCCGGGGAGAGAAGTTCCTGAAGTTGCCCAAACCACTGAAGAACCCAGACGGTGGGGACCAATCGAAATATTGCGACTCCCACCGCTCCGGGGGTCACAACACGGAGGACTGCAGGACTCTGCAGAAGGAGATTGAGGAGCTCATCAGGAGGGGTCACCTCAACCGTTTCCTCCAGAGACCAGGACAAACCTCAGGGCCTGAGGATGGTGGAGACGCTGAACCCCCCAGGAACTGAGTGGCTGCGGGGGGGTCGTGAACATGATTTCCTGCCGGCCAGCAGGAGGAGATGGACGTGAGCTTGCGGCAACAAAGAGGCCGAGGACGGGGCTTGAGAGTGAAGATGATGTTATCTGTTCTAGCAATAGAGACTTAGATCATGTAACTTCTCCCCACTCCGATCCCCTGGTTGTAACCGCACTCGTTTCTGATGGAGCAAATAACTACCAGATGAGACGAGTGTTTGTTGATAATGGAAACTCCCGCAATTTACTGTATCTTGATGCTTACTTCAAATTAGGGCTTAAGAAAAATCGAATGAAGGCACCAGAAGGGCCACTCTGGTGACCGACAATGAGCTGCTGCCTCCGTCTGTATCATCCAAATGAGGTGACCACAGGGAACATACCCGAGGACGGCATCCAAGGTCCTCACCTTCCTCGTTGTGGACCTGCCCTCGGTCTACAATACAATCCTCGAGCGGCCTTGCTTGGCCGCATTCAACGCAGTGACCTCCATCCCACATCTTAAAATGAAGTTCCCCACCCCGTGCGGGGTAGGAGAGGTCCTTGGCAACCAGTCAACCGGACGGATGTGTTACTTGGCTCAGACCACACAAGTAACACTTTCGCAGCCCATGGAAGACCTCGACCTCAAGGACGAGGCCACATTACAGCACGCTCAACCAGGGAAGCCAGTAGTCCGAGTTCCACTAGATCCCACGGATCAGGAGAAGTATGTCCAAATAGAGAGTTCACTCTCAGAGACAGTTAGGGACCAACTCATTAGCTTTCTCCGAGAGAATTCGGACGTGTTCACATGGTCCCCCAGTGACATGCCTGGGATCTCTCCCGAGATCATCGTCCACAAGTTGGGCGTCGATCCTCAGCATAAGCCGGCCAGACAAAAGCGCAGGAACTATTCCACTGAGAAGTTGGTGGCCATCCGCGAGGAGGTCAAGAAGCTCCTGGACGCTGGATTTGTCTGAGAAGTGTAATACTCGGACTGGTTAGCCAACGTTGTCATGGTAAAAAAGAGCAACGGGAAGTGGAGGATGTGCGTAGACTTCACCGACCTCAACAAGGCATGCCCCAAGGACAGCTTCCCTTGCCCAGAATCGACCAACTCGTGGACTCGACGTCCGGCCATAAGCTCCTAAGCTTCATGGATGCGTACTCCGGGTACAACCAGATCAGAATAAGTCCCGAAGACGAGGAGCACACATCATTCATGACAGACCAAGGGACATATTGCTACAAAGTAATACCCTTTGGCCTCAAGAATGCGGGAGCGACCTATCAGCGACTTATGAATAAGATGTTCAAAGAACAGATAGGCAGGAATGTGGAGGTGTACGTTGATGACATGCTCGTCAAGAGCAGGAGAAGCGGCGACCATGTGGGAGATTTGGCCGAGACCTTCCACGTGCTCAGGGCCCACGGGATGAAGCTCAATCCCAGTAAGTGCACTTTCGGTGTCACCTTGGGAAAATTCTTGGGCTATATCATATCGCATCGGGGAATCGAGGCAAATCCAGAAAAGATCCAAGCGATTCTAGACATGCGGTCCCCGCGAATGGTGAGGGAAGTTCAGCAGCTTACCGGGCGAGTGGCCGCCCTATCCCGTTTCCTAGCAAAGTCGGCTGGAGAAGCACTGTCATTCTTCAAAGCCCTCAAAGGGACAAAATCTCGGGACTTCCAGTGGAGTGATGACTGCGAGGAGGCATTCCAAGGACTCAAGAGCTACCTCTCGAGTTCGCCCCTCTTAGCTTCTCCTCAGCATGGCGAGGAGCTATACTTGTACCTCTTCGTATCCGACACAGCACTGAGTTCAGCATTAGTACGAGAACAGCATGGCAAGTAACAGCCCGTGTATTACGTCAGCAAGACTCTCGCGGTCGCCGAGACCAGATATCCCCTCACGGAGAGGGTGGCCTTAGCACTGGTCTATTCCGCGAGGAGGCTCAGGCCGTACTTTCAGGCGCACAAAATAGTAGTCCTGACGGACCAGCCACTAAGGGCCATCTTGCAGAGACCAGAGATCTCCGGTCGGCTGATCAAGTAGGCCATTGAGCTCGGACAATTCGACATAGAGTTCCGTCCAAGGCCAGCTTTAAAGGGGGCAGGGCTCGCGGATTTCCTCGTTGAGACAACGGCGCCGCCCAATCACGACGAGGACCAGGCTACAGTGGAAGAGTTCAGCAGGGCGTCTGCTTAGACCTTGCACGTGGACGGCTCCTCCGTGAAGGATTGTTGCGGAGCAGGGATCGTCTTGCGCACACCCGAGGGATTAGAGATAAAGTACTCGCTAACTCTGGGTTCTCGGCCACAAACAACGTCGCAAAATACGAGGCTTTGCTGGCTGGACTCCAACTGGCCAAGGAATGCTCGGCTAAAGAACTGATCATCTACAGTGACTCAGAGTTGGTCATCAATCGGAGTCATGGAAGCTTCGCGTCAACAACGAGGCGATTTGTCAGGTACCTTTTAAAGGTTAAGGGCATGATCGTGGGTTTTAAGACGGCCGAGTTCATCCACATCCCGCGGGAGGAAAACGCCAAGGCCGACACACTCGCGCGAGCCGCGGCTTCAGGGGATCCTGAACAATACGCTAGGGGGATGCGAGAAGTCCTGGGCAGGCGCAGCATTGAAGACCCCGAGCAGTAGATAATGCAAGTCACGGACGGGAGCACCTGGATGACTCCCTACCTGAAGTTCTTGTCGGACAGCTCGCTGCCCGAGGACCCAAACGAGGCCAAGAAGGTAAAGAAGATGGCGGGCTAGTACACGATCGTGGACGGCCAGCTGTATCGACAGGGTTTCTCAGCCCCTTACCTAAGGTGTCTCACCCTAGAGGAGGCCGAATACGCCCTGCAGGAGGTACATCTCGGAATATGCGGATCCCATGTTGGAGGAAAGAACCTAGCTTTTAAACTCATGAGACAAGGGTACTACTGGCCAACAATGAAGTATGACGCCATTGACTTCGTGTGCAAATGTGAAAGTTGCCAACTTCACAGCAATATGAATCATCGCCCCCACACGGATCTCCGGGCACTGCAGTCCCCGTGGCCGTTCGCCCAATGGGGGCTCGACATCCTCGGACCATTTCCCCTCGCTCCTGGACAAAGGAAGTTCTTGATTGTTGGGATAGACTACTTCATCAAATGGGTAGAAGCAGTACTGCTAGTTAGGATAACAGAGCAAAACGCGACAGAGTTCCTTCGGCAGAGCATTGTGTGCAGGTTTGGGGTACCAGAGTGCATCATGACTGACAACGGGACGCAGTTCACTGGAAGGCGATTCACTAAGTACTGCGCAAGCCTAAGGATCAACTTAGTGCATACGTCAGTGGCATGCCCACAGGCCAATGGGCAGGTCGAAGTGACAAACCGCACGATCTGCCAGGGCTGAAAACCAAGCTGGAGTCTTCCGAGGGCTCGTGGGTGCATGAACTGCCCTCGGTCCTCTGGTCATACAGAACAATGCCTAGGGAGCCCACGAGAGAAACCCCTTTCAGTCTTGGCTACGGAGTCGAAGCTGTCATCCCAATAGAAGTATGCCTCACGAGCCCCAGGGTTGGGTGCTTCAGCGCAACGGATAATAGCCAAAGGCTCCGGGAAAGCCTCGATGCCCTCGAAGAAGTTCGCGGCCAAGCGAGGCTTAGGATAGCGGCCTACCGGCAACGAGTGGCCTACTATTACAACAAGAAAGTAAAGGCGCGACAATTCGAGGTACGGGATCTCGTACTAAGAAGAGTGGAGGCCACGGGAAAAATCGTTGACAGAAACAAGCTCTCACCGAATTTGGAGGGACAGTTTTTGGTCTCGGCTATCCTTCGAGGGGGAGCTTATAAGCTACGCACCCAAGAGGGCAAGCTGGTACCCCGGACTTGGAACGCCGCTCACCTAAGGAAATACTACCAGTGAAAGGCAGGTCATCCCCAACAAACAAAAACTCGGGCGCCAACCGAGCCGCCCTGGCGGTCGAACCCTAGAGGTTAGGCAACAAAAACTCGGCTGTGACCGAGCGGCCCAAGGGGTCGGACCCTAGAGGTTATGCTAAAAATTCGGTTGCGACCGAGCGGCCCAAGAGGTCGGATCCTAGAGGTCACACTAAAACTCGGCTACTACCCCACTCTCTTGTGTAAGCTGCTCCCAACCAACCAAAAATAAATCGGCTGCTAACCGGCTCTATCTATTAAATTGGCGTCATTGCTATGTCCCAGGGTGAACTTCCAACTTTCAGATTTTTAATATAATTAGCATAATTATGAAACCCAATTCTTACAGAATTATCATATTACTCGATTGCTAACTATTATTACAAGGAAACTTGGTGAGCGGCAATTTAGTCACCCGATTGCCTCTTATCTTTCAAAATTGATATCCTCAATTGTAGTTTCAACTCAAATTTCCTACATCAAATCCCTAAATCAAATTTTATAGCTGAGGACTTAGGGCCCACACGCTTCCGCTGTGCTACTTTGATAAATCATCTATTTGCAAATCTAATACCATATCCATTTTAAACTCAACGTCCAATTTTTTAGGCAACTAGTCCCAAAATTTGGCACAAACCTTAGATCACAAACGAAACCTCAAGATCGGCATACTTGTAATATTATCATCTCATTAGTATACTGGTGAGCCAATGTATTCCTCAAGTATGTTATTCAGATTTGCGAGAAATGGGTCGACCTTGGCAGCCAATCCACAAATACCCAAATAGCCATCCTGGATAACCTTGAAACAAAATCTTTCACTATATATATCTATTCACTCCTGGAAGTCAGCAAAGAAAGTAAAAATCTTAGAGGCTTCTCATACTCAACTTTTTCCCATTAACACACACATAAGCCATATAAGCTACAAATTTCCTTTTCATATTCGTCACTAGAAGGATTTATATATCTCTATCTGTGGGTTTCAAATAAAATTTTCTCCTTAAATTCCTCCATAATTGGAACAAATTTCTATCTTGAAAACAAAGAATCCCTTCTGCACATACTCATTACCCAAATTCATCTACTTACATCGTCATGCATTCAACTCTTTCGACGAAACAAATACTTTAAGCCACAAACTCCTCATACGAATAATACTTCTAATCCTCAAAGCAAAGTTCTTAACTATGAACTTCAAACTATAGGTAAGGTAAATTTGTTCATAGACCTTCAATTGCTTTAACCCAAAAGCAATCATCCGACCACACTGCATTGATACCTATAGCAAACTTCTCGTAAAAATATCACAGTATACTACAAATCATCCTGATCCATCAAAGATCAACCAAAATAGGCATTGTCATCAACCTTCTCTTCAATTCTTGAAAATTTTTGTCATAATATTCATTCTGAATAAAAATTGTTCATTCCTACATTACATTAAGTTAAAACAATTTCTGAAATTTTTCAACAAAACACTTATTAGATTTAACCAGACCCCTAAAACTAAGCTCCTTCGCAACATTTGTCGGTCTCTCCACAACTTCAATTTTCTTTAGATCCCCAGACATATCACCCTTAGAAACAATATAACCCCAAAATGACACTTTTTCCAATTAAAACTCACATTTATTCAAACATCCACCCTTTTTTCGAGATCCACAACAAAATCCTCAAATCATGCTCTCTAAAATTCCTCGAATAATTTAGAGAACCATCGATGAAACCACTCCAAACTGATCTAAGTACGGATGAAAAGTTCAACTCACCAAATCTATAAAAGATGTCGGTGTATTTAACAAACCCAAAGATATAGGGCGAGGACGAAATTGCTCTCACGGGAAACTTCAAATTTTAATTGCCCCCTCACGCTGCACAGCGGGAGGCTGCAGACTGCTCAACTTCAGTCCCTCTCACCCTTTCGGGAAAGTTTGATCGATTTTTGTTTTGCGAGAGCGCGAGAGGGTAGATTGGATGGGGGCGGAGCAGCCGCAGCACATCAATGGAGGATTTGGGAAGCCAGAGGAGGAGCAGTACCAGCACCAGCAAAAGGAAGCGCCTCTAATCTTGGGATTGCAGCCTTCCGCTCTTGTAGACCACGTGGCACGCGTAGATTGGTCTCTCCTCGATCAAATTCCCGGAGAGCGCGGGGGCTCCATTCCGGTAAAATATTAACTACCGTTTTGCGCGCTTCCTTTCTTTTTGTTCAATTCAGATTATTACATATTCAGCCAAGAAAATTCTATTTTGAGGGTTTTAGCGGGGGGCATATGTTCCACAATTTTTGGATATTGCTCGTTACCAAAGAGAGAGTGAGACCCGGTGAATTTTTTGGTTGGGTGGATATTGGTGCACTACTATGCAGACTTCGTTTTTCTCCTTTTGGTGTACCTGTGCTTCTACTATGTCTTCATTTCTTCTCGTTGTTAGAAATTGAAGAAGTTGGGCCGCAAGTTACAGTGACGGCAGTCCGACGATCCATTAATCCATCCACCCAGGAGGACAATGGTGTAAATAAGAGTGTACAGAATAGTAGTTTCTTGTAACCAAAATTACTCAGTAGAATATTAGTTTGTTGTAACCAAATTAGTTAGTAGTTTTCCTTTTTTTATTAGAATTATTTAGTAAGTTATACCAGATTTCTGGTGTATAAATGACACCTACTGTTGCGATCTTCCCACAGCAAAGCTCTGCGACAGCTATTGGCTGCACCACAACCAAAATCAGCACAAGAAACAAGCGGGGAGGGGAGTTCAGACAGAGAGGAATAGAGATGAAGGGTAGAGAGAACAGGAGAAAGTAGAGGACAGCAGAGAAGATTCGAGAGAAAAGTGGGAAGTAGAAAATGTCTTTGTATTCCCTTAAGTGATTGTCAGTCCCTATATAAACGGTGAAACAGAAAGATGCTAACAGTAAAAAGAAATAGGAAGCAAATAAGTAAACAGAAAGCAAATAAGTAACCGATTAATGCTAACAGCTCCCACGTGCCAAAGAAAATAATATGCAAGTGTAATGTGTAATATGTAGCGTGAGATATGTGGACTATATATAATATATCTATGTAAAATCTTAGAGAAAGTCGCGAAATCATCGGGGCAGCTAGATAATCCTGGTAGTTTTTCTCTACCTCGGCTGATTAGTAGATGTGGTAATATTGTTGGTAATGAAACCAATAACATTACCCTCCCCATCAAACAAAACCTTGTCCTCAAGGTTGAATGAGCGAAAATCTTGGATGAAGTCGGTAGCAGGCTCCCATGTGGCATCCTCAGCGGACTAGAATTGCCATTGAACAAGAAATTGAGGTACAATTATTCCTTGTTACTAGTTTCATTGCCAACAATATTACTGCATTTGCTAATCAGCCGAGGCAAAGAAAAAGTACCAGAATTATCCAGCTGCCCCAACGATTTCAAAATCATATCCCAATAATTTAGTGATCCATATTTGTTGCTCAGGAGTGTGGATGGCCTGCTTTAACAGAAACTTTGAGGGTTGGTGATCGGTCATGATAGTGAATTTAGTGCCCAAGAGATACTGTTGCCATTTTTTTACAGCCTCTTAAATGGCACAGAGTTCTCTGATGTAGGTGGAGGCTATTTGCAGCCTAGGACAGAGCTGCCGACTGAAAAACACAGTAGGATGTCCGGCCTGCATTAAGACAGCTCCGATACCATCTTCCGACGCATCAGTCTGAACAACAAATGGTTGGAAAATATCTAGCAACGCCAGCACCAGAGTGATGGTGAGGGTAGCTTTGAGGGCTTGAAAAGCTGCCGTTTGCGTCGGAGGCCATATAAAGGCACCCTTCCGCAATAGCTGGGTGAGGGGTGCTGAAATTTGGGCATAGCGGGCTACAAACCGTTGGTAGTACCCAGCTAATCCTAGGAAACCTTGCAACTGCTTGACGTTGGCTGGTGCAGGCCAACTTTGCACGGCTTCTATCTTAGCTGGATCTACTGTCACCCCTATTTTTGAAACAATGTGGCCTAGGTAAGCTATCAAGGTACGCCTGAACTCGCATTTAGATTGTTTGATATAGAAGGAATGGTCCCGCAAAATTTGCAATGTGCGCGCCAGATGCTGGCAGTGTAGTTCCCAGGATGGATTATAGACCAAGATATCATCAAAGAAAACCATCACAAATTTTCGAAGGACAGGGCGGAAAATAGAGTTCATCTCGGACTGAAACGTGCAAGGGGCATTAGAAAGGCCGAAGGGCATTACCAAGAACTTGTAGTGGCCTTCGTGTGTCCAAAAAGCTGTTTTATGAACATCAGCAGTATGTACTGGCAACTAGTGATACTCGGCTCGTAAGTCCAACTTGAAAAACACGCGAGCTCCATGTAATTCATCAAATAATTCATCCACAGTAGAGATGGGAAAACGATCTTTAATTGTAAGTGCATTGAGAGCTCGGTAATCAATGCAGAATCGCCAGCTGCCATCCTTTTTCTTAACCAGCAATACGGGGGAAGACAAAGGGTTCATACTAGGCCAGATAATACTTTCATCCAACATTTCTTGAACTAGCCTCTCCATTCTACCTTCTGAAAATGGGAATATCGATACGGTTTGACATTTACTGGCATCATATTGGGTTTCAAAGGAACTCAGTGGTTTGTGGAATGGTGGGGGGCAATCCTCAGGGAATTGCAACAACATCTGCAAAGGAGGAGAGGGTATTGTTGAGGTTTGTAGTAATTTGTGAAGGGACATTTGAATGAAACTGGATGGTGAAACAAGAAGCGGATGGCTAGTTGTCCAAGGTAGGTTCTGGAGCAGGAAGGATAATTAACTGGAAGTAGGAAGCTACTGACTGAGTAAAGTCACCTCTCCTCAATTGACCCAATGTCATGGTGGCCACAAAGGCTGATGGTATGCCATGTAAAGTGAGTTTAGTTCCGTCATGATTGAAACTCATTCATAACACCTGATAGTCAAAGAGCACAGGACCAATTGAGGCCATCCATTGGATGCCAAATACAATATCAGCCCCATAAATTGGCAGCAGATAGATATCAACACTAAAATGGGCTTTGCCCAAAGTGATCTGGACCTTGGTACATAGCCCCCGCATCTCAGGGAATCCTCATTGCTTACTGTAACGTTGAGATAATGAGAAGGCTCTACGGGAAGTCCAAAATATTTAGCCATATGCGTCTGCAAGAAATTGTGGGTGGACCCACTGTCAATTAGAAAAACAACTAATTGGCCCAGGATTTATCCTTGCAACCGCAAGGTAGTAGGTACAAAGTGATGTTCAAGAGCATGCAGACAGATGGGAGGAGTATGGTCAATTGAAGGAGGTAAGGATTCAGCCTCCTGAAATTGGTCGCCCATAATATCTGGTTCAGTAGAGTCTATCTCCAGACTTCGGACTCCCGGAAGAGTACCCCTATCATCCTCCATGATCATACATAAAAATTGTGGGGGTTTATATCGATGTCCCGGCGTGAACTTTTCATAACAATTAAAGCATAGGCCTCGACTCCGACGGGAAGCCATTTTGGCAGGGGTTAATTTTTCTATTGGTAGATAAGGAATGGGGTTTTTAGCCATCGTGGAAACAGTATTATCAGAGGATTTGGGAAGGGGTAGCCAAATGGGGTTTTTTAGCCATCGTGGAAACAGTATTATCAGAGGATTTGGGAAGGGGTAGCCGTGGAGAACTCATTCAACTAGCATTCATTTTTTCCTCTACCAATTTTTCCATACCAATGGTGTTTGGTAGAGTTATAGGCTTCAATAATAGTAGCTCCTGCCGAATATCATACTTGAGGCCCGAGATAAAGCAATTTAATAGATTAGTAGTTGACAAACTTGGTGACTGTGTAGAGATAGACTCGAATTCGGCCATATAAGCAGCCATAGTTATATCCTGCCTAAGCTTGTACAGAGCGGCTTCGTAATTCATATACAAAGAGGGCTTGAAGCGAAGTTCAAGATCCTTGGTGAAGATCTCCCATGTGAACAGCTGACGTGTTGCATACATCCACTGGCACCATTGGAGGGACACACCAGTCATATAGAAGGCCACTACGGTTAGTTTTTGTTTCGGCGGTGTACCATGGTATAGGAAATCTGGAACAACCAACCGATAACATTTTCGCCAGTGAAAAGTGGAATCTCAAGCTTGGGTAAACAAATTTGGGATGAGATTTGTGTATTAGGTTGCGAGGCTAAGACTATGGGTAGGGTTTGGGTGGATGGGTGAGAGATAACTGTGGGTGAAGGTGCAAACGAAGTCGGTGTGGGTAACAAAAGGGGATTTGAAGATGACAGGGTTTGTCATTTGAGCTGAGCTAGGGTTTGTCGCATTTTAGTGATGGAGTGCTGGACGTCAGTGAAAGATTGTTGAAAGTATTCTGTGGAGGTCAAAATGGTATTGAAATAGTCTGCATGTTGGTATACAATTCCACGACGTCTCTCAGCTCATGCGCCATGCTAGTGGTGGACTCTTCGAGAGCCCTATATCTGGTCATTATTCCCTCTGTCATTGTCTCAATGAAAGCATCAAGATGTTGTAATCTGCTCATAGTAAAGCTCTGCGACAGCGATTGGCTACACTACAACCAAAATCAGCACAAGAAACAAGCAGCGAGGGGAGTTCAGACAGAGAGGAATAGAGAGGAAGGGTAGAGAGAATAAGAGAAAGTAGAGGATAGCAAAGAAGATTCGAGAGAAAAGGGGAAAGTGGAAAATATCTCTGTATTACCTTAAGTCATTGTTAGTCCCTATATAAACAGTGAAACAAAAAGATGTTAACAGTAAAAAGAAACAGAAAGCAAACAAGTAAGCATAAAGCAAATAAGTAATCAGTTAATGCTAACAGCTCCCACATGCAAAAGAAAATAATATGCAAGTGTAATGTGTAATATGTTGTGTGTGATGTGGACTATATATGATATATATATGTAAAATCTTAGAGAAAGTCACGAAATTGTCGGGGCGGCTAAATAATTTTGGTACTTTTCTTCTGCCTCGGCTGATTAGCGGATGCGGTAATGTTGTCGCCAATGAAACCGGTAACCCCTACTCTCCTAATTAATGTAAGAGAGTTTTACAACCCACTGCGGTTATTTGTCTGCCGACCTTCTCTCCCCCTCTGTTCATATTTCATTTCTTTCATTTTCACCATTTCTCTCTCGAAGCTTCATCTCGAAGCTTTTTCCTAAATCAAACCCTAAAATGTTCATGGTATCAGAGTGGCTGCTCTCACTCGATTTTGTTGTTGTTGTTGTTCTTCTTCTTCTTCCTCTTTGTTAGTCTTTACCTTTTCATGGCAGAGACACCTCAATTGGTCTCAAACCAAACCACAAAAACCCTAAATCTCAATGATCCCACAAATTCATTGCGTTTGGAAAATGGAGATAGCCTAGCAGCGTATTGGTCACATATCTTCTAACCATTGAAAACTACTCCACTTGGTCAAAATCTGTGCATCGAGCCTTGAGAGCCAAGAACAAGATAGGGTTCATTGATGGAACCATATCAAAACCTTCGAATCAAGAAGATCCCTTGTTGAAAACTTGGGAATGCTGCAATGACATGGTCATCTCATGGATCTAGAACTCTATTAGCAACACCATCAAGTCAAATGTTGTCTTTGTGGATGTTGCAGCTGAAATCTGGCAGGAGCTCAAGAATCGCTTCACTCAACAAAATGGACCCCAAAATTTTCAACTTAAGAAATCACTTGCGAGCCTTCTTCAGGGACAATATTCAGTGAGTATTTACTATGGTAAACTTGAAACTTTGTGGGATGAGATTCTAATTTATGACCCCATTTCCAGTTGTGAATGTGAAAAATTGATGATCCTATTGGATACGCATCAACAGTATTGCATTATGCAGTTTTTTATTAGATTAAATGAATCCTATACAAACATTAGGGATCAAATTATGTTAATGGATCCCCTTCCTTATGTAAATAGAGTGTTCTCTATTATTCAGCAACAGGAAAATCAACATTAAATGTTGTCTTCCATCCCTTCGTCTGAATGTATGGCCATGACTGCATAAAGAAATATTAACTATGCTAGAAATGCTACTAACCAGAGAAGGGAGGGACCTTTTTGCACTCATTGTCAAAATTCAGGACATAATCTCGAAAATTTCGTTTTGGCGGGAAGAGCTGAAATTCACGTTGTACCCCCCAATACAACAAATTAGGAGACTTGATTGAAAGGTGTTACAAGCTCAAGGGGTATCCACCAGGACATAAACTTCACAACAAAGGAGGAAGCTCGAATGCCTTTGTGAATCAGTCCAGTCTCTCCATTAGGAGTGATGTAAGGATGAAAATGATGATAAAGTGGCATTGATCAAAGCACAATTTCAGCAACTAATGAGCATGCTCCAACCAAATAATATCCCCACTCCTCTCCACTATGTTAATCAAGTTCAATCCACCATAAATTCAAGAAAAACCAAATCCCTAGTGATGACAGGTAGTTCCATTTCTTTCCTTACAAATAAAAATCTTTACAAAGTATACAAAGTATTATATTTGGTTACCCTTTGGTTACAAATAAATTCAAGAAATGTGTTTTTCTTGGTTACCCTTTGGAATTAAAGGATACAAAGTATTATATTTGGAAAATATTGTCACTTTTTACTCTAAATGTAATTTTTTATGAAAATAATTATCCTTTTAAAGTTTATCCAGCAGGTATCACTGAATCGATTCAAAGATCACAAAGCATCCTCATAGAACACCTAATCAAAACCTTCTTTGCTCAACAAGAAACTTTCTTTCTTCCACAAGAACAGGCTACCGATAACCCTTAAAACAGTCCAGATTTAGCCATAGAATTACCTTTAGAGGATGGCCAAACTGATGAGCAGGAAGAGATTTTGCCTTCCTCTCTTACTTAGCCACAAACAGAGACTTCACCAAGGAAATTCATACGGTTGAGAGGTGCCCTAGTATCTGCAAGATTTTCATTGCCATCTCACTTCAAGCATCAATTATTTGTGCAAAAATGGTGATCCTCCTTTGGGTAAGCCCTTCCCCTTAACTTCATCTATTTTGTATTGCAAATTATCTTCTGAATTTCGAGCCTTCTCACCATCTATTTCTATTTTGAATGAGCCAAAAACCTACTCTCAAGCTGTAAAAAATCCGAATTGGTGCAAGGCCATGGAAGCAAAATTGAATACTTTGGAATGCAACGACACTTGGATCATCCCTGAGCTTCCTCCTAGCAAAGAAATCATTGGCTATAAGTATGTTTATGAAATCAAACATTGAAGTGATGAAGTATTAAAATGTATAAGGCTTGCCTAGTTGCAAAAGGATACACTTTACAAGAGGGAATAGATTATCATAAAACTTTTTCTCCCATTGCTAAACTTGTCACTATTCATTACTTGTTAAGTAAATTGGCACGTGCATCAATTTTATGTGAACAATATCTTTTTACATGGAGATTTGGATGAGAAAATTTATACGAAAAAGCCACCAGATACACCAAAAGTAAGCCACACCAAGTATGCAAATATTGTAAGAGCATCTAGGCAGTGGTATTCAAAATTCTCCACTGCTCTCATTGATTTCGGGTACACTCAATCGTGAGCAGATTACATTTCTATTTACCAAACATGACGTCAAATCTTTCCCTGCCTTGTCAGTTTATATGGATGATATTATTGTGGCTAGATGTTGTGCTAAATCAATAGAGTCTGTTAAATGCTTTATCAGTGATAAATTTAAAATTAAAGATCTTGGTTCCCTGAGATATTTTCTAGGAATTGAAGTAGCAAGATTTTCAAAGGGTATACATATTTGTTAGCGATAATATACTCTTGATATTCTAGCACCATTGATGCCAAAACTGTCAAACTACCATTGGATCAAAATCACAAACTAAGCAGAGAAGGAGGATCTACATTGACAGATTCTAGCATTTTTTGATGATTTATCAGTAGGCTCATATATCTCACCATAACTTGGCCAGATGTATGCTTTGTTATCCAAAACCGCAGCTAGTACATGGACAAACCAAGTACAATGCATTTGGCAGCAGCTCATCGTGTGTTGAGATATCTATAGAAGGTGCAAGTGAAAGGACTATTGTTCTCCAGATTTTCATCAATGGGGACCTTAGAGCATTTTGTGACTCTGATTGGGCTTCATGCCCAGATAATCCCAAGTTTGTTACTGGATATTATACCTTCTTGCGAGATTCCCTTCTTTCATGGAAATATAAGAAACAATCCGTTGTCTTTTGTTCCTCTGCAGAAGCTAAATATAATGCTATGGCTACTACTTGCTGTGAACTAACTTGGTTACCATTCATTCTTGAAGATTTTATTATTGAGCATCCACATGCAGCTTTACTTTCAGTGGCAATCGGGCGCTCTTTACATTATGACAAATCCTATTTTTCATGAACAAATCAAATATATTGAGTTGGGCTGTCACTTAATCAGAGACAAAATTCAAGAAGGAAAGATCAAAATGGCACACATTGTTACTTAGTGGCAATTAGCTAATATCTTTACCAAAAAACTACCTCATAATTTGCTTTCATCACGTTTGTCCAATATGCAAATAGTAGACATCTCCATTTTACAGGGGTGCTGGAAATTGAAGTAGTTGGGCCACAAGGAACAATGAAGGAAGGCCTACGATCCATAAATCCATCTAGGTCCAAGAGGACAAAGAGGTAAATGAGTGTACAGAATATTGGTTTGTTGTGACCAAAATTAGTTCATAGAATATTAGTTTGTTGTAACCAAATTAGTTAGTAGTTTTCCTTCTTTGATTAGAATTATTTAGTTAGTTTTTCCATATTTTTTTGAGTACAGAAAAACACCTACTCTCCTAATTAATGAAGTAAGAGAGTTTTAAAACTCACTGCAATTGTTAGTCTACTTACCTTCTCTTTCCATTTGTTCATATTTCATTTCTATCATTTCCACCATCTCTCTCTCAAAGCTTCGTCTCGAAGCTTTCTCCCATATCAAACCCAAAATTTTTACTTGTTTTGATGTCCTTCGTATTTGAGATGTCCCAACTACTTGCTTTCCTCTATTGTCCTTTTGGTTAAGTTGGTTTCAGCATTGCTTCGGGTCTAATATAGGATATTTTTTTCAGTGGGATCAATAGGTATTTATTAAAAATATTCAGTGTATTCGATGAAAAATTTTACTTCAATTGTTAATATATCTATACCTAATTTTCTGTTATTCATATAATTTTTTATGAGTGGGATCAATTGAACCCACGGCCTAAGGAGTGCGTCCTCTCCTGATTGCTATGTACATTCTTTGCCATTCTATACATGAATTACTTATCCAAAAAAGCATATGCCTACAAAAATGCTTAATTGTTTCAAAGAATTTATGAACTTATCCCATCAAGTAGAAAAATGCTTAGTTTGGTTTTATTTGCGTTGCATACCTTGAAATAGATTCAACCATAAAAGCTGTGGACCAAGCTCATGGATTAATGAATGGCAAGTTCTGCACATCATAAACACAAATAAGTGGTCGTAGGCTAGGGACGTCTATCAAGGATTCCCTTTGACGCTAAAGTCCGTAACGCATTGGCTAAGCTAGAATGCACGAGTATAGTGAATGAGTATGTCGCTAGTTATGTGGTATCTGCATGTTTATATATGGTGACTCTCATTAGGGGTAGAAAGATTAATACTTTTTGGAAGACTAGCTCTGTGCCCAAGGCAGTTATTTGAATACTACAGTGAGCCGAATATACCTAAATTGGTCCTAGGTTCTGGTGGTGGTGAGTATGTAATTGAGTTAGCTTTTTCTTGAAAGGTACAATCAGATCTCTCAATTGAAGTGTGAAGCCTGTGTTATATGGAAGACTGTTCACTTGCTTATGTGGAGTGCTTCCAACTCATATAGAGGAGCTTTTAGTGCTCCTATTGTGACTGAAAGTACTTGTCATGGATGAAGATCTGGGGAAATCTTGCCTAGCATTTGGTTGTGTGATATTCGCCTTGGTTTGACCTCCTTAATCTATGTTCTCCTTAACTGCTTGGTGATTTGATTTGGGATATTCACTTTGTATGTGCACAAATCTCAGCTCTAGGGGAGTTTGATCAATTGGATGCTGAACCTTGGACTCAACCGATGGTGTGGGCCCATATGGTCACTTATGGGCCTCCCCTATGGTAAGATGCCCAAGATTAAGTGGTCTTCGTTGGGAAGACCCTGGGGGGTTCTTCCTTGGAAGACCTTGGGGTCAGTTATTCTTGATAACCCAGGATGGAGTGTTTTGCATCTAGCCTGCATCTGGGAGGGTCTCGGTTGACCCCATCCCACCAAGGGTGAACCCTAATATTGTTTTACAGGCCTCCAATTTTTACAAGTTGTATTGGACGGTTGATCCAATGCGGTGAAGTTTGAGATGGTTCCACTTCCTCATCCATCCCATTTAGGGCCTCAGCTTTTTCATCGAGCTTGGATATCTTTGCCTTGAGATGGTTCATTTGCGATCTGATCAAAAGTACCCAACCCCTGAGGACGAAGTTTGGGCTTTGGGGCTGTAATCAAGTGTCTTGTGTGGGAATCCTTTTGACTTGACAATCATTAGTGCTTTATTATTTGCAAAATTTGGTCCTCCATTACCATATGTGACCTGGTGCTGGAACTTGCTGCAAGGGGCTATGAAGTTTGAGGGTAATCAGATGTTGCTGCTGCTGCTACGTTGCCCAATTTAATGGAGTAGTTTAAAGTATCCACTTCGCAGCGTGTACAGGATGCCTGTTTATCTCGACCATATGGTGCTACGGTTGGGAGCTTGGCAACTTCAGCCTCAACTCATGCTACTCTGGTTGACCGTGTCGAGGCTTTCAATGACAGTTATGAGATTGGAGCCTCTTGTTCTGATTGGGGTGATGAGGGATGCCAAACCTCTCTCCCCTTTGCCATTAGTGGCTAGCAGCTTAACTGAGGCCAACAGCCAGAGATGTTGATTAATTGGGAGACATCCTAGGGATCAAACATTGGTTATTGTGCTAGTTAATCTTGTCAGAGGTGTCTGGTTGACTTGGCCTTTTTCCACCGATCTTTTGGTTGTGTTGTGGCCATTGGAGCCCTTGTAATTTATAGACCGGAGCTCTCGAAAAAGCTATCCATTTAGAGGATTGCACCGTTTCATTGACTTTGGCTTGGCCCACTAGTGGCATTTTAGCCTTTTTGCTGCGACAATTTCACACATATCCCTGATGTTTTGATATTTAGTGGCTTGCTAACTGTGTAGACTTTTTTGGGCTGTCTAGTGCCTAAGTCTATAGTCATGGTGGAACCTTCACGTACATGTAGACTTTTTCCAGTTTTTTTCAGGCTAATTGGAGCCGTTAATCCTAGGATTGCTTTTTGGCATGCCTAGCTGGACAAAAGTTGTGTTGTCTGTTAGTTGGATTTGCACTGCATTGGGGCCTCTTTCTGCCCTGGTCCAAATACGTGTTAGAATGAAATATCCAAATGCCCAACTCATGTCAACCAAGTGGTGGTCGAGTGCTGGTTGGCAAACATTATATATAAGCAAACAATCATACATGCAAGTGATAATAAATTGAACTTGTAGTGCTTATTGGTGCATCAAATATACAATATGTTGTGCAATATGTCGTACACACAGGCATTTGATCAGGGCGTACCTTCTACAAGGTGTAGTTTTACGGGGAAGTGAACACATTATACTATACTAATAGTGTATTTCTTAAGTGCCCAATATTTCTCATCCAAGGTATCAGCTTCCTGGTCTATTTCTTCGGCATGTGTGTTCTGTCCTCTTGGTGAGTTGGTCTGACTGAGATCTTTGTGGGGAACCTACCCGACCTCAGCATCTTCTCATTTCTCTGGTTGGCTAGGGCTTTGGGTGTGATGGCTAGTTCAGTCTGCACAGCCTGATTTCCCTGGCTGCTATGCACTGGAGTTTTGGGTGGGATTCATTTGCTCCATTTGGAGATTCTGCTCAGTGTTTCTCTAGGTTTCTAGAAATTTGGATAAGTAGTCCTTACCTTTCAGCCATTTGATTTTCCTCTGCAAATTTTTGCATTCCTCAATGTTGTGGCGAGGGATATGGTGGAACAGGCAGTACTCAGTTTGATTTACAGCTGCCATATTTCGTACTGATTAAGGCCCCAATAGGAACTTTTCTACTTGAAAATGAAGGCTGTTATTGGTCCTGGTTTCATTTAGAAGTATGGGTCATGATGGTCATAGCAGATGATTTCATTATGTCCTTGGTAGGGCAGTCGGGGTAAATACGCCACAGTCTCAATGTCATTGGTTCCATACTGAGTCCCTGCTAGCTCATGGTGTCCCTCCTTGACACATCCTAGCAAGTGTCGAGGGTGTAAATCGACCCTTCTACTGGATGAAACTGCATTAGGAACCTCTTGGCAAATTTTGCAAATGAACCAATTGAGTTCAACTCCAAATGATAGAGCCATACCTGGGCATCTGCTGTTAGGGTCATCAGAAGAGCTAGCTTAATGCTGTGCTTTTAGCCTTAGAAATTGAGTAGAGTTAGAAACTCATTAAGATGGTCCGTCCGGTCGGTGCTTCCCTATGGTGCTCAGGATATGGCATCTTAATTTCTTGGAAATTGGTTTTTTAGGATCTTAAAGTTAAAGGAAATTATGTCCTTAGGTGCAACTCTCTGTGGTCTTGGCACTTTAAGATTTGATGTTTGATGCCTCAGGTCCCTCCTTCTGCAACCTTGAGGCGGCTACCCTTTCGGTGGTGGGAATGCCCTTAAATTGAAGGATCCGTGATAAACTTTTGATTTGTGGTTGCAGGTTGAGGATTGTCACTAAATGGGTCATCTCTTCCTTTGTCTGTTGACCACCATCGGGATCATTGGTTGCCCCTTGTGGCATTTATTTCCCTTCTTTAATTGCCCTCTGGTCTCTCTGAATGGACATCATGACATCCCTCTAAGTTTGTGCCTTTCAAACTAAGGGTGGTTTGCGAGTTCCTTCGTGAGAACTTCTAGTGGTAATTCTAGACTCTTAGTTGTGCATGTCAGAAAAGATGGTGAGTTGGCTAGTGAATTTTTCGCATCCTCCATTGTAGTTACCACAGTGGTCATTTCTCCATCCGGGTGGCTAAGATGTAGAATGCTTCCTGCATGTTGGGGCAGAACCCCCTGCATTCACGCTACTTGGTTGAGCCAAAGCAGCTGAGTTCCCTTTTAGGATGTGACTGCATTGGCATTTTGATAGAGCCTTTACCATTGCATGTTGGATTCAGGAATTTTTTTAGGATGGAAAGAAGAAAGAGCTTTTAAGAGGCGAGCTTCAATTATGAGGTGTTTCTCATGGGGAAAGCTCTAAGTATAAGTTCCCATAGGCGATGCTAGTGATGCATACCAAAAAATCAGATTTGACTCAAATACTTGTCGAGCAACCTTTGGATCAATCAAATTGCAAGTCCTGCCCACAACAAACACAAACATGACGTCGTAGGGCTAGGGATTTTAGTAATGCTTTTGCCAAGCCAAAATGAGTGTGTAGAGGGAATGAGTATCTCTCTGGCTATGATAGTGTTTAGATGTATATTATAGGGGCCCTCAATGGGGGGAGTAGGATTGGGGCTTTGGGAAGACTAAGCCTATGCTTGAGCATGTGAGGACTATAGTGACTCGAAAGACTTGAACGGTCCCATCTTTTATAGTGGTGAGCATGTTGCTAAGCTGGCTTCTTCTCAAGAAATAAACAATGATCTCTTAGTTGAAGTATGAAACTTGTGCGATTCAGACATTTAAAGATCCATTTATCAAGATTTAAATGATTGTTTATTTGGTTCAATTAGTTTCCTTATTTTGTCATTTCTTAGGAATTCTTGAAATTTTGTCATCTCTAAGGTACCAATGAAAGATTATGTCATGTTTTTGTTATTTTCTTCTTCAGGTCATCATCAAATAGGAAATAATATTTATTTTTTAATTAATCTAGCAGTAATGACATTATATGAAGACCCGAATTTATTATTTGGATAGACATTGATGAATTATTATTGATTAATAGTGTTTCTCCTTTTTCCTTGGTAATCTTAACTTGTCTTTTTTTCTCTATTTTTTTTCTCTGCTTCTTTTCCTTTCCTTTTTTCTCTTTTTTCTCCCATATCAAATTTAGTATTAGTGCAAACTTTCAATCCAGCTTTTGAAAAATATTGTTGTGATTTCAAACATTGTCATTACAATCAGTTAATTGATGAACCCACCACCATTACTGTTCTTGCTATCCCAGCCAACCTTCACTAACATCATCCCACTTACACTAAACTTGCTATTTGAAAATCACATTTTGGGGAACAACTCCATAAAACCGTCTTCCTTCAGACAAGCTGGTTTTGCAGTTTTTACAAAGAATAATAGAAAAAAAAAACAAAGAAAAAACTCAAAGGTAAAACAATGATGGGTGTTTGAAAGAAATAGAACTTGCTGATGAAAAACTTACCATGCTGGATAAAGTACCACGTGATCCCTCACCAATCATATCCACCAACCACTATTGACCTTACCCTAAACCCTAGTCGCTACACATTCATTTTCTTTTTCTCAACCAAAGCCCTAATTTTTGAACTCTCAAGAATGAGGGGGGAGAAGTGGAAGCATTGAAGCCAGGAGAGAGTGTGTGAGAGGATCTATAGAGCAAGAGCAACACAACAGTGTGAAACACCATTGCAAATGAGAGAAGTGAGAAAGAGAGAGTGTGAGCATTTCTGAGTGAGAGTTTGTGACACTCACTCAAATTCAATGGTGCAGCCTGGTTCAAATTGTGCCCATAATTCCGGCCAAAGGTCAAAAATTAAGTCTCATTTGGTGCATATGGGGCCCACAAAAATGGATATGCATTCAGGCCAAGAATGGTCATTCAACTACCTTGTAATGGTTTGCAATGGAAAAGCTCTTATATTGTTTCCAATGCCTCAAATGTTAGAAAGTTGGAAGTCCAACAGTAGTTATTGCTAGTTGATTAAAACTAGCCTAGCTACCATTTTTGAGAGCTTAAATAATTGATTGATAGTCTTGGAATTGTATTTTGCCAAGGCCTACAAAATTAGCTTTTAATTCTTGTGTTTTTCTCTGCTTAGAGGATTGTTTGAAGGTAGCTATTTAAATTCCATTTTGATGAACGTATAAGGTAGATTTTGAACATTATTATGAATTAAGTTGAACCTTTGTGCTTGTATTATCAAAGTTCTGTATCTTTGGTGGATTCCTGGAGTGCTGAGTGCCTTGCTAATTTCTGTTAGAATGGTGAACTGAGGATTTAGTTTCCATGGTGAGAACTATCTTATGTGAGTAATTTGTTTGTGTGATTTTTACCTTCCCCCATTCTGGTGTTAGTCGGTATTAGATCCTTTGGACAAAGAAGGCCTGGTGAATCTGAATTCTTGTTCTAATAGCTTTTCGTGCACGTCTCATTGTAGAACTAACTGCACCAAAGAGAGACGTTCGGGGTTTTAGAGATGGATGAGTTGAGAAGGCAAATCCAACATCACCAGCATCTTTTAAAACTTGGTGAAGGAGATGATTATCATAATCCTTTCGGTGAGTGTCCAAATCATAGTGAAACGTGAAAATGTGAATCATTTTCATTGTGGTTTTACTCATGATTCCGGAGATGAGTCAACGCACCAGTGTCGACAGAGTGGGGGTTATGCTAAACCTCAAAATTATGGAGTAAAGGTGGAGATTTTAGAATTGGAAGGTCCAATGCAACCAGATGAGTTCCTTGATTAGTTGTTCACTATTGAGAGAGTTTTTGAATGCAAAGAATTTTTAGAAGAATATCTAAAAAAAGATGCTTCTCTTTGGTGGGAAATTTTGAAGAAAAAAGGAGTGCGTGAGGGAAGGAGCAAGATCAGAAATTAGGAGAAAATGAAAAAGGAGATGGAAAGAAGGTTCTTTCTAGAAAACTATAGGCAAGAAAATTTCCTAAGTTTCACAAACTGAAGCATGATGGCTTGTCCGTGGAAGAATATGCCATGGAATTCAAATACCTCATGTTGATCTGTGATGTTGTTGAGTTTGAAGAACAAATGATTGCATGTTACATGGGAGGTTGAAGCAATATATTGAATATTCAGTTTGTTCACAGCCCGATTGATCTTTCAATAGGTGAGAAAATTAGCTCTTGATGTGGAAAAGTAGCAAAAACAAATGCGAAGTTCTTTTGAATCAACTCATTAGGATGGTTCTTTAAGGGGGAGCGGCAAGGTCATCCATTTCATAGGCACCCACAAAGATTGATATCGTAGCAGGTTTTAAGCAATTGAGTTTTAACAAGGGTGCTAGAAAATGTTTCAAATGTCAAGGCTCTGGACACATTGCTTCTGATTGTCCTACTCAAAAAATCATAACCATCGCTGAATGTGAGATGTGATGAGGAAGTGGAAGAAAACCTCAACCGTTAAGAAGAAGATAATGAAATCGCATATGGTGATTAAGTGAATTACTTGTTGTTCAAAGGAGTTTGAGTGTTGTGAATGAAGTGGATGATGATTGGCTTGGGGCCAATATCTTCCACGCCCATTGCAGTTCTTATGGTAAGATTTGTGATGTTATGATCAATACCTGTGCTTATAAAAATGTAATGTTAAGTCAAATGGTGGAGAAACAACTTCGGACTCAAGCATATCCACAACCATACAAATCAAAAAGCATCAAATTAAGGTATACCTTGTTTCTTTTTCCATTGGCAAACATTATAGAGATGAAGTTATATGTGATGTTGTTCTTATGGATGCTTCTCATTTACTACTTGGGCATCCTTGGCAATATGATAGAAAGGTTCTTCATGATGGATGCAAAAGCACTCGTACGTTTGACAAGGATGGAAAAATGGTTGTTTTGGGTCTTTCTATACCGGTGTCAATTTCTCAACTCCAAAAGGAGAAGGAATTAATTTGATTGGTAAACCTGAAGTTGGGAAGGGCATTGATAGCTTGAATCTAGTGTTTGCAAAGCAAAGAAGGGTCCAAGTCTATCTGGCAAGATTGATAGATTGATAACTCAATTTTTGTTCAGTGCCATGAACTGCTTTGTTCATATATAAAACAAAGAAGGGTCCAACTCCCCAACTGTAAATTAACTGCAAATTGAGTTTTCAAAATTTTTAAAATGTAAATAGATAGATTCATTGGGAAAATCTAACAAATTGTCTGTGCCCCAGTGTCCCAATTTGGCTGATGGATTGTGGTTCCGAGCTTTATATCAGCTAACATTTGCTATTATATCTTTGTATTTCTATCTTACACGATATAACAGTAGATGGTCACATCAAGATTTATTCTATGTTATGCTAAAGACTACATGCCTGTTGATTTTGTTGCATAAAAGCACAAATGATCTGATGTGTTTTTCTTACTATTACTATTTCCCTGTAAAGAAAAGTGTCTACCTCAGTTACAACTAGGAATCTCATATTAATTGTCAGTGAATACTGATTGGTGTGAAGTAAAAAGTTGCACTGTTGCTACTGGCTAATTAAGCTAGGCCAATATATTGGGGTGTACTTTGACATTTTGCCTCCCAAAATCATTGATGCAATCTACTAGTTGCCTCAAATGTAACTTCCTAGTGAAAAAAAAAAAAAACATTGTTTATTGTTTTTTTTTTTTTTTATGCTTGGATTTCATGCTTGCTTCCGAATTACTATTGATTGTATTTCCTAGTTTAAATGTTCAAACTTTTGATTTAGCTATTTTGATACCGTGACTTCTACCTGGTGCTGGCAATACCACATTTTTAGAATTAATTATGGGGTCTTTAATTTTCTTTCTTCTGTCTGTCATTGGTTTGATGAACACACCACAATTACCTATTAGATTAATTTCATATTGAGACATTCCACTATTCGTTCAACCTGGTTAGGTTGCAAATGAAGAGCTTGAGCATATACTAAATGAAGTGAAAACCCACATTCTTTCAACCCCCGAGGATCCATCACCAGTGATGGCTATGGGTGGTGGCAGTGTCGCCAATACTATTCGAGGTCTTGTTGCAGGCTTTGGAGTGCCTTGTGGGATAATTGGGGCCTGTGGGGATGATGAACAAGGCCGTCTTTTCAAGAGTAACATGTGCTTTAGTGGAGTGAATTTGTCAAGATTAAGGATGAAGAAGGGCCGCACTGCTCAGGTAAGCTTTGTTTGACTGCTTCCAAAATACTATGTGCTAATATATTCCTTCAAGGTACTTAACAATTTATACATACATATATGCGTCCATAGATATATATGTGGACAGCTTAATAGTTTAATATATGTTACTTAATGATGGGACTGGCAGTGTGTCTGTCTTGTTGACGCACTTGGAAATCGTACAATGCGGCCCTGTCTCTCCAATGCAGTTAAAATCCAGGTCCATGCTTTTTGTGGTTTTTCCGATTTTTCTTTATCATCTTTCATTTCTGTTGTGCTAGAATGTTTCTTGTTTGCATGACTGAATAACCTGCCATTTGTATATGCATCTCTCAGGCAGATGAACTAACCACAGAGGACTTTAAAGGTTCAAAGGTAGGGGATTAATTATTTGAAGGCTTTTCCCTTGTTCTTCATTTTCCAGACACCCTCACTGCTTAGTTTTTTCCCTTCCTTTTGATGTGCAATTATGTTTTAGGGTGCCTTTTGAAAAGGCAGCTCATTACATTTTAGGCAGTCAGGCGGAAATTCATACTAAATCATGTCATAGTTCATCTTGTTTAATGTGGTCTATGTGAATATCTTCGCCCTATAAGCTTCTGAAGAGCCTCCTTCAAAACATACCAACGGATTTTTTTTTTCCTGCTGCAGTGGTTAATATTGAGATATGCAGTTCTTAATTTGCTAGTTATTCATGCAGCTATTCAGATTGCCAAACAAGAGGGTGTTTTTGTATCTCTTGATTTGGCCAGTTTTGAGGTAATGTTCTTAATGACCTTATATTTGTGTATAGTGTAGTCACTTTGAAGGTCCAACTAGCAATGGCCTTCTGCAATTATCTTATTAGCTGTTTTTGTTCTTCCCATAAAGGATTTTCCTTTCCACTCATCAAAGACATTTGAACAGTCAATTTTAAGCATATGTAACACCAGCTAGGAAAAGGTTGTCCTTTTATCAAGTAAATTCCCAAGTGGGTAACTCCAATGAACTGCCTTGTTATGTAGCATAGTTATTTCTTTAGCATGCTTTAATTTTGATTGTTGAAAGGTGGCATTTCAAATTGTTCTCACCTTGTAATTTGACCTTGGACAGATGGTTCGCAACTTTAAAGAACCTCTCATGCAGTTGCTGAAATCAGGGGATATAGATCTTTGCTTTGCCAATGAAGATGAAGCCACTGAACTGCTAAGGTGAATACAATGAACCTAAAGGAGTTTCTTTGAAAGGAGCTAATCCTTCTGATGTTTTAGTTGATATTGATGTACTTTCTTGTAGAACTCTTAATCTGAATCTGATCTGCGGTTTTGATTCTCCTATGATTGTAGGGGTGAAAACAATTCCGGTCCAGAGGCTGCCCTTGATTTTCTGGCTAAACATTGTCAATGGGCTGTGGTGACATTAGGGTCTAATGGGTGCATTGCTAAAAATGGAAACAAGGTTAGCTTATGTTGATTCTCTAGTTCACTTCTCTGGGAACACGTAGTCTGATATTTCTATTCTCCACTGAACATTATAGTTGCCTTGGCACACTCAACACTCAGTTTTGCAGTATAATATTGCATCCTGGTCTGTGGTATGCAAAAGAGTTGCATTACTTATTGTTAGATTGGTTTTATTGGTTATTGGCAAATTCTACAACAATCTGTTGCATTTTGAGTCATATCTTTAACTATCTGGATGTTGGCTCAAAGTTGACTCAAGCATCAAAATTCTGACAGATAATTTTGCTTGAGATTAGCTCGAAATTGGCTCGAGCAAAACTATTATATCCCATTATGCATGTTTTTGTAACTACTTTAACCAACCAGCAATTAAATTTGCCTTCTATCAAACTGTTATTTTCTATCTGTCTCTACAACTACTTTGACTGATCAGCAATTAACTAATGCCCACTCTCTACTTCTCTGATAATGCTTTAACTGAGCCTTTCATTCATTGACCACCACTTAAATTTGTCCATGTGTGGCCTAGCTTTTTAAGGCTGATTGAGAGCACAACCTTTTAGAGAATTACCAATCATTTGAGTGATTTTCACATTCCTATGATGGTCTGTCCTGGGAAAAACAAACTTACGAAAATTTCTCATCCACAATCTTTAAACACTATAGTTTGTTAGCCTATAAAGTGCTGTTGGTGACAAGGATATTGTTGTTTCATTGGTTTGGAAATTCTTGAGTTGATGAAGAAAGATCCAAGAAGTCCGGAAATGGTTTGATCCATGGCTTGAAGGGCTAATCGAAAGAGTTATTCTTCGGTGGGGGTCACGTCTCATGGGGAGTCAATTAGGGGATCTAGTGCGTATTTAGCACTTGGGCTGTAAATTGATTTTCTATGTAGATTTATCTTTTACTGATTTCAAAAGCTCATAGGATTTTTCTCTCAAACTGATTATCTTGTGCCATTAAGATTGTATGCAATCTTTTAATTATCTTATTGTGATTGTGGTTATCCCACTTTGGGCACTTTTTGCAAGTGGGTCTTAATCCTTGTCTTTTTTAGCTTATGAATGTTCTTCATTGGAAATTGCAGTCTAGAACACGGTATGCGGCAAGGGTGTTAGTTGATCCGGCAACAATGAGCATGTAGAACTAGCTTGTTGTTTTGTACTCCTTTGTCCTTTTCTTTAGCAGATAGTTATTTTCTCCTTACGTGGATAAAGTCAAAGATGTAATCAATAGAGTAATGCATGTTAACTAAAGTGACAAAGTGTGTTTGGGTGTTGTGTCACCAGCTGTTGATAAAATTAGATGGAATATGTTATAAGGTGCCTAAAGGACCAGCTTCTAAATATTAAAAGAAGGACATATTCCAGATTAAATCAGTAGGTATACAAAAGATGAGGGCAATTTTTGAACTGTTACCTTGATTTCTAGCTATTTAGACACAAAACAATACATTGAGATATTTATGAACAAGGTACAAAAAAGACAAGGGCAACTTTTACCCTGGTATCTTGAGGTATAGTGATGCTACAAATTTAAGCATCAGTTCCTACAACTGTCTCATACAGTGTTGTTAAAGGTGTATCAAGGTGTAAAAGATCCTTGGACAAGGCAAAAGGCGCATGCACAAGCCTGATGGAGGTGAGGAGGCTATTTATAAAATATGTATAGGATGTTCTTATAATGAATTTTAATTGTTAAAACTAACAATAGAGTAAGAAATATCAAATATTATTTCTGACAACAATTAAAAACTCCTAAGTCAACTATGAAAATAAAAGATGGAAATAAATAAGTATAGTTCACCATAAATGTACAAAAATAACACAATCCATTAATAAACTTGAAATATTTTTTTCAATATGCTCATAGCAAAAAATATTTATTCTCATCATCAAATAAAAGCTTATTTGCTACTTCTACCTTAGCATATAAATTTGAATTATGATTTTATCTTTGTATATCTTGCCACATTAGATTCTTATCATTTATAACCTCCAATGGAATGGCCCTGGAGACACATATTGATAAAGGTTTACACTATTTCTCATTTTAGTATGATTTGTAGCTTTATTTACTCTAATAATTTGAGTTGCAAAATTTTTTGTTAAAAGAATTATTCTCATATGCAAATTTATTATCCAATCATAATATCTGTGTGTTCTTCAATTTCATCTAATCAATCACTCATTAATTTTATTATTGCAAATTTCACAAATACCAAGGTAACATTAAAAGTAATATTTAAATATAATAGCTAATTTAAATATAATACCAAGGTAACATTAAAAGTAATATTAATGGCTAATTTTATTAATGCCAATATAATAGTAACATTATATTATATTTAAATATAATAGCTAATTTAAATATAATAGCTGTTTAAATATAATAGCCAATTTCACAAATAATTTAACTTTTTTAAAAATCTATAAGTCGCTCAAGGTATGCACTTTAAACCTCAAAACAGCTTGCACCTTAGAATTCAGGCATATGCCTCTTGGAATGAGCTTCACTTAGATGTGTTGAAACACCATACTTTGAGCCCTCAGCCTAAATCACTTGAGGCGCACCGTTAGCAACATAGGCCACATATAACCATGATTGTTAAATTTAATTATTGTTTCAGCAAACTCTTACCTTTGTGTTAGACACTGTTCATAAGAATGCAATGCTATGCTCTTGGGGGGGGGGGAGGGAATACACAATCATTTCACAATCACCATTGCACAAAATAACAAGGGGAGATTGACCATCCCCATGATCACCAGTACCTATGTGTTGTTTATTAACCCTTGATTAATTAGGAAATTTAAAATAAGTTAGGTTCAATGGGATACATTAAATGAGCATTATTATCTTGTTCTTAGAAGTTTTAATTTGATTTATGTCTGGTAATTTAAATTTTGCAATTTGAAAGGGTCAAACTTAATAAGTCTTGAATGTTATATTAATGGAGTTAAATACATTTAAATGGAAATTCTGAATTTTTTTTTCTCCATCTTCACTATCCTATTCTCACTTCTCTTCCATGCTGTATGCTTTTTTCCACCACTAACTCATCAAATTACTATCAGAGCCACTAAATACTTGGCTTCTAAATGCAATTAGCATAAAACCCTATCTTGTGAGTGCTTGGCTGGCACTATCATTACACTGGTCAGAAAGATTCAATGTTCCAAAATATCCAAATTCAAGTAGTAGCCATGAACAATTTCTTCCAATTGAAATTTCCTATTTTAGGAAAAGATAACTATGAGAATTAGAGTATCCAAATTGAGGTGCTTTTGTGATTTTAAGACTTGAGATGTTGTTGATAGAGGGTGGTATGAGTGGCCCAACAGTCAAGCACAAGAAGGGAGCTTGCTGGAGAAATTGAAGGAGATGGGTAAGAATGACAAAAAGGCGTTGTATATTGTCTATAAAAGCATAGATGGAGCAAGCTTCTGAAAGATCTCCGTTGCTACTACTTTTAAGCAAATGTGGGACATACTAAAAAGTTTCTTTCATGGAATTAATAAGATGGTGATGGTATGACTACAATTATGAATCAAATTCGGAGATATGGCGAGTAATGTGAAAATGTAATTGTGGTTGAAAAATATCTTATGGTCACTTAGTTCCAAGTTTGATCATATTGTTGTCATAATTTAAGAGTCAAAGAATCTTATTACTTTGACCATCAACGATTTGAAAGCCACACTTGAAGTTCATGAGGAATGGATCAACACTTGAGTATACCCTCCAATATGAGTTTTCTTTCAAAGAAGGCAAAGATCAAGTGGGACCTTTCAAAAAGATAGAGGTTGAGGCTATAGAGGCTTATGAAGGAACAATGGTGGAAAAGGTAGATATGAAGGTGGACGTGGTGAACATTCCTTTATTTCTAGTGGAAGAGGTAGAGGAAGATTGAGAGGAAGAGGAAGAGATTTGAAGTGTTATAATTGTCAAAACTTTGAGCAATATAGCAATGAATGTAGATCAAAGGGCAACGATAAAAGTAGTGAGTATGTTAATCTTGTGGAGAAAGACAGCTATGAATCAAACCACGTCTTTTTGCTGGCCAACAATGGGCCTGATGGAGGCAAAAGGAATATGCGCTTTGTAGACACAGGTGCAAGCATTCACATTTGCGTAAGAAGGAAATGTTTGTCGATTTGATGCAGTATCTCATGGACATGTCACTTTTGGTGGCTCTTTCAAAATTCCTATGAAAGCCAAAGGCAATATCCTTACCAAACTCAAGAATGATAATCATAATTTATTTTTGATGTTTATTATGTTCCAGGCATGACACATAATATCTTGAGTTTGGCACAACTCTTGGAAAAAGCATGAAGAATCTTTCTTACAATTCAAGATGCTTCTAACAATTTGATTGTGAGTACAAAGATATCAAACAATAGGATATTCTCTTTAGACCTCAAACATGTTGCGATGAAGTGCTTGAATGCGATGATGAGGCATGATTATGACACGTGAGGTTTGACCACCTCAATTTTGGTGGGGGAAAAATACTTTCAAGTAATAATATAGTGAGAAGTATGCTCCTAATTGACCATCTAAATGAGATTTGTGAAGGATGTGTTCTCCAAAAGCATCATTAATCTTACTTCCTCAAGGAAGTGAAGTGGATAGCATTACAACCACTTAAGCTTTTTCACACCGATGTTTGTAGTCCATTGAATTTGATGTCAATTGGAAATGGGTACTTTCTTATTGAATTTAATGTGTCCAAAGAAAGGTGAGTACCCTTTTGATGCTTTTATAATATTTTGCAAAGAACATGGAATTGCATGTCGTGTGACACCACCCTACATGCCCTAATTGGATGGAGCTTTCGAAAGGAAAGATAGGACTATTCTTGACATGGTTCAAAGCATGTTGAAAGGAAAGGAGTTGTCTAGAGAAATTTTGGCCGAAGATATTGCTTGTGTGGTTTATTTAGTAAATCGGTGTTCAGTAAGGAGTGTTCCAATAATAACATCCAAAGAGGCATAGATTTTTTCCATGCCTGGCTTTAGATACCTTAGAGTGTCTGGATATATTGACTATGTAAAAATTCCGGAGGCTAGAAGGATGAAATTTGATGGTAAAGGTGCGAAACATATTTTTCTCAGTTACGGTATTAGAATCATGGGCTATAAGTTATAAATGCTCTCACTACATAAATTGTCATGAGTGGAGATGTGATCATTGAAAAGGAAAATGAGTGGGATTAGGAATAAAAAGTAGATGATAAAAGTATAATTCTTGAAAAGGAACAATTGGCATTGGCGACTAAAGACACCAGGGATCCGAATCCTCTACCCATTTCTCTTGTGTTCTAAAGGAGTGTTACTGCTTGACGTGTTCTTTTATGGGGAATTTATGGTGTCATCGAGATTGACAATGATAACTTCATTAATATATATATTTATAGGATATGGTTCATCTACTTCAGCAGAAGCTGTCTAAGAAGATAAGTGAAGAAAATCCATGGACGAGTAGATTGAGGCAAATGAAAAAAATGACACATGTCAACTTACTACTTTACTGAAAGATTATAAAGCTATTGGTGTAAAGTTGATTTATGAAATGAAGAAAAGTGAATTGGGTGAAGTGCAAAGATTCAAGGTGAGGTTGGCTACTAAAGTCTATAAGCAAGTAGCTGGGATCGATCATGGAGAAATGTTTGCACCCGTAGCTCAATTGGAGACCATTAAGTTGCTAGCAATCACCACTAAATAACAATGGAGGATCTACCAACTTGATGTGAAATCAACATTCTTGAATGGTGTTATTGAAGAAGACGTATATTTTAAACTACCCTTGGGATATGTCAAGGTCGGACACGAAAATAAAATTTACAAGTTGAATAAAGCTCATTATGGATTTAAACAAGCACTAAGGCTATGGAATGCAAGAATTGACAGGTATTTCTATGATAAAGGTTTTGAGAAATGTCTTAACATGTGCTTTATATGAAGAATTTTGTTAATGGAGATGTGTTGTTTGTGAGTCTTTATGTCGATAACGATTTTTATTGGAAATAATTCTTCATTATTTGACAAGTTCAAACTAGGTATGCTTAAAGAGTTCAAAATGACCATTGAGGCTTGATGTCTTATTACCTTTTGCAAAAAGAAGACAGGATCTTTATTTCTGAAAGTAACTATGTGAAGGAGTTTTTCATTAAGTTCCATATGGAAGCATAATACTCCCAAAGTGAGTGGCTTGGAGCTAGTGGAGAATGTTAAAGGTAATGGTGTCAATATGACATAGTTCAAAACTCTTGTTAGAAATCTTTGATACCTTACTTATACGAGGTCAAATATTCTATATGGTGTTGGTTTGATTAGTAAGTATATGAAAACATCAGATCAAACTCATCTCAATGCAGCAAAACAAATTCTCCATTATATCATAGGAGCTTTCAATGATTGTTTGTTTTATTCATGTGCTAATGAATTCAATCTTCATGATTCTACTGGCAATGATTAGGGAAGGGATTTGGTTGACTGGAAGAGCATAACTGGATTCGCTTTTTTCATGGGAAATTCGGCTTTTACATGGTGTTCAAAGAAGCAAGCAATTATTATTCTATCAACATATGAAGCCGAGTATATGACAGCTAATTCTATAGTGTGTCATGTAATTTGGCTTAGAAAGTTTCTAATTTTTTTGGGATTTCCTCAAGAAAGTCTCACAAAAATCTATCTTGATAATAAATTCTCGATTGTCTTGGTGACAATTCTTATGTTACATGAGAGAAGTAAGCACATCAACATGTGCTATCATTTTACTTGGGAGCAAGTAAACATCAACACAAGGAAGTCGAGTTGGTCTATTGCAAGCCTCATGATCTAGTTGCTGGCATTTTTATGAAATCGTTAAAAGTTTAATATGTTTAAAAGGTTCAAGGTGATCTTTGGGATAATGACCCTAGATTAATTGAGTTTAAGGGGGGAAGTTGTGTATTAATCCTAAATAAATTAGGGTATTAGAAATAAGTTTGGTGCAATACGGTATATTAGATTTATATTATTATCTTGCCCCTAAGAGCTTTAATTTGATTTATTTCTTGCAATTTGAATTTTGAAATTTGAAAGGCTCAAACTTAATCAGTCTTGAGTGCTATATTAATGAAGTTTTTTGTGTTATGGAAAATCATGGAGTTAAATATATTTGAATGGAAATTCCATTTTTTTTCTCCATCTTCACCATCCTATCCTTAGTTTAGTTCATGTTGTATGGGTTTTTCTATGATTAACTCGTCACTATGTACAACAATCAAGCTAGCATCTCACCAATA
This sequence comes from Nepenthes gracilis, assembly GCA_033239525.1. Taxonomy (NCBI): domain Eukaryota; kingdom Viridiplantae; phylum Streptophyta; class Magnoliopsida; order Caryophyllales; family Nepenthaceae; genus Nepenthes; species Nepenthes gracilis. The sequence continues at coordinate 6,627,210 of BSYO01000016.1, read as the reverse complement.
TCCTCAATCCTCACAAAGACATGTTTCCATCATGCCTCTTAATCACTAGTTAATGTTAAAAAATTATGAGGGTCCCAGAAATTTAGTCAACTTTGTGACCAATATTTTAGCAAATATATGGCAGAGACTGCATAAAAAACAAATAAATGAAAGAAAATGAACAGCTCTTTGATGGGCATCATGTAGGTACAACTAAAATGAAATAGGAATGCTAATGTCTACAAATTGGGACATTAAACAAACACATTGCACCATTAGAAGTAGCTGAGAAGTGTTGGATCATAGGGCTGGTTTTAGTGAAGAATTGGTTAAACCCTTAGCCCATAGTTACTAGATTAACCAACACCCTGCCTCCGGTGAACTGTCTACTGGATCACAATTCTCAATAATAACTCTACTAAAAGTGAAGCCCTTTTTTACACTTTATCCAGTTTGTCTGCCATCCCATAGTGCAGTAAGAACAATGAGTTAATGGCTTCTAGCTATTTGGCTATGTTTGATGGCTCCATAGGAAGTTGTCAGTTGTATCATTTCCCCATTAAAAAAGTATAGCAAGTTTTCAGTTGTATTTGAGGAGCTTTGAAATTTGGCTGATTGCAATCAGGGAAAAAAAATTGGCTGGTGATGTGGTGAAACTTCTGGATGCAGAAAACATCAATGTTCTTGGCATATGTTGCATTTCCTCTACATTTAATCAAAGGATGTGTTTTCCCACCCTAAATTTGTTTTGTTTCATAGTATAGGAGGAACATTAACTGATTCAGTTCTTGATTCTTTCAAGTAGAGTTTTCACGTATTATGAAAATTGGTGAAAGTTGGATATGGTGGCTTGCATAGAAGAAGCAGGAGATGAGGGGAGTGCAGAAAGAATCATGGTGGCAAAGGATGGAGGTAGTGGTCTTGGGTACATCTGTTGTGAAAAGAGGAGGGAATATGGGATAGATTACTTCAAAGGTCCTTTATTTCACTCCTTTCTTTTTATTTTTCCTTTTTTTATTTTAAAAAAATTACTCTTCTAATATAGTCTTGGCTTCAAACAACCTCAAAACATGTCACATTTGGCATATCGGGGAACATTCCGGCTGCATAAGCCTAAACATGGTGTTTTCCTAAGCTGCATGGGCACAACAGACTATCACATGGTAGCACGTTATTTTTAGAAAATTAACACAATATGTTGGGAACATGCTAACTAAAAGTCAATGATTTTTCATAGATATGGGAGTATAATTTTATCAAATGATAATATTTTACACTAAACTGGCATCAATCACTCATTTTGGCTTCCTCATTTCCCCCATGATAGTTAGTTGTAAATAAAAACTCTTAGAAAGTGGCGGCAGCATTCAGGAAAAATGTATGAGGGTCATGTAATTAACATATGGAAGCCTTAACAACATGGATAAAACAACCACATCAGTTCCAAGGTTGGGAGAATAATTTAGTAATTGTATTGTAGTCAAACAGATGGCAAAATAGAAAGCAAATGGTGACTGTTACATACAGGAGCAGATAGAATTGGAAAGCAACAACAAACAAACAGGTGGCAAAACAACAAAACTGATCAACTAAACTGAGGGTGAAAGAAAGGATGACAACCAGATGAGAATAAGCAGAACAAGAGCTGAAGAGATGAAGAACAAAGGCGCAATAGATTGCTTAACAGAATCAAAAAGACCAAGAAGTTCATTCGGTTATGCCTAAAAGAGAATTCAGTTTATTGTTAAATCAAACCTGTTTAAGCTGTTACATCACAACAGTGTGTGTATGTACGGCATTAGTATTAAGTAGAGTTTATGTGTGAATTGAATTGAATGAACCAAGTTATGATCGTTCTCTGATCTGAACTCTCCTTTTTGTTTTCCTCTTTTCCTATTTATTACCTCTCTACTTCCTGCCTGCCTTCATGTGATTAGAGGTCTTCCTGTCTTTGCATCACAATTGGTATTAGGGCTGATTCATATTCCAAGGAATCAGTTTCTTTTCACAACCTTTTTACGAACACAAATCTAGTTGCTGATAGCTGATCGTTCTCTGATCTAACTCTTCTTATTCCTTTTTGTTTTCCTCCTTTTCTATTTGTTACCTCTCTTCTTCCAGTCTTCAAGTGATCAGAGGTCTTCCTGTCTTTGCATCACAATTGGTATTAGAGCTGATTCATATTCCAAGGAATTAGTTTCTTTTCACAATTTGTTTACAAACCCAAATTTAGTTGCTGATAGCCGACAATTCTGTTGCTCTTCTACAAGACTCTGCAATTGCAACTCATCAGCAACATTCTGCACAAGGTTCTACAATACATTTTTTTATTCTATCTCCAAATTCTGCAACAAATTGGTTCTTCATTAGGAAACTGCATTCGAAATCTTGTTCAGTTACTATCAAAATCAGATTTGGACATTGTCCTCAAGTCTATCTCTGCACGGATGTGTCTGCAAATTTACTATTCAATTCTCACTATGCTGTGCCTTTAAGTCTGTTCGACCAATTCTGAAATTTGGTTCTTGATCCCCCAAGTTTTCCTATTCTGAAATCTTGATCTTGCTGCCTCAGTTCACATTTTGCACAAATTTCATTCAACAGTACTGATTCTGATAGTGAATTCTTGATTCTAAAATTTTTCTGATCTTTATGGGTTTGTCGTCTTGACTATGCATCTCTCCATTTGATCATGATTCTATTTTTACAAATCTGCAAAGAACTGTCACCAGAGACTGCAAATCAAATGGGTAGAATATGGAACCCTTAATTCTGATTTTGGGTTCTATACTCCATCTCAATTTCCACACTTCAAATTCTGCAAGAACAATTCCATGTGCTGTTCCATCAGCAAGAATTCTGCTTCATAGCAACTCTGAAATCCTCTTGCAACTGATTCCGCAATTATTTTTTGATTACTATCAATATCCATGGCTGGTAAGAACAAGAACTTCAAGAACAGTTGAGACAAATTCCACTGGTGATGCAAGAACACCACCAAGAATTGATATGGCAGTATGAATAGTCCGTTGAAGTTAGAATCAGCAGGTTTGATAAAAAATTGAATGAATTATTTGCCAAATTTCAGTCTGCACTGCCGGACAAGGAGCCTAGCTTTATGTCCTGCGTTCAATCACACAATTTTGCCCCAAAATTCAAGAAGAGACAACCATAAATATTGGCTCGATTCACACTAACCTGCTGAGTGTCCTTGATGCTGAGTTTCCATTCTTCCTAGCAACTGATCCAACGAATGCTACACACCTTGATGCTGAGCTACAAATTCAATTCAGCAATCAAACTGCATTGTTACATTTTCATGAAGATGCAGAGTTTACACCCTACCCAGAGTCTGTTTCAACTCCTCCATCTTCACGTGCTGAAGACAAGCATGATTTCAAGGTGATAAAATATTCTCAGTTGGTCAAAACCACTGCTGTACCTTAAGCAATCCCACATATCTCATTGCGACCTCTCCTAGCCATACTGCAGCACATCTGCACTCTGGTCCCTTATCATCTTCATTGGCCTCCGTTTGAGAATTAAGATTAGATTTTCATCAACAAAGCATTATCTCAAGTACAAACTTGCTACTCTCACACTATCAACAAAACAGTTCCAATTATCCTTACAAGATCCTTCTTGGGGAATTCTGTGACCTTATACTGTTATCTGGTAGTCTACTAGTATGGTATAGACTAGTAGTAACTGCTGCAACAGATTACTCATTGCACTTTCCATTTGAATACTAATTGCAGATCAGCCAAGGAAAAGTTGCTGCATCAGTAAGCAACAGTTGATCAACCTGAGTACCAGCTGCTCATCCCAAATGTCACCCTTCTCTTCAAACCTTCCATCCTTGATGATGAGGATTCTTTCCCTGAGGGAATAATTGTCTTATGGGAGACTTGTTTCCAATGCACTTCATGGTGTCCATTTCTGTCTGCTCTCCATCGTCTTAAACATATGGAAGCCTTAACAACATGGGAAAACAGTCACATCAGTACCAAGGTTGGGAGAAGAATCTGGCAATTGGCCTTTCGCATGTAGCTGGCAATGATAAAGGTTTCTTCTTCTTCCGATTCCCCAATAAGGAAATGTTAAGGAAATGTGTGGCTCATGGTCTATGGGCATTTGCGGGACGCACTGTATTTCTTAAGCAATGGAAACCAGGTATGGCACTGTCTAAGGATGAACACAGGACCTTCCTAATATGGATTAGTATGTTTAATGCATTGGTGGAGTTTTGGACTCTATTGGGTCTTAGTTGGATTACAAGTGCAATTGGGAGGCTGATGCAATTGGACGCAAATACTGCTAAGATTGAGCGAATGCAATTCGCTAGAGTGTGTGTGGAGGTTGAAGCCTCAACTATGCTTCCTGATAAAATTAGACTAAATACTAGAAAAACTTCAATTGATGGGATGAAGCAAGTCTTGGAAGTAGACATTGACTATCAATGGAAGCCCCTTCGTTATGATGCATGTCAGAAAAATGGCCATACCAAAGATCAATGCAAATAAAATTTGATTTATCGACCTATGGGCCGGATCCTTCCCAACGCTCACTCTAAGCATGGTAAAGTAGTGAGGGAGAACAAGCAAAGGGGCGATGTTGTCCCATCCCCCCTGTTCAGGGACTTACCGTGTCTTTATCCAATACATTTGCAGCCCTCCAAGAGGATGAATCTGTCCCCTCAGATGGAACATTAGCCGATGTTGCAGCCATGAATCCCTCCAGCTGTGTTACAAATTAGCTGGCTCTTGAGAGTTCGGATACTCAGCACCCAAACATTGCTGATGTGCAGAATGCTGATGCTTTTTATAGTCTCCCAGGGTGGACAAATAGCAGTATCCTCGAACGGCACTGCAGTGGCCATATCAAATCAGATCAAAGGTGACGAAGCATGTTCCCTGAAGGGTTGTTCAATTGATATTTTAGATAGGCAGGCACCAGTGAAAGGTAGGAAAAAAACTATCCATTCTTCATGTGATGTGGAGGCTGCTACTGTGGAGAAGGGGCAGGTTGTAGGATATGGTATGCAGCCTGCTGTAATACCGATTTTCCCAATTCAAGATAAGTAGAATCCTCCATCTCAGCAAGAAGCTGTAGTGTTGAAAGAACAATAAACTGCTGATGGTGCTACAGGACAGCAGATTACTATGGCCAAAAAATTCACTAGCAAAGAGGATTATGATGCTACTGTTGATGCTACTGATGGGCACAAGACTAGTGCCCGTATGGAGTCCTGAGACCCTTCCTGTTCTTCAGCCGAGGAGGTTCTTCCACTTGCAGCAAAGCCTAGTCTCAAGTCTATTTTAAAAAAACTTAAGGGGCCTAAAAGACATACACCCCCCCCCCCCCTTTACAAAGCCTCATGCTTAGTGTAGTGTGTTGCGACGTTTGTGGGCTTAATGGCCAGGTAAATGTTCATGAGGTTAGTCGCTTCATTACATCGGCTTAGTGTTTTATTGTTGGTTTGGTTGAAACCAAGGTTCAAGAATGTATTGCAGATAAAATTCAGAAGAAGTTGATGCCAAGTTGGAACTAGGCTACAAATTATTCAGCATCTTCTTTAGGCCAGATTTGGGTAGGCTTGGATGCTGGAATTATAGATATGGATATTCTCCCTATGGAGGACCAACTCATATACGGTAAAGCCTACAATTGAATCAATGGATCAGTTTTTTATGTGTCATTTTTCTATGGATCGAATTCGGAAGCAGAACGGCGAGTTCTTTGGGACAGTTTTCGAGATAAAAGCAACCAGATTTGAGAAGTGCCGTGGGTGGCTCTGGGGGATTTTAATGCTACCAAAACATCTTCTAAAGGATTGGGGGGCAATTGGAATGCTCGGAGCTCCATGGAGCTGGATACATGCCTCACAGATTGTGACCTTAATGATTTGTATTATAATGGAGCTTTCTATACGTGGAATGATGGCTAGGATGCAACAATACAGATTTATAGTAAATTAGACATAATTGTGGTTAATGAGAGTTGGCTTTCTGAGTTCACAGATAATAAAAGCATCCTTCCTACCAGTTGGAATCTGAGATCACTCTCCTGGTTTGTTACATTTGAACGAAGTTAATTAGACGAGAAAGAGTATGTTTAAATTTAACAACTTCCTCACCAAACATCCGCAATTTTGCCAAGTCGTTTGGGAAGCATGGCAGGGGGAGGCACACGGTGTCCTGATACATCGGCTCATATCAAAATTGAGGAATACAAAATTGCAACTAAAGAGGCTTAATATTCAAATGGGAAATGTTTCGAAGGAGGTTGCCCGCTTGAGGAATAACTTGGAGGATTGTCAAAAGGCAACTCATCACCACCTGTATCATGTAGGGATTCTAGAAGAAGAAAGGCAATGCAAACATGCTTATCTCCAAGCCCTGGATCGGGAACTTGAATTAATACAAGAGAAGGCAAAAATCAAATGGCTTCGTGATGGTAGTCAATGCACTCAGTACTTTTTCCGTACAGTCACTGCAAATAATAACCACAGTAGAATCATCTCCCTTCTTAAAGAAGATGGAACACCAACTAGCAATAAGAGGTCCAGAATTTGATTGTGACTCTCTTTCAGCAGTTTTTAAGGACTGGTCGTGCAGCTTCATCCATGGACAAAGAATGCCTTAGGCCATACATCCTTCGTACTATTCCAAGGGAGTTTTGAGAATCTTTGTATGGTCCGGTGAGTGAAGAGGAAGTTCGGAAGTCATTGTTCTCAATGGTGAAACCAAAGCCCCGGGTCCTGATGGGTTCTCCTCAAAATTCTTTACGGAGGCTGGCACATTATAGGCCCTATGATTATAGAGGCGGATTAGGATTTCTTTATACATGATAAGCTCCTCAAGCAAGTAAACGCAACCATAATTAGTCTCATTCCTAAGGTGACTTTCCCCTCCAATGTAACGGATTTTCAGCCTATTTCCTACTAAAATATTTTCTATATGATTATCTCAAAGATTACTACAAATTGCATCAAACCTATTCTCCCATCTTTGGTTGATTGCTCCCAAACAACCTTCGTGGCAGGGAGACATATTGGAGACAATGTCTTGCTTGCCTAGGAATTGCTACATAAATATCATGCTGGAAAGGGTGTAACTTGATGTGACATTAAGGTAGACTTGATGATAGCCTATGATTTCTTTCACTGGGATTTCATTATGGCCACTTTAGATTTGATAGGATTTCCTCCGAAGATGGTAAACTAGATCAACCAATGCATCTCTACCACCTCCTTTTCTGTTAATATAAATAGAGAATCTGTAGGGTTCTTCAGAGGAGCAAAGGGACTGAGACAAGGAGATCTACTATCACCACATCTCTTTGTTTTGGCTATGGAGGTCCTCAATGGAATTATAGAAAGACTAGCTCATCAAAACAGCAACTTCAAGTACCATTGAAAATGTGAATACACTCGTACAGTGATGCTAGCTTTTGCAGACGACCTACTGCTCTTCTCTAAAGCCAACAGTGAGTCCATGAGGGTACTTCAGAGATGTCTTGAAGAATTTAGCATGCTTTCTGGGCTTTTAGCAAATCGTGCAAAAAGTGAGATCTTTGTTTGTACTAGTGATGAAAACATTGAGAAGGAAGTCCTTGACATCTTGGGTTACAAACGGGGAAAGCTTCCTATTTGCTACCTAGGTGTCCTTATCACTACCAGACTATTGGTAAATGATTGCCAGCCACTATTAGATAAAGTGATGAAGAGGGTGTTCTCGTGAAAAAATAGATGGTTGCCTTTTGTAAGCCGGCTGCAGCTAATCTCTCCAATCATGTCCACAATGCATTTATATTGGGCTTCGATTTTCATTATTCCTAAATCGGTGTTGATTAAGATAGAATGGTACATTTGACGATTCCTCTGGCATGGATCCATGGATAGCAGAAACACAGCAAAGTAGCTTGGGAAGATGTCTATTCTACAAAGGATGAAGGAGGTCTGGGCATCAAAAACCTTTTTACTTCAAACAAGGCATTAATAGCCTGGCTCCTATGGAGAGTCATCACTAAAGACTCTTTTTTGGTTTGGTCCTCATGGGTGCACAAATACGGGATTAAAGGTCGATGCATTTGGACCATAAAAATACTTGACAATGTAGCGTGGAGTTGGAAGAGGATAATGAATTCGCAGCCCAATCTTCGTCCCATGATCCGATACCATATTGGTGGAGTTAGTACCTTTTTGTGGAATGATAATTGGCACCCACTAGGACCGTTAAGCAACAGATACTTGGAGCGTGTGATGACTGTTACTGGATAATCTCGAGATACCAAAGTCTAGGCTATCATTTGTGACGGATCGTAGAGGTGGCCTAATGAGCATGACGTTGAAGTGGCTAGCATTGTGGAAAAAATGCCTACCTATTCCCCCAATGTTTGTCACCGAGATGAGATTAGGTGGTTGAGTAGCTCCGATGGTGTACTATAAAATCTGCTTACAAGGTCTTCCAAGACACAAAAGCTAAAGTGGTATGGGGATGATTAGTTTGGGGCCTGCATCACATCCCTGCACATGCATTTATTCTTTGGCTAGCAATTTGGATGAGGTTAAGCACATAAGACCGAGTTTGGAATTTCATTCAAAAACCAAATATGTGTGCTCTCTGCCACAATGGAATGGAGAGCCATGATCACATATTCTTCTATTGCCCCTTTTTAGCTAATGTTTAGAGATTGATGCATCGATATACGGGAGTTAGTTGGCCATACAATGACTCAGAAGCAAATATCAAATGAGCATCCTTCAAATGGAAGGATAAGAACTGCAAAGCATGCTCTTATTGGCTCACATCAGCAGTTATAGTGTATTTTATCTGGAGGGAGCGCAATCAAATAACTTTCAACAAATCACCACCAACGATCGTGATTCAGCTAGTTAATTGATCCGGATCACAATACGAAATAAGATAAAAATGTGTACCTTTGGTAGAGAAAACAATAGGAAATCCATTATGATAAGATGGAACCTTCCTCTAGATTATATTAGGCATTGATGATGTTGCTCTTTCTTACTAGTGATTTGGTTTCACGATTTATTATAGCTTGGGTTGTATTCTAACTTATGCGCTCTAATCAAAGGCCAACATTGTAACTTGAAATTAGAACATAAATTTTGTAAATTCCTTCTTTGTTTTAATATACAATTACTTACTAAAAAAAATGGCTATCGAATGTGCTTCTTGTTGATAACCTTTTATGTAAAATGAGATTTGTCTACCTTACACATCCCGGCTACACATAATAGACAACGAAGTCAATAACTATGTATTCTTGAAGTGTTGTGTTCAGGTGAAAATTATCCAAAAAGAGTTCTAGCTAAAATGAGAAAGTTAAGAAGATGAGAGAAAAATCAAGGGTATCCTACTACTTGATTACGCAGTGGCCTGGACCAATGACTTGTATTTATATCAACTCCCCCAACCATACCATATTTGTCAAAAACATAGATGAACAGCGCAACTCCTATGTAAACAAGGAATACATCCACATTGGGCTCGAAGAAGTGACACCTGCATGGAATAATTGGATGATAAATATGTACAGAATGATTCAGCCTTTGAAAGATCGACTTGATAGAGCGCTGAGAAGAAAAAGGAGTTTAAAAGTAATAAGAGGGGAATTGACACTCACAGGAAGACTTGAATTGAATGAGAAAGTAAATAAGATTTTGACCTCAACCTCAGAGGGTGCTGCCCAAGATCTAACAAACTGGCTAGAAAGGCATAAGACGCTTATGATGAATATGCTACTTATTTGGGTAGATTAATTAGCATGATTTGATGTAAGATTTGATAGTAGAATTGAAACCTTTCCTAAAGATTATGACATGTCATTCTAGCAGCTTTTGAGACTGTTTTCAATGGCTAAATCAAGCATATGTAAGTGTTATAATATAACAATTCTGTCCACCTGGGTCTCCTTTCATTTTTCCACGAGGGATTGAAACCTACCTTTCGAAGAGCTAATTTGTAAAAACTGTGTAACTTTGGCAGCTGATATGGTCTACACTAACTATTTGAAATGTGTGGTATGTTATCTTAGGTTTTCTTATGATTTCTACATTGATCAGTCAAAGAAACTTTCTACCATCTAGGTTGTGCAAGTTCCAGCTACAGGGGATTCAAAGGCAGTTGATGCCACTGGGGCAGGTGACTTGTTTGCAAGTGGTTTTTTATATGGGCTGATCAATGGATTGTCGCTGGAAGAGTGCTGTAGAGTTGGCTCATGCAGTGGTGGATCTGTCGTCCGGTTTCTTGGGGGAGAAGTGACTCCTGAGAACTGGCTCTGGATGTATAAGCAAATGCAGATCAAAGGGCTCCCTGTTCCGGACTTGTAGTGTATGGCTCGGATGTGGCATTCACTTATTACCTAAGGTCATGACAATTGGCCTCTCTCTTTCTCTCTCCTTGTTATTGATGTTGTACTTTTTTTCAATTTTTCATGAAAAGGGCAGCTGTGGAGAAGTTGCATTTTGGGGCAGGCTTGGATATTTTTTCTTCACAAAGAATCTCTTTATTTGATTATTAGCTGATCTTTTTTGCAAGTTTTCCATGTTGCAATCTCCTTTGCTCATCGTTTCCAGCTGCCCCTGTTTTAATGGCAATTTTTTGATTTTTTTTAAAGTACACGGCAAGTTGTCTGGCATGCCAGGTCATTTAGCTAAAGATTTGACAAAGAATACATCTCATCAGCGAACGGTAATCTGGGCAGTGGACAAAGTCTTAGCAAGCTTGGAACTGTGCTTAGAAATTGGGATTGTGGAACTGGTTCTTTTAAGGAGAGAGAGAGAGAGAGAAGAATAAGAAGAAGAAGAGAGGGAAAAACTGAAGAGAGTGGGGATGGGTGAGCCCCAACGACGAGGGCCATTTTGAGGGACATAGGCCAAATATTCAAGGCAAGATATGAATTGCCCCATCAATGGTGTCGAATGTTACAAACGGAATTATCATGTTCTGATCATCAAAGAGCTGAAATCTGTTGCCCTCAACTATGGCAGTCAAGCCATCATTAGCACCTTTGAATCGTGTGGTAAAAAATTACGTAACTTAGTTTTTTAAGGTCTATTTGGTTTTAGGACCTAAGTGGGAAACAAAAATGTTTTAGAAAAAATTAGAGGAAATAAAAAATAAAATAAATGAAAAAGGAAGAAATTGAAAAATAATGAACAAATGTTTTGTTCCTTTGTTTGAATGCTAAAAGAACAATATGAAAAATAAATAAATTTCTAATAAAACTCTCTTTTGTTAGTTTGCCAAAAAAAAAAGAGAAAAACTGTTCTAGGGGTAAAAGAATAAAATAAAAGCATGAGATAATTGAAAGAGTATATGGCCATTTTTATTTTACAATTTTCTTACATTGTTTTGGTTTTTTTATTATTTACTGTTAACCCAACATGAAAACATTCCCTTCTCTATACTTTTTCCTTTCCTTTAAATCTTTCGTCAAACAATTAAGAAGGAATCACTCTAAAATTTTAGTAAGGACCCACGAACGAAGAGGTAGTCTCAAGCAGACAATTTTTATGGGATACAGACCTCCCAAAATGAAACGGAGGTGCGCATGTTTCCTCAAGCCCAAAGGAGATTGGCCCTCTGAGTGCAAATGCAGAAGAAAACTTTACTGCAATATCCGGCCATCAAACTGGGACAAGGGTCGGCCTCAATGATTCAGCTTTCTATCATTTCCTTTTACAACCGGTTACAGGCATTGACTACTTCTCCAATGCTCTTGCTACAAAGCTCAAGCTGCAGAAGATGTTTGTCACACGATTGTTAAGTAACCACAGGTTGCTTGCCCACATAGGGGCGGAGAGTAATTTCAGATCGAGGCTGAACAAGTTTCAAAATAGCATTTTCCACGGGGCTGGATAGAAGTATTCCTATCTGCAGGGCTGTGTTTTTTGTGACTGCCAACATGAAAGTCTCCGGACACTCAAAGAGCATGTTGTTTAGGAATCAGTGCAACCCTAACAGTTACTAAGAAGATCGTGAAATAATAGGAGAACATCTTTTCCTCTTACTAATGAAAAAAAGGTCATTATAATAAGTTTTTACCTTATTCCTTATATTATTACTACATGCCAAATAATAAAATATTAAATTTTAATTATTCTATTTTAATAACCAAGTATGAGAATATAAATTTTTAACTCTATTTTTATCTTATTTTATTCTTTAGAAATAACTATTCTATTTCTTCTTTATTCCATTCAATTAATTAAACATAAGGGATTCAATTCGTTAACATTTCTGTGTATTACCAACAAGCAAAAGGGAAATATAAGTAACAAATCGGACAATCTTGAGAATGGGTTACTTGCAAAATTGGACAAATAAGGCGGGGGCATGGTAGATGACACTTTCGAGTGTACTATTACATTGAAGGAGGCCACCGAAGAGAAGTTACTTTGGCACAATAGTTATCATCTCAGTGGAAAATGGGTCACTAAGTCTACGAATCAATCATCATGATCTAATTCAAAATGCCTAGCTCCTAAGATAACATCTGAACCTACTTGAAAAAACCAGAATTGTGGCACTTTTCAAAACAATTTTCTATCAACAGTGGCATGCTACTACTGCAAATGGGTGAAGGAGAGAGTATACGAAACATGTGACCTAGTTTTAAGATATTGAAAGCATGAAAAAGATAACTCTTGGGAGTAAATTGTCCCCAACTTAGGAACTCTTCTTCGTGGTTGTAACACTCTGGAATGGGGCACATAGACTGTAAACCCCTAGGCAGCCTTCAGATAGGCAAACTGGTCCCTAAGATATGAATTACCATTCACATGAAGAAGTACTACAATGACAACACTCCATCCCAGCAAAACAACAAATAAAAACGTACATAGCTTCCTGAAGTTTGTGTAAGAGAGTGTCGTACTTGCATTGTAAGACAAAGTTCATTAATAAAATTCACAAATTTCACTTTTAGCTTGTTTTATCTTATTTTGCATGAATGCCAATATGTATTAAATGCTTCTAGGGATACTCAAACAAATGACTTAGTTGACCATGAGTTGATCCTATCTATTTTATTCCTTCTTTTTTGTATTATTAACAATGCTATTATGTATTATTTCTATCTTTCTTGTACCTTCACTTGTGCTAATCCACTCTGGTTCCACACATTTTTTCATGATGCTAAAGTTTATTGTTGATCTTAGGGCATGAGTGGCGCCCTTAGACTTTGTTTTCTCGGTGTCGACGCAAGTGGGCATGCTATTCTCTTGAGTGAGATATATCTTCATTGTATGGTTCATTTTGGTGGCCTCAAGTTACCCACTAACCTGATCCCATTAGGGACAGTGAGCATTGATGTAATTCTAGAGAGAGATTGACTAGTTGTTTACATATTTACATAAATTGTTTCCGAAAGGTTTTGACCATATCTATTCTTGAGATTCTTGAGTTTGAGTTTCACGATATCAAGAGTCGTATGGTGACTCTATGATTTCAACACCGTATGCACACCATCTTCTTCATGATGGGTGCCAAGGCTTCTTGGCTTTTGCATCTTCGATTACCTTGAGCAAGCAACAAGTGGAGGATATTGCTGTTGTCCTAAAGTTTGCAGGTGTCTTTTCCAATGAGCTATCAGGAATACCCCTGGAGCATAAGATTGAGTTTACAATAGATTTTATGCCTAGGGCTGCATCAATTTCAAGAGCACTTTACTAGACCACTCCTGTTGATTTGAAGGAGCTAAAGATTCAATTGTAGGAATTTATTGACCAAGTTTCATTAGACACAGCATTCCTATGTGAGAAGTATCCATGTTATTTGTCAAGAAGTAGGATGAGTTGATGCGCCTATGCATTTATTACAAGTAACTCAATAAGGTAACCATCAAGAATAAGTGTTTGTCGCCTCAAATCAACAACCTGTTTGACCAGCTGCAACATGCTAGTGTGTTTCAAAGATTGACCTACCTTCAAATTATCACCACTTGATGATTAAAGATAGTGATGCCTAGAAGGAAGATATTCGCTCTAGGTATGAACTTTACAAATTTTTGATGATGTTATTTGGTTTAATGAATGTATCAACTACGTTCATAGACATGGTAAATACAATGTTCAAACCCATTTTGTATGGTTTTATTGTAGTTTTCATCGATGACATATTAATCTACTCCAAGAATGTTGTTGAGGATGAGGAGCATTTGAAGATCATACTACAGAGTTTGCGCAAGGAGTGCTTGTACGATAAGTCAAATGTTACAAGTTTAAGTTAAAAGAAGTCGCATTCTTAGGTTATATTATTTCTAGAGATAAAATGTTTGTAGACTCATCTAAGATTGAGGCTATGATAGATTGGGCTCAACCGACCAAACCAACCCAATTGACGAATTTTTTGGCTAAGCCAAGTATGATAGGAGATGCACTGAGAGCTTTTCAGTACAACCATGCCGATGACCAAGATGACACAAAAAGATAGTAAGTTTGTTTGGTTCAATATTTATGAGCAGAGATTCTAGGAGTTGAAGTAGAGATTGATATTAGTATGACAATTCCACAAGGTTTAGATAGATTTGTGGTTAACTGTAATGTATCGTTAAAGGGCCTACACTATGTGTCAATGCATCACGAGAATGTGATTGCTTATGGGTCTCGATAACTAAAGACCTATGAGCAAAAATATCTAACCTATGACTTAGAGTTAGCCACTATCATTTTTGCACTAAAGTTATGGAGGCACTACTTTCAAGGGAAGAGTTTATCATTTACTCCAGTCATAAGAGTCGAAGTACCTTTTCTTGTAGAAGGAACTGAATATGCGGAATAGGCATTTGGATGAACCTTCTTAAGGAATATTTCTAGATCTTGCATCAACCACGCAAAGTGAATGTGGTGACTTATGTGTTAGCAAGAAATCAGCTGGTCTAGTTGCCCACATGATAATGAGAGAGTGGAGGATGTTGCGGATTGCGATATCCATTTGCACCAGAGTGACCCTTAAATGATTGATCTTACCTCCAATTGTAGACAATACTTTTAGAGAGAAATGGAATAGCATAGAGGCATGACCCAGCTCTATCAAGTATTATTGAGGAGTTACCTTGAAAGGCCGAAGTAAACGATAAGATGAGGATTTATGGGACTCTTACATTCAAAGGTAGGATTGTGCTCCTAGCATAAAGGATTTACGGAAGAGATTATGGAGTGGGCATATCGCTCAAGGTGCACAATGCATCTCGGTTCGATAAAGATGTATTGTGACTTGATGAGGACATTTCAGTGGGGTGGCATGAAGAGCGATGTTGTTGAGTTACTTTCTAGGTGCCTAATTTATTAGTAAATAAAGAAATACCAGAGGCCTGTGGGAAACCCACAGTCTATGCCGATTCTAAACTAAAAATGGGAGAACATTTTCATGGACTCCATCATTAAACTTCTAAGGATCACCAGAGGCAGGGGCACAATATTGGTTGTTGTGAACTGATTGACTAAGTTAGCACCCTTTCTCTTGACGAGGTTAACGTATTTGTTAGATCGACTTGCTGACTCTATATCAAGGAGATAGTAAGATTGCATGAATTACCAGCTAACATCATCTTAAATCAAGATCCAAGATTTGTCTCATGGTTCTAGAAGAGCTTAAACAAAGAATTAGAGACGAGCTTGAAATTCAGCATCACATTTCATCTTAAGAATGACGACTAGATGGAGAAAACCATTCAAACGCTTGAGGACATGCTTAGGATCTTGGTTCTGGAATTGAAAGGTAGCTAGGATGCATTTATTGCTCACATAATTTGTACACAATAATAGCTTCTAGGCTAGCATTGGGATGACATCATTTAAGGCCATGTATGGGAGGAAGTAACGCTCACCTGTGAGCTAAGAAGAGGTTGGAGATCAATAAGTTATGGGGCCTGACTTTGTATAGGAGGCTATAGAGAAGATTCACTTGAAAGAAGAGCAAATGCAGGTAACTCAGAGTCAACAAAAGAGTTATGTGGATAAGAGACGACGTGATTTGAGCTTTGAGGTCAGCGATGCTATGTTTCTCAAGATGTCACCTACGAAGGGTGCCACATGGTTTTGAAGGCGAGGTAAGTTGAATTCCAAATCCATCAGACCATTCAAGATTCTAGAGCAGGTTGGCGAGATGGCCTACCTATTGGTGCTGCCTCCATCTTTATTAGAATTGCATGACATCTTCCATTGTCCATGTGGGGAAGTGTGTTCATAATAAGTCACATATCACTGAGTACGACCAATTGTAGATTCGGGAGGACTTATACTACATCAAGTAACCAGTGCAGATTTCTGATCAATGAGATAAGATGTGTTTAAAGGTGGTGCCTCTCTTGAAGGTCGTCTAGAGTCATCAAGACGAGGACAACACCTCTTGGGAGACAAATGTTGTCATGCAAGAGAAGTGCTCCCTTACTTTTTAAGGATTGATGTTAGATCTCAAGGATGAAGATTCCTTTTACTGGGGTAAGTTATAACATTTCAAATATTTTTGGTTTAGCTAGTTGACGTGTTACAATTATAAAAAGAACGTTTTCATTCTTAAATCGCACAATAAATGTTTCGACCCCCACAATAAATTAATGGAAGCAATACACAATCAAATACTCAATACACGTAAAGAGTATTTGGTGATAAAGGAAAAACTCAATATCCACGGTAATTGAGAAAAACCTTTCAAGTTTCAACAGTCAGGGAAGAAATGTACTATAAAAATTAACTTACAGACCGAGTGGTAACGACACTAACCTAGCCAACTTACTCCTATCTTGTGATCCCTACCAAGGAACTCCTTGGATTAATCATTGGCAACGAAATCGGGCACCTGTCGGCCTTCACGTCAATCTCCTCTCTCATGCCACTTGAATTTTCAAACTCACTGGATCTCAGTATTCACACCACCAAAGTAGTCACGAAGGTTACACAACAAAAAGAGATGTAAATAGAATATCACGATGAAAAGATAAAACTTTGTCAATGGAGTATGAGCGTTGGTATCAAGTTTTCTCAATAATGTAGCATGAGAAAGATGGATATGCAAGAGAGAAAAGCTCCTCAAATCCTGCTAGAAGAGTTAGGGTTTAAAAAATATAAGACATATATATATATAGCCAAAAATAATTTTAAAAATAATGAGCCATTAGACACAAAAACCCACGCCGCTCCAGCGCGCGGTGAGCATGGGTAAGGTTTAGGAGACTTCGGGTGTGGGCGCTCGAGCACAATTGGGGCGCACAGCAAGCGCTCAATTCTATTAAATATGCTCGCTATAAATCTCGGGCGCGAATCGAGCACACGCTCCATGGGAGCGCGCATGTTTGCACCTCAGGCGCCCAGTGGGCACTGCTCCCAAGAAGGGTTGAAATAAATGATAATGCAGCGTGAGTGCTGAGAAGTGACGACAATGATCCTCTAACATGAGGTAGATGAATGTCTACCAAGCAAGTGTGATATTGTAGATAATTGAACGCCAGACAAGAGACTAAGAAGGAAACCCGACACGGTTACGGAATATGCCAACTAAAAATATGTCTAACAAATTATGTGCTTAATTGTCATGATAATTGTGTGTATAATTTATTAGTGATTTAATTAGAGAATTAATCTAATTAGTCAATCCCTTTGTTTTGGACACTAGGCTTGGTGAACATGTGATAGTTAAGAATTGAACCCACAGTTAGAATTAATCGGTCAAAATTCTTGCTATGATGTTATTATTTATTGCTAGATCATAAATTTTGGACCTTATTGACTAAAGATTTGATTTGAACATGCCTAGGGGCCGGTTCTCTTAAAGCTTGGTAAAATTATTCCTAGTCATATTAGAAGTTTACATATTTGTAAGGAAATTATGAAACCACTGTTAGAAAAATACTATTTGATGGAACCAGGCACCCAGGGCTCAGAAAGAAAGGCCCAAAAAGTTAAGCCTACGAACCAAGAGGCTTACGAGGATGATTTGACCCAAGAGGCCCAAAGACAGTCCTTCACATTCCAAGAGGCCCAAGAAGCCTAACTTAGCCTAAAAGATTAAGTTGGCCTTAGAAGCCCGAGAACATGGGCCAGCATTCCAAAAGGCCCAAGAAGCCTAACTTAGCCTAAGAAGTTAAGTTAGCCTTAGAAGTCCGAGGATATGGGCCAGCGTCTCAAGAAGCCCAAATGGCTAAAATGGTCTGAGAGACCAATTTAACTTATGAGGCCCGAGGACACTATAAGAGACCTATGTCTCTAATAAAATCCCGAGGACATGAGGCCAAGAACACAGCATAGAAATCCCAAGGGCCTCTAGCAGGTCAAACTCTCAATTAACGTTCGAGAACACCTAACTCTATGAGCCCGAGGATTTGACAAAAACCCAGAAGGCTTTTTAGGTACGAGGACTATTTCTTCATCTTTGAATCGTCAGATCAAGGGAAAGGGGGGGCCAATGTAACGGAGCATACCAACTCAGACGTCTCACTATTACCAAAGAGCACGCATTCCCTGCAACACGCTACCTCTACAGAAAATCATGGCGCTTAGAGCACGCTCAATCATTACGGGATGACATCACCTAGCACGCCAAATAAGCAGAGTGGATGGCTGGCCTCCCAACACACACCAAATCAGTAGAGTTGGTGGTGGCTTCCCAAGCACACGTCAACGCCATGTGTTCCCATTTCAAGGGCATGTCCCCCCTATAAATACCTCATCTAAACGACTGAGAAAAGGATGGAACTGCTGGTATTCTGCATGTATACTGCAAGCAACGTCTAAGAAAGAAAGAAAAAGAAAAGAGGTGCAAGAGAGAAAGCCAGAAAAGAAAATAGGGGATAAGATCTCCACGTGTTGCAATCCTGTGTGACTATCAAAATTACCACTGTGATTATTTGTAACCCATTCTAACTGTAGTGGAACCGTTTCGAGCCGAGCGTCCCATCAACGTGGTTTTTCCCCCTTCATTAAAGGATGAATTTTTCACGTAAAATCCTTGTGTATTGTACCCTCCTCCCCTTTTTTCTTCCTATCACGTCGTTCGCATTGAGCTTAATGATCACTACTGTGTTGCATGATTCTATCCATCCGAGCGTACTGTAAGAGACCAAAGTGCAAACTCGGACTCTCGTCGTACGGCAATTGAAACTCAAGGACGCAATATTGGCGCCGTCTGTGGGAAGCAGCTAAAAGTCTGCTTTTCACATCTTCATAGGATGTTCAGAAACACTCCAACGACCCCAACTCCGAAGTCCAATATGGTGAACACCAGGGCACAGGCGAGTGTGCCAGTTAGAGAGGTGGCCTCACACGACGACAACCCCGACCCCTGCGTTGAGGTAGAAAACCACCATGACCCAGCCATTAGAGCCTTGGCAGCCAAGATAAAAGATATGTCCAAGGCCTTCGAAACACTCTGTTCCAAGATGGGCGAGCGGGTGAAAGAAGCCCCTTCTAGAGCCTCCCAAGCCGGGACGTCCTGAAGCAGGGGCAAGGGGAAAGATCGCCGAGATAGGCGACCTGACCAACACGAAAACCTGAGGACCTAGGTCGCTTCCAATAGCAAGGCCCCTAGTGGACTAGAAGGCTGTCTGAGTCCTCGGATCCGAGAAGAGAGTGCGGAGAGGCACAACTCTGGAACCCTCCGAAGTCGCCACGAGCGTAGCACTAGAGAGGCAGTTCCGCGGGATGGTCCCCCCAAGGGACCAAGGCAGCCCCCGAGCGGCGTGCGGACCGCAAACCTTACGAGTTGAGACATTACCTCAAGAAAAGAAGGTCACCGCCCCACTCTGAGTGGAGGAAAGATTGGAAAGAAGGTGGAATGGTGTCTTTAGTGAAAGCAGCGAGGGAGGGGCTAATGCGCTCCAATCCCCGTTCACAACAGAAATCAGGACGAGGACGCTCCCTCCGAAGTTCAAGATACCAAACCTGGTGGTCTATGACGGGAGCGCTGACCCGATGGACCATCTCAACCACTTTCGGGAACACTTAAGTCTGCAGGGTTGGACGAAATGACCATGTGCCAATGATTCCCCTTGACGTTAAAGGGGGACGCGAGAATGTGGTTCTACAAGATGCCGGCGGACTCTATTCGCACCTTCAGCGATTCGGCAACAGCTTTTCTCTCGTAGTTTGCCTCCAGCCAGAGGTTAAAAAAGCAGCCCTGGTACCTCACCCGGGTGAAGCAGGGCACCAGGGAGAGTTTAAGGGGGTTCCTGGCCCGATTAGTAGCCGAGGCCAGGCAAATCCCTAAATTGACTGATGAAGTAAAGTTAAACGCTTTCATGTCTGCCCTGAAGGGAGGTGCCTTTTTCAAGCACCTCATCCATAAGGGTTCCTAGACTTTTGTGGAGGTTGAGGCTGTAGTCAGAGCATATATTGCGGCCGAAGAGGCCAACGGTGCCAAACAGCCAGAAAAGGATGAGCACCCCCATCCAAGGGCGGTGGAGGAAAGAGAAAGGCCAGGACTATCAGAGTCCTTAGACGGAAAAGAAGCAGCACAAGTCTGAGCTGAACATCCGAAGAGAGCCGAGGCCTGCGCACTTCACATTGTTGAACGACACCCACACCAACGTACTGATGTAGATCCAGGAGGAAAAATTTCTAAAGTGGCCCAAGCCGCTGAAGAACCCGGAAGGTGGTGACTAGACAAAGTACTGCAACTATCACTGCTCCGAGGGCCACAGCACGGAGGATTGCAGAACTCTACAGAAGGAAATAGAGGGGCTAATCAGGAGGGGACACCTTAACCACTTCCTGCAAAGACTCGGACAAGCTTCTGAAACAGCGGGCGACGTCAAAGTTAAGCACACTAGAAACAGAGTGGCTGCGGGGGTCGTGAACATGATATCAAACCGACCGGCCAGAGGAAACGAGCAGGAGCTCACCGCTACTAAGAAGCCGAGGACTAGACCCGGAGACGAAGTTATCTATTTCAGTAATAAGGACATGGCCCATGTAACTTTCCCCCACTCTGATCCTCTAGTTATAACCGCACTCGTTTCAGACGGAGTAAATGACTACCGAATGAAATGAATTTTTATTGATAATGGAAGCTCTACGAACTTGTTCTACCTAGATGCCTATTTTAAGTTGGGACTCAAGAAAAGTCAAATGAGAACACCAGAAGGGCCACTATATGGGTTGGACCATAATTGCTCAGGGTATCGTCCAATTGGAGGTAACCCTAGGGATGTATTCGAAGACAGCGTCCAAGATTCTCACCTTTCTAGTCGTGGACCTTCCATCGGTTGCAATGCAATATCGGACGCCCTTGCTTGACTGCTTCGGTGCAGTGACTTCCATCCCGCACTTAAAAATAAAGTTTCCAACCCCGTATGGCGTGGGAAAAGTCCTCGGGGACCAGTCCACGGGACAGATGTGCTACTTATCACAGACCACGGAAACGGCCCTTCCACAACCAATGGAGGATCTCGACCTGAGGGATAGACCACACTGCAACGGGCACAGCCTGGGGAGCCAACAGTTGAAGTCTCGATGGATCCTGGGAATCCGGAGAAATATGTTCACATAGGAAGCTCGCTGTCGGAGTCCGTCCGAGACCAACTCATCAGCTTTCTGTGAAAGAACTCAGACGTGTTCGACTGGTCGCCCAGTGACATGCCGAGAATCTCCACCGAGATCATGGTCCACAAGTTGGGCATTGATCCTCGTCATAAGCCCGTCAGGCAAAAATGCTGGAATTACTTCACGGAGAAGCTGGTGGCCATATGCGAGGCAGTCAAGAAGCTCCTAGATGTCGGGTTCATCCGAGAAGTACAATACCCGGACTGGTTGGCCAATATAGTCATGGTGAAAAAGAGCAGTGGAAAATGGAGGATGTTCATTGATTTTACCGACCTCAATAAAGCGTGCCCCAAGGATAACTTCCCACTGCCCAGAATTGACCAGCTCGTAGATTTGACGTCCAGCCACGAACTCTTAAACTTCATGGACGCGTACTCAGGCTACAATCAGATTAAGATGAGTCCCGAGGACGAGGAACACACGTCGTTCATGACGGACCAAGGGACGTACTGTTACAAAGTAGTGCCCTTTGGTCTCAAGAATATGGGCGCAACTTACCAGCAACTCGTAAACAAAATGTTCCAGGACCAGATAGGCACGAACATGGAGGTCTACGTTGACGACATGCTTGTCAAAAGCAGGGCGAGCGGTGACCACATAAAGGACTTGGCCAAGGCCTTCCACGTACTCAGAATCCACCAGATGAAGCTCAACCCAAGCAAGTGTACATTTGGCGTAGCGTCAGGAAAGTTCCTGGGTTACATCATGTCGCATCGGGGGATCGAGGCTAACCCAGAGAAGATAAAGGCCATTCTCGACATGCGATCTCCATGGACGGTAAATGAGGTCCAGAAGCTTACCGGATAGGTGGCGGCCCTCTCCCATTTCCTGGCCAAATCGGCTAAGAAGCACTTGCCGTTCTTCAAGACCCTGAGAGGAACGAAGACCCGAGGCTTTCAATGGAGTAACGATTGTGAGGATGCATTCCAATGGCTCAAAAACTACCTCTCGAGCCCACCTCTTTTAGCTTCTCCCTAACTAGGCGAGGAGCTGTATCTGTATCTCTCCGTGTCCGACATGACCTTGAGCTCGGCTCTGATACGGGAACAACACGGGACACAGCAGCCCGTGTATTATGTGAGTAAGACCCTGGCGGATGCGGAGACTAGGTATCCACTCACCAAGAAGATCGTCTTGGCATTAGTTTATTCTACGCGAAAGCTTAGACCATATTTCCAGGCGCACATGGTAGTGGTCCTGACCGACCAGCCGTTGAGGGCCATCTTGCAGAAGCCCAAGATATCTAGACGATTGGTTAAATGGGCCATTAAATTAGGAGAATTTGATATCGAATTCCACCCGAGGCCAGCGTTGAAAGGTCAGGCCCTCGCGGACTTCGTTGTTGAGACAACAGCGCTAGCCAACGGCGATGGAAGCTAGCATAGCGCGGATGAGTTCAGCAAGGCACCAACATGGACCCTGCACGTGGACGGCTCCTCGTTGAAGGACGGTTGCGGAGCTGGTGTTGTTCTACGCACACCCAAGGGGTTGGAAATAAAATGTTGACTAACCCTGGGGTTCTCGGCCACCAATTACATCCCAAAATATGAAGCCTTGCTGGCTGGGTTTCAGTTGGCTAAGTAGTGCTCGGCCAAAACCCTAATCATTTACAGTGACTCCAAATTGGTCATTAACCAAGTCTGCGGGAACTTCAAAGTCAACAACCTACAGCTCTTTAAGTATCTCTCCAAAGTCAGAAGTGTGACCTCGGACTTCGAGGCAGTCAAGTTCGTCCGCATTCTGAGGGAAGAAAACACCATGGCCGACACGTTGGCAAGGCCAGCGGCTTCGGGAGATCTAGAACAGTATGCTCGGGGAATGTGAGAAGTTCTAAACAGATCCAGTGTCGAGGACCCTGAGCCAGAAGTGATGCAAGTGTCTAACAGCAGCACCTAGATGACTCCCTACTTGAGGTACCTATCTGACGGCACATTGCCTGTGGACCTAAACGAGGCCAAGAGGGTAAAGAAGATAGTGGGGTGGTATGCGGTCTTGGATGGCCAATTGTACCAGTGGAGATACTCGACCCCTTACTTAAGGTGCCTGAGCCCCGAGGAGGTCGAGTATGCCCTCCAGGAGGTGCACCTTGGAATATGCGGGTCCCGCATCGGGGGAAAGAACCTGGCCTTTAAGCTCATGAGGCAGGGATACTACTAGCCGATAATGAAGTACGATGCCATGGACTTTGTGCGCAAGTGCAAAAACTGCCAACTCCATAACAACATGAGTCACTGACCCCACACAGATCTCCGGGCACTGCAATCGCCGTGGCTGTTCGCCCAATGATGGCTCGACATTCTTGGACTACTCCCGGTAGCGGCTGGATAGAGGAAGTTCCTAATTGTAGGAATAGATTACTTCACCAAGTAGGAAGAGGCAATACCACTCGCTAGGAAAACATAACAAAATGCCATCGAGTTCCTCTAACAGAACATCGTGTGTAGATTTGGGGTCTCGGAGTGCATCGTGACTGACAACGGGATGCAGTTCACCGAAAAACGGTTCACTAAGTACTGCACCAGCCTGAAGATCAATTTGGTCCATACGTCAGTAGCGTACCCCCAGGCCAACGGGCAGGTGGATGTCACAAACCGCACAATCTTGCATGGACACAAGACCAAGCTGGAGTATTTTGGGAGCTCGTGGGTACACGAGTTGCAGTCCGTTCTCTGGTTATACAGGACGACGCCTAGGGAACCCACGAGGGAGATCCCTTTTAGCCTCCACTATGGGGTTGAAGCGGTCATCCCAATAGAGGTCGGCCTCCCAAGTCCGCGGGTAGGATGCTTCAGTTTGACCAATAACAGCCAGAGGCTCCGGAAAAACCTCGACATGCTCGAGGAAGTCTGTAACCAAGCAAGGCTAAGGGTAGTGGCATACCAGCACTGGGTTTCCCACTATTACAATAAGAAGGTAAAGGCGCAGCAGTTCAAGATAGGGGATCTGGTACTGAGAAGCGTGGAGGCCACGGGGAAAAGCACTTGCAGAAACAAGCTCTCCCTGAATTGGGAGGGGCCGTTTCTGGTCTCTGCCATCCTTTGCGGCGGGGCCTACAAGTTGCGCACCCAAGAGGGAAAGCTGTTGCCCCGAACGTGAAACACCGCGCACCTCAAGAGATATTACCAATAATGAGCGTTGCCTGCTGTCCTGGTAACCTACCAAACTTAGGCTATCCCTAAGCCAAAGTGAAACGACCCTCTCGCCCCTTAAAAAAACAACTCGGCTTCATCCGAGCGGCCCAAGAGGTCGTACTTCAAAACTCGACTTCGTCCGAGAGGCCCAAGAGGTCGTATTTCAAAACTCGACTTCGTACGAGTGGCCCAAGAGGTCGCATTTCAAAACTCAATCCCGTCTGAGCGGCCCAAGAGGTCGTATTTCAAAAGTTGGCTTCATTCGAGCGGCCTAAAAGGTCGTATTTCAAAACTCGGTCTCATCGGAGCGGGCCAGGAGGTCGTATTTGAAAACTCGGCTTCGTCCGAACGGCCCAAGAGGTCGTATTTTAAAACTCGGTCCCGTCCGAGCAGCCCAAGAGGTCGTATTTGAAAACTCGTATTTGTCCGAGTGGCCCAAGAGGTTGCATGACAAAAATCTCGGGCGTTAATCGGGCGCAAGGCTAACTTGTTTAGCGCCATGACCCACCAGGACCAAAGACTCCAGAAATCTGGGTGAGAATCAAACACTTCAGCTTAAAATAAATGTCAATTTTATTCATGTACACAGCATATGAACAATGCAATAAAAAAAAAAAAAAGAGAAGAGGAGAGATAAGGAGAGCTCTATAGCAGCTAGCTCTCAGAGGGATATGGCGAAGGGGTGGTCCCATGCTGCCCTTCTTCGTGCGATTGAGAAGCCTCTGCCTGGCCTGATCTCCCCGGCTGCTCTGAAGGTCGAGGATCACCCGATGGTCCAGGACTTGAGGATCTGGGAAATGGCCTTCCTGTGATGCCATACAAGTCCTCTGGGCATGTGGCACGAGCATTCCGAGAATCTAACACGGCCGTAGGAAACCGCGGATATGGCAACCGCATCAGCCAGCGCCACAAATTGATGTCATCCCAGTACTTGCTCTCTAACACAGGCGCTATATCCATGGCCTTCACTGATGTCCTCAACCCTTCCTCCAGTTGGAGGTTCCTGTCCCAGAGAAGCCCATATTGAATCTGCATAAGCCTCAAGTTGTCCTCGAGAGAGGCAATCTTCGCATTAGCCTTAGCAAGCTCAACTTCCAGGCATTGGCTGCCCTCTCCAGCGACCTTCAAGGACTCTATCTTCGAACAGGCCTGGGCGACGTCGCCAATGAGCCGGTTGAGATTCCCGGCCAGATCCTGAAACTGCAAGAAAAGGAAAGTTCATTAAGGCATAAACAAAAGAAAACAAGGTAGCTGGAAAGATAGTGAAATACCCTAGAGACAAGAGAGTCGTGGCTTTGACCACCCTCTCTTGCAACCTCGGGCTCCAACAGCTCAGCTGTAGGCACCGCATGGACCTCAACCACGGCCTCGGGCGAAAGACCGTCAGAAATTGGAAGCTTAATGACTTCAAGGGGCTCTGAGGCCGCAATCCCAACCTCGTCGCCACTTAGGATCTCGACGGTATCCTCAGCAGGGGCATCGACGGTTGGCTCCATTCCGTAGGGCTCCTCAACCTCAGCAGCTTCCAGGGCTGGAATAGTTGAGATGGTTGCCGCTTCCTCGCCCTGATTATCCTCAGCTCTCAGAGGGACCTGGCGGAGGGGTGGTCCCATGGTGCCCTTCTTCGTTTGGTTGAGAAGCCTCTGCCCGGCCTGAACTCCCCGACTACTCTGATGCTCGAGGATCACCCAATGGTCTAGGACGTGAGGATCTGGGAAATGGCCTTCCTGTGATGCCATATAAGTCCTCTGGGCATGTGGCGCTAGCATTCCGAGGATCCAACACGGCTGTAGGAAACCGCACATATAGCAACCACATCAGCTGGCGGCACAAATTGATGTCGTCCCAGTACTTGCTCTCCAACACAGGCGCTATATCCATGGCCCTCACTGAAGTCCTCAACCCTTCCTCCAACTGATGGTTCCTGTCCCGGAGAAGCCTATATTGAATCTGCTGAAGCCTCAAGGTGTCCTCGAGAGAGGCAATTTTCGCAGTAGCCTCAGCAAGCTCAACTTCCAAGCGTTGGCTGCCCTCTCCAGCGACCCTCAAGGACTCTATCTCCGAACAGGCCTGGGCAACATGCCAATGAGCCAGTTGAGGTTCCCAGCCAGATCTTGGAACTGCAAGAAAATGCAAGTTCATTAAGGCATAAACGACAGAATATAAGGTAGCTGGAAAGATAGTGAAATACCCTAGAGACGAGCGAGTCGTGGCTTTGACCACCCTCTCTTACAACCTCGGGCTCCAACAGCTCAACTGTAGGCACCACGTGGATTTCAACCACGGTCTCGGGCGAAAGACCGTCAGAAACTGGAAGCTCAATGACTTCAGGGGGCTCTGAGGCCGCAATCCCAACCTCATCGCCACTTAAGATCTCGATGGTATTCTCAGTAGGGGCGTCAACAGTTGGCTCCACTCCGTAGGGCTCCTCAGCCTCAGCAGCTTCCAGGGCTGGAACAGTTAAGATCATTGCTGCTTCCTAGCCCTGATTATCCTCGATCCCCCGTGGCCTCCAAAATGCTAAGGTCCTCGGATGGACCACCAAGAAAATTCGAGACCTCACCAATGATCTCAGCAGGAGAAGAAGGTCCGGGAATCTCAGACTCCACAATGGGTTCGGCGACCAAACCCCTCGATCTCCTGACGAGAGGCGCGATCACAACATCATCATCGTCGGACGAGGAGTACTTGACAATTGACACTGGACGCTTTGAAGCCTTAGTCCGATGACTCTTCTGTGGCCGCTCGGACGGCTCTTCGATTGTAAGAGAACTCCCCTTCTTCCTCAGTCTCTTCTTCTTCTTCTTCTTTGCAGGAGCAGCAGCGCTGGAGTCCTCGGCCATAGTCACCCACTTGGCCTTCGCCAAGTTCTCGGGCGTCAACCAAGTATTTCGCTTGCCTACATTGAAGCTGCCAAGGTTGGCCATTACCGAGTCCGTGACCGCCTTAGCAATCTCCCTCTCCTCCTTGGTGGCGTCCGAGCAGTGCTTGCTCACCACGTTTCCCCAGGTAATGGAGAGGGACCAGTTCTCCCGGACGCCTAAAAAGAAAAATTTATCCTTCCACCTTTTGGTGGAGTCAGGGTTTCCTCCGCTCATGACGGCGAACTCCGAACAAGGACTCATGGTGATCCAGTCCAAATTATGAGTAAAGCGAAACATGACCTTTACCATCGACACGTCAAGCACTTTCTTGTGGCAATGTGAGAATACACAGAGAAAAACCAGGTACCTGACGGCATTGGGCTGTAGTCTCGCCAACGGGATGCCCAGCTCCATCATAATGTGATACAGCTTCTGAGGGACTGGGAAGCGAAGCCCACCCTTGAGATGGACTTCGTACACAGTGATAAAGCCGTTAGGTGGGCTGCACGCTCTCTTAGCAGCTCCAAAAACCACCATCACCACTGTATCCGAAATGCTACACTTTGCACGAATAGCCTCGAGATCTTTAAGGGACAGACAGGAAACGATTTCCTTAACCCCAGGAGCCATGAGAGTAGAAGAAGGATCTCAGCGGGAACAAGGAAAGAGGATCTCCAACAAAGGGATTTGGGAAGGAGGAAGAAACTATAAGGGATGCGCAAAAATGGAGGAAGAAACGGAAAAAACGAGGCAACTTAAAGAAACTTCAAAATATGAAACGGCGTGCTCATCATAACCCTCGCCACGCGTCAGTCGCCCATACGCGGGGAAAGGTCGTGGGCTTTGGCTTCCCAAGCCAGCATCACCTCAATTAATGGTGCATTTAATGCTCTACAGAAATCCAAACGGTAGCGCCAGGTGGGTCTTGGACTAATAAGAAGGTCTCGAACGGATGTGAGAGGACTCCCGCCATCCAGATGGGGCACCAGCGGACTGCCACTGTAGAAGAGTGCTTTCCAGAATGTCAAACGGTTGAGGTTCTCAAACCCTTTGACATGGGGGGCTAATAATGGGTCCCGGCACTCAAGGCCCAGAAAGAAAGACCTAAAAAGTTAAGCCTATGAACCAAGAGGCTTACGAGGATGATTTGGCCCAAAAGGCCCAAAGACAGTCCTTCATGTCCCAAGAGGCCCAAGAAGCCTTACTTAACCTAAGAGGTTAAATTGGCCTTAGAAGTCCGAAGACATGAGCCAGCGTCGCAAGAGGCCCAAGAAGCCTAACTTAGCCTAAGAGATTAAGTTGGTATTAGAAACCCGAGGATATGGGCTAGCGTCCCAAGAAGCCCAAATGGCTAAAATGATCCAAGAGACCAATTTAACCTAGGAGGTCCGACGACACTATAAGAGACCTATGCCTCTAATAAAATCCTGAGGACATGAGGCCAAGAACACAACACTGAAATCCCAAGGGACTCTAGCAGGTCAAACTCCCAATTAACGTCCGAGAACACCTAACCCTATGAGCCTGAGGATTTGACGAAAACCCAGAAGGCTTTTTAGGTACAAGGACTATCTCTTCATCTCTGAATCGTCAGATCAGGGAAAAAATGGGCCAAGGTGACCGAGCATGCCAACTCAGACGTCTCACTATTACCAAGGAGTACACATTCCCTGCAACACGCTACCTCCACAGGAAATCATGGAGCTCAAAGCATGCTCAATCATTATGGGACTGACGTCATCTAGCACGCCAAATCAGCAGAGTGGATGACTGGCCTCCCAACACACGCCAAATCAGCAGAGTTGGTGGCTGGCTTTCCAGCACACGCCAACGCCACGTGTCCCCATTTCAAGGGCATGTCCCCCCTATAAATACTTCATTTAAACGACTGAGAAAAGGATGGAACTGATGGTATTCTGCATGTACACTGCGAGCAACGTCTAAGAAAAAGAAAAGATGTGCAAGAGAGAAAGCCAAAGAAGATAATAGGGGATAAGATCTCCACGTGTTGCAATCCTATGTGACTATCAAAATTGCCACTGTGATTATTTGTAATCCATTCTAAGTGTAGTGGAACCGCTTCGGACCCAGCATCCCATCACCGTGGTTTTTCTCCTTTCATTAAAGGAGGGGTTTTCCACGTAAAATCCTCGTGCATTGTACCCTCCTCCCCTTTTTCTTTCTATCATGTCGTTCTCATTGAGCTTAAAAATTACTAGTGTGTTGCACGATTCCGTCCGTTCGAGCATACTGAAAGAGACCAAAGTGCGAACTCGGATTCTCGTCATACGGCGGTTGGAACTCAAGGACGCAACACTACTACTCGGCCATGTTGGATTTTTAGAGAAAATCAATTTATGTGAGGATAAATTCTAATGATTTTATTAAAATATGTTAGGAAGATATTAAATAAATTAAATAGAAATATTGATTGGAATATTAGTTTGACCTCGGCCAAAGGGAGACTATTTCTGGACTAAAGTTACTGAAATTTTGGGAGTCACAGATACATGCAGCAAAATTGGTTCAAGAGTAGCCTTCTGGGGGATCGGTTCCTAAGGAGAATAATCCTCAGCCAACTCCACTTAGATGACCGAATGGCCACACCTTGTGTGCAACTTTATAGCTAATAGCTACGTTGTTAACTTAATACATGTTGCTCATCTAGATGTTGGTGTTGCTTTTTATTTCTTTTTTCGCTCGGTTTCATGATTTGGTTCATGGTGGTGCTCGGGGAATACCCTAACTCGTTGTTCTACCTCAAAGTCGGCAAAACACTTGGAGTTAGAACAGCATCTTGGAATTACGATTATTTTAAATTTAATTTACTTACAAAAAAAAAAAAAAAGTTGTTAACTTAATACTTGGTAGTTAAAGTAAGTTGGTTAATCAACCAATTCTGAGGTGAGAATATTGAAAAAAAATAATAAAAATAATAATATTATTAGGAAGATATATCCTAAAATTGTGGATCAAAGTGATGATTGTTCCAACTGCCTATATTGGACTAGCTGCCCTAATGTAGAAGGCTATTTGTTAGATTTGTTTTCTTGAAATTCGGCAGTCATTGACTAACGGTTTTGGTTAATTTCCTAACTTATAATTGGCTAATTTTGAGAAATTTGGATAGCCACTTCTCCTCTTATATCAAATCGTATTGAGGGAAACGACAAGCTCCCTCCTTTCACCATTTTTTTTCTATTTGAGCACGTCAAGTCTTTCATTTCCTACTTTCGCTTTCATCCTACAGAAGCAAGGAGGGGAGAGGAGCCGAGTTGAGGAGAAGGTGATCCAGATGAAGTATAGCTCTTTCATCTTTTGAGGTAAATGGACTTGTGACATTCCTTCTTCACTTTTCTATAATTCGATCCGTGCCATTCTTTAAGTTTCAATCACGAAAAATCAAATAGTAATGGTAGAATAATATTTTTTGAAAGGTTGGTTTCCTAACTTATAATCGGCTGCTTTTGAGAAATTTTGGGCAACCACTTCTCCTATTTTGAATCATAAGGAGGCAGATAACAAACTCCCTACTTTCACCATTTTTTCTATAAAGCACCTCGGGTCTTTCATTTTCTACCCTTGTATTTCGTCCAAGTGAAGTATGGAGAGTAAAGGAGACGGGGAGAAGGTGATCCATATGAAGTATAGCACTGTCATCCTTTTGAGGCAAATCCACTTGCAACCTTCATTCTTTATTCTTTTATAATTCGATTTATGTCATTTTTAAAGTTTCAATCAAGAGAAATTGCATATTTATGATAGAATAACGTTTTTTGAAATATTAGGAATAATTTCTATGAGTGTAGTATTCACGACAATCGTGATGCTTGATCAACATTCAAGGTGGTGTTCGAGCATCACTGCTTCAACTTTTTAAGAACAATAAACATATTTATAAAAAATTATAACTATATATTATAATAGAAAGTATATTTTAATTGTGGAGCTAATTATTTTATTACAAAATAGATCGTGTTGGGTACAATTTTGATATGTGGTACAGAATTTACGTTATATTTTATGCTCCGGTAAGTATTCTCATATTTGATTTTTTGTTATTTGAGTTTAGATAACTTTTAAAATTTTAATCTTTTTTTGAATGGATCCATAAATATATACCAATCATTGATAAATTGATCATATCTTAATGACATAAAATATAAATATTCTAAACGTTTTTTTAGACAACCACTTGGGTGGGTTTAACTAGCCGATTTGTTAAGTTTGTTAGCGTATATTGGGAGCCCATTATTAGTTGTTTTAGCTTGTAGTTTCTGCTGATTTGGTGAGAGTCTTGGGCTAGTACCTTTATCTAATTTTGAGTAAAATTAGAGGGAGCAACCGTGAGATATCCAAGAGGAGGAGATCCATGTGAAGTGAAGAACGTTAATCCTTCGAGGCAAGTTATCTTGTGGCCTCCCTTGATTATTCTTAAAAATCTCACTCTTGTTGTTCTTTCAATTCCAACTATAAGGAATTATATAATTATGATAGAATAATATTTTGATGAGTCAGAATAAATTTCATAAGTATAATATTTAAGATAGATGTGACATTTAATTGACATTTGAAGTAACATTTAAACGTCAATGCTTTAGGCCGTAGTGTTTGAAGGCGTGTTTGATTGCTAACCCTATTATTTCTTCATATATGTTACTTGATTGGTGTTCATAATAGCATGTTATCTTTTGCTTAGCATATTACAAGTTTTAGATCTACTAATTAGTAGTATAAAAGTGTGGGTATCTTTATATTTATTTTTATACGTAAAAGTAGATCTGAAATATAAAATTATGTTTGATGTTTGAAGACCGTTTCAATGCTAGATAGTGGATTTAGTTATTTCATAAATCTGTTCATAAATCTGAGTGGTCTTGTAAATTTTCTTTGTATTAACCTAATGATTAGTTATTATAAAGATTTAGTGATAAAAATAATAACCTAATTAAGAAATTAGATTCTTTTTTCTTAGGGATTTAGGCTTGGTGTGGGTGGTACTTAGGCTATTGTTAAAACTCCAAGATTGAGGTTTGAGCGTCAGAGGGGTGAATTCAAAATCATTGCTTAAATCATAATTTTTAAGACGGATTGAGATTTTAGTTTGAGATGGGCGTTAGAGAATGTTATGGGCCTTAGTGAGAGTTGGCCATATAGGGCTTTTGGGTACTAGTGTTGATTCTTTGATTTTCTCCTTTTTTTCTTTTTTTTTTTTTGTTCCGCTAGTATTACCCTTCAATTTGCATGAGTATATTTCCTATCATTCCATGGTTAAGTAAAGAATGGCATATGAAAACTTTAAAGTACCTAAATGAATGGGAGTTTATGATATATTAATATAATTTATACTTTTTAAATACCTATTCTACTTCAAGTGGTAGAGGTCAATTGATTTTGAGGTGGGATGGTTATGGCCTTAAAGCAATCATATTTAAATATGGGTAATCATGGATAAGGTGTATTATAGATGATATGAATATATTATGAGTACAACATTTGGAAAGACTCTAAGGGTAATGAAGATACCATAGAATATTAAGACCTCGAAGTATTTACCGAGTCGATATAAGTATAAATACATTACCTTTAATTACAGTAACAGAATAAGATTTACATGGATTTATTAATATCTTATATTGTTGCGACCTCATATTAAGTTAAATTTTTAGAAAATCTAAGAAAGGACCTTAGTATCATAAATATTTCTTATCATTGTTATATTTATTAGGATTCATTGGGATCCAGTTAATATCTTTCAGGATATTAATAACAATCATAAAAATCATAATAAATAAAGCATCCATCATTGTCTATCTACTCAACTCATTAGGTAAAAATAAATATCCAATATATCCAAAATCAAAGGGATACAATCTTGAAAATAACTAAGTATCACTACTATATGTGATTAAAGAAAATCCTAACAAACTCTCAAAGATTAAAAAAAACTAGAATTAGGATCCTCTACCTGCAAGCTCTTCATCAAAACTCAATCACTACCTAGCTCTTAGGTTCTGCACTGCTCTAGATCTAATAAAATATTAGGGTGAGTTAAAAATTTAACAAGTAATAATATCAATAAAATTATAAATAATAAACATTTCAGATAATAAATTTAGGATAAATAACAGCAATACATATCTCGTAAGTCAACCGTACCCAATCCAGGACTTTGCAACACAACATAAATACAACTCAAGATTATGACAATAATGACCATTGAGAGTTATCCTTAATACAAAATATCATAAATACAATTAGGATTTTATAAAGTTTGAATATCAATAAAATCATAGTGTCACATAATGTCACAAGTTAGTAAAAAAATAGTCATAAAGAAATCCAAATAATAATCAACAAATAATTAAAATCCTAAATAGCCTAAAGCCGGGTGCAAAACACTAAATTAAAAGACCAAAAAGTAAAATAGCTATAAATCATGACGAACATAAGATCTGATTGAACCAAATTTCAATTGGCCTCCAACTATAATATTCAATAAACCTGCTTAAACCCAAAAATCATCTAAAAGGAAACGTATCTAACAAAAATATAAATTATCATAATATAAACTATACCAAAATCCATCCACTATTAAAATTGTCAAATTATACAAACTATGATAAACTAAAATATGCAATAATTTTAAGCATTATTAAAATATAAATCCAAATATAACCAAATAAAATCTTCAAATATCCTCAATTTGAATCTTGTCAATATCCAATGCCCTCTATTTTGAGAGTTAGAAAACATGGCAATGTGAACTTAAAACTCAGCAACAATATATATACAGATCATGTCTATAAATTAGATAGAAGGGCTATATGAAGTACAAATGATAAGTTCATACGTTAAAATTCGTAACACATATAAGAATATCAGATAGTCCAAATTGTATGAAATCCTCCAAGAAGTTTAAATTTTATGATTTCAAAATGCTTAAATATCTAAAATTAGATAAATCTGAATATCATGCAAAGCATAAAAATTACAAAAGCTAAATATTTTAAATATCAAATATAATATAAGTGAAAATTCTAAAAATTTAAAACAAACCAGAGTTGATAACTAAATATCAAAAGACGAAATTTGAGAAATGATTACATATATTATCAGTAATACTATTATCTATATCTCGAGCCGAGCTATCTGTAAATTACTTCATATAGAAGAGGTCAAGTGTCATTTTTCTTTTGCTATTTGTAGATGATAAATACAATTCTCAAGTGTACCTAATATATTAATTTTATTTATTTTTTTATAATGATTCACGGTAAAATACTAAATGGTGGACTCCATAATAAATATTCATGACTTTTTCAATTTGTAGAAAAATGATGAATGTCTAAAAAGTTTCACTCTATGAATAAGTATAAATATCAAAAGTTTTTACCCAATGGAAAAATAAAAATATCAAATTAAGTATCAAAATAAAATCCGATCTAAAACACTCATATGAAATATCAACATGTAAAGTCAGATGTATAATTTCGTGATTGTTCTTCACAAATATATTCATATATAAATATATTGTCTTAAAATATTTACTTATTATGTAAAAAAATAGATAAATTATTTAAACTTTTGGTAAAATCAAACAAAATATCAAAATAACTGATAAAAATATTATCCATGCATAATTATCTAAAACAAGGTATAAAAGGTGACATGTACATACCGAAAACATATGAAATATAAACAAAAATTAAAGAAATTTAAAGTAGACTAAAGATCGGATATAAAAATACTTACATTAAATTTTTGATCTAATAGATCTAACTCTAAAAAACTCCAAAATCTCCTTCCATGTCGTTCCTTATCTTCTTATTCTTATTCTCCTCTTCTCTCTCTTTTTCTCCCTTTTTTTCATGAAAATTACCAAAATAGTGTGCAAGTGGCCTTACATACCTAAATCAACACATGAGCGCCAGGCAAGTACATATTAGGAGCCATTCAAAACTTAGATATGCATGAATGTTGCATCAAATGCATCTTAGGTACCAACATTCTGCCAAAAATATATATAAGTGTCTCAAAGGTACGTATCAAGTGCACGGATACTACCTTAAATATACACAAGCATGGAGACAGGTGCCGAGCTTGATTCTTGGTATTGCAAACTTTTCATAACTATTTATTATATAATTATTTTTTAAATTGATCCAAATTTATATCAATGATATAATAAATCATAAATAAAAATTGGGCATTAAAATTAATCCCTTCTTTTAAAATTTCATTTTCAAAATTTTGCATGCCTCAATGAGCAATAAGATTGATCTCAGCATAGGTCTATTGTACTTTCACTACACAACTCTAATATCTTTTCTCCAAATTTTATTTGTGACCTCAGCATACATCAAATTTTCATCAATTATCTTCAATCTCTTAATTATCAAATGACCCATCAATTTCAACGACTTTTGGTTCACTAAATTTAACTATCTCTTACTCCTACTCAGCACTTAAGGCTCAATCAAACATTTCATCATCAGTACTCAAACATAATGGCACAAATTGCCATCAATTCAAATATCACAAGCATTGGAAAAACTTTCTAGCCATCCTACCTTCATCCGTCCCTATATGGAGGGCAAATCAAGACAATTCCGTAAATCTAATGTCATATTCTACTACCAAGAGATTTTCTTGCCTCAAGCAAGTAAATTTATCC
The DNA here is from genome assembly GCA_033239525.1 of Nepenthes gracilis. Lineage (NCBI taxonomy): Eukaryota > Viridiplantae > Streptophyta > Magnoliopsida > Caryophyllales > Nepenthaceae > Nepenthes > Nepenthes gracilis. The sequence continues at coordinate 6,590,994 of BSYO01000016.1, read as the reverse complement.
TCAATCTGCTCGCGGACACTTGTTGAAAAAGATACTTTTTTATAAAAGTTTTCACAAATGCATTTCAAAATATCTGATTATTCTCCAAACCCAAGATTTTCTTTTTCATGGTCTACCAATGGTTTGTATCTCTATCCAACTTATAAGTAGTGTATTTGATTTTTTCCTATTCAAGACAATTTATTACCTCAAATGTCTTCTCCACTTGATGGATCCAAATCGCTACCTTAGTTGAATCTAAATCTCCTAAAAATATAAAAACGCTTTCTTGCAAAAAACAACCAAAGGGTGTCAGACTATACATCAAATTTCTACCTCCTTGCTTTGCCGCAAGCATTGCATCTTTCCTTTAAACCATTTGATCCATTGTATCGAAAATCCAGGCCATCATGCCCAAATATTCCTCATTGTGGATAAATTGAACTTCTCAAATTTTAGACATCTTAGGTATCTATCATACAATAATATTAAAATATTTATTTCTTTAAAATACATAAGTCGCTTCTCTTATAACTTTCTCTAATACTATTCTTTTATTTTCTACCACAACTAGGTAATAAATAATTATAAAAAATTTAAATAATAATTTATAATAAAAAAAAAACTAGATAACCCAAAGCCAGAATGGACACACCAAATCCAAAGACCAAGAAGCAAAATAACCACAAATCATAGCGGATATAGAATCTAGCCGAATCAAACTCCAGCATGCCTCTAACTATAATAACAAATAAACTTGTTCAAACTAAAAAGCCATCTGTAAGTAAAAATCTAACAAATATATAAATTATCACAATACAAATTATACCAAAATTCATCCACTACTAAATTTTCTAAATAATACAAATTTTAATAAACTGAACTATATAATAATCTCAAATATTATCAAAATGCAAATCTAAATATAACTAAATAAAATTTTAAAATATCCTCCATCTTAATTCTATAAATATTTAATACCCTCTAATCTGAAAAAATTATTAAGCATGATGAAACGTACGCATAAAGTTCAACAAGTATATATATATATATATATTGTATGCATAAATTAGATAGATGTGCTGCAAAACTAAAAATATCATGTTAAATTTCAATATATTCAAATTCTAAATATGAAGTCGAAATCACAAATTCATATGTCAAAATTCGTAATAATATACAAATACCAAATTATTCAAATTGTACAAAATCGTCCAAAATTTTAAATTTCATAATTTCAAAAGCTTTAAATGCCCAAAGTTGAATAAATTTAAATATCATACAAATCATGCAAATCTCAAAAGCTAAACATTTTAAATATCAAATAAATGCATGTGAAAATTCTAAAAATTCAAAATATGCTGAAATTGAAAATCAAAAAATTAAAAGATTAACTCTGAGAGAAAGAATTGCACATACTCTCGATAATATTAGATCAAAATATTACTATTTAGACTCGTAAGTAAGCCATCTACAAATTAATTTCTATATTATAGATGAGGTCAAATATTATTTTTGTCGATCGTGGATGATAGGTGCAGTTTTTAAGTGTACATAATATATTAGAATATCAGAATATATTGATCCCATTTAATTTCTTATAATAGTTTTCAATAAATTATCAAATAATGAAATCTATAACAAATATTCAAAATTTTTTTTATTTTGTAAAAAAAATAAATGTCTAAAACTTTTTGCACTATAAAAAATTACAAATATCAAAACTTTTGCCTTAGGTGAAGTACAAATATGAAATCAAATATTAAGATAGAGTCTGATTTGAAACCCTTAATAGAATATCAAATGTAAGGCCAAATATATAAATTTGATAACTTTTCTTCTCAAATATTTTCATATATAAATATAATAACTTAAAATATTCACTTATTCTATAAAAAATAAATAAATTCTTCAAACCTTTGGTAAAATGCAATAAGATTTCAAAATAATTGGTAAAACCTACATGTATGTATAAATATTTAAAATAAAGGGTAAATAGTAACATGCATGTATAGTAAAAATAAGAAATATAAACAAAAATTGAAGAATTCTAAGATAGACCAAAGATTTGGTTAAGAATATTTATCTTAAACTTCTGACCTAATAAATATAATTTCAAAAGGCTCCAAAATCTCATTCCTCCTCATTCTTTTTCTTTTTCTTCTTCTTCTTCTCACCCTTTTCCCATGAAAATGACTAGAATAGCATGCAAACGGCCTCAAATATTCAAATCGGTGCATGAGTGTGACATCCTACATTCGCATTTACACTTAATGAGATGTCATATTACATATAAATCCATAAGATATATAATCATTGTACACATGATCAATATGATTGCTATATCAAATAGTTCCAATCCCATACGAAAAAAATATGACATCGGATTCTTGAAAGATGCTACTAAGTACCAAAATCATTACCATAGAAAAATTTTGCGAAAGTATAAATAATAATCATAACATCCGTGGAAGCATAACTAAATGATCAATATTAACAATTTATTTATTTCATCACAAGATGGAGTACATAATTTCCTGATCACAGGATTATTACTATACCACATTACAATTTATCACCATTCAAATCTAAATATCTTCTAACTTCAATCTTTCTTACCAGATATCAACTCATGCTCGCTATTTGAAGGATTAGAAAAACTAGGAAGAGAGTGAGTTAAATGCTTAGCAAAGTATATACATAAGTAAGGACATGCACATTTATGTTTAAAATAAATACATAAATAAGAGGAATAGAAATCATTTAAAAACATGTACGAACAAAATTCCTTTTCTTAATCTTAATTGTAATTTGCTTTTATTTTATTTATCTTTATGAATTAAGGCTAATAGACCTTATCAACTAATTGAGCAGTCAATCGAAAAAAGAATTATACCAATCCACATAATCTAAAGCCATATTCTCCATAATACACCCCGAGGAAAGGTAGTACATACCTATTATATCCCGGTCGATGGGACGACAAGCCATTATTATTCTCCCATGGCGCTAGGGCAATTCCTCGATTTTTCACTGTAATATCTTAAGACATGCCAAGGAATATCACCCGCTGAAATAAGTTTTTAGTCCAATTTCTTAATTATTCTTTTTCAAAATCTCTGTTGGAAGCTTTTACACTTATTATTGATACGTCTTCTTAATTTTCTTCATTTCGAAAGAAAATAATCATATTTCTTGATACTTGTAAAATTTTCATATCAGCTTTTCATAATATCAAAGCATACAGCCGTAAAATATAATAATTAGTAATAAATTATAAAATATAACAGGAATCAACGTATTGTCCAATTTAGTAACTTTAATCTTAAACTTTTACATGTATTAAAATTCATATTTAACATGTGATATATTCGGCTGACTCTATTGTCGGGTTGGTAATTGGTTTAGGGCCAATTTGGATTGATTTTCTTAATCTAATTTTAACACAATTACTTACGAACTCAGCTATCGATTCATGGCCAATTTAAGGACTGGTTCAAGGGTTGGTCCATACTGATTTTTACAACTAATTTTCGTCATTTGTGAACCGGTTCAATGGTTCATTACATTTTTGTTAGCTGAAATTTTCAGCATGTATCGGCCAGTTCATCAGTTGGTTTAAAACTCGGTTCGGTAGTTGGTTCGAGGCATATATTTACCGGTTGATACTTTGATATTACTCCATAATATCTTAGTTAATTTGGGTGCCAGTTCAATTGATTTAGGAACCAAAACTGGGCTGATTCAGTAGCCGCAATTCCAACACAATATGGATGTTGTTAGCCGATTCTGGCACTGTTCAAGGCCCAGTTTAGTGACTAATTCAAGGTATTTTTTATCACAAATTTATAGCTTGACAGTTTAACCTTTATTCAAGATAATTTGGTCGGGTTGGCTACTGATTCAATCGGTTTAAGGCCGGTTCAGTCTATTTTTCTGAAGTTGCCAAATTCAGTATCAGCCGGGATGCTGAAGCTAATTTTGGTGTCGTTTACGGGCCTAGATCAGTAACTAATTTAAATGGTTTTGGGCGGCCAGTTCAATGGTGGATAGGTTAGCCTTAGTACATTATACTTTGGTTGGGCTGGTTGCTGGTCGAGCCAGTTTAAGGTCCAATTCGGTCACTTTTTTTCAAACTATCAATTTCAGCATCAGTATGGGCCAGTCCTGTTTTACTGATTTTATGGTCAATTCAAGGCCGGTTCTTGACCGGTTCATGGAGTTTTTCTTACAGCTAAGAGACTTAATTTTAAGAATTTGTCCGATTTATGGTCGGTTCAGGATGATATTTCAGCTGGTTTGGGTCAAAGTTATAATTGAAAATTCTGCATCAGCATTTTCTACTGCAGCCAAATTTTACATTTGTTTTGGTGGCCTGTTCGGGGATAATTTTTATAGAGTGGCACTTGAATATCATCACAAGGTATTTAAGTCTATATAACTGCCAATTCGGCCAATTTGGAGCCCGGTTCATAGGCTATAATTTCAAATATCAATATGATTGCTGAAGTTAGCCCAATTGTTGAAGGGAGGTTCGATTCAGTGACCGGTTACCCATTTTTGTGAGCGAGTTTGTCACAATATTATTAAGAGGTTTAGCTAATTGGTTGCCAAATTTGAGCCAGGTTAGAGATCAGTAGGTCACCGGTTCAGCCAGATAATAGTAGCTATTTTAACTAATAACTCTGATTTCAGTATTTCAGCCGGATATATTACATGTTAAAATGATAATACGATAAAAATCATGAGTAATCTAAGTATTAGAGCAACAATACTTAGGAGAATTTACAAGAATCAACAACAATGGAAGAAGGGAATTAAAATACACTTGCCAAAAATTAAATTTCATTTCTCTTGCTTTGGTTCATCCCTCTTCTGCTTCCTGGTTCAGTTTCTGTTTTCTCTCGATTTTCCTTCTTTTTCTTACCGTTTTCCCCTTTTTCTTTTGATTCTTTCCCTTCCCTTCTTCCTCTTCTCTTCCTCGCGTGGCCTTACATAATTTAGAGGCCAAATAATTAAATTATTTCCTAAAAATTGAGCTACTGCCAGCACACCCATCTGCTTCCTAAATTTCAGCTTAGTTAGCTCCTTAAATGTGCGTATTCATCCCCCTAAATTTGCTGAATCACTATGCTATTTGGTGGCTTTAGAAGCTGCCAAGTGGCTATTAAATTGGGTTGAATTTATTCAACTTTCCTTATCCCTTGGATGAGGTGTGTTGAAATCAGCACTTTGTTGATTTTCTTGTTGCTGCCGGGTGTGTATGTGTATGTTTCCACTGAATTCCTTTGAATTTTTTACTAAAATATAATGTGGCCATGTGTGTATTTGATTGTTATGCTGTGTATGTGTTGAATTCCTTATTGAATTATTGGAAATTTTGTTGAAAATTGGGGAAACATGTGCTGCCGCGTGGCGGCTTCTTTCTCTCTGCTGAATTATTACTGAATTTTGTTGATCTTTATCCTTCGAGTGCCGTGCTTCTTACCTCCTAAATTGCCGAAGTGTTGCCGTGTGTGTTTATCATGTGTGTGTATATATTTTCTATGGAAAATTTGGAAGTGGAGTTGCCAAATGGCAACTGAATTTTTATGTTGCTGAAGCCGTGGTCCACTTTGCTGAATTTTGGGTTGTCAAACATGCTGCCGTGTGTGTGGGGTATTAGAGTATATCTAATTTTACTTGATTAATTTCATTTGTGCTATATTTAATCAACTAAGCTAAATTTGATTCATAATTGGGTGAACATTCGGTGACCGAGCTATCTTTTTATTAACCGAATTTAATTTGTTTGCTATCGATTAAAAATTTAGCATCCGAGTTAGCTTCTTATTTTTCCAAAATCAATTCGGTTGATAACCGGTTGAAATTTCAGTGTTCAAATTGTCTTTTTATTAACCGTAATTAAATTGGTTGTTGATCGGGTATATTGGATAATTTTTCTTGCCACCGTTGTATCTTGAGATAAATCTCTAGTTTCTAAGTTAATAACATAATCAATATAATGAATCTTGATTCTTATTAAAATCTTTAGGCCGATAGAAGTCTCCAAGTCCACATATTTTAATTTCAACATTTAGTAATATCGGGATGTCGAACTCTTTAATCTAAATTTCTTTGCGTCCTTTGACCTTGATTTTACCTTTATTTAATTAATTATGATTTATTTGATCGAGAGATCTCAGACCTTACAGTCAGTGTCCAATAAGCACATCAGGGGCTACTTAAACCTCAAGTGTGCATAAGCACGGTATTAAATACAGCTTAGGCACCAATATTCTGCCATAAATGTGTATGAACACCCTAGAAACTCACATCAAACACACAACTGCTGTCTTAAGCACATATGAGTTTAGAGATAATTACCAATCAGGCGTTAAACTTGATTCCAAGTAATCTATTTTTTTTTTAAATTTTTATTATATAAATATTTCTCAAATTTATCCAAAATTATATTAATAACGTTATAAATTATAAATGAATACTAAACATTTACACATAGGTTTCATCAAATCTAAGTAACAGAGATTACTGCAACATGAGATATTACGAAAAATTTTCTTGGATTTTATTTTGTCATTGTGAACCAAACGTCATATATTTCGACCCCCAATGGCTTGTCAATAATACCAGGCAACCGACACTAGCAAGTTTGATATGTGATAATTCCTTTTACCCAATCTAAGTATGGGAATTATTTCCTCAAATTTCTTTCATTTAACTTAGGTATGAAAATTAACACTCATCCTGACAATTTCTTCTAGCGTATTGGGGTGTAGGAATTACTCTATCATATTCCTGCCATCTAACTAGGTGCAAGAATCAATACCTTTCCTCACAATTCCTCCCACCCAGCCCAAGTGCAAGAATTTCTTTTTTAGATCTTTCCCACACAATCTGAGTGCAAAAATTATTCCTTATGTATGTCAACACTTAGTGTCCTTTGTTGTGATATCCCTTAAATATTATACTATATAATAATCACATAATTATAAATATTCCTCAAAGAAAAAGATCTTAATCCAACGAAATATGAGTTAGATATCAAACAATGAGAAGTATCCCCCCAAACACATGACCAAGTCCATAAATCTACCGATTTATTTCATGCTTGTCCTTGGTGTTTGAATGGAGCATCACACGCCTAGTTAGATAGCTCATAAATCTACTGATTTATGAATAACAAGCAATAAAATAGTCATATTAAAATGCCTCTATCCTAGAGTTCTTATTAACCAGATCTATGATAATCATATGAAGTTAGTTGAAAAAAAGGTCTCTATTCAAACAGCTCTTTCTTGAAAAAAAGTGGCAATAGTGACTTTGACTCCGATCTCCAGCTCCCTGAGTACAGTATAATCGGTATACACTCGAGAGAGGTAGGCAATTTCAACGTCACTCTTACACAACCTGTCCATGACTAAGCGCACCAGTTCCTTTGACTACCAAATAAAACAGAAAAATCAACCAAATTTAACAATGTCAAGAAAGATATTTATAGATAAAGAGTTAAATAAGCGATACCTCCTGAGCAAAAGACTCCTCTTAGAAAGAGAGATCTAAAGATGAGCCAAGCTTGCAAATGGGTGAAGTCCTCCAGCACAAAAAGGGTAGAGCACGGTAATGAAGAGGGACTTCAAATTCAAGGGGAAAGGAGAAGGCATCCGAGTCCTCAAGCCACCCAGATGGTGAGGGATCTACCTAAGGGGCCTTCTCAACCTTCGAAACCTCCAATAAGAAATAATGAGGTCCAGGAACCCCCATTGAAGCCTCTGGATTATTGATAGGAAAATCTTATACCTTCCCTTCATTATTAATGGGCTCCACAACTGAAGCAACAGGAGGTGGGGAAACAGAATTGTCGAGTGACGAACTAACAAGAATTGGGACCTTGTATTCAGTAAATAATGGAACGGCAATTGGTTCTCTCTTGTTCGAGCTGCTAATAACATGGTCACTTCTTCTCAAAGAATCGGCTAGGAAAACCTCACCACTCGGAACAAATGCGATTGCTTTCTCAAAAACTGGGCAACCCAGTGAAGAAAGAATCGAGTATGGTCTTGCGAATGATTCACAGGCCTCCAACGTGGTTATTTCATAAGAAGTTTCATCCATCATCATTTTAAGACTGTTAGAAGAGGACGAATAGGATGAACTAGGATCCAAGGAACCTCCCTCTCTGGCCGCCACTTTCAAAGGATCCCGAATGAAAAGTTTCTTGGATTTTCCTTTAGGTTTGCGGAGAGGCATATCAGCAACAACCTGTCCACCAACCTTGACCTCCCAGTTGACGTCGTTGAGCACCTCCTGAGTTAAAAAATTGCTCATCTTTCGAAGCAAAATAACATTTTGCAATTAACTCAATCAAAGGCTGAGCCATGAAAGACTCAGTTTCCAAAACTTTGCCAATATAGGGAGGATTGGTCAACTTTTATTTGTTGAAGAGGTTCAGTCAGAAGGAACCCTGATGAAAAAATATTTGTCCTTCTAACCCTTTATAGAATCCAGATTCTATCTACTTATTCTATACCCCTTCGTAGGGGTGAATGAAATTCAGTTGCCCTCCTTGTTAAACCGAAATACGACTTTAACTACCCAAGCATCCAAATGAGCCCCCAACGGCAAAAACAAATGCACAAGGAAACCAAATACCTAATGGCGTTGGGTGGAGGTACACTATAGAAATCTCTAGGGCCTCTAGAATTTCATAGAGCTCCCTAGTGAATGGAATACAAAGGCCCTCCTTCAAATGAACTTCATAAATAGCAATAAAGCCATGCCTAAAAGAACAAGCTCTTTCAAATAATAAGGGAACCTAAAAAGGAATGGCGATAGGAATGTTATACCTCTCATAAATGTCTAGAACCTTCTCTATCGTAAGACGGGACGGAATGCTAGCAACACCCTTGGAAGTGCTCGAGGAACCAAGGAAAACAATGAGAAATAGAAGGTAAACTTGGGCTGAGAAATGAAATACAAAAGGATGTAAAAATAAAAGAGTGCTAAAGTTTAAATAAAAAGATTTTAGTCCAGAATGACGGCGTTTGGAAGAGCTAAAGAGGCATGTCGTTATGATGATTGGAATACGTACCAACATATGAAGATGCTGTATGTGCCAATAATGATGGCCTGGTGCGATGCTTCCCAGAGCAATAGGCTAGCAGCGGGTGGCTCCATTATTTCATTAATTTTGATTAGATGGTTCAATTTTAATTAAGGCCTGCTCAATTGCTTCACAAATGTGTTAATTCTGGGTTCATTTGGATTAAGTTCTTACATGCTGAATTGTTAAAGGTTTGAGTTATCAAATTGTGAAACATCTCTAGAAAAAAAATTAAAGTCACAGCATATAGGCAAACACTCAACTCATGAACAACAGTCCAGAAATTACGAGCATATCAAAGCCATATGAAGAGTATGAGTAATCATTTGAGTAGTTCTTTTCATTAAATCGTCTCATAATGTACAAGTTTCAAACAGTAAAAAAACAACTCGGATGAGAAGGAAGAAGACACAGGACAATGACCTAAATTAAAAAAAAAAAAGATACACTTCTTTCCTGACTCTCGAACACAAGTTGTGTCAAAGGCACCACAGGAAGAAGAGAATGAAAGAAAAATTGTTCGCCCACGTTGGCAACATATATCTTGACCACCTCTACTAGGATCAGCAAAATAAGGGCACCGCTACAACATGTGGACCTGGCTTTGAAACGGATGTAAAAGAGAAAAATTAAAATGATTTTTTCCAATAAAAGAGAGTAATCAAGATGAACTTCAAACACTTTCTTGGGCCATGACCTCAGAACTTGAAGGATCTTCACCGGCTTCTACATCTATGCTTGTTAGCGATTGCAAAAAAAGACATATTTGTAAAGGATGATCACGCAATCGAGTAGGAGATAAGACATTTTGAGATGCAATCTGAAAGGCACACAATTTATAGCCGAGGCAAAGGTCCAACTGGCTAAGGGCTCGAAACATGCAAAAATATCAAATCACAGTCATTAATTGTAGAAAATAAAATCCTACCAAAAAAACCCTAATCAGCAGAGGATCCACAATAGAGATGTGCTTTGATGGCATACTAGCTGGCTTTCCATTAGTGACATGCTCGTTGTTTGAATTCAAACCTCCGAGTATGGGGAACTAGTATTGGATGCGGTTCAAAATAAATTGGCCCAGTATAAACCTGAATCAAGGCTCAAGCCTCAGCTACCCAAGCGAGGAAGCATAAAATAGTTTAGGACAACCGAATAACGGTTCTCTAGGGTATTAATTGAGGCGTTCAATTCCGGCAGTCAATTAACGAAAATTAAAGAACAATGATAAGTCAATAAATAATTCAATCCAAAAATGATCGAAACGGTCCCCATAATTAATAGCCTGTTAGTTTTCTCGTTAAATTTGAACGACAATTACACACTATGAATAACATTTCCTAATAGCTATCTTAAAAACGCCTCTCAATACAAACATCAGTTTCAAAGGCTAACCAAACAGACAAGAATCCTAGCTATAAATACAACTGCTCCCAAGCCGAAGAGGAAGGAAATCCAAAGAGTGAAAAAAATAAAACACTTAAGTAATCGAGTACATCCAAGCATAGTAAAATCCTCCCAATTTGTTCTCATACTCAACCCCATCCTTTCTTCGTTATTACTTTACTTTTCTTCTACATCTTTCAATTCAAAGAAAAAGTTTATTTATTTGAACGTCATAAGATATATCAGGGATCGAGTCCCGTATGCCTTTTACCACTCGTTCGATTTGTTATAGTGCACAAAATAAAAATTTGTAAAAATAAAGATCGGACCCAACTTAACTCCAAGAGGAAAATCCTAACTCCATAATTTATATGATAATCCAGATCCCTTAGACGCATAAGATATATTTTTTAACATGTCAAAATATAGTTTATATGAATTTAATGATTTGTATAAAATTACTAGATTGTTCAAAAAATACAAATTAGAATTAATTATGAAATCCAGTTACAATTTCATTATTCCTCAAAAATATTATTTTTAATTTCACGTATATTTATATTTATAAAGATAGAAAATATTATTGTCATAATCAAATTTTTTTCAATGATCAGTGTATAACTAGAACTAAAAAATATGAGAAGCTTTACTTGTTAGTCAGTAAAAATTTTAGAGAAATGGATTTTTATTTTTATTTTTATTTTTATTTTTATTTTTTTTAAATTGCTATTTAAAATTAAAAGGTGAAGATTTTCTTAAAGAAAAACAAACAAATTTGAACGTATTATTTTTATTTTCTATATTTTTATAAAAAATCTGGAGAAAAAAAAATGCCTTAGTAAGCTACTCCACTGCCCGGAAATAAAAAAAAAAAACAAAAACAAAAACAAAAACAAAAACAAAAGCAAAAACAAAATCAAAATCAAATATGAAAGATGAAGATGAAGATGAAGCGGGTCAGTGAAATAAAAGAGCGTGGAGAGAGTTCACCAACAGGAAAGGATGTTGCGGAGTTACGACCTCTGCCAGTAGAGATGGTGTCCTGGTAGCTCAAGAGTGAATCGGTCTTCCACGGGATGCCAAGCTCGCAGCTCAAGTTTTCTCTGACAACAACAATAGCAACAACAATAAATAATAAGTCTATGAAAAATGTAGATAATCTTAAGCGAGGTATTTATGATTTCTATCAGAATGTTTTCAAATTAGAGTATTAATACAACAGAGGTGAGCTGTCTGGTGGGTGGTTTGGCTGGACCGTCAAGAGAAGCAAGCCCATATCAAAACTCGGTCTCTGCCTGAATTAGTGCCTTACTAATTAATCCGGCCCAAGCACATGTTGTCACCTTCGTACAATGTTCCTCGACAAAACCAGGGCCGAGTATCCATCAATTCAATCTTCAACTGCACCCCTCCTGGACCTTGGAGAGATGACATCGGCCTCGGAGCAAGCTTTGTTGATCATATAAGAGAGCTCTGCTCAACCTCTCAACTCAGCGGTGGATGAACTGAATGATGAGATCAACTCTTGAGGACCATAAGTAGGTGTTACCTACAAGAACTATTTATACCCCATCAGTCACTCACAAATGAAGAACCTTGGCATAGGAGTGTATGCCCAGAGATAAACCCTGGTGACCTCCATTATCAATTTTTCTCTGTTGTGCTTTCAGAATCCAAATATCAATTCGGCAGGGCACATCTGGAGTTCTTTAAGTTTCAACAAATCCAAGACTCCGACGCAGTAGACCAACCTCTTATGTTGGTCTCATCAAAAAGGTACGCACTGGGAGAACTGCCAGCTACAATAATTAATCTCATAGGAGTGACAGCCTCGACTAAAGCCAAATGAATTTCCAGGCTCTCTAGCCTACAACTCATGGGTCATCATCTCAGGAGAACTGGATGTCAGAAGTCTTCAAATGAATAAATTGGAACAACAACCTGTTCCTCGAAAGACATCGGAACCACCTCAAACTCAGCCACGAACAAGCATAAAGCCAGGAAGCCAAAAGTTGGTTGCCAATACTCCAATGAGCCCCACAATCACAGCAAGGACACTAGCTTTGAACGACTAGAACAAATTCCTTGGTCTGAAGTAAACAACTTGGAAGAGCTCGACTGATTTAGCCATGGAGCTAGCTCACCCAACTGAACTGCACTCCCTTGTCATTGTTGAAACGGACATTTGGATCCAGTTGACCACTCCATTATTAGATTCCAAGGCCAGTCAGCCTTGATGCTATATCAAGGATTTCCTACCACAGCACGACAGCAAATTGGATCCAGTCCACCACTCTATCATCAAATTCCAAGGCCTTTGAGATGCCACACTATATCAAACATTTCCTACCACCTTGAAGGGAAAAGCTCGACTGTTTCTACCATCGAAGGCCAAACTTAGTCAGCATGCTTGTGGAGCTCAACAACTTCTTGGAACAGTTTGCCAACATCCGACACACTATCAAACTGTGGTACAATGTCACAAGTCACTCGATTTCATGAAACATTTCAACAAAATCCTAGGAGACCAAATCTAACTAGTGAGATCCTCATCAACGCCTTCAAAGTCGTGGTCTTTCCCTTCCCTGCTGGTGTACAATCTGACAAAAAAGCAGACACAGCGAGCTAGGGCTATAGGTCCACATTCATAATGATGCAAAAGAGGACAACAGATCTCGGGAAGAGGAACAGCCCAGCTCCAATAAGAGGAAGATTGACTTCGAAAATAAATATATGCTGAAACATAAGTACTATAATAGTAAAAGCAAAGCAAAATTTTCAAAAATAAGCCACTGAACTGAACCAAGCAGCTTAAAAAGCAATAGTATCAAATAAAGCATAGCTCCACAAGCAAAAAATAGGCTGAATGATTCATGTAAGCCTCAAGGAACTGGCAAACAAAACTCATACTGCAACTCTTCCAACGGCTAATTGTCTTTCGGCTGTCCAATTAATTGGAACACGCAGTATAATACTAAATCTGCAGAGTCTACACATTAATGTTTGAAAGCTCAGACTACAAATGCAAGGCACTCATATGGCAATGACCACAGCAACATAACAAAAGCATTGTATTACAGGCCAAGTACGTGAAGCATTATAGCATTCTGCGCATGCATGCGGTTCTCTGCTTGAGGGAACACAATCGAGTTTGGAGCTTCAATAACACCATTGGTCACTTCAGTACCTCTTTCCGCTGGCAGACAATGCATGAAGTAGGCATTTGTGCCTGCTAATTTCATAAGTGCTTCATCCACCTGCGGATGACAATTGCACACTATGTTAGTAACTATGATGATTTTCATCTATATAATACTGTACAGTCCAAAAAAAAAAACAAAAATCATGATGTATGCATTTGTGCCTGCTAATTTCATAAGTGCTTCATCCACCTACAGATTGCACACTAACCATGTCAACAATTATTGCGATTTGCATTCCCATAACCCCGTACAACAAACAAAGCATTCAAAAGTTATATTAACATAGTTTGGTTTTAAAGACTAATCAAAACAGGTAACAGATTTCTTATTCTGATCTTTATAAAAATGCAATATTTCTTTTCAACCCCTTCAAGAGCTAAGTCCATTAAATTTGTCAGAAGAGACTCCACATTAGTAGTTAACAATCTGGAGCTACAAATCCCCCTACATCGGGGATGGATATACAGTAAAGCATAGCTTATAAGTGCCACCATGCCCAAGTGCATTCATTTTGCTCCCAGTCCAACTACATTTTGTACCAGAAACATGCAGACATTTAAATGGGCAAATGTGCTGACCAAGAGATTTGGAAAATCAAAAAAGTGATAGTAAATCGTACTATAATACCTACCACACCCAAGAAGGATAAAGTCAAGTGGAGGCAAGAACCAGGAGAGAGGTGAAAATACATAAAACAAAGATAAAGACATTTGACGCTATGTCTGGAGTTAATGGAAAAATTTGAAGTGGGTGAACAAAATACAAGGACAAACTCCTCTCCAAGGTGATAGAAAGATAGAATGAGTTATAAAATAATTTTTTTTAACCAAAAGATACTAGCCCATACGCATAAATGCAAAGCAATTGAACAGAAACAAACCAAAAGAAAATTAAAGTATTTCTTAAAATCGTTACAGATTTTGTCGTTCGATAATTACTTTTCAATTTGGTCGATACTTTAGGATATGTCTTTATTGAGTTTTTCAATATTTAAAAAGAAAATAGATAGTGTAGAGAAGAAATAAATGTTGAGATTATAAAATAATGTGGTGCTTATCTCTAACTCTTCTTTCAATATATTTTTCTCTATGTGAAAAATTTTCCATTTTATTATGATTTACCTTTACCAATTAATTTATTAATATTCAATTCTTACTCAATTACTTTCATTTGGGATGATTTGTGTTTCAATGTGGTGGATATCTATTTTGTTTAACTTTTATGATAAATATTCCTTTCAATCAAGCATAGATGTTAAATTTTTATTTGATGTGCTATTAGTTGTTGCATATTTTTCTTCATTTCTTAAAACAAATGGAATCTTATTCTCTTGTAGATTGATTGTTTGGTTACCTCAACTGAAAAAAAGATATAAACACATGATAACTTTGTTGGGAAAAAGTTGTAAAAAATTGTTGGGAGGTATATGCATTCAGCATGAACCATTTGATCCCCATCTAAGTCTACATTGAATTGCTTACAGACTAATAAATGTCAACAAAGGTACACCCTTCCACTAAAATGGGTTGAAATGCTTATATGCCTAATCTATGTAGATAGGCATGATATTCAGGTTCATTATTTCTTCTCTGTGCAGTGAACCTCTGTGAATTCCAATTTCTTTGAATAGCATCAAAAATAGTCTACAGAACTTTTTCTTTAAAAGCAATCAAAGACTTGGGTGCTGCTAAGGTAATCTGAGTTGTTACAGATATTTTTAGTAATTGCAGGCGGCAGTAAAAGAGATGGAAAGGTGCAACCTCACATCTTTTGGTCTACTTGTGTAGAGCATGCAATGAAATCAATATTTAAGGTCTTTTGAAATGTTGTAACAAGCATATGCTACAGGGAAAATAAGTCAAGTGCGAGAAGTTCCCTCATTGTGGGTCTGAGAAAGGTCGTGTATTCTTCTTGTTCATTAACAATCGCTACAATAACAAGTATAGATGTACACATCCTTAAAAGTTATGTAAATGGTTTTTTCAGGAAAAAAGACGAAAGAACAAGAGACTCTATAAGAAGCCACAAATCAAAGAGGCATTCCCAAATCAAACAAATTGTGGTAGCAAGATGGGAAATATGAATGATGCCGTGCAGTTTTTGGGATTTGCTTCATCAGCTTCATGATTCTTATTATGTGAGTACTGTTAGCCCCTGGAGGAAGATCTACTTTTCACTCTATCAATAACCAAGCCAGATTTGATGCAATGTTGCTTGGCAATCTAAATTTGGAAACAATTAGCTGAATTTCATATGTGCCAAGTCCTCTTTGCTACACTAGCTGCCCACACTGATGTAGGCACCACTCAGTACTATTTATCAATTGGTAGACAGCTCATGGTTCAGAAACATCAGAGTAGTAGGAAATTGGAAGAAAGATTTTATCTCGATAAATTATAACAGCACCTGTGGAAAGGAATTGGAATACTTATTCAGTCATCCACAATGTTACAGTTTAGGCCATTCAAATATTTCTATTGGTTTATATACTTAAATATTTATATATTAACATCAATTTGTTTATTTAGGTTATTAGCATCAATAGATTTAATTGTTTGTTTTTATAAATATATCTACCTCCTAACTCAGGTAAGCCAAAACTAATTGCCCTATTGATGTCAAATATCAAAACCTTGCCCAAAAGGACAAACTTATTCACTATAGATGGTCATACGGACAGTTATGTTGAAACACAGACCACACACTGCAAAAGAAACATAATAAAGGAAAATCAAGTAGATGATGCCCTGTCACTATGCATACCTGAAATCCTTGGAAAACTTTCCGACGATATTCAGCCTCCTCCTTCTGCCCCATACTGGCCCAAACATCAGAGTATACAACATCGGCTCCCTTGACAGCTTCTTTCGGATCATTTGTTATCTCAATTTTGCTAATTCCAGCCTCTTGTGCCTTAGCCACGGTCTTTTTATCTGGTTCAAAGCCCTTTGGACAGGCACAAACAAAATGGAAGGGAATAACTGATGCCATCAACAACCAAGAATGCACGATGTTGTTTCCATCTCCAACATAAACCACCTGGACAAATTCATAGCAATGACAGGTTAGGTTAGAAGAATGATTTTTTATAGTTATCATATACAAGACATCGACATGGCAAGGACTTGCATATTCCACATGGCTGAGTTCAAATGTTGTCAAAGGTGGTCAGATAGTGTATGTACATCACATAGGTCAGAGCTCCCCACCCCCGAACACCCCCCCCCCCAAAAAAAAAGGGAAAGTGGAAGACAACAACTGAAACAAAAAATGCACAATACAATATATTAAAAACAAAAGATAAACATCACGCTCATTCCCAACAGAAATGTAAACTCACCTTCCTTCCTTCTAATTGACCAATGTATTCAATGATAGTAAGCACATCTGCCATTATTTGACAGGGATGGTTGTAATCTGTCAGGCCATTGACAACAGGAACTGAAGCATATTTAGCAAGATCAAGAATGTCCTGAAATAAATCAAGGAATATGAATAATTTAAGCACATCAATGAGATAAACATGCATAACCAAATTACTTTAACTAGAGAAGAAGACTGCATGAAGCTTCTGCATCTCAAGCTCTGTGGAAGGTCAGATGTACATAATCCTATCCTATATTACTGAGAGGATATCTATATATGATTGAACCCATGACCTGTAGGTCACAATGAAGCAACAATACAATTGAACCAAGCAATGAGGAACGGACAAAGGCATGGATGCAGATATGACACGAGTCACACAACATTGATAGGCAATATGTTATTTTTCTAACAATTGGGACAAGACTTGAGGATACATTACAGAAATATATCAAATAATAGTATTTTATAAAAATTAGAAACAATACTCCTCCATGCAATTTGTAATTGCCCAAGATATTTAGTCATAGAGTAAAAGTTTTGGAATAAGCAATTTATAAAGAAAAGAAACACAAGGGCAATTAGAAAAAAGGTAGTTATTATTGTTCCCACCAAAAAAGGAAAAAGAGGACAGCCAAAACAACAGATATGGCCATGGTTAGTTGCTATTCACAATAAAATAAAACATTAATAAGGGGAACCAATAAACCAAGCATTAGTATAATTCAACTGAGAACTATGGCATAAGATAGGGCACAAATCCGCCTTTCCAGCCAAAGAAAGAACCATGGAGCTGGGGCCCAAAAAAATAAAAGGAAACGTAAGAAAATATCCAAGCAAGAATTCAACAACATAGTTATAACATAAATAGATAGCATTGATCCAACATACACCGAGCTAGACATACACACCAAAAAAAAAAAAAAGGAAGTGAATGAAAAACAAAGGCTAGGGCACAATTTAGAACATACATAGGAATAATTTTATCATAATTGATCAAATAGAGTTATACAAGCATGGATTTCTATCACAATCAATCCCAGCAAGCTCCCGTCACTTACAGTCCTTTCTCCATTGGGTGCTTCTCTCTTTGACTAACTGTGAATGGAAACTAGCAATCGTAATTTCTCTGACCTTAGCCTAATGTTTTGATTTTCTTTTTGCTGATTTCTAAAGGGGTGATTTTCTTTTTTTTTTTTAAAATGAAAGTGTTATAAGCTGTTACTTCTGCCAAAAGCAATTGTTGGTTCTTTTGAAAAAAATCAAAATAAAATTTATTCAAGAACCTGAATCAATTCATAGAAAATACTATGGCATGTTCAATAAGTGAAAAATTGGGGTTATTTTCTGAAATTTTTAGAAAAATAGAAAATTTAGAATTTAGAAAACTAGAAAACACTGTTTTTCAGTTTCAATTTTAAACTTAGTTTTGGAAAACTCAGAAAATATCAAAAAGATACTTTCCAGAAATTTCACCAGCTATAAAACAAAGTTTCTTACAATTTTCTATATCCTACTTATAGGTTTACAAAATATAAGCATGTCCATTTAATAAATAATGAATTTTTAATCCAATTATAACCAAATTTTATTTGTATTTTTTTAAATTTATGTGCAGTATCTAACATTCTATATGAATTTTTAAATTGATATATGATGGATACAACTGTATATGATTTACTTTTATGGCCCATTAAAGGAAGCCCGTTGAAGAAAGCCCATTGGTTTTGGAGTTATTGCAATTAACACGTGAAGATGACAGTTATGAGAGACGGTTGTACAACCGACCGAACCAACAGTAACAGATAAAACTGATGAAGATAATTACAAGGGAGAAGAACGGGCATTACCGGAATAATCAAATCAGGAAGAGAGGAGAAGAAAAGGCTTATAAAAGGAACTGACTTTCATAAAGAGAGGAGGGGCTTTTTTCTTTCAAAAAAGAGAAAGGACAAGCGAATAAAAGAAAAACGTTGTGATGCCTAAATTCAAGACTTCTATCATTCACTGCTTGATTTATTCTTTCATGATCTCAGCAATGAATGTTTTTCTTTAGATCTTGAATCCAGAGTCGCATCATTGGCGCCGTCTGTGGGAATCCGAACAAAAAGCCATTTCTCCGATTCCATTTTCTAAAAAATGGTCAATACGAGATCCCGAACTAATATTCCAACAAGGGATGCTACAACTATCAATAATCCACCTGCTGCTGTCATTCAAATGGAGAGTCGACAAGAAGAGATGATGCGAACATTTAACACTCGGATGGACAACATGACAGAAGCAATTCACAATCTTTGTGCTCAGTATAAACCTACTAATCCTATCGTCACGCCAGCCGAAGTCGACAAAAGAAGGAATCATAAAAGAAAATATACCACCCACCAAGCAGAAATTCAAGAACAAGTGGCTTCGAGTAATGCAGGAGGCCGATCTCAACTGGAAGGTCGATCTCACCGAGAGGCCGATCTCACTTAAGAGGCCGATCTCATTTCAAGGCCAATCTCAATTAAGAGGCCGATCTCACCAAGAGGGCCAATCTCGATTGAGAACTCAATCTCAACTAGAAGGACGATTAGACCTGTCCCAAAAATCAAAGTCGATCGCCAAAATACACGATGCTCTCAAAGGGGTGAAAGACCACGTGATCATGAAGTTGTTTCCCTCGTAATGCATATAGAACGAGAAAATTTTCGACCAGCTCAAATGAGAGATACAAACCAAAGGGAACTAAGAACATATCTCAATGCAAAGAGATCCGTTGTTCCTCATATGGAAGAAAAGGTAGAGAAAATTTGGAAACATATGTTTGGAGGAAACACCAAGAACGCCCAATAAGCTTGCATGGATCACCATTTACGATGGAAATTCGAACGAGACCACTCCCACATAAATTTAAAATGCCGACTTTGGATGCTTATGACGGAGCACCGATCCTATGGACCATCCGGATCATTTCGTAACCCTTCCGAGTTTCCAAGGACTAGATGAAATGACCATGTGCCAATGTTTTCCGATAACTCTCAAAGGAGATGCTCGAACTGGGTTCTACCGACACACAAACAAATTCAATTCAATCGTTTGAAGAATCGGGCCGACAATTTTTCGACCACTGGCCTTGAGAAGAATTGAAAAACAACCTCGGCATCTCGCCAGATAAAGCAAGGGTCAAATGAAAGCCTAAAAAGTTTCTTAGTTCGTTCATCAAGAAGCCCGCAAATCCCGCGAATAATCGATGAAGTAAAGTCAATACTTTTATATCAACTTTGGAGCCAGGAGAATTTTTCAAACACCTAGCGCACAGCGATCCAAAAACCTTTCGTGAAGCAGAAACGATAACTCGAGCATATATCGCCGCAGAAGAAGCTAATGAAGCAAAAAAGCCATTGTCGCTGGACAACAATCAGCGAAGACCACCGAATGGAAAGAAAGGAGACAACCGTGCTTATTCACAAGAAAGGAAACAATCAAGGACGGGATCTGGATTTGCTAGGGAATTTAAGCCTTTAAATCTAACTCCCCTGAATGAATCCCGAACGAATATTCTCATGCAAATAAGGGGTGAAAAATTCCTTAAATGGCCCAAGCCACCCAAAAATCCGTGTCGAGATCGATAAAGTTTTGTCATTATCATCGCCACAAGGACATAGTAATCAAGAATGCCGAACTTTGGTAAGGAGATAGAAGAACTCATCCGAAGAGGGCATCTAAAAAATTTCGAAAGATTCCGAAAGAAATGTCAAATAACGGAAGAAAGTCAACAACAAGCGCCAAAAATCGAAAGGTCTTTCGGCGTGGTCAATATGATAACTAGCAAGTCATCAAGAGTACATCGGTCCGATCGGCCGAGAATGATACTTAAGGCCAAAAATCAAAAAGTGAGATCAAGACTTATATTATTCGCTTTGATAGGGAAGATATGAAGCATGTACAATATCCTCACCCGATCCTCTTGTTGATCAATGCTTGTTTCGTATGGTAAAGTTGACTACCAACCAAACGGGTTTTCCTAGATAATGGAAGTTCGAGTAATTTGCTTTACTTCGATGCCTTTATTAAATTGGGATTAAAAAGAACCAATTTAAAAACAACCAAGGGCCTCTTTATGGATTAGATAATGAACCAAATTTCAAGTACAATGAACCATTCAGGCTAGAAGTAACTCGAACGCACCCGAGTAGCATCACGTAAACTATCATCCTCGTAGTTGATTTACCATCACTTTACAACGCTATATCAGCCAACCTTGCTTATCACCTTTGGAATAGTAACATCCATACCTCATTTGAAGATGAAATTCTTAACCTCTTGTGGCGTTGGTGAAGTCCTAGGAGATCAAATAATCGGCCGATCCTCGTTATCTTTTCCAAATCACCAAATAACTCCCATTTAACCAATCGAAGATCTTGATTATCGGGATGAAATTTCCTTACAAAGAGCTCCAACTGAGAAACAACCGATCAAGTTCTCCTCGACCCTATTAATCCGCATAAGTTTTGCGCTTAATGTGGTCTTCCTCTCTCCGAGCCGACTCGTGATCGGTTAATAAAATTTCTTCAAAAAAATTCGATATATTTGCTTGGTCGCCACAGATATGCCATGAATCCCAAATAATATGATGGTACACAAATTAGGTCCGGATCCTACCATAAACCGATTGAGACAAAAGCGAAGAAATCATTCTGTCGAAAAACTAATTGCCATTAGAGAGGAAGTGAAAAAGCTTTTAGATGCTGGTTTTATTCGGGAAGTTCAATATCCAGATTGGCTTTCTAATGTGGTCCTCGTGAAGAAAAATAGTGGGAAATGGCGAATGTGTGTAGACTTCACTAATGTGAATAAAGCATGTCCAAAGGACAGTTTTCCACTGCCAAGAATAGATTTATTAGTGGATTCAACATCAGGACACGAATTGTTAAGTTTTATGGATACTTACTCGTGATACAATCAAATCTAGGATGAGTCATGAAGACGATAAGAACTTACCTCTTTCATGACAAAAGATCAAGGAACTTATCATATAAGGTTATGCCGCTCGGCCTAAAAACACGGGCCACTTACCAACGGCTCGTGAATAAAATGTTTGAGGACAGATCGGCAAAAATATGGAAGTCTATGTTGATGATATGCTTGTTAAAAGCAAAACTGCTGGGGATCATGTGGACGATCTTAACGAAGCATTTAAGATACTCCGAAAATATCAAATGAAGTTAAATCCAACCAAATGCGCTTCGAGTTTCCTCCGGAAAATTTCTTGCTTCATTGTATCCAGACGAGGAATCAAGCCAACCCCGAAAGATAAAGGCGATTATTGAAATGAATCCTCCACAAACCGTTAAGGAAGTTCAAAGGCTCACAAGAAGGTTAGCATCACTCTCTCGATTCCCGTCCAAGTCGCCAGAAAAAAATATTTACCTTTTTCAAAGCCTTAAGAGGAACCAAGACCAATGGATTTGTTTGGTCCTCCGATTGTCAAAAGGCTTTTCAAGAGTTAAAAGAATACTTATCTAGTCCTCCCTTATTCATTTCGCCAAAAACGGAGAAGAATTATTTTCAGATCTAGTCGTCTCATCTCGTGGCAATTTCCTGGTCCTAGTTCTAAAGAAGTAAATATACAACAACCGATCTATTACGTAAGCAAAATCCCCGGCCGACGCAGAACTCGATATACGCATGCCGAAAAGATTGCTTTGGCTCTTATTTATTCGGCAAGAAAATCAAGGCGTCCTTACTTTCAAGCGCACAAAATCATTTTGGCGACCGATCACCTTTTAAAAATGATTTTGCAAAGGCCGGATATGTCCGGATTTTATCGTGAAACGGGCAATTGAACTAAGCGATTTTGATATAGAATATAAACCAAGATCGGTTATAAAAGGACAAGGATTAGCCGACTTTGTTGTTAAACCGTGAAGCCGATCCTAAAGTGATCAAGAAAATCTTGAAAACCAAACGAACCGATTTGGTTATTACATGTAGATGGATCATCAATGCAATCTGCAATGGAGCCGAGTGGTCCTAAAGACTCCCAAGAAGAAATGGAGATAAGCTATTCGCTAAGACTTGCATTCCCAAAGAACTAATAACATTACGTAATACGGCTTTGTCACGGACTTCTCGTCACAAAGAATGCTCGCAAAGAATATAATCGCCTACAAAGTGATTCAATTGATCGTGAATCGTGTCCAAGGAAATTTGAGGCCATAAACGCGCCTTAGCAAATTATCTTGCTAAGGTTAAAAATATGATGACAAATTTCAACAAAACGAGATAGTTCATATTCCAAGGGAAGACAATGGAAAAGCCGATCATCTAGCAAAAGTCAGCCGCAATCGAAAATCCCTTAACAAAGACTTCAAAGATTATGCGTGAAATTGCAGCCGACTCAAGTATCAAAGAAGCCGAACATAAAGTCCTTCATCTAATCGGGGAGAAAATTGATATCTCCGTATTGAAGTACCTCAAGGAGGGAGTTTTACCGTATAATCCAGAAGATAAAAACGGATAAAGAAAATCACGGATGGTATACTATCATAGATGACAAAATATACAAGAGGGGATACTCAATTCCATATCTCATACCGCCTTACTCCGCAGGAAGCCGAATACGTACTAAGCGAGGTCCACTTAGGGATATGTGGGTCCCACGAGGAGGAAAGAATCGGCCTTCAAAATAATACGTCAGAATATTATCGGCCTACTATTAAGAAGGATGCCATGGAATTCGTTAAAAAATGCGAGAATTGCCATTCTGCGGCAACTTGACGATCAACCGTCCACTAATTGAAATCTTTGCAAGATCCTTAGCCATTTTCACAATGGGGACTCGATATTTTAGGTCCTTTTCCTATGACGACCGGGCAAAGAAAATTTATAATAGTTGGCATCGACTATTTTACTAAATGGGTAGAAGCTTACCCATTGGCTTTCGATAATCGAGCATAACGCTATCGAGTTTGTTAAACATAGTATTTGTCACGGTTTGGAATTCCCGAAAGAATTATTACCGATAATAGAACTCAATTCACAGGGAAACGCTTTACTGTGTATTGCTCCAATTTGAACATTCTATTAATTCACACTTCAAGACATACCTCCAAATAACTGACAAGTGGAAGTTACCAATGCACTTCTATTACATGGATTAAAGACGAAATCGAGGACGCTGGGGGCTCCCTGGTAGACGAACTACCACTAGTTTTGTTGTCATACCGAACAACACCGAAAGAGCCCACAAGGGAAACCCCATTCACCTATGTTTTGAATGTATGATACATATACCGGTAGAAATCGGATTACCCCGGTCGAGGATCGAGAATTTTGATCCGACCAATAACGATCGAAAATCGTGAGAGCAACTTGATCTTCTCGAAGAAACGAGAGGAACGACGCGAGTTCGCATAAAGAGCCTACCAACAACGAATCGCCTCGGTATTATAACAAAAGAGTAAAAGCACGCCAACTTTTGATGTTGGGGACTTGGTTCTAAGGGGTATCAAAACAACAGGAAGATACTTAACAGAAATAAATTGTCTCCCAACCGGGAAGGACCCTTCATTGTCTCCGCTATTCTACGAAATGGATCTTACAAATCGCGTACTCAAAATGGAAAACTCGTTCCAAGGACATGGAATGCTATTCATTTAAAGAAGTTTTATCAAGCAGATTTGATCCCGACAGTACCTTGTAAACTCAGAATTACATAAATATATATAATGATAATTTTATCAATATTTTCTCGGTTCTTTAAGATTACTCGATCGGCTAGATCGCCCTTTAAGTCAAATGGCGAAACGCCACTTACTTACTGACCTATAAACGGTCTAAGAAAATTAAAACTCGGTTATATCGAGTGATTTGGACTACAAAAGTAAGATCCATTTTGTGTGGCGATTCCTTTATGAAAGGATGAACACATTCAGTCTACTATGGTCAAAAAAAGCATCAAGTAATCAAATATAACAAGTACAAGTTTATACATAATACAAAGTTCGGTCGATGTATGATTGCTAAAAACACAAGTCTACATAGAAGAACCACCAAGCGGATGAGATGAAGACGCTCCTCTATCAGAAAAATCTTTCAAATCGACGGCGATGTACGCCCATATTCCTTTGATCGAAAAATGGATCGAAATCGAGGATCGACCAACAAAGCAATCTTTTGGCATAACCGAATGCCTTCTTGAAATCTGCACTCAAAGCCGATCCAACTTCTTCCGGTTTGAGTCCGTCAGCCTTCGAAATTCAAATAAGCTAACTCTTGTTGGGCCGATCCTAATTCTCTTAGGGAATCGGACAAATTAAAAGTCAGATTGAAGCTCATCCCTCATTTTTTGCAAATCGACTCAAGAATGATATTCGTCTTTATATTCACGAGCCTCAAGAAACAAGAATCTCCATCTTATTCTTCATCTCTTCTAAAATTTTCGGATCAACCTGATTCTGGGACAAGCTTCGAACTTCTCGTTGAAGTTGTCCGATCCAACGCCTCCGTTGATGAATCCCAATCTTTATAATTTCATTTAATTTTTCGTCCTAAAAAAAAAAAAAAATTAATTAGTTCGAATTGACAAGATAATACCGAATCCAGATACCTAAGATTATGCAAATCTAACCTGGATAAAGCGAGCTCTCAAAGAGATTTCGTTCAGAGACATCCTTGAAACAGGAGTATTTGGACGATCAGGATGACTTCCAGGGCTAGGATGCGAAGAAGAAGCAGGAGTGTTCATCCACTCTAGACAAACTCTATCTTGAACTCCAGTAGGATTGGACACTGGCACCTCAGGAAAACAGATCTCCTTTTCAGGACAGGGTGGGTCGACAACAGATTGAGTTCGGATTTCGTCCAGATTTGCAGAAGGAATAGGGACATCCTCAGAGGGAACATCATAAGCAGTAATGATTCCTTGAGTCCGATCTTGAACATGGGCCGATCGAGAAGAACCACTGATCGTTAAAATATTTGAAGCTTCTTCAATTGTTGGTTCATTGCAAACTTCGGAGAGAGGAGGGAGACCGCCAAATATGGCCGCTTCGGACCCAGTATTCCTATCCAACATCTGAACATTAGAAGTTGGATCGGTCAGTTCCTCGACTCCTTGTGCTGTGGACACAGAAACACTAGAAGGTAAAACAGTTTCTTCTATTAATTTTCTCATACCACCCATCCCCTCTGACATTGGAATGCCGGAATCAGTAGAAGAAGTGGTTAAACTTGACTGAATCATTCGACGTCGAGAGGTTGAACCCTTAGACTTAGATTAATGAATTTTTCTTTACGTTTGGGAGTATAACTACTGTTTACTTAATCGCCAATAAAGGCTCCCATTTAGCCAACGTTAAAATCTCAAAGCATTTAAGACGTTCTTTGTCGAAAACGAATTGATATTATCCCTAATTAAATCGAAGAATCACGAATGATTTTTCCTCGTTATCTTCAAGTTTACCCGAAAAGATGACGGAACGTTACCCCAATCACCGAAAAATTCATATCAAAACTAGCCTTCAAAAAGAAAAACCTATCTTTCCAACCTTTTACCGATTCATGAATAACACCACCAATGTTCAACTCGCTGGGCCAAAGAAATCCAATCCCAGTTGACTAAATTTGAAAAGCACCTTCACCGCTAGCGATATTTAGAGTAAGCCCACGGCCGAAAGAAGATACAAAGATTACAGAGGTACCGACAACGTTAGCATGAAACTGGCGATGGGGACTCCTAATTCCACGAAAATACGGCGCAATTCCAATGCAAGAGGAATGCGTAAACCACTAGTCAAATGGGCTTCATAAATCAAATATAGCCTTCAGAGGAGCGCAAGCCCTATCATCCCTGAGGGAACCAAGAAAGGTATGTCTTTGCTAATCTTGAATTTTGTATATATTGAATCGACGCCAACAGAGGAAAGAACCGATTTAAGAGACTCGAACACGAAGAACTTGAATGCGAGGAGCCATGAGAAAATTTCGAATGAAGAAGTCGGATGAGGAAGTCAGAGAGAAGAAATTCAAACGGCAAAGGAAGATAAAAAACCTTGTGGGGAATTTCAAATTAACATATTTTTTCAAAATCATCATGATTGGCGGTTAACTGACACCTTTGTCATAATGATTCACACGTGTCAAAGCCAGATTAGTTCACCCACTGGAGTAATTAATGGTTATCCCATCCTTCGAAGAGCTAAATAAGAGTTTTTAAAAGACGTTTTCAAAAGCAAGCTGGCTGAAAGTTGATCTAGAATTACAACTGGTTGATGACAGATTTAAATTCAAATCAGTGAAATATTCGAAGAAGAACTCGAATGACCCTATCAGAAAGGACATATCGCCAGATTAAGAATTCTAACCTGCCGACATGAGGGACTAGTGATGGGTACAACTGTATATGATTTACTTTTATGGCCCATTAAAGGAAGCCCGTTGAAGAAAGCCCATTGGTTTTGGAGTTATTAGAATTAACACGTGAAGATGATGAAATTATGAGAGACGGTTGTACAACCGACCAACCAACAAAGAATGATAAAACCGATGAAGATAATTACAAGGGAGAAGAACGGGCATTACCGGAATAATCAAATCACGAAGAGAGGAGAAGAAAAGGCTTATAAAAGGAACTGACTTTCATAAAGAGAGGAGGGGCTTTTTTCTTTCAAAAAAGAGAAAGGACAAGCGAATAAAAGAAAAACGTTGTGATGCCTAAATTCAAGACTTCTACCTTTCACTGCTTGATTTATTCTTTCATGATCTCAGCAATGAATGTTTTTCTTTAGATCTTGAATCCAGAGTCGCATCAATATATGATTTATACTTTACACATTTGAATATAAAAATATTATTTATTAATGTGAAAAAATAAAAGTACTACCTTTTAATCAACATTTAGGTTATTTATTGATGACAATATTTAAATTACTGTGCAATATTTTTTATGACTCTACAAAATATTATGCATTGCTAATTTAATAAAAAAAGAAGACTATATTAACTATAATAAATAATTTGAAAGATCATAGTTGTTAAGAATAATGTATCATTAATATTTATTTTTGACTATTTAATAATTAAATGCATACGTGAGGCCATAAAAACTTAAGTATTAGTAGACAAGGATTCAAATAATTAATTTTACAATGATAAAATAAAATTGGGCATTGACTCATTAGTTTAATGAATTTAAATCAAATGAACTGAGCCTATATTTCTAATCGAGCCATTGTTGATAGTTCAACATCAAATATAGGCATTGCAATGCAAAATATGTAGACATGTACAATTTTATGTAATAGATTACAATTGATAACCAAATTCGGCATATAATATGCTAGTATGCAATATGGTTTTTCGTTATTTTTTCTTTTTTTTTCTTTTTTTTTTTTTTTGCAACTTTCAATAACTATGAATCAAAATTATCACAAGAAGAATTCGATTGGTTAGTTTATCATAAATAAATATACTGGGTAAATTTATTAGGTAATTTTTCAGCTAATAATTTTTAACATATATTAGACAATTAAAAATTTATAAATAACTATTAATAAACATTAATTTCTTTAAATGTTAACGTTTCTAATATAAATAAATAAACGTATTTTCCAGAAAAAATATAAAAATTGAAAAGTAAAAAAGAAAAAGAAAGGTGAGAAATACAAAACAGAAAACTATTTTCCCAACTAAACATACCCTTAGTTTTTTAGAAAGTTTTTGTTTTTTTTTTTTTTTAAGTAAATCCAATTTATAGCCTAACCTAAAAGGCTAGTTCAAAACCAATGGAAAACAAGCCTAAAAAGCCTAAAACATTATTTATTCATAGTCAAATACCTCATTTCTACTTAACAAATTAGCCCGAAAATATCCAACATATGTCCTTAACCTGTCAAAAAGTGTCCCAACGTGTCCAAATTAACAGAAAAAAATAAAAATATTCAAGCATGTGTCACAGATTGTTAGATAGGTGCTACATTGATACACCACTCCAAAAGAGTTATTTGTGTTTCCTATGTGCCAAGGGCTGCCTTTAATATTATCGAAGAAGGTTATGAAGAATATAAACATTACAAATATTCTTAAAATTTAGAATCTCATCTCAGTTTTGACATCTCTAAGTACTGAGGGAAACATATATGAAAGGTTTTAATATGTTTTTATTAAAGGGGGGCATTTGGGGAAAGGAGAACCATCTCTTCACGGTCACAATATCCCACATACCTTCCCTTAAAAATGGTAACAAAGTCATAGGCTACAAGAACCTACTATCATAAAAAAAACATCAGCCAATATATAAAATATTGGCCCATATATATTTGTATCGGACCCCCGAAGCTAACACTTCATTGATAAACTAATATGTCAATGTATCAACAATACATTGTAGTGTCTCGGGTGACATTTTGTGCCCCACCATGGCTTTTTTTTCTTTTTTTTTTACATGCCCAAAACTATGATGTTTTCCATATCACCCTTAGACTTCAGTTTTTTGTTTATCTTGACAAGTGCCGTAGACTAATTGCGACAATTTTTTCTACTCTTCAAACCAAACATAATTAAATCATACTCAAATTGTAATCTCCAAATAAATTTCATCTTTCAAAGGCTTAGATTTCGTTCAACTAAAATTCGAGCTAAAAGTATTTGCAAAGGACATACGGTAAGAGTTCCATTTTCAATCCATTTTATTATTATTATTATTATTATTATTATTATTATTATTTTTTCTTAATTTAGCTTCATTCTACAGTTGCTAGCACCTATCTTATGGATTTTAGACCAAAAACAACATTTGATTTGTATTTTCTCAAATCAAATGTGAAAACCGACGAGCCCAAAAACACTTCCAAGGCAAAATTCCACAATCTATTTAGATTTATGTATTAGAATTTGCAGATTTGTGTTGCATGAGCTAAATTACATATCTTATCAGCTATTATCTTATTTATTTTTAGAAATTTTTTCCAAAGTTTCGCCAATGAAAAGAGTTTTTTCTTTTTTTTTTTTTGGCTAAGATTATGCTCAAGTTTGTTAAATTTGAGAGTTAATTTTTTTTAATTAAAAAAAGTTTTATTTCTATTTTTTGAAATTTCTAGTAGATTTTGAAATTCTACTTTTAATTGATATTTTCAAAGATCATAAAATTTAACAATTTTAATTATGAATATTGATGGATACGCCAGTAATGGGCTGGCCCAAGAAAGAGGAACGACCCAGATACACAACGACCCATTAGCATCTGGATGGTCAACGTCAACTGTTGACCGGTTGAAAGTTCAATGAGCCATAAGAAGCCCAAGTACAGGACAGCCCACTTGGGCCCAAGACAGTCAACACTTCCACTGACCGAAAGTATAACCAGTCGACTATTTGAATGACAGGCTTCAAGTAGGCCAAGCCCAACTTGGCACACACAACCATCCTCGACCAGCAACAGTCTTCTCCCATGATTTTGCGCTCTTCACAGAAGGCAATTTCTACTGTAATAATTATAAGCAGATTCAAAGCACATCCCAAAAGGCGCCAGAATCTCTTTCCTATCTGCCGAAAACCCTAACGGTTCCATAACACAGAAGAAAAACAATCAATCCAGCAACCGTTACTGCCATAAAAGCTCCACACTAGAAAAGGCAGCGATCCCAACAAAGCGCGAGAATCAAGCCCTTTTGCGCAAGGAAGGCAGCCTGAAGCAGCACCTATAAAAGGCCATGAAGTCCTCACTCCAAGGCATGCTCTCATTGGCCCATAAACGCTTAAGCTCGCCCGGTACATGCTCTCAAAAAGCTCTCTTCTACAAAGCTCACACGCTTTCAGAATACAAACGCTCTCTCTCTTTCTCTCTGCTACTATGTTCCCAGTGAACTCAGTATTTAGAGCCAACGCTTCTCACGAGCTTCCAAAGCCTCTCCCAACAAGAGCACACTTCCATCACAAACACTCTTTCTGTTCCCTTGCATTCTTACTTCCACCTTCTTAATTCGAAGGCTATTTGCTAACTTGAGTGTAGGAATGTTTTCGGTGGGACAACCTCCCGCCGTTGCCAGACCTCTTGTTCGTAATCGTGGTGTGCAAGGTCCAAACTCAATGGACGGAGCCGGATTCAGACAAACGACTTAACTCGAATCTGTTCGAAATTTGGATCCAGGACATTATAATTCTGTTAAGAATTGAAGATTATTGCTGAATTACTTAATGTTTTATTAATTTTTGAAATTTAGTTTAATTCATTAATTTGAATTATATTTTGTAGTTAGTAGTAGGGCTAAGAAAATTATATTTGAATTATATTTAATATTAAATTTAATTTTAAATTATATTTAGGGGTTTAAAAAGAGATGATATTTAGGGCCATCGGGTTAATTTAATAAGCTCCTAGAAGCCTAAATAGTATATTCCATTGATTAAGAGTTGTTTTGAAATTTTTTAATCAATTTCAAGAGTTACTTATTAGTTATTTTGTGTATAGGAATTTCACATACTTAAAATGACATAAAAAAAGAGGCAGGGGTAGTAGCGATGGAGTAGGAGGGGATCATGGGGTGACGTAGGATGTCATTTTGGTAAACCCTTTTCAGGGGAATGGAACAAATGGGTAAACTTTGTGACAAAGTTATCAGTGGAATTATCCCGCTCATTGCTTTTAAAGGAGGATGGGATGACCTCCACTATTTATAAAGGAGGAGTATTTACTTGCAATCACCAAGCAAATGAACTCTGCGGAAATACAAGCTCTGTACATTTATCCATAATCTC
Source organism: Nepenthes gracilis (assembly GCA_033239525.1). Classification (NCBI taxonomy): domain Eukaryota; kingdom Viridiplantae; phylum Streptophyta; class Magnoliopsida; order Caryophyllales; family Nepenthaceae; genus Nepenthes; species Nepenthes gracilis. Next base: position 6,559,218 of record BSYO01000016.1, on the reverse strand, counting down.
TTCTTTGGGCTTTCGTTTGTATTTGTTTGTGCTCTCCACATGCCTTTTTAAGTCGCTTAGCATGTGTCTTGGGTTAGTTTGGCTTAGTAGCACCAAAGGTGGTGATGTTAAAAGTGCCGCAGTTGTAATCCACATAGGATTGTCATCCTGTGACATGCAGTTCTATTTATTAAACAAGGGTATAAATTTATTATGAGAAAACAAATAAAATATAAGGCAAATACTGAATCTCTATCACCAACGATCCCAGCAAACTCGCCTTTTTGTTAGTCCATTTTCTTCTCCCTCATGCAGTTCTCTTTCTTCGATTGATTGTGAATGGAAACTAGTAGTGCTTGATTCTCTCAGCTCAGTCCTGTGTTTAGAATTTTTGCTAATACTAAATATCCTCAATACTTAAATAATTTCCATCAAATGCCCCATTTTCTTGTTTAGAAGTTAAAAAAAAGCCCAAACATGTCCCAATATGTCCAAACATATCCATATTTGTCCCCAACATATCCAAATTAACAAAAATGAAATATTTCGACACTTGTCAGAAAGTGCCAGGCATGCATCAGAGGGGTTGTAAGCACTTCCTAGTAAGAGATCCACTCCATCACCTTTGATCCTATGTATATGCATCTACAAGCAACAGTGAAGGCATATGGCACCTCCCATTGGAATCATAATGATTCTGCGAAGCTTGATCTGTTCACGAAGTGCAGCAGTTCCAAGAAAACTGCTTCCTCGAGTTTAATAAGCAAATGCATTCAAATCTCAGCTATTCACATCAGCAAGTTAGTGCCAGATAGTTTCATCATTTGATCTCCTTCAACATAGTTGCAGTGGGTAATCCAATTCAACACAATCCATATTTACATTTAAGCTCATTTACTTATTGACTTCTGGTAGACGATTCATGATTTTGGGCTTTTTGACATCAATGTGCATGAAATACTTGACAATCAAAAAATTGTGCCATAAGATTAACAGGGTCATTACTTTTGGAATTCAAAGAGAAAGAAGGAATGGAATAGACAAAAGATTTCTATCTTCTGAAATTGAAAATAAGACAATAATTCAACTACACTGACATACCTGATGAGCAAAAACACGTGCCATGATGATGTCATTATAGCGAGACAATACACGAGCAACATCTCGAGTCTCCTCCCGCTTTCCCATTTGAATGTCATTTGGTCCCAAGTATAAAGCATGGCCTCCTAACAAGGAAAATCCTGTCTCAAACGAAACACGAGTTCTCATGGATGGCTTTGCAAATATCATTGCCATCGTCATTCCTTTGAAGGGAAGAAATGTCCTGTCTCCCGATTTTAGGCATTCCTTGACATCCTTGGCACTCTCTAAAATCTTTAATATTGTGGCTTTGTCAAAATCATTAATTTGCAGGAAATCTTTCTTAACCGATTTCACTGGAAATAACACAATACAAAACAAAAGAATGAAAGTCTTCAATTATGCCTCATTTCCATGAGTTTTTCTCTAGAAAGGAATGTGTTCAAGATGAAGGAAAATCTTAACACTTGACACAATTCTCAAAGTACTGAAAGGAATAACTGAGCTTACCAATTACAGCACAAAGATTCATAAAGCATGTAAAAGTAATCATCTAACAGTCACCAAAGCAGATCCAGAAAACGGCATCTATGAGAAAGGAATTTATGAAACTGTCTTATGAATGTACTTAAAAATAAATTTATTTTGGTTTGTCACAGGCTTTCCACCAAAAATCCTTGCCCAGAATGAAGCTCTTTTTTGCAGGATTAGAACAGACTGGTTGAAGATCCAGGAAATCATGAATTGACTTTTCAGAGTTTCTAGCAAAATGACAATGGATTGAAAGGTGTTCGATGGATACCAATCTCAATGATCATTGTGAAGCAAACTAATTAGTGACGATCCTCTTCCACCATCCAAATTGATGACGATCATCACAATGCACATCCACGTGGCCTCAGAAATGAAACAACTTTTAGACAAGCTTGATTCCTCCACATAGCCATCTAAATGAAATCAACATGACAAATGCTAAATGTTCAATATCAGGACTAGGAGCTTAATCCAGGGGCTGAATGGAACTAAAAAGACCGAATACACCAACCTTTATGTTTTTCCCATCTCCTGCCTAACTGCTACTGATAGTGACAGGACAGAGAAAGAATTTCCGTCTTTCTGGTTTTGTCTCTCCAATTAGGAGAGGCCGATAAGAAATTATATCAAATGCTTTTTGAAAAAAGCTGCATCATTCTTCCATCACCTCTCTTGAACAATAAGCACTTCGAAAAGTAACTATGAACTCTTATCAATGTGAGCCTTAACCATAGTGTCTCTTCTATTAAACCCATCAATATGATAACATTACCCTGGTGAAGCATGTCAATATCCCATCAAATAGAACAAATTTGAGAAAGGCTAAGAAGAGCCAAAGCCTGCACCACATCATGCCAAAGACAATAGAAAATCCACCACGCACCTCCAAAGTGTCATGCAAAAATAACTCCATCCAGTGAAAAGAGCTTGGGGACTTTTAAAAAACTGCAAAATCAACCTCTGAAGACTACTAGCCAAAATTCTTCCCATAAATGGAGCACAAACATTCACATCCACCAATAGTTTGCAAAAATCACCTCACTAGAAATACTTCTTATCCATCCCACCATACATCTTTAATGCAACTGCCTCAAGGGAGCTTTATGAAGAAATTCAAATTCTTTAACACCCACCCCGTCTTGGAATACATCATTTCACCCCAGGGAAAAAAAAGGAAGGGAACCGAAAGAAACTCAAGCTAATCCATGTTGCTACAGGGAAAAATAAAATTCTGAATCTTTCTGAGCAAGATGAAGTGAAGCAAGAGATAGATATGAAATGACTGCAAAGGATGCACAATATGAGCTAGAATGATAAAAAGTATACACATAGGCCTAGCCAATTACCCCTACAATTTCAAGTAAAAAATTCCCACGGCCCTAAATTTAGCACCAAAATGAAGGACAAGAAAGGTCATAGAAGATAGAGCAATAGGAACCACAAGATCCTAGCAAGAAAAACGTTATTGCCCCTTCCTGCAAAAGAATAATTTCACTCCTCCATAGCTGTCTTTAAAGCCTGAAATTGTTGTAAGGAAAATCAAGACATATCACTGTGTAAGACTAAGGCCAATATTCATGCACAAGTTCCTGGACGATGGACTTAAGTTTGCGAGAATATACCATACATTCTCCAACAACCAAGCTAATAATTATAAAGATTGCTTAGCTAATTTTAAGTTTTTAACCATCAATCATCTTGACAACATCCCAAAACTATGAATGCATCTGTATCATGCAAACTACAATAGTGGGCATAAATAAGACAATAACAATTATAGATATCAAACAGAGATGTTAAAAGATAGTAAAATGACAGATAACATAAGAAAATAGAAATAATTAAGTGTCCAATGAAATTAGAGAATCATCATGTGTTACTGCAATTATGTGAGAAATTCCACATGAAACATTTGTTATGAGCACCTTCTGATGGTAATGAAAGCAAAGGAAAATTGCCTGTCTCAGGAATGAGGACAATCTTCCTAAGTCCTAATGTACAATTATAGTTTTGAATATTGTTGATTTGAAGATACTTTTTCGGATTTAAATTGTTTAGGATATTTTACGAGGATATACAATAGATTTCAAGTTTTTTCAGGAATACATGATTACGTAAGTTGAGATTTAGGGATATTTTACAAGGATATCTGATAGTTTAAGGTAATTAGCATATTGGGTTAGACCAACATTTTCACAAACTGAGATCCAATTGTCATTATTTTCTAAGTGGAATAGAATTAAATTATTCGATTGAGTGTTTGATTCTTGATTGGGAGGCTCCCCATCAGTTGGGTATCAGAGACAAGAAGCAAGATGGACAAAAAGATAACTAACTAGGACAAAAAGAACAAAGTGACTGAGAAAATCATTCTTGTACCATCCTGGCTGAATTCATCAACAGCATTCATGACGTGTAATTCTGCAGTCTGAAAACACTTTCTGCCGCTGCTGCTGTTACCCACAAATTGCAGGCCACCATCCAAAATGGCACCAGCCTTCCTCAGTCGCATCACTTTCTTCCTTCCACTACCACTGCAGCCATCCAACCAGGCCCTTTGAAACCTCAAGCCACATAAGGAGAACTCAGAGAGAAAAAAAGTTGAGAACTGTTTTTCTGTCAACTTCACCATCGACATACCCATGCTGGTGCCATTTGCTGCCATCACAGAAGTTTTCCATGCTCTGTATTGTGACTCTTGCACAGCTCTGCTTGCCACAAATATAGATTTGTATGAGCCGTAGTTCCTTGAGAATTGCATTCAGTGCGAGCAATGTTGTGAGTAACAGCAGAACTAATACAAGAACTTAAACACACACAAGACAACGAATTCACATAGTTTACTCTTGGAACAAGAGCAACATCTACAGGCACAAGATAAATGGTTTCACTGTAATCAAAATAGTACAAGTGATGAAAATAACCTGATCACACTCTTCTCACCAAGAACTCTAAATTGTTTAGTAAATACCCAAACACTTGAAATTGTACCCAAATTGCTCTGGCACATTGTGTTTGATGCACAAGACTTAAGTGTTTTATTGTGGTGTTAGTGCAGTTTACTCCCTTACACACTCCTCTATAAGTAGATACAATTCCTATCAACAGAGTTAATACATCTGTCATTTTCTAGGAGTGCTTAAAAAAGCATTAATCGTGATGCATAGTGCATTCTCATCATAAGAGCCATCATGAATGCTCCTCAAATCCCATGGAAGCCATCAATGTGTTACAGTCCTGAATGGACCATTCAATGATAACACATTTTTCCATGCAAGAGCATTAACCGGGTTCCTGAAGAAAAGAGCCACCCAAATGAACCTCCATTCTAAGGAGTTATGGCTTGACAATTCTCCACCTTGACCAGAGTAATGTCAACCATAAGTACACCTTAGTCCAACAATTGCCATAATTGTGCATCTAATTCACAGGACAAATATGGAGAAAATAAAGCAAAATTTGAATTTTACGCCCGGAATTGCCTACGTAAGCATGTCTATGGGATTCTCGCTCAACAACGAAACTTGTTCTCCTTCGCTAACTCTTGGAAATAATGATATCAAACCCCCAAACATGCTTAGTTTTCAAATGATAGACCTATTTCATGGCAAGATGTAAGGTGTTATGGCTGTCACAGAAGATTTGCATCCAGCCCTTGCTCAAGTCTAAGCTCATCCACCCAACAAATTGGCCAACCATATAGACTGATTCCCAGCCTCAGCTCCTACCATGTATTCAACTTTTGTGGTGCAAAGGGCAATCATCAACTAGAGCGTAGACTTCCAACTGATAGATCCACTGATGGCTGTGAAAACGTATTTGGTCATTGATCTACTGTTGTGAATGTAAAAATGAATTTGGTTGTCGATCTATTGTTGTCAAAGTTCCAACAAAATCAGCATCAACAAAACAAATAACTTGATCTTTGTTAACCAAGTCCCTTACAAAAACTAAGCCATGATTTTGTGCCTTTTAAGTACCAAAAAATCCATTTGATAGCAAGCTACTGTCGCTTCCCTTGATTAGCCATGAACCTGCTTAGAACACTGATGGCATTTGAGAGATCTAACCATCTGCAACACCATAACATCATTCTACTGATGACGCTAAAATATGGAGCATGCACTATGTCAATTTTTTTTTTCATTAATGTGTGGTGCTTGATTTACAGATAGTTTGAAGTGCCCAGCAAAATGAGTGGAAACAGGCTTGCATTTATCCATATTAATCTAGTGAGGATTTTTTTATTATACTAAGTTTGAGATAAACTCAATTTCTTAGCATTTCTTTCCCTTTGTAATTCTGCGCCCAAAATATTCTCATCCTCCCTGAGATCTACATTTCAAATTCTTTGTTTGATTGCATTTTCAATGAATTAATGTCAAAAATGTTTTTAATCGCAATTGACAAGCAATCCACATAAATCACCAAATAAATAAACCAACCATTAAGAAGCTTTTGGAATTATTCACACCAATCATACTCACTCCATGTGAATCAATTCTCACACATGAACATATTAAAGTGTTTGTAATACTGTCTCGATACTGCATCAAATTGTAGAGAGACTTCTTTAATCTACACACGAGCCCTTCTTTTTCTTTAGACTTAAACCCCTCAGGTTGAGCGATATAGATCTCCGCTTCAAGTTCTCCATGTAAGAACATTGTTTGACATCTAACTACTCATGCTCAAAATCAAGCAAACCAACCAAAGCCAAAAGAGCACAAGTTGATGTATTTCTCGCAACGGGAGAGCAAATTTCAAAGAAATCGATACCTTCCCATTGGGTATATCCTTTAGCAACAACTCAAGCCTTATAGGTACCACTGGATTTTCTTTTGTAAACTGGCTTGAATCTTGTGACCCGTTTAACTTTAGGTAACTTAAAAATAACCAATGACTTGTTTTTGTGGAGAGATTACATTTGATCACGCATCACATGCATCCACTTGCCGGAGTTGACATTGGCCACGGATTCTTTGAAGTTGCTTAGCTCTCCATGTTTGGCCAACATGGTGTAGGCAACCATGTCAGGGATTTGCCTTCACTTCCATATCCATTGTGACATCCAATTTCGGTATGTTTGCAAATCATATTCATTAGAGTCATGCAGCAAATCTAAATCTGAAATTTCAGATTTTGTTCAAGGTACTCTGGGATATCCGGTGGCTGAATCATCCCGAATGTTAAACAGTAAATGCTGATTTTCTATCCTGACAGATTTCAGCATTGAATTTTCATCAAATTTGACATCTTGGAGATAGTAAAGTGCATCTTGTCTGGTATAGGGTATAGAGCCAACATTACAGTACATTGCAGTACAAATGCAACCCTTAGTTCTACCTAGATGATCCTTAGAAAAAAAAAACCAAAACAACAGGGTTATACTTCAAGTACCACAACTTGACATGTGCATATCCAAGAAAAATACATTTATTTGCTTTCGGTTCAAGCTTCTCAATGTTAGAATAAACACAAACATGGCAACCAAAGATGTGCAAATAGGAATAGTTTAAGGATTTACCTGACCAAATCTTGTTTAACGTCTTCAATTCAATAGTCATGGAGGGTGAAATATTAACAAGATAACACACCGTGTTGATCATATACGCCCAAAAGCCTTCTGAAAGTCTTGCGACGTTCATCATACTGCAAACCCGTTCAAGTAAAGTTTGGTTCATTCACTCAACGACACCATTTTATTGAGGAAGACGAGAGGCTTTCCAATGTCGAGTGATGCCCTCCTCGAAAAACTTATTAAACACAATGAAGGTGTACTCACCTCCAATGTTTGTGCAGAGTATTTTCAACATTCCCTTGGTATTCATATCCAACATGGCCTTTCGCAACTTAAACATTTCAAGTAAATTAGATTTGGTTATAATTGTCCAAATCTATACCAACCTCAAAAAATCATCAATAAAAGAAACGAAATAATTGGTTCCGCCCTTTGAAGGGGCTTGTGAAGGACTCCAAACATCTGAATGGGTGTAATCAAGTATGCCTTTGTGGGGTAAGTCAAAGTGCCAGAAAGTTACTAGGTGATATTTTCCGTAAACATGGTGCTCAAAAAAGTCCATTTTACAATGCGTGTACCTTTTAGAAGGTTTCACTCATAGAGCTTTGATAGTTCGCTCAAAAAAGTCCATTTTACAATGCGTGTACCTTTTAGAAGGTTTCACTCATAGAGCTTTGATAGTTCGCACTCACCAATATGCCTAATACACATATACTATAACTGCTTAATCATTCTCATCCATAGTAACATTGAAAGTTCTACCTAAATCAATACATCCTACAAGCTCGTAAAAATTTCAACTCTATTCACTCTAATCACCATGAACAGTCCCTTCATTTTTTTCATGGACCCATTTTCTTTGACAATCTTGCATCCTAAAAAATTGAGAACACCCAAAGAAATAAATTTTCCTTTCAAATCCAAGACATATTCAGTGTCAATTAGAGTGCAAGAATTTTGTCAAACTTCTGCATTTTAATGTCCCCAATCCCAATTGTTTCGCATGTGGCATTATTGCCCATAAAAATCATACCATCATTGTAAGGTCTGTACATAGAACACAAGTTCTCATTTGGGCACATGAAATGAGCACCCGGAATTGAGAATCCATGTGGACAACAAATTTCCCAAAGATACGAAGAGAACTATGTCTTTCTGATTTTGTCCTGAGCTTTCGGCCACACTAGTAGATTAGGGCTTCGTCTCCCTGTTCTCCTTCACTTTAAACTTCCAACAATATTTCTTGATATGTTCAGCTTCTTATGGTAATTGCACTTACTGAACTTACTATTCCTTAACTTGGATCTTAACTAATTCTGATAGATTTGCCCATTGCTTCAAGGTCCACAACCCATCTATCTAGAGCCGGTTTCAGGATGATTTTTTCTGAAAGCAAAGCTATAGTCACATCATCCAAGAGTATGATCTTTTTGCCATAGCTTAATGAAGTTACTAAATAGTGATAAGAAAGCAGAAAAATAGCGTAAAAGCAGCAATGCTTTATCTTCATAATATATCTTGATATCTATGCTTAGCCATTGACAAGAGAGTTTGTTGAAATTTTTTTCCAGTGTTCAAGTACCAATATGTAAATTTCAAGTATGTAAAGTTATCGCTTCAAATAAAGCCAATTTTTGAAAGACAAAGACACATAAAGACTCTCCAATTTCGCCCATAACTTCTTAGTGGACTTCTCCTTGGCAAAGTTGTGAAGAACATTGGCAACTAGGCATAGCCGATTTGTGCTCACAGCATGGAGATTAAGATCCTTCCAATCCTCATCAGAAGTGGGGGCATTGGTAGTTCTTCCTTTTAGAACTTTGCAAAATCCTTATTGAACAAGCAAATCATTAATTTTGATTTTCCACAAACTAAAGTTGTTCTTACCATCGAACTTTCCAATTCAACCATGGCATGCAAGATTCTTGATGCCATTTTTGGAAAATTCTCTAATACCAATTTGTTGTAATAGCAAAATTAAGGTAAGAATTTAATAGTACATAAGAGACAACGAATTTATGTGGTTCGCTCCTGGAATGACAACTACATCTATGAGCAAATGACAAGTGGTTTCACTTTAATAAAAAAAAAAAGTGTAAGTAATGGAAATAATCTAAACACACTCTTATCACTAAAAACTCTCGATTATTTAGTGAATACCCAAACATCGCTAATCAAGAAGCACTGAAATAAGGCACTACCCAAACTACTTTGGCTTACTGTGTTTGATGCACATGGCTAAGTGTTTGACAGTGGTGTTAGCGCACTTTACTTCCTAGCACACTCCTCTATATGTAGACACAATCTCATCTACATAGTTAATACACATGTAGTTTTCTAGGGGTGTTTAACAGGGCATTAATCACGATGAATAAGAGTCATCATGAATGTTCCTCAAATCCCATGGTAGCCATCAATGTGTTGCAATTTCTAATGGACCATCAATGACAACACATCCTTTTATGCAAGAGCATAAACTGGATACATGAAGAAATGAACCACCTAGATAAACCTCCATAATAAGGAGTTATAGCTTCAAAAGGAATGCCACATCTAGAAAGGTTTAGGAATCCTATTACTGGTCTGAACTTAAACAGCAAGTAGCTCAAGGCTTTGTTCCAATTGGGTTTCTATTCCAGAGGTTAGGCTAGTTTCATCAAGCCCAGACAGAAGTGGAAGAAACCTTTATGCTGCAAAGCTTGATTATTTTACAACCGAGCCAATCATTGCCATCCAAGAGGCCTAAGATCCAAGGATCAAACATAATGGTCACCTAAGCCCAGTTGCTGATGCTACTGCTCAAGCGGCTTGTTTGATACTGTCGCCATGGAGTCAGAAATTATTTCTGTTATACAATTTTTGATAATGAAGTTGAAGGATCAATTCAGCCAAATAAGTGAGGACTTTCACAATAACACCATTCAGTTCACAACTATAGCATTGAACAGAAATCTATCATTTGCCCAATTATTTCTTCATATTAACATAATGGGCATGAATCAATGAACTTAGGATCCTATTAGATGTGTTTTGTGCAATGGAAGATCAATTTGCTTGATGGGAATGTGAATGATGAAAAAGGTCAATGTTGCAACAACTAATCTTAAAGATCAAACAAGATTATATAATGTGGTTTCTTTGTGTTGTATCAAACTTAAAGAACCAGCTATTGCTTGGAGTTTCATTGAAGAGTACTGATCAAAAAATTTCCTCCAACAGTTAATGACAGATGTATCCCCCGCAGCCTCCTACAGTTGCTCAAAGGGTCTAAGAGGAAATTTTGATCACCAAAACTAAAGAAGATCAAACGCAAGTGCCTTTGGTTCCAATTCCAAAGGATGATAAAGAACATGAAGAACTTGATAATCCACATGCAGAAGCAGTCTTAAATGTTCAACAAGTCAAGTTCATTTTCTATAATAAGCTCACTGAGCATGCATGTGCTTTCATCCATTCATCACTACCAAGCCAAAAATAAATTATGTTCCCCACCAACGGTGTAATTGATTCTCCAGTATTGTAAAACTCGAGGACAAGTCATTTCAAAGAGAGGGAGAATGATGAGCAAGGAAGAAACAAAAATTCTCTTTGTTGGCGAGTGAACCAATTTTTCCTAACATATTATTAGGGTTCAGATTATTTACAATATTATTTATATGGAAGAATAACATATTAATTTCTGTAAAATAAGAGAATAAAGAAGGGAGATGACTTTGTGGCACCTTCACCCTTAGGGGTGGGTGGGTGTGTGGGTGGGTGTGTGGGTGGGTGTGTATATATATATCCTAATACAAAAACTAAAAAATCCTTAAAAATGAATATATTATCAACATATTCTAGTAATACTATCTGAACATCTAGTCTAACAATTAAGTATATTCTACCACCAATTATAAGATATTCTAACACCCCCCTCAAGCTAAAGAATGAATGTTGATCATCCCCTACTTGTTGCAAATATACGTAACTCAAAATCCTTTTATGACTTGGTGAAAATATCTACAAACTGATCTCCTCACATAACAAACGTGAACTAAACCATATTAGAGATTCTCACAAACAAAGTGACAATCTATATTTATATGCTTCGTGCACTTATAAAATTTCGAATTTGATACGATGTGAATAGTTAATTATTGTACTATAGTTGAAAAGATCCAAAGTTCAGACAACCAAGGCAATCAAGTAATTGTTAAAACCAAATCACTTCACAAGTAATATTTGTGAATATATAATATTTAGATTCTGTAGTTGACATAGTTACAAATTTTGTTTCTTATTCTCCCATGACAAAAAATTGCCTCCAACAAAAACACGAAAACATTGGAAGACTTTTGATAATTCAACAACCCATCCAATCAGCATTTGAAGAACCTTTGGCATGAGTATGACCATGAAAATTGCAAAGTAAGCCTCATCATTTTCCTTTGAGATATCAAGTAGCATGCATTACAACTTCCCAATAAGGAACAGAAGGAGAGGACAAAAAACGACTTATCATACTTGCAGAGAAGGCAATATGTGGACAAGTTCCGACAATACAATTGAGCTTAACATCTAATTGCCAGTATCTTTCTAGTTCAACAAAAATCTCCCCATCATCTGAATATAACTTAATTCCAAGATTCATCAGAGTATCATAAAGTTTTGAATCAAACATACCAATCTCTCAAAATAATTAACAGTGTATTTCCTTTGCAAAATGAAGGATGCCAAGATGGCATCTAACCACCTCAATATCCAAAAAATAATGCGAACTCTGAAGATCTTTCGTCTAAAATTGACTTTGAAGGAACAATTTCTGATCTACAATACAAATACATTACTTTCAGTAATCAAAATATCATCCAACACACAATGACAAGACCCACTCAGCACTATAAAGCGATCACTATAATAATAAGAGAACCCAAACTCAAGCATAATTTCACTTAACCTGCCAAACCACACCCGCTTGGACTATTACAAACTATATATAAAGAATTCTTCGGCAAGCAAACAAATCCAAATTCCCCACAAGCAACAAACCTCAGATGTTGCTCCAAATAAACTCTCCTATAGGTCACCAATAAAAATGCATTCTTGATGTTTAATTGATGCAAAGACCAATGATAAGCAGAAGTGAACAAAATGAGGAGACTAACAAAAGTCAACTTGACGACAAAAAATATATATCAGTGTAGTCCACCCCATATGTCTAAGTATACCCTTTCACCACTAAATGTGCTTTCAACTGAGTTAAAGAACCAACTTGATTGGCTTTCACTGTGTAAGCCACTTTACAATCAATAGGTTCAAGTTCTATCATAGAGCATTCACGCACTTACCTTTACTCCACAGGGACTTATCTTCCAAAAGTACGAAGAGACTAGATCCCACATGTAACTATGCTCAAATGCAGTCATCTCTTCTTCTATAGCCACCAACCAACCAAGATGAGAAACCACCTTAGATACAACCGAGGCACACAATAGTGTTCAAGGCAGTACCAAAAGCCTATTAAGAATGTGAAACGCCAACATATGATAACAAAGCAGATAAAGAATATTGAGCGCAACTGTGATGACCCATATGTAATGCAATCAGAAAATCTGAATCAATATCCTAATCAAGAAAAATAATATCAGTAGAGGGAAAAACCGGATCGATAGGGGCCGGTTCAGGATATGTGTATGAAGCCCCACCGAGATGGTCTTTCCGCAACGTAATCAAAAGCTTTAAATAGGCCCATTGATGAGGAACAATAATATATGTAGAAAGAATAGCCATCTGATAGAGGGCCAGCTCAGGATTTGCTTCGGTGAAAAAGGAACACTTACAGCAAACAAAAGTTTCAGTATAAAAGGACAAAGAGTTACATATGACAAAGGTGCAAGGAATGCAACCATATAAACAATCTCCTAAACAAGCATATCATCATTAGGAGGGATAATGACGGACTCAATGAAGACGCTTTGCAACAATAGGGTGTTGACTCATAAAATATGACATCAAAAGGCACCCAAAAAAATCCTAACACCCAGAGAAAAGAATCAACACCCCTTCTAAGCATCTAAGAAAAATATGCCGCAAAGACTTATGATAAAGCTTAGTCACATAAGGCTGAATTAACAAAAACAACATACACACCAAATATCTTTATAGGGAGAGAATGTAATGTCTTATCAAAAAATAACACATAAAAATGAATCTCCACCTGAAGAACGATTGATGGCATTCAACTGATAAAAGAACAAGTTGATAGCACAATATCAATCTAAAACCTTTAGAACTCTCATTTAGAATAATAGAGCTCTAACAACCTCCATCAAATGCCCATTCTTTCACTCCGCCACTCCATTCTATTGGAATATATGGGGACAAAATGACCCATGAAGAATCTAATGCTGGAATAGGAATGACAAAAGGAAGTAGAAAAATATTCACTTTTTTTTTTTTTTTGGGTAAGTAAGTAAATTGAATTAAATTTAAAAAAATTACAAGACGATGTTCTAACTTCAAGTGTTTTGCCAACTTAGAGATAAAACAACGAGCTAGGGCATTCCCCGAGTAACACCATGAACAAAATCATGAAATCGAGCGAACGACAACAGAAAAAAGTATTAAAAACTAGATAACAGCAAACAAAACGGGAGAAAAACCACGCCAGCTTGCTAAGCCACCCTCAACACCAAATCGAGCATCCCTACAGTAATACCCGATCCCTATCCACTGGATGCAGCCAAAGGAGTGATCAACCGGATCAGCAGCTGTTTAATCCAGCAATTCCTGGACACAGCAACTAGAAAAACAGCACTGCCAAGTAACTATGGAAATTTAGCAGATTCAGCACTGCCACCTCCAGCAAATTCAGCAAGACAAACATTGCAGCAGAAAGTTCCAGTCATTCCAGCACAACTTAGGGATTTACAATCCAGCATACATCATTCCACGGAACTCAGTAGAATATTCCCATGCAAATATCCATCAGCATCGGCCATTACATCACAGCAAAGCGGAAATCCGCACCATTCCACCATCAGCTGCTGCTCGCACATGCCACTATCATGCAAAGTACATATAATGATAGAAAATTGAGTCCTAATTTTAGCATAGAATAAACAAAAAATGAAATATATTTTGGAATGATTTCTCAACAAGTATAATCAAATAACTCGTGAAAAGTTAATAAATGTAACAAAAAGTCAAATTCCCGATTTAGAAGAGATTGGACAAGATCCCTCGACATCTGAATGAATTCAAAGGAGAAAGGCACAAAAACAATAGTAATTGGCAAACTAACGTGACTTACGAAACAAGTTAGTAACAGAATCCATAGTTGAACAACTATTTCAGATTAGAAAAAGATGGATGACTAACTTACAGTGAATGTTAAGAGGAAGAGAAATGGCAATAAAATAGGCAATTAAAGTGTGTTCTTCATTAAATAGAAAAAGACAACCGAATGAAAAATTAGGCATGTAAAAAATCAAAGAGAGGCATAATGTAACTTGTGATAATCATACAATAAACAATGACCGATCCCCTCAACCTTTGCATGAGAGTCATCAGCCAAAGTAACTTCAAAAATAGAAGAACATGGTGGATAATCATACAAGATACTTGTGATCCGAGCTATGTGGTCAGAGGTCCCGGACTTAATGAACTAAGGTCGAGATGACGCCAAGAGATGAGAGGTGTGGCAACTAGGTTGAACAATAGTAACAACATTTCTATTAGGAGCTACATCATGCTTCCTATGTAACTACCAATATTTATTCCATATATAACCAATTCTACCATGGTGAAAACAAATAAATAGTTTATTACTGCCTCTTCCACCAAAAGCACCCAATACGGATTGAATATCCATGAGTAATTAACAAACATCAAACTTTATGACAAATCAAAACTTTCTAAAAATGTTAAAAAATCTACATTAAAGTGGCAAAATTACCAACTTGTCCTACATTTTCTAATCTGTCCACTAAGATCAAACTAAAAACAACAAATAAGGACTGATGGTCCAGAAACATAGGTCCACATTTGAACACCATAGAATGCAGAAAACCAAGAATTTAAAGAATAAAAAATCAGAAAAACACAAATTAGAAACCACAAATCACAAAAAACAACCTCCTAAATCATTCATCACAAAGAAATCGAAGAAATCCACAAGCTACGAATATCAATCATGAAGAAACCATGCACATCGCCAAGAAATTACAAAAAAGCCACAAAATGACCACAAAAATTTATTCAAACTCACCCAAAATCCAGAAGTCAGCCTTGCCTTCATAGGTCAACCACTAAGAATGAGCAATCATTGAGCAATCGTTTGAAGAAACTGAGAAATCGATCAAAGAACACGATTTAGGGTTTTCTAGCGAAGAAATGATCACCAAGAGTGGTGACAGTGGCATCGACAGTGGCAGTGGCAGTAGCAGTGGCAATGGCTAAGTTTAGAAGCGCTCTGATACCATATAAAATAAGATAATAAAAGAGAAGAGGCAACTATGTGGAAACCCTCACACTTAGGGCCAGCTGTATATGCAATTATATATATATAGGATTATTCACAACAGATTATAATAACAAAAATACTGTTACGGACAAATATACTTTGACATGTACATTCTAACAATAAGTATATTTTACTGCTAATAATAAGAAATTCTAATAATTTCTGATTTATTTTATTTTTAGGAAGCATACTAGTATATTTTCAATTTATATAGGATTAGATAAGATTGAGTTTTAGATAAATCTTTTTTATATTTTAAGTTAATTTAGCAAATTGATTTTGACATTACTAGAAATCGATTATAATTGCAAGTATTTTCAAAGTGGAATTGAATTGAAGTTTCAGACCATTCTTGATTATAGATGTTATCCATCATCTTAAGCTTAAGCGCATATCAGTTTGCCTTGGCTATGATGAAGTAAGAGGCATTTTCTAACTTTTTCAACAGCTCTTAGGGTTTTACCACATCAAAATTTGAAACAACAGAACATAACACTTAGAACCCCATACCAAAGCCATAACTTAACCTCAAAATCTCTCTCCAACTTAAACTCAAAATCCTCCCTCTCTATCTACCTAACTTAACATCAACACCCCTCCCTCTCCCCTCTCAAAGAATCGCATCCCAATGGTGCAACTTAAGCATAATATCTCTCCAACTCAAACTCAACATAATTCACCTCCATCCCTCCTGATGTATCAATCTAACTTAACCTCAAAATCCCTCCCGATGTATCAATCTAACTTAACCTCAAAATCCCTCCCGATGTATCAATCTAACTTAACCTCAAAATCCCTCCCTCCCTCTCTCAATCTTTCTAACTTGACCTCAAAATTTCTATCCCTCCATTCTTATCAATCTATCTAGTCCATGCTTATCTATTTCTCCTAACCTCAAAATCCCTCTCTCTATATATCTATCATTTTAGCTAAACGTTATGTATGTGGAGCAATCTCTCTCTAACTTTACCACAAAACCACTCCTTTCCTCCCGATCTATCCATCTATCTAACACCAATATTGAATATCTGCATGTGCTCGTTCACAATATTTTAAATTTACTTGCAACACATACAAAGCACAATGCAACCCAAACATCTAATACAAATCAACTAGAACATACAAATTGTAAGAACCCAATTCAATCCCAACAATCAATAAAACAACAGAAAAACAAAAAAAGAAAAAAAACAAAAAAAAACCAAAAAAAAAAAAAAGAACGCACCTTTAATATCCATTGATAATGGAGACAAATTTGCGAAAATGGTTGGGCAAGAAATTGATGTAAGAAAGTCTCTGGGAAATCGGATACATTGGAAAAGAACTTGGCCAGAGAATGACGAACTTCTAGAGGAGAGGGAGGGAAAGCCCGATTGCAACGAACAATGAGAAGATATTGCTGCCATTGTCTTTTGCAGAGAACAGTGCTTCTGAATTAAGACAAAAGAAGAAAAAAAGTAGTTAGTCCAAAGCTAGGATTTCATATAGTATGATCACCCCTCAGAAATCATTGCATTATGCAAAAAATAATAACAGTAAACAAAAATGACCAGCAGCTTTGATATTTGTACAGAGCCAATACGTGACTTTTTATTCACAATTCAGCTTGACGAATTATATTTGGAACATGTTCAATTATACGTTCATTAGTTTTACTCTCATTCACATCTTTCTCAAAATTTTCCACCACATCATTATTTGTTTGGATTGTACTTACGCCACTAACGTATCAAAACGACGACTGCATCAGTACAAGAACAACTTAATCATATGCAAAATATGCCACTAGCCCAAAAAAACAATGACCACATCCCCACAAGATGACCAATTTTTTTGGCAAAATCATATGCTCCAAATAAACCAAATCCCAACATATGACCGTGGTGGACAATTTTTTGAAAGACGTGTTAGATAATCAAACCAAAGATCACACCCGCACAAGATCACCATTTGTTTTCCAATCATATACAAAATATGTGACTAGCCTATCAAACAGTCAAAACAAAGACCACATCCACACAAGATGACCTTTTTCTTTTTGGCTAACTCATGCAAATTATAAGCACAAATAAATCATATCAAAACAAATGGCTATGTGGTGGAAGATTTTGAGAAAAATGTGTATGAGGATGCAAGTAATGAATGAATCATAGAACATGTTCAAAATATGCCGAGTTGTCGAGGACAACTGTGACAATAAATCTAAAAGTAGTGGTTTAGTTTAAACAGCAAAGCAGCCAGTTTGTTTTTTTACTGTTCATTTTCTTTTTTTTTCTTTTAGATAACGCGATGATTGCAATGAGGATGCAGTTGACAAAATTCATGGCTCCCTCAATTGACAACTTGTCACTTCATTTGTCTTCCTTAGAGGCATTTTTCTCTCCCGATCACATTGGATGCAATTTCCACTGATTGCCCATTGTGATTGGTCATTCCCTTTCATCCAGAACTTCACCCTTCTCTAGCCAATATCTGCCAATCCATTTAAATTTCAGGAAACTCTTTCATGCCTTCACCTGTTAAGTATCGAAAAGTTAATTGTTAAACTATTTCTACAACTTCACCTCTGCACTCAAAGGGTATTGAGGACATGCCTTTGTTTTTTTTTATTTTTTCTCAATCATTATTATGTGGTCGCAAATCTCTCCTTTTATTGATTTTTTGAATGGACTGTATGGTTTGAATGTTCTAATTGAATTGTATTGTAAGTTAGGTATTTTTTGTGGTTTCCACTTGCAGTAATTAAGGGTAAAATATAGTATATGAACAAGTGTATGCACAGTCCAGAAAATAGATCAATAGACTACATCAAGAGATTTTGAGGTCAGGTTTGTGAGATTTTAATATTAAGTTGCACATGCACAATGCAGAAGTTAGATATACAAACACCTATCTATCTATACTCTGCTTGTGCTATGACAAACTCAAGTCCCTTTCTAACAGCCTCAGAATCTTCGGCTTTGTGACCATCTATTTTCAATGTATATTATGCATGCACAGATGCTTAGATACGGTATTTTACATTCAATTACTACAGATACAAACCACTGGAAAACATTCACTAATATCTAATATGTTTCAACTAGAAAAACAAATCATGGTAACATGATTTGACCACCAGAATCAACAAAATGGAGATAAACAAGCACAAGAAATGTCAAAAAGGAAGAAAAATCAACAATGCCTTAATTATCAATTCAGGTTGGAGGCAAAGTTGTAGTATCATCTAAGAAGAAATGTATCAATAATTAATAAGTGAAGGCACAAAAGAGTTTCTAGAAAATTAAATTGACTGGGGGAGAAATCAATCGGAAAATGACAAAGTTTTGGAGATGAGGAAAGGAATAGGGGGAAGATATGCCCACCATTCTCTCTTTATGATGAGTGCGGTGAAAGAAATCAAAAGCATCATGGAGGCAATAGCAGCATAGCCAAGATTTGATTCAATGAGGTCCCATGAATTTATTTTTCTTGGAATTGTCCACTAAAAATTTTTTCTATTTTGAATATGTTCAGTGATAACTTTATCGCTTACAAGATCAAATACATCATTTTCGATATTTTTCATTAGTTAGTATTATCAGAATATAAGTTTTCACACAACAATAAAGTTGTTTCATCGTTATTTTGATGTCATGGTTCAAACCACGAAAGATATTCTACATTGCAAGAGTAAGATAACATATATTTAACTCTTCTAACTCTTCTACATTGTATCTTTTATTACCAATGCCCAAGATACCCTTTTTAGCTTCCCTTTTTGGGATAACTAAGAAGATTAACCACATGAGTTTCAAACTTGAAGTCATTGATTCTCCCAAAAGGCTACAATTATCACTTACACAAATGGAAGATTTACCTCTAGAAAGCACACGACTTGCTAGTGAGGAAATCTTGAGACTAGTCATGATGAGCATTGTTTTTTTTTTTTTTTTTATGATCTTTGTGCAGTAAGTAATGGAATATAATGCCACTGCTACTTTTCAATAGTGGAAAATGAGAAGCTCTGTGGCTATTTCCTAGGAAAGAAAGATCTTAGGCAAGGAGACCTTCTCTCTCCTTAACTTGTCAACTGCAATGTTGTTCTTATACTCAAGCCCTAGAGAGGTGGAGTTCAAATTTCATTAGCACTGCAAATCATTTGATTGACACATCATGTACGAAATGACGACCTGATGTTGTGGCACAAAGGAAAAAGACAGTCCGTCATGCTATTGTATGAATAAAATAGAGGCCAAGTAGGCCAGTACATAATGCTTCCCACATTACAGGCTATAAGCAGAATAAACTTTGCATTGCAAAGAGACCATTGCTATGATGCTTTAGCTTTCACAAATTTTCAGAGTCCTCTAGTGAAATTGCAAATGCTCTAAAAGCCAAATTTACCCATATCATAAAAAAATATACAAAAAGAGCAGATACTAGCAATGTCAACATTTAAAGAGGGTGTTTTCCCTTTTAAATATGTTTGTACACATATTACTTGGTTGTTGAATTTACTTTCAAAAATTATTGAGGTCAAATTTTTCTTCCGCCTAAAAGTTATAAATGAAGTGGAAAAGGCTTAGTGATCTCTTCTTTGGTTTGGAAAAAACCTGAAGTCCAGGAGGGCAGCCGTGGCTTGAGATAATATAGAGGAGAAAAATCCATGGGGTGTTGGAAATAAAAAAATATTCAACTT
This sequence comes from Nepenthes gracilis, assembly GCA_033239525.1. Taxonomy (NCBI): domain Eukaryota; kingdom Viridiplantae; phylum Streptophyta; class Magnoliopsida; order Caryophyllales; family Nepenthaceae; genus Nepenthes; species Nepenthes gracilis. The sequence goes on along the minus strand of BSYO01000016.1, from coordinate 6,538,920 downwards.
CAGAAGTGTAGCAATATCAAAACTTGGGCACTTTCAACGAAATTAGATTCTTTGTGGGTTAAGTGGGAACAAAATACCTACTCAACAAGGAAATGTAAAGGGAATGAAAAATGCAATTTCAATTGTTCAAGGGCCGTTTAAGAAAATTAGTATGCATTGATTGAAATATCAGCTGATATTTAGTCGATATATCAGCCAATATGGTCCTATCAACTTATGATTTTTAGAAATTTTTTTCCATCCGATTATTCGATACCGATACATATTCTCTGATACCGATATAACTACGATTAATACCGATACCACTATTTTCATCCATAAGCTCTAAGAGAAAATCAGGGAGGCAATCATATGTCTAAGCACCAGTAAAAACTGGTATGTCGGCATTCATGCTGCATATTATTTCTTAGAAAGAGAACAGCAGAAGCAGTTGGACTGGAGTTGTTTGGGGAGACACAAAACCCAAAGCAAAGCTTAATTGCATTGCCAGCCATGCAGAATATAACTGTAAACAAGACATATTCCAGCCAAGCAGCAAAGATGGGATATTAATGTGATGAAGACCTTGAAAAGGGGAAATCATGCACTTCTGCAACACACAATATCCAATTTTAGTTTGAAAGAGAGATTTCTCTTCTTTTTTTTTTTTTTTTTGTCGGAATACATAGAATTTCAGCAGCCCATTTGTTAGGATAGAATAGAAATTATATTCCTACCTTATTCTCAACAGAATTACTATTTCACTGTTTAATTACTCTAATTGTAGGAATAATAATTTCAAATGGAATTGTTATTCATTCAAAATAAGGAATAAAAAATACCAACTCCCCCTTGGTACTTTTATTCTTGGTTATTAAGAAATAATTATACCGAGATATTTTTCCTATTTGCCCTTACACTAAAATAGACTCGATAAAAATCGAATTCAGGTCAGATACAAGCTTGGTTTAGATGAAAATTTGTGACTGTTAAATCAGACCGGACTAGGTATATTTAAAATCTACACCGCGTCAGTTCGTGCCATGGCATAGATTTTTTTATCTTTATGTATTTTTTAAATTCATATAAATATAAAAAATATAACTAAAAATATAAAATATCTCAAAAAATTATAATATGTAGATTAAAATATTACCTAATTATATATTTAAAAAATGAATCTTTATATAAAAATTAATAGTTACACAAAAATATGCCTAAGCATATTTAAATGAAGAATCTTTATATAAAAAATTATTAATTATATGAATATATAATATATTAAAATAATTTTTTAAACTTAATATTTATTTGAAATAAAAATATACTTATAAAAAAATCATAATTCAGGTCAAATTAGTTTGAATCGGTTACTTTAACCAATGATCGTACCCTACCAAAAAAATAAACGGGCCTCGACCAAATCGTATCAAATTTTGGGTTGATAAGGCCAAGCAAATTAAGTGACTCAATTTTGATTATATTTATCTGAATCTTTCAGTATATATTGGAATATTATTTCTTTAGATAAAAGTAAAAAAGCCATTTTACACTAATTTCTTGATCATTCCTCATACTATTATTGTATACTAAATACTAAAAAATTAATTCCTAATTCAATTTTACCTATTCTAAATGACTAACCAAATAATGGAATATTAATTTTAAACTCTATTCTCACCTTATTTCATTCCCTAAGAATAATTATTTTATTCTTACTTTATTCCATTATAGCACCAAATATAGCGTAAGGTGGCAGCAAGAATTAGAATGGATGAGGAATCATTGAGCAGGCCGTGCAATGATTAAATATTTCAAAAGAAGGGCATGCTTTTTTTATACAATGTATGGATACCAAGAATTATGCAGGGCTCCAACAAATACAACTGAAATGAGAAAGAATGACAACTATTAGAAAAGCAAAAGATACCCTTGCAACACTACTGTAGCATTTATGCAAAACCTATTCAATGAAATTCATTAGTAATTTTTTGTTGTCTGCCTAGGTTGTCGGCTCATCTACTGCAATTAGTGTTTACAAATGTACCAAGCCACAAGGACCTTAAAAGCAACAACAAAGATGTGCTTGGACACACGAGGCCTATTCATCAACAATGACGCTGGTTGCACAACAAAGTAGAGAAAATAGAAACCAGGAATCTGAGAAAAGAAGGAAGGAAACAACTCTTCCAAGCAAACAAGGAAGGCAACCAAAGCTTCATACAAAGAAAGGGCTAGAAAAAGGACAACCGCTTCCATACAAAGAAAATGAAAAGAAGATTCAGCCAAACAAAAAAGGAAAGAAGATATTACCAGCATGGAAAACATAAGAAAGACATGAAAATGGGAAGGAGAATTAAGGAAGATGGATAAACACTTCTACCCTGATTCTCCCTATATAATCAAGACAAAGAAAAGGCTAAAGTGATGCCGGCAAGGGGAAAAGAAGGTGCTATTTGGCAGCTTCAGTAAATCCAACTTAGGAAAGCTTTTAGGAGTAGTTAGGGTAGAAAAACTCAATATTTTTTTTAATCTTTGTTCACCTCAATTTTGGGATAGTATAGGACTAATCGTAGAGTATTGTTGAACTCTTCTTATTGGTTCAAAAACCAAAAAACCGAATCTGCTGATTTGCTTGCTGAAATTTTCTTTTCAGGGGGGGATATTTTTTTTTTGGGGGAAGAAATTGCTGCTTTTTTGCTGAAGTGCTGAATAGTTTCAGCCATGTGGTGTTCTAACAAGATAAGTAGTTGCTTGATCCTGTTTTCTTGCCTTTCCACCGGAGCTAGTATTTGAGTTCATGTTCACATTTAATTCCAGCAATGATAATGCTTTTCATTCAAATTCAGCAAGTGTTTAGTGTTATGTTTTGATGCTTTCCAAATAGAAATTTGCTCTCTATTTCTGTGTTCTGAATTCAGTAAGCTATCTTGTTTTGCAATGAATCAGATGCCCGCAAATGTTCAGTTCAATTAGTTTTTTTTTTTTTTTTTGTTGATTAAGTTCTTTAAGATTGGACCTTTAGGATAGTCACATAAAACAGTAATCTTTGTTGGTTGATTCCCATTAATATCAACTAAAATCATATCCTATCTTGATAGTTTGATATGCTAGGTTCTTAAATCTAACTAGGCTTTATTAGTCTGAAAAGAATTGGCTGAAGTCCTATGTAAATCATTTAATCTAACTAGACTTTAACATTAGATCTTCAAGGCACTAAAACTTGCAACATCTCCAAGTACAAGTCATTTTGATACCTTTTTGCTTAATTTTGCTAGATACTGTTATTTACTGCTTTATACTACTATTCACTGTTAATTTGATTTGACAACTTTCAACTGATTTAGTTTAGTCGAGTTCTAATCCACAAATCCTGTCAAAGTTGTCGTAGTTTTGTTTTAATATCGTCAGGGTCCAAAGTTGTAGGAGAAAAGTCTAAGGTTTACTTAGTGATTAACTTGTTAGTTCGTACCAGTATAAAAACAATGCCCCATGGAGAACAACAATCCTACTTACTGTAACAATTAAATATACAAGTACACACTCGCAAGGTTAGCTATGCACTCATTTAGAGACAGGTCATAGAAGTTAATGAAATCTGGTGCAAATCAGTCCAAACATTGCACACACAAAAAAAATCACAAATCCGTAATGGTTAATTGTTTTATGTTTTGCGAGTATTACTTGAACACATAATGGGTTCGCTAATTTTTGGGGAAAATTCTTGGTAGTTGAAGTATAATCTTCACTTACATAAAAAAATCAAATGGCAATAAAATCTGCATAAACTCATAGTTGATCGAAGACAGGAGTGCAACTTACTGAGGACAAGAAAACTTAAAGTTGAGCAAGGACCACACAATGCTAAGAAAAGTCTGTATAAAACAATTTTTAAAAGAAAAAAAAAAAAAGGCAAACCAAATCTTATAGTGCCAAAAAAAGACTCTAACAGTGAGATGCGACCAAGCAGATTGTCAGCAAAAGAGACAATAGAAAGAAACTAAAGGAGGGACGGACAGAGGAAGAGGAAGAGATCGTAGACTCACATGGTGAAGTTGAGAGATGAAGAGAAATTGAATTAGATTCACCACCGTAAAGCCTAAGCGACGATATGCGTCGTCGATATTCCGAACAGTGATTGAGCGGGGGGTTCAGGTTAGGGCAAGTTTGGTCGGCCGCAAGAACAACAGACTTCGGGTATGTCTATTTATTATAAACATGGAATAATTTATTTTTTATTTTAAATTATTTATTTTTTTTAATAAATAATTATAATTTAATTATTTAAAAAATTAAAAAAATAATAATTAATTATTTATTTTAAAATAATAATATAAAAATTATTTATTTAAAAATAAATAATTAAGATAATGGGAATGAGCTTCTTTATTTATTTTAGATAAAGAGCTCTCCTAAACCTTGAAAACAATACAATAGTTGGATTTTATGAAACAAAACATTCTTTTATGTTAAACCAAAAATTTATTCAACTTTTTATTAAACATAAATTTATTTAACATAATAAGTTAGAAATAAAATTTATAGATAAAAAAAATATATCATTTTATCTTAATTTTAAAATATATGAATTTTGTATTAAAATAAATACTATAAAATTGAGGTTGAAATTTTTTAAAAAATTAAATTAAATTATATGAGGATTTGATAATTTAGTTGGATGTGTATTATTATTTTTGAATAATGTATTTTAAACTAGTTTAGAAGTTATGTATTTTAAAAACTATTTATTTAAAAAATTATTTTTTATCTAATGTATTTATTTAATTAAATATTTTAAAATGACATTTTTTAATGTATTTCTTTTTCACTAGCCATCACATTTATATTCTAAAATTTTATAATAGCCCAGTCTTTTCCCTTATTTAAAACTTGTCTGTACATAAGTGAATTATATCTTTTTCCTTATTTAACTAACAAATATTCAGTTATTATAGTAATAAAATAATTATTTTTAGTATAGAATAAAATGATAATAGAGTTTAAAATTTTTATTATTATATTTGATTACTTACTTAAAGTAATTATAAATAAATTGAGAATTAATATTCTAATATTTTATATGTAATAATAATATAAGAAATATGATAAAATTTTATATAAATAATTTTCTTACCCTTATTTAAGAAAAAAATTTTGAAAGTTAGAGAGCATGAATAATACCTATAATAATAGCTATTAATATTATATATAGTAGAATCTTGTACTTGTTTTCCTTCCACAGCTTCCGAAGCCTTTTTACCACGAAGGTAAAATCCTTAACTCATAATAAAAGCATGTAAATAAACAAACTTTTTGCTTATAATTTTTTTCTATCTTTACAAATCTTCGTATGATATTGTACCGGGTAAAGTCAGCATTCATACACCCATGAAAACTCACATCTATGCAAGAGTCTTGAACATTGATAAGAAATATTTTTGTCATTTATGCAATACCATTTTGTCTTTGCTAATCTCTTTAAATTTAGATATTAGGTTCGATCTTTTAATTTTAATCTACTCATTTGCTATGTTTATGTGCCCATTTTTAAAATTTCTAATTCAAAAATATAAAATGAGTTCTTTTCTTGTAAAAATATCTTGAATATTTTTCATGACCTTTAATTAAAACTTAAATATTAATAATATTAAGTTTTAAAAATCCGATTCATGATATCGTTCATTAGTGATTCTTAAACAAGATCATAATAATTTTTGTCCCAATATATAGTAAAATTCACCTCATTTGACCGCTAACTTCTTAAACACGTTTAACCATGTAATATAGTAGTAGCAAAGTCACAATCATGAAGCCATCAAAATAAAATGATACTTAAAAACTCAAAAATATATGACTGCGCATGCATGTTTTATAAACTTATACGTGCCAACTATACTGAATATTTAAATTGTTTTCCAATGACAATTTCATAATATATAATTTAGATATATAAATAGCATTCATCACTATCCCACAATCCTCCAAAGCTAACACACATTAGTCTAAAACATCAAAGCGGACCAAATCTAAAAAGTAATGAATAACAATGTGAATTAAAAATTTAGCAACTAAACAATAAAATTTGAACAATAATATATGAGATATTATGAGATGCAAAAAGAGCTATAGCGTACCAAAAGTTAGTTTTAAATTTCATTGACTGCAATTGAATATATGAACGTCAGTTTATATATTTTTTCTATAAATATGAACATTATAAACTATTTAAAACCTATAAAAAAAAATTATCTGCATTATATACTATATAGATGGAGTCTTACCTATTATTTTATCTATGGAAGGGCCGTCATATATCCTTTTCATTTCCTTATATACAGTGGCATGTCTTGTATAAATTATTCATCAATTCCTTATGATATTTTATTTAAAAAATAGAAAAATCTTTTTGAAATAATATTTTTTTAGAATTTGAAAAAAAAAATATATTTTTTTTTATAATCTTGGATTTAACACAATTCTTAAAAATTTATTGGATACTCAAGAGGTTTTTTCAACAAATTTTAATATTTTTCATGAATATAAATTTTTATCAAAATTTAGCGTTTTTCATGAACAGAATTAATATACTTCAAAATTTAATAAAATTTAGTATTATTGGGCAAACATACAAGTTAAATATCAGAAGAAATATAAATAAATACTCGCACGAAATATAAGAATATGGAATATCAAATTTATAAAATTTAATAAAAAGATGAATAATTGGATTAAAATTCACTTGTTATAACTTAAATCTCAAATATTCTTTAAGGTTTTATTCCAAAATTTCGTTCATTTTCCCTTTCTCTCTTATTTATTCTCTTTTTCACTCTATCCTTGTTCTTTTTAATTTCAAAGAAAATGGGTTGACAAAAAGGAAAAACCTCCTATAAATATAAAATAATGCACACATGCCAATTATATACCATTAGTCTACGTAGACTAAAGCATCCATTAAGCATGACATTGCCAGCAAATGCACATGAGCAACCCTCATGCGTGCATTTAGTACAAAAAAAATACAACCTAAAATAAACTCATGCACCCCGAATGCTTACATAAGATTAGGTTCACAAACCAATTGGGCACGTGTATGGCTCATGTACCCCTCAAGCTCCAACCTCAATGCTCAGACACTTAGGCTATCATTTAAATACATAATTGTCTTTAATTCATACAATTATTTTAATTTAATTTCATTATTTCAATATTAGTATAAGATATTATAATATTCCTATAAGACTTGAGTCCAAATATTATTGTAATCTTGATTAATTAAGTAGGTATAATTAAAATTGAGATCAAATGATATAAAAAATTGGATCAAAAATTAAATTTGGATCAGATTATATTAAATTGAGGGATGCATGACTAGCGCCCGACAGGCACCAGCGAGTGGAAAACAAACTACTCAGCGCCTGAGCGTGTGTTGGTAGAATGTTCACGCTCTATATATGCCCGATGGACACCAATTGTGTTGTGGTAGTAGGTCCATACTTAATATGCGCTCGAGGCGGTGCTCATGTGCTGCAGTGTTAAGGCATAACGCCTGATGCGCACCCAACCAATGCTCAAGCACCAATTCAGTATAAATATGAGACCCGACTGATTTTCTATTATTTTTCAATATAATTTGAGAGAAGAGAAAGATGAAGATAAGGAGATGAGAGTGAATGAGAAAGATGAAGCCAAGGAAGCCCAATTTAAATGAATCTAAAGTAGAATTTTGTTAATTTGGAGTCAAGTGCATTTCAATCTATTACAATAATATATAGACGGGATAACTCATCCCTTGTGAACGTTATCCTAACTGACAAGAAATGAGTCAACTTCGTCAACCGATTTACAATCACCCACATAGTATCTAAATTCCTCACCATCCTGGGCACACCCGAAATAGAAATCCATTATAATATGCTTCCATTTTTTACTAGGAATTGACAGAAAAGGCAAAAATCTTGGAGGTTTCTTATACTCAACTTTAAATTATTAGCACACAATGCACCGTGTCACAAATGTCGTAATCTCCCGTTCATATTCCACCACTAGAAACTGTTCTCCGTATCTTGATACGTTTTATTCACTCCGAGATAAATTATATACCTTAATCTATAGGCTTCATTAAGAATTTCTTCCGTTAATTCTTCAATATTTGGAACATAAATCATATCCCAAAAACAAAGAATCATATCTATTCACACATTAAAATCCACACGCGATTCATTACCCAAGTCTTTGGTAATTTCCATCCAACCTCTCCTATTCTTTAATCATCAAATAGTCCATCAAACACGAAAACTTATAACTCAAAGTATTGACAACCACATCGCATTCCTTAATTGATATTGGATTTCACAATCATATTCTTTAAGCAATTTCATCCACCTACGTTGCTGCATATTCAACTCCTTCTATAAAAGCAATTATTTCAAACTCCTATGATTCGAATATACCACGAACTTCACTCTATACAGATAGTGCCTCCAAATCTCTAATGCAAAAATTATGGTTGCTAACTCCAGATCATAATTGGGATAATTCTGTTTATAGACTTTCAACTAAGATGACTCATAGGCAACCACTCGACCATATTATATTAATATGCAACCCAAATCTTTCTTAAAAGTATCACAGTACATCACAAATCCTCTTGATCCATTAGGGATTGACAAAATTGGCATCGAAATCAATCTATTCTTCAAGTTCTAAAAACTCTTCTCACAATCATAATCTCAAATAAACATCGTTTGTTACTGTGTCAAGCGTATCAAATACCTCAATCCTCGAATGGATTTCGTACTCCTTAAAACTCCTCGAATAGATTAGAATTATCATCAATAAGGGCCACCACAAATTATTCCAAGTACTACTAGAAAACTCAATTCATAAGATCCATAGAAGATACCAGTGTATTTGTCAACCTAAAAGGCATCACTGAAATTCGTATTGGCCATACCTTGTTCTGAAAGCTGTCATAGGTACATTTTCTCACTTAATTATTAATTGGTGATATCCCAAGCGCAGATTGATTTTAGAGAAAATCTGAGCTCCTTCAAGTTAATCAAACAAATATCTATCATCGAGAGAAGCACTTATTCTTGATCATAATCTTATTTAATTATCGATAATCCACATATAATCTCAATAGCAAATTCAATTTCCTAACCAGTAAGTAATTCAGGTAAATCTTCCGAAAAGATATTCTTGAATTCACAAACGATTGGAATGTCCTCAATAACCACATAATAATTCTCAAATGTTGACACATATGCAAAATAAACTCAACACCCATCTTTTATCAAATGACTCGTCTGTAAAACCGAAATCAATCATATTGCCTCCCTTCCAATTCTTCCTCAAAACTCAAAAGATTCATAACCGGAATATAAAATAAATTTAACTTATTGAAGCAATCATTGTAATGTAATAACACGCTAACCAATTCATTTTCAAAATGACATCAAAGTTAGGTATATCAAGCAAAATTAAATCCATTAACAAGTCATATCCATTGACCCAAACCGAACACTGAGAATACACAATATCTTCCAAGAATATCTCTCATAAATGATACCTATTGTGCAGAATATTCAAACAATTATCTTCTCAAAATTCATCCAAAACACCACTCATTATAGCTCCTCGATACCATTCTTGCCACGTTTTAATTTTCGATCCGGTGATTAATACTTAACCAAATTATTATTATTTAATCCACTTAATCATCTAAATAACCTTTGGATATGAATTTCATATTCATATATTAACCGATCACAAATGAATAAATATAATATCATACACAGGATCCAAATTAGTGCATTAATTTATGTGGCTCAAGCACTAACCCAATCGTGATGTCGACCCATCAATAATCAGAATAATTATGATCTATGGAAATAAAACTTCACCACTGCCAACCTATTTATTAACTGACATCCATGACTCTACTACCTAATCATAATGTAATTCACATTCACATGGTACCAAAATAGACTGACATACATCTGATAACTTACCAACTGCTATCCGATTTTCATACATACATTAATTACCATCCAAAATGTATTGTAATATATTAACAACTGTTTGAAAGACCACATTACAGAATAAAACAATATAAGACTATTTGAAAACTGAAATACTATCATCAAAATAACCTAAATATCAAATATTATTATCTTAAATTGACTGATCAACTAAAATATAACAATTAATACATTAACTATTGTCCAAAATCGTAAAACAACATCAGACTGACATACATCCGATAACTTACCAACTGCTGTCTGATTTTCATACATACATTAATTACCATTCGAAATGTATCGTAATATATTAATAATTGTCTGAAAGACTACATTACAGCAGAAAAAAATATAAGACTATTTGAAAACTGAAATACTATCATCAGAATTACTAAATATCAAATATTATTATCTTAAATTGACTGATCAACTAAAATATAACATTTAACACATTAACTATTGTCCAGAATCGTAAAATGACATCAGATTAACTAAATTTCAGATTCCAACTTCTTCAAACAAGATCATTCTTCATTCCTATTTGTCTAACAATTATTTGAGTTTCTCATATGAAGGGGATAGTAAAAATAGTAAGAAGTGAGCTAAAATCTTAATAATGTATATATTATATCAATAAATATTTGTATTTTATATTAAAAATATATCAAAAGGATCAATATATTAGATTTTAATGATGTTCCATAAAATTTCATAATAATTATTTGATTAGCTTGTGCAAAATTTTTAAATTTATCATATCATATTCTTACTTAATTTATGTCATCAAATTATGGTTAAATTTAATTTTTCTTAGAGACAAAAACCAATAGGCCTTATTGACTAAAGGAGCAATCAATTAAACTCGAATTGTGTATACTCTTACATAATCAAAAGGTTATATATTATTATTTAAGACCTACAGATGGGTTGTTATACATCTAACATTGCTAATGGGGCCAAACACCGCTTCTCACCTGTGGATGATAAGTTTAGATATCAATATACTACTATAACATATAAAGGCATATCATAATATATTACTTGTTAAATTTTAATCATGGTCTAATATATACTCTTAGAAAAATTCTATACCTTTCTTCATACTTCTTACTTGTCCAAATTATAGAAAAAATAATCATATTTCTTAATATAATTATAGAGTTTATATTTAAAATCTTGTTAATTCATACTTAAACTTTTTACAGAACTATACCATGATAAATTTAAAGTATGGAATGTTAAGTTGGTCATTAAGTGTAGAAATTTCAGCACGTATGTAGAAATTCAACAGTTTAAAATTTCTACAATAGTTTAATCTTAATATGCAAAGTTTTTTGTTGAAATTTAGAACATGTAATCATATATAATTAAGGTCCAGATTATATTATAACAAGGGATACAAAATTCTTCATGTATAGGACCATTCAATCATGAATTTAACACATACATACAGAAAGTTAGTAATTTTTAGCTTGCTACATGAATTTTCAAGATATAAAAAAATTATATCTTTGATAATTTCTAATATGCAAAGAGGTTGTCCACGACACTAGACATATCGGAGCACAACAATAGGTTTTTAGAACATGCATGAAGTTTAAATTGTAGAATTTTGCTAAATAATACCATATATTTGAGTTTAGGCATAATTTTATATATTTTTACAATAAAATAAAGAGAAATACACGTATATGTAAAATAATATCATCATAATTTTGAAAATAAAACATGCATGAATAATAAAATAAGAATTACTCAAAAAATTCAACATATAATTGCAACAAGAGAAGAAACCTCGTAATGCACTTACCTTAATTTCGATTTATCAAATTTTAAGTTTTGATCTACTTAATTTGGAGTTCTTTGAGCTTCTCTCTTCCATTCTCTTTTCTCCTTATCTATTTGTCACTCCTCTATAAAAACTTTCAGAAAATGATAGAAAATAAGTTGATTATACCTATTTATATAGAATGGTTCTCGAGTGCCACTCAACCACCTGTCAGGTGCCATAGTTCTGGATTGTTGCTCATACGCATCTTGGGCACGGGCAATCTTCCAACACAGGCTCGAGCCTCTTTTGGGTGTGCCTCAAGCGCTAACTCCACGATTGTCGATACTCAAGTACAAGCTAGGCCTCCCTTAGGCATCAAGTCACCTTATTTAATTTGACTCTTTAACCCATTTTTTTAAATATTTTTTGACTTTAATTTCTACTTAATTAGTTTAATCAATTAATATTATCATAAATTAAGAACTAGGGCCTTACACTTTATATATGATAGCCACTTATGGATTTTAAATAGTAATATATTGTCTTTAATTGTGTAGAAGTAAATATAATTCAGGTTTTGATTGTCTACTATTTTAGTTAGTAAGGCCTACTGACACTTGGTCCCTAGAAAAATTAAATTTTAACATATTTTCATGATAAGAAATAAATAAGAACATAATAAAAAATTTTAAAAAAGATTAATATGAATTTTTTGTACAAGAATTATGGAAATTTCGTCTCTTTGTATCAAATTATGATTCATTATTCTTTTTATTGCATCTAAAATATTTTAAATGCAAAGTTTGATATGATCATTTATTAAATTATATGTATTGTTAAGCTTTTGGCGCACTCATTATGTGACAGAATTGATCCTAATTTTCATAGGATCCTCCGTCAGACAGGTTCAGAGCAAAATTATAAATTTAAATCCTTAATTTCTGTAAAAATTTTGACAGAGCTATATCTAAAACTGGATGAAAAACCCAAATATATAACCTATATTAAACAATATGTATATGCACACAACTAATCCAGAGTAATACGATCCATTCTACAACACACATACACAAGATCACAAGACCATATCCATCCATGGCTTTAACATAATCCTATCCACTAAATCAGAAGTATATACGAGATGCCGCCTAGAACTTGTACAAAATCTAGAAAACATATAGCGGAAACAACTATGTAAACTGTGATTCTTCATTGGAGTCCCGATTTCTTTCTTCCCTACTTGATTTTAGAGCAATTTATTTTTGCTTCCTTGACTGTGAAAGTGTGTACTTATAAATTTAGAGAGATTCTACAAGTTCTTCAATCTTTATTTTATCAAAATTTTTATTTTCTTTGATTATAGTGACTTTAGATATAAATCGTTCAGGGAGTGACATAAGAATCTTTCTATCAATTCTATTTTCAAAACTTCGTTCTCCTAAATTAAATATGGAGTTCATAATATCGTTTAATTGGGCATATAAATTATCGAACGTTTCATCATCTTTCATACGGATTTATTTAAATCTGGTAATTAACATTTGTAATTTTAAATTTTTTATAAGTTTGGTTCTTTCATGAGTGATTTCAAGTATATCCCACGTATTTTTTGTGGTCTCATATATAGATATGTATTTAAACTCTTCAGGAGATTTAACCATAAAAATAATATGTAATCCCTTATTATCCTAATTACATGTATCAAGTTCTTCTTTTGACCACAAAGACATAACTTTTGGTTCATCATTAGTTAAACTTCTGGGTGAAGTCTACCCCGTTTGAGTGCTAACCCACACTCACCCATCCATCGATTTTAGGAAGGTTCTCATACGAACCTTCCAATAGGTATAGTTACTCCCATCAAAGAAGGGAGAAACAGAGAGCAATTAACTCGTATATATATAGATCGGGGTTCGCGGATCGAGGTATTTCTCTGATACCAAATGAAAAAGAACGTTTTGTTCCAAATTATATAATAATGTTTCAACCCCGTATAAGATTAGTAGAAGCAGTATAAAATTAAATATTCAATACACGTAAATAATATTTGTATCTAAATGATATGAACAACTAATATACATAAAATGATATAAGACAATAGGCAAAATGAAAAAAGAATTTTTGATAACGAAGGAAAAACTTAATACTCATGGTAATCGAGAAAAACCTTCCGAGTTTCAATGGTCAGAGAAGATATCTATTATAAAAATCAACTTATAGATCGAGTAGTATAGATGCACTAACCTAACCGATTTACTCCCGTCTTGTAATCCATACCAAGAAACTTCTTAGATTTTTCGGCGGCAACGGAACCGGACACCTTTTTGGTTTTCACGTCAATCTTCTCTTTCGAACCGCTTGAATGACCAAACACCACCGGATCTCTTTTTCATAATACCCACGTCATCGACGGAGGTAAAGGGTAGGAATGTTATATTGAAAAGAAAGGGTGAAGAGAAAACTTGTTACTACATAACGAACAATCGTTGGAGGTAAGTTTTCTCACAAAAGGAGTACACAAAATGAGAGATTTTTCAAGTTAGATGCCGCTCCAAGGTCGTTCAACAGTCGCAGCAAGTGTTAGGGAAACTAAAGGAATGAGAAAATTCATAGAGAACTTGATAATCTTGTTTAAAAAAGTTATCCGTTGACACAGTGCTCGAGCTCTCGGTGAGCATTTCGAGGGTTTCAGAGAAAATCCTACGAACGCTCGAGCGAGAATGAGGCAAGCAGCAAGCAGATAGGTTTTGGAATTTGGGCTCGAGTGGAAGGAGAGCGCACAGTAAGCATGGGTCTTCAGGAATCTAGGCTCAAGCGAATATCCGGCGAAAGGCAAACGCTGTGCAGAAGATGATCCGGGAATGGACAGCCACGGGTATATGATGATGCAGCACTTTAATGAACACATCGACTCATGACTAAATATGGTCATGAAATATGCCAATTATAAAAATGCCCTAACACACTCTTTCCAAAATAGGAACAATTCGAATTGGCTTACCCTTAGGACACTAACTAGGACGCATAAATTAGACAACTGAACTCATTCTCTAACTCTAACTTAGTCCAGGCCTAAGCTAGTCAATCAGGATAACTAGAATCATCCAATCTAACTTAATTGTCCTATGCCTACGTCTACTTCTCCAATCAATCTTAATTTATTCTAAACTTTCACATACAATTCAAATCAAATCTAAAGTATCTCTTTTCTCTGATACCACTATGACGGATTATATTTTCTACCAAAAATTCGACAGAGTTTTCTCTATAATATGGCCGTTAGACTATACAAAAACCTGTGAAATATTCTGAATATTATATAAAAATCATCAAATAAATGCCACAACATCTCAACAACTCACGCGTATGCATCCCGATAATTTCAAGTCCCAACAACATACAACAATCGGGATACAACACCACACAAGATCCAAATGCCACATACAATTTGTGGCTCCAAGGCTATGCATCTAAACATAACGTTGGTCAAGGAAGATGCCACTAGGTATCTATTATAAATCACAATAATCTACGAAAGTATAAATAAATCCGAATGACAGCGAAAACTAAATCATTTGCTCACCAACCTTATGTACAATATACATTAAGATTCTAAAAAAAATATAAATGTATATATATTTTTTCATGACATAAATTAAACTATAAGTTCTAAGTTTTCAACACGATCTTCCATATCCAAGCCTAGACCATTTCAAATCTCTACACTGTCCCATTGGATATATTAAACTTGTACTAAACTGGAGATAAAGAGAAGGGTGAGCTAAAAACTCAATAAGTGCATCATAATCAAAAGCGGTAGACAATATAAGCAAGATAAGTAAGAAAAGAGACATAATCATGAAAGAGATGTATAAACGGGAACATGATCAAACATACTTTGGAATACAATTTACTTATATTTGAGATATACTTTATGCATAATTATTCATCTTTGTGGATTAGGATCAGTAAACCTTACTAATTAAAGGTGTGAGAGAATGAGAAAAAAATCATGATACCCCACATGATCTAAGGTCACAAGTTCTTATTATTGACCCAGAGGTAGGCTATCTACGTATCATACTTGTAGACGGGCCACAAGGCCCCCACATGTTCCCCGGGGCCTAGGGGTAGTCCTTGTCCTTCCACTGTAATATCCAAAAGATTGCCAAAAATATTATCCGCCAAAATATGCAGCCAGGATAATCATTGAGTATCTATAGTAATACTAATGACAGGCTAAGGGGTATTACTTCCGTAACACAATTTCGTAGTCCTAATTTTGTTGTTTTCTATTCATTTGATGGAAGGTCCACCACAATTCGATTCACAATATCTCCATCCGGGAGAACAATCCGATCACATAATATATTGTGGACTTCCCTCCGAACGTATATATGATTATTATTTTCCCTTCGGATTTAGTATTTTTCATGAATCATTTTGCATATACGAATATTATAAACATAAGGAAGAATAGTAATTTTTACCATCGAGAGGCAATTATAACTTTAGAGGCCTCCAACTCACATTTTTTTCACAAACGATTAATAAATATTATTCCGGAATAACAATTAATCATATACAAATGTACATGCAACTTAATTAACCATTAGATAATGCAGAATTATACAAAAATTACCAAAGAACTCGGGTGAACAGTGTACGATTGCGCATATCGGGTAATTCACGAAATTTTCGGCATCCAATGGGTAAATTACTAAGTTCAAGACATGGATAAATATAATATCAATTCAATTTATGTATAAAACTCGACATATGTGCCCAAATGAGTTTCGGGCACGGGTCTAGGGTTTTGCAAACAAAAATTCATTATCGGATATTCAATCGATAAATTAACTTATCTAGAATATGGGTAATGATAATCTAGTCTCAATTTATGCAAAAACCCCAACATCGGAGGCCGAAACCACCCGAGCATGGGGTTAGGGCTTATATGCAAAAATTGGCATAAATTCTTAAATTTAGACACGAAATTCATATATATGCATGATTAAGCAATGGGTATCATATATACATGCATGAGTTGGGTATCGGGACAATAATACTGAAGATGATAGAACAAAAATCAAAAAAATGAAAGAAAAGGGTATGGGTGCACTTATCTCAACCCGGTCTATAATTTCTCCAACTAGCTCCAAGTCGGAATCATACCCGAAAGCCTTCATTTGCTCCGTTTCTCTCTCCTTTCCACACCTCTCTCTCTTCCTCTCTCTTTCCCATGCGTTTGCCCCAAACCACGTGGCCAACAGTTAAAAAGAACTTGGATGCGGCTTTTACACGTGTTGGCGTTCGATGAGTACTCGAGTGCTCATTGGGCGCCGAGACACCCAAAGGGCCGCCGCTCAGTGCCCATCGGGTGCCCTTATTCTTTTTTTGCACCCGAATAGCACCTCGGGCGCTAGTTAGGCACAGGTTAGGCCCACGTCAAGCCTGGATCAAGCCTACTTCGCGTTTTCACCGTCCAGAACCCGTTTAAACTCTTCTAACCAATTCTTCACATTCTTCGACTCTAATTTAGATTATATAAGGTTAATAAGTCAAGATTATCATAATTTAAAATTCAAAATCTTATTTATGGATTAACATTTCACAGTTTACAACTTTGGTTCCCAATTTTGTCAATTCTGGATCTTTGAGTTTTTCAATCCAATTTCTCGCATTCCCTTTGACCTCAATTAACCTATTTTAACTAAATTACCTCCCAATTATTATATTTTAAAATCCGGAGGCTCACCACCCATATTAACCATATCTTAAAAATCGGTATCTAACACTCCGCGTTTTAAGCCAGCCTAACCCTCACCTTATGTGACGGAACAGATTTTTTTTCCAATTGATTCCGTCAGTTAGGACAGAAATAAACAGCCTATACCGTAACTCAGTACATGCACACACAACTAATCTAGTTATAATATAAGAAGCAAATATAGGATCACAGATATCATCTAGGATCCATATAAGATATCTATAAAAATATGTAGCGGAAGTCGATCTAAAAATCTATCGAAGCATTCATATTTATACCCAAAAACTCATTCATGCATACATAGGCGTAATGGTCCAATTACAATTTGGTATATATATATTCTATCAAGACTACTGTCACGAACCCGAACCAAGCAGGTCAATTTAAATAATTAATTATAATTTCTAAAATCTAAATTCCCAATTAATTTTAAAACCAATAATACCAAGTCCCAAAATTCGGGTGTGACAAACCAAATATACACTCAACAAATTTAAAATCATCACAGGACCTCATCGAACAATAGTCCGAGCAAAATAAATACGACCTGCTCTACAATCATCGTAAGGGAGATAATAATCCGACCCAAAAATCATAATCAAACATAACAAAATATTCAACTATTCCCAATATATAGCAATAAGCCCATATCCGGCCAATTCCATAATCCAAATATAGCAAACACTAATATGAACTATAACAAAACTGAACTCACCAAATCGGACGAATATCTGACCGATCATGTTTGAACTCCTGTACTGCATCCGAACCTTCTACTATGAAGGGACAAAACAGAAAAATGAGCCTAATGCCCAGCAAGTATCATATTTAGTCAAAAGACGTCCAATAAATCAGAGAGAATGTCAAATGGGTGAAAAATCCAATCAAATTCCAAGATAAATCCAAATCGCCGATAAAACGAATCCAACCGAAATCCAAGATCCAAATTTCAAAATTCAATGGTAGTCTCGTACTCAAATCAAATGTCCAAGTCCAGACAAATGTCCAAATTTTCAAAATAGTCCTCGTCGGGACGTATATATATATATAAATATATATATAATCAAAACTGAGGTGATCCGAACCAATTCCAAAATCGGTGTCGATCCAAGTCCAAATCCGAGTCCGAGTCCAAGTCCAAATCCAAATCCAATGCCCGATCAGCTTGTGATCTGAGGCAGAATCCGATAGCCGGATGCCGAGTCCAAATCCAATTCCGAGTCCAAGTCCAAGTCCAATGCCCGATCAACTTGTGATCTGGGGCAGAATCCGATAACAGGATGATCCAATAGCGTGCGCAGATACGAAGCAGCACCGCGACAGATATTCCAAAGGTTCGGATCAAAACATATAATCAAAATCTTTTGTACGAGACATACTAGGCCCAATTATAGGCAAAATCGGCGAATCTTAAATCCAAGTCCAAAATCCATATCCAAATCAAAATCCAATACCAATTGATGCAAAAATACAAATTATGCACCGAACTTAGGTTCTCATTATTTAAAGACTAACTTGAGGAAGGGTTACACATAATCCCGGTAACCTTAGGCCAAAATCCATGTACTATGTACCCATAGATAAGGTTGCTCACTATGTTTTGCCACCCGCGGCTTTGGATGCATTCCTCAAGTTTGTCAGATATATTAGGACGTCCAAATATATTCTAAGGTCAAATCAAATCATCCAAATGGGAAGGGTCACTACTCAAAGCCTTTCTGCCGGCGAAAGGATTTCCAAATAACGAGATAATCTCCCGCGGCCAGAGCCGCCTGAAATCCAAATAATCCAAATCCAAACGTAGTGACCACAACCCGCACGTGCATGTGAAAATACACGGCCAATGCAAATTTCGTGTATATTTTCAATTACTGAATCTTGATATAAATATACATCGAGTCCAATAAATTATTCGGGCTTTCAGAAAAATATCAAATTCTCCAAAATCATAAAACCCAGTCCAACAATCTCCAAAACATCCAATGAATTACACACGCATGTCCAGAATAAATAATTCAGGCATATAAAAATACATGCATGTTAGTAAAAATCCAAACAGTATCCAAAATATATCGGAATTGAAATTAGACCAAAGAGAGGGTTTACAAATACTTGCCTGGACCTCATACTTTACAGATCTGAAGAAATGATGTCCCGAAGTGCTCCAATCGAGCTTCCTCTCTCCACTGCCGTGCGACCTCTCTCTCTCCTCCGTGCGCTCCTCCGCGCACGGCCGTCTGCTGGCCGTTGTCGGCCGCCGCTCCACCTGCCTGGCCGCCGTCTGGCCATCACCAGCCTCCTCCGCACCACCCAGCCACCGTCGACGCCGTTAAACGGCCGTCTCTCTCTCCCCACACAATTTCTCGCCGTCGATCTCCACCGGCATCGATTTCCTCCACA
Source organism: Nepenthes gracilis (assembly GCA_033239525.1). NCBI lineage: Eukaryota > Viridiplantae > Streptophyta > Magnoliopsida > Caryophyllales > Nepenthaceae > Nepenthes > Nepenthes gracilis. Next base: position 6,518,975 of record BSYO01000016.1, on the reverse strand, counting down.
ATCGCCGTTGCCCCAATCCACCATCGTCGCGGCCTCAGCCAACGACCGCCACGGCTTCACCCGCAACCCCTGTCGATGTCGCCGTCGCCGTCGCCGCCGATTCTTCCTTCTCCTCCTCCTCTTGCGACTTCGCCGCCGATCTCACTCTCTCGTAGCTTTCGCCGCAAGCCATCACCACCACGGTCGCCGCCGACAACCACCGCCACCGTGCCGTCCTCGCCGCACGCCGCCGTCACCGGCAGCCTCCCTCCTCCTCTCTTCTTCCTCCTCCGCTGCGAACCAAAAACCTTAGCTCCCTCTCTCACCTCCATTCTCTCTCCCCGATTCTTATCTCTTCCAATTTCCCTTTTTCCCTTTTTCTTTTTCTTTTTCATCCTTATCCAACATTTTCTTTTCTTTTTCCAATTATATATATATATATATAATACATATATATATTATATATATATATTCCATTTTAATTTTCTTTTGATCCAAAATCCAAAACGATATTTGGGCAACACCGGCGCACCCCGGGCGCCAACCCAACCGATCCAAACATCCTCCCAAAATTTCTCAATATTTAATAAATTTTATCACGTCCAATTTGCCCAAAATTATAATTAATATTAAATTAATCCGAACAAAGATCCGGGATATTACAACTACTTTCTCCATGATAACTTCAAAAGTGCTTTAAATCTTTAGGAATCATTTAGATTGAATTCTAGTATTTCTCGTCAGGCACAACTCTACAGTCTCCTATGGAGGGAAAAAACAGTAAAATCGTGAGTCGATGCCCAACAAGGTACATGCAAGTATGCTATAAAACATATATGCAGAAAGGAACTCAATAAAACAGATACCGCTGAACATAAAGATATAAATGCCATAAGAAAGTGGTTTATAGTAGAATTACGATACAGATATAAAAATAGAAATGATCAAGTTTCAAAAATCAGAAATCAATGTACTCATATTTCAGAATGTAAAAGTCGGTCTTACTACCATAGTATAGGACCCTACCAGTAGACCCTACTAGCGGAGGGGACAAATAATCGAGGATAGATTGTGTACATCTCCACATAATGAACGGCAATAAAAAGAACAGATGATTCCATCTCATGAGATCCTTCCTCAATCCAAGGGAAAACCGGCCAAAACAGAACAGAAGTTACCCTCCTATTGTAATGCCCTAAGGAGGGACAGACCACATATAACTCCATGGACAAAGTTATCCTCGATTACCACAATAACGTTCTAAGGCATGCCGAAGAACCTAACCTGACTGCATATCAGCCTAGGGTCCATAATAACAGCAATAGAAACATTTTCTTCTTATCGTTTACTAAAAGCCATTTTCAGTTTCAGTCGGAAACATCACTATTAATCTTTCAGAGATTGTGTACAGATATCTTAAGCCCGATTCAAAAATCATATACTTCAAGCCGGTTTCAAATCATAGGACTTAGTTTAAAAATCCTATACTTTAAACCAGTTTCAAATCATAGAACTTATACGTCACTTTACAAAGCAGGTTTCAAAATTATATTACAAATGCCAGTTTAAACTTTGTGATACAAGGCCGGTTTCAATATCAAAGAGCGAATGCCGGTTTCATATTATAATACAAGTGCCGGTTTCAAAATCAAAGTGCAAATGCCGGTTTTAAAATTACGATACAAGGTTGATTTTGAAATTACAGTGCAAATGCCGATTTCAAAATATGATACAAGGCCGGTTTCAAATCAAGGCCGATTTTAAAATCAAAGAGCAAATGCCGGTTTCATATTACAATACAAGTGTCGGTTTCAAATCAAGGCCGGTTTCAAAATCAAAGTGCAAATGCCAATTTCAAAATTGCGATACAAGGCCGGTTTTGAAATCACAATGCAAAGGCCAGTTTCAAAATTACGATACAAGGTCGGTTTCGAAATTACCATGTAAATGCCTATTTCAATTGTAATACAAAGCCGATTTCAATTATTCTTGGCCCGTTTCAAATTAATATACAAGGCTGGTTTTAAATTAATATGCCAGGCCGGTTTCAAATTAACGTGTAAGGCCGATTTTGATATTTACTTAAGCCAATTTCAAATTATACTATAAGGCCGGTTTCAAATTATCTTACTAATCAAGGCCGGTTTCAAATTTAATACAAGGCCGGTTCCAATTATAACACAAGGCCGATTTCAAAATTACATTGCAAAGGTCGGTTTTAAAATTACGATACAAGTGCCGGTTTCAATCATAATACAAGGCTTGTTTCAAAATCACAGTGCAAGGGTCGGAGGTCTCCTTTTTACTCAGGTCAGATATCTTAAAAATCTGTTCGTGGCCAAACTTCATGCAAGTAAAGTTAATCGAAGAGCTTTATGAAAATACATAACGGAGCTTCCTTTAAACATGATGTTAACAGAAATTCTTCCTTAATTCAGATGATCAGAGCAAATATCATGGCATACCTTAACATAGGTGTATCAAGATCAGGTATACTCGCATTACAAACATGAACCAAAAAAAAGATGAGTACGCTTACATTAAACCATGAACTTAAAAACAGGGGGTATACTTGCAATATTCTTAAAAACAGAAAGAGTAACGTCTGAAATATACTTGCCTGACTGCCCACTCTGACTGACTTTTACCTATCAACACTCACACTCGCCTCTTCAACCGAAACTCAATATATAAAGAGGAGAGGTTTGGTGGAGTAGGTGGGGGTAAGTTATCTATTCGGTACTTCCCTTCAGTGATTAGGTGGAAGTAAGTAGGGTAAGTCACCTAATTGGTACTTCTTCTCAGACGGTCAACGGGGTAGTTCACTTACTCTATTTAGTTAGAATTTAGTTGGATTTTAACCGTCTAAAGTTTGTCTTTAGTTTGCCCTGAATTCGGTAGCCAATTTATTATAAATTTCGTTCAGTCAACTTTCCCAGTTAAAGCCGGTCAACCTCCTTAAGGCCGGTCAACTTTCATTTTTTTGAAAATTAGTTAATGCTTTCTCGCTTCTAATTCGGTCAATGTTTCTAAAACCGGTCAACCCTTCAAAATTTGGTCAACTTCTTCACATCCGGTCAACATAATACCTTCAAAATCCGGTCAACTTCTTCTTATTATTCACTACGACCTCTTACACTTCTATAAAGTGGTCTGGCTTTCAAGTGGTGTAAAATCACTCCGGCTTCAAGAGACATAAGGCCACTCCGGCCTTTGTGCCAAAACACTTTGGATTGTCAATTGTGATAATCACTCTGGATTTTATCTTTTACACTTCATTCCGGTTTTCATCCTTATCAAAACATTACGATTTTAAGTTGAAATTAAAATACTCTAGTTTTAGGTAGAATATTTTATTTCGATTTTAAACCTTTTTGATTTCTGAATCTCACAATTCTCTCCCACTTAAAGAAATATCATCCTCGAAATTAGTAAAATACCTCAATATTGAGCATTTACTTTGGACATTAACCTCATTCTTATATATGCACAGGTTCATCACTCTTCCGCTAGGCGCTTTAATCAATCAATTAGTTTTGATTTGTTAGATTATATTTTGCCGCTACTAGTATTTTGGTTCTTTTACCAAGCTCAGCTAAAATCCCAACATGAAATTCAAGGTACAATTAGATTTCATATCATTTTTTCTTCCGGACATCCAAGCCATGAGATAATCTTAATTTAAACCGTTTCTAAGATATCTATATCTCAGAATTATTTCTCACAGGTCCTCAATTCATAACAGAATAAGAAATCATAACTATAACAATCTTTACGGATTCGACACAATCTCAAACCATAGCTTAACACCTTGAGACCCTAACACTTAACAGCCTCAAAATCTCCAAATCCATATACCGAGGGAAACAACTTTCATAAACCCTCAACTTGTAGCAAGATCAGAACTGCAATTTATATGGTTACCACGGGTTCGATGTGGCTTCAGATTTATTGTTCAATTTAATACCTCTACACTTAACAGCTTTAAGACCTTGTTGGAATATTAATGAACCAACTAATTCAACCCGAACACCTCATTTGGAATCACTACAGTTGAACGATTACCTATTTCAATTAAGGGATTCCTCTCCTACTTATCTCAAGAGTATCAATCCACAAGTGACACAGGAAAGTTCATCTTCATAATTCTTAAAATTATCAGATTAGAATTATCTTTCAAGTGATTCTTCGTACTTCCAAATGGAGACTTCTGACTTCAACTATTGATCTTAGTATTCTCCTCCGTCGAATATAATGAGATCCACCTGTCCCAACCGCTAACTTTTAATTTCATATGGCCCTAAATTTCTTTCAATGGATTATTCCTAAATCCTCAAAGATCTTATCATAAAATTTTAATTATAGGTGGAGTAATTCCACTGTACGGACGCCTCTCCCACTTTGCTTGTGAGTGATTACCTATTAGTATGGATTAACAATATTCCAATCTTCCTCATAAGCATATCATTTATGCTAACTTACTTGATCATTGACAACCCCTACTTCCGGAAGGTTCTACGACTTCATCAATGGTGTCTAGTTGATACTCTTTTTAATTCCACACAATTTCTTCGAGACTAAAGCCAAATTCAACTTCCTTTAAACTGCTCGTTACAACAGATTAGCTTAGTCATACATATGCTCCTCAAAACCTTCATAGCCAGATTATTGAACGGTTATCTATTAACTTAAAAAGGGAAATCCTATTTCTAGTTAGGCTGAACGCCTATTCTTAACTCATTTAACCTTGCCTCTTACTCAGAATTTCATAACCTAAGGGTACTGGATCTTTTACCAACATCCTTGAGTATTATTTCAACTCTAAAGGTTCGCATTTCCTTAAGAATCAACCCCAGACAATCAGCTCTACTTATTTTCTATGCCGATCAAATGAATCAAGCATTCATTCTTCCAACTGTATACTCATCTATGTTACAGTTCCGAAATCTCACAAAATTCACAAAGCATAGATATATCAATACAATCAAGAAATAATTCCAAAATTTTTTTTTAGGCGAATAGGGAACACATAACAAAATCAAAATTCCGTGATTAAGAAAATACCTTAATCCGCCTTCGGGGTGTCTCTAGCCTTGTACTGTTACCGTAATGCTCTAACCACAACAACCGACTTCTTTCCTTTCGACCCTTTGGTAACAGATAATCTTTTATCAGGTGACCCAACTTTTTCATAATTATAGTATGCTCCCATTGCTTTATAATAATGTTTCCCCATGTGCTTCTTTTCACAATATGCGCATGTAGCAGTTGATGTTTGTGAACTAGTTACCGATAAAGCTTCGGTAGTGCTCTTCCCCACATCTACCATTCCTACTTTCTTGGATGACTCAGGTTGTTCTACCTTTGATTTCCTACCAGGACTTACCCAACTAGCGGCCCTTTTTGCAAGTAATCTTTGTGTTTCTAACTCCTTCTCAATTACCAATGCCCTATCTAGGACCTCAGTATAACCCTGAAACTTCTGGGTCACTAATTGATTTCTAATCTCATCATTTAACCCTTGTAGAGACTTCTTGGTCATCATCGATTGATCTTTACCAATGAAAGGTACATGATGAGACAATTTGATGAACCTAGCGCCATATTCCGCTACGGTGCGACTCCCTTGCCTAAGTTCCATAAGGGCCCTTTCCCTCTAACCCTGAAGGTTATTGGGAATATACTCTTCCCAAAAAGTCTCCTCAAATGTTTTCCAAGAAATTTCCTTATCCAGCCATCCCATTGCTCTTTTCTTCCCAACCCACCAATCATCGGCCTCTTTTTTCAATTTATAAGTTACAAAAGTCACTCTTTCACTATCAGAATATTGGATAACTGTAAGTATTTTCATCAATCTTCTAATCCAATTTTCTACCTTCTGCGGATCTGCTTCCCCTTAAAATTCAGGCACCTTTTCTGCCTTAAATCTCTCGTACGTAGCAAGAATTGGTTGTGGTGCAAGAACTAGGGCCATTTGACGCTGCTCCATCTTCTCTACAACATGCGTCACCCTTTTTAATAAGGTCACATACTCAACTTCTCGATCATGGGGGTACATGTACCACCCCGGCCATCTCTTTTTTTACTTTCATTAGCCATCCTAAATTCAAGACAGGCACAACATTGAAATCCCAAAAAGGTCAGTTGAAGGAAAGGAAAGTATCCATTATCTCCATAAAATTTGAACTTAGCCTAGGGACCAATTTTTTAAGGGTTCTAGTCACCTTAGTTACCCTGACCTATTCCAACGGAAATTTAGTATAAAGATTCAAACCTATAATTTCGCTTTCTAATCGATCAAATCCTAATGCATCTTATCTCTCTGATACCAATTGTGACGGAACGGATTTTTTTTTAATGATTTCGTCAATCAGGATAGAAATAAACAGCCTGTACCGTAACTCAATATATGCATACAACTAATCTAGTTATAACATAACATGCAAACACAGGATCACAAATACCATTTAGGACTCATATAAGATATCTATAAAAATATGTAGCAAAAGTCGATCTAAAAATCTGCCGAAGCATTCATATTCATACCCAAAAACTCATTCATGCATCCATAGGCGTAATGGTCCAATTAGAATTTGATACATATATTCTATCAAGATTGCTTCCTCCATGATAACTTCAAGAGTGCTTTAAATCTTTAGGAATCATTTAAATTGAACTCTAGTCTTTCTCCTCAGGCACAACTCTATAGTCTCCTTTGTAAGGAAAAAAATAATAAAATTGTGAGTCGAGGTCCAATAAGGTACATGCAGGTATGTAGTAAAACATATATGTATAACAGAACTCAATAAAGCAGATGCCATTGAACATGAAGATATAAATGCCATAAGGAAGTGGTTTATAGAAGAATTACGATACAGACGTAAAAATAGAAATGATCAAGTTTCGAAAATCAGAAATCAATGTACTCATGTTTCAGAAAGCAGAAGTCGGTCTCACTTCTATAGTATAAGACCCTACCAATAGACCCTACTAGTGGAGAGAGTGAATAATCGAGGATAGATTGTGTACATCTTCCTACAATCAATGACAATAAACAAACAGATGATCCCACCTCACGAGATCTTTTCCCAATCTAAAGGGGCATCGGCCAGAACAGAACAAAAGCTACCCTGCTATTGTAACACCCTGAGGAGGGACAAACCACATATAACTCCATGGACAGAGTTATCCTCGATTACCACAATAACGTTTTAAGGTATGCCGAAAAACTTAACCTGACTGCATATCAGTCTTGGGTCCATAATAACAGTAATAGAAATATTTTCTTCTTACCGTTTACTGAAAACCATTTTCAGTATCAGTCAAAAATATCACTATTAATCCTTCAGAGATTGTGTACAGATATCTTAAGGCCGGCTCAAAAATCATTTACTTTAAGCTGGTTTCAAATTATAGGATTTAGTTCAAAAATCATATACTTTAAGCCGGTTTCAAATCATAGATCTTATACGTCACTTTACAAAGCCGGCTTCAAAATTATATTACAAATGCCGGTTTAAAATTTGTGATATAATGCCGGTTTCAAATCAAGGCCGGTTTCACAATCAAAGAGCAAATGCCGATTTCATATTACAATACAAGTGCCGGTTTCAAATCAAGGCCGATTTCAAAATCAAAGTGCAAATGCCGGTTTTAAAATTACGATACAAGGCCAGTTTTGAAATTACAATGCAAATACCGGTTTCAAAATACGATACAAGGCCGATTTCAAATCAAGGCTGGTTTCAAAATCAAAGAGCAAATGCCGGTTTCATATTACAATACAAGTACCGGTTTCAAATCAATGCCGTTTTTAAAATCAAAGTGTAAATGCCGGTTTCAAAATTATGATACAATGCCGGTTTTGAAATCACAATGCAAATTTCAGTTTTAAAATTACGATACAAGGCCGGCTTCAAAATTACTGTGTAAATGTTGGTTTCAATTGTAATACAAAGCCGATTTCAATTATTCTTGGCCGGTTTCAAATTAATACATAAAGCTGGTTTCAAATTAATATGCCAGGCCGGTTTCAAATTAATGTGCAAGGCCGGTTTTGACATTTACTTAAGCCGATTTCAAATTATATTATAAGGCCGGTTTCAAATTTAAGACAAGGCCGGTTCTAATTATAACACAAGGCCGATTTTAAAATTACATTGCAAAGGCCGGTTTCAAAATTACGATACAAGTACCGGTTTCAATCATAATACAAGACCGGTTTTAAAATCACAGTGCAAGGACTTGAGATGTTTTTTTTACTCAGGTCAGATATCTTAAAAATCTGCTTGTGGCCAAACTTCATGCAAGTAAGTAAAGTTAATCAGAGGTCTTTATGAAAATACATAACGGAACTTCCTTCAAATATGATGTTAATAGAAATTCTTCATTAATTCAAATGATCAGAGCAAATATCATGGCATACCTTAACATAGGTACATCAAAATCAGGTATACTCACATTACAAATATGAACCAAAAAAAAGATGAGTACGCTTACATTAAACCATGAACTTAAAAACAATGGGTATACTTGCAATATTCTTAAAAACAGAAAGAGTAACGTCCGAAGTACACTTACCTGACAGCCCACTCCAATTGACTTGAGGATCTCCTTCCTTCTTCACTCCTTACTGCTTTCACTTGCCAGTACTCACACTCACCTCTTCAACCGAATCCCAATATGTAAAGAGGAGGGGTTTGGTGGAGTAGGTGGGGCTACGTTACCTACTCAGTACTTCCCTTCAGTGATTAGGTGGAAGTAAGTATGGTAAGTCACTTATTTGATACTTCTTCTCAGACGGTCAACGGGGTAGTTTACTTTATTTAGTTGGAATCTAGTTGAATTTTAACCTTCCAAAGTTAGTCTTTAGTTTGCCCTGAATTTGGTAGCTAATTTATTATAGATTTCGTCCGGTCAACTTTTTCACTTAAAGTCGGTCAACCTTCTTAAGACTGGTCAACTTTCACTGTTTTGAAAACTAGTTAATGCTTTCTCACTTCTAATTCGGTGGATATTTCTAAAACCGGTCAACCCTTCAAAATCTAGTCAACTTCTTCACATCCGGTCAACATAATACCTTCAAAATCCGGTCAATTTCTTATTATTCACTCCCGCCTCTTGCACTTCTATAAAGTGGTTCGGCCTTCAAGTGGCGTAAAGCCACTCCGGCTTTAAGAGACATAAGGCCACTCCGTCCCTTGTGCCAAAAAACTTTAAATTGTCAATTTTGATAATCACTCTGGATTTCATCCTTTACACTTCATTCCAGATTTCGTTCTTATCAAAATACTACGGTTTTAAGTTGAAATCAAAATACTCTAATTTTAGATAGAATATTTTATTTCAATTTTAAGCCTTTTTGATTTTTGAATCTCACACCTTAAGCATGCCCTTGGTGTGAAAACCAAAAAATATCTGCTCAAGGCTCACTCAACTTGCGTCTGAGATGCCAAAACTAGAACCTCGTGCCTGATGTTTGCTTGGCTTGTGCTTAAGTGTTAGTCGGGTATATATGGACCCTGCGCCCAAAAATTGCCATTTTTTGCAGCGATTTGGAAAGGAGAAGAGAGAGAGAGAGCTAAGGAGAAGAGAGGGGAAAAGGGAGAAGACTCCAATAGCTTGAATCAAGGTGATCGAAATGAGAATTTGGGTAAATTATGCCAAGACAAGTGCATTCTAAGTTTTTTTTTCACTTATTGCTAATTTCTTGCTAATTTCTTTGAATATTCTCATTTTAATATTCATCAAAGCTAAGATTTTAAAGGTAAGATGTGTAAATTATATATGCATATCAATTTTTCATAATTTTATAAAAAAATTTCTCAAAAGCTCATGTCCAATTATTTGTATCATGTAATATGTGATGTATTTTATAATCTGAACCTTTTTCATATCCAAAAATATGATATTCTGTTCTTGTATGTCTAGATTTTGAACTCAATATTTATGTATGTCTATAAATTGTTGAGCACAAGTCATTACATATTAAATTATACACTGCATGTTGCTTGAACATCTGAAATTCTACACTCATGCTGATTTCTTAATATTCTTGTTGAATTTTTGAGCTTTGCATATCTCCAATTTGTGCAGGACTATATATATACCTTAAATTATCAAATATATGGCTTATAAGAATTGTATATATGTGTATTTGACCTGCAATTCATATAAAGTCCTGCACACGTACTGAAATTATGCACAAGTTTATTATCTGCACTGAAATGATGCACAAATCAATTTTCCTGCACTGACATTATTGAATTTTGTTGCATTGAGTTACAAAGAATGATTGTACATGTTAAGAAAATTACTTAAACTAAGAAATTACAGAAGTATAGCTGAAAACTTTATAATTATGTTAAAAAATGATAAACTATTCTCTAAAAGGGTAAAAATTAAGAATTATGAAATTAAGTGTAAAGTTTTCCTAAATTAAAAAATGTGCCAAGGTTATTGTTTAACGGATAGTATATTTTGACATACCTTAATATATTATAGTAAAATATCAATGTTTGAACCTATATAACCATGAGTTAAGAAGTAGCATCTGGCCATATTTATAGAATTATATGTAGACGGTTCACTTTTGGATCTTGAATATGAGTATATAGCCCTTGATTGTGTAGAAAGATATATAATCTGAGTTTTGATTGACCGTTTCTTTAGTCAGTAAGATCTACTAGTCTTGATTCCTAAAGAAAATAAGATTTAAGTATGTTTTGATGGCTAAGATTAAGAAAGAATAAGATAAAAAATCTAAAAATATATTATGTAAGTTTTTCTTGTATAAGTTCATGTTATTATATCCGCTCATGGTTCCTATTCCTTCCAATATATTTTTAAATATAAAGTATGTATATTCATTAATATATATTGTACATTGTTGAGTTTTTGAGTCATTTCTTATATTTTTACAAACCCTCTCAAATGAGATGCATGAGTCATTCGCAGGCAGATAGTGTTGAAGAATCAAACTGATAAGAAAAGTTTAGATTAATGAATTGATAATGGTTATTACCATTTAATGATTCTGGATAATATAAATTATATTATATTATATTTGAACAGTGTTTGGATGATGGTTAATGGGTCTAATGCTATATTTTATTTGATTAGATAGTTTCGGATAATATTAGCTTATATTTTAGTTATTCAGATGATAGCATTACTTTTTTAAAATTACTTTAGAATATGTTAAATAATGTAATTTGATTTTTAGACAGATTTAGATTGTGATTATGATATATTTTAGGCAATATGTAAATTTGGATAGTAGATTGTATCAGTTTAAGAGTCGTTGTGGTCTTATATTATAAATTGGGTGTCATATGTCCATGGTCTAGTGCTGTTGATGATTTCAGCTTTGTTTGATCAAATTTATTGATGTTTATTTGCTTCCGCAGATTATTCTATATTGATTATCGTATTGTGCAAGTATTATTTCTTATTAAAGGTCTGACATCGTGTTGAATGGGTCAGAGCTACATAAAGACATGACACATACTGGAATTCTATGTATATATTTATTTATATTGAGGTTGGTTAAAGTATTGACGTGTAGTGTATGTCCAAAGATTATTTAATGGTTATTTAGTTAATTGATATTGATTAAGTATTTATATCGGGTTATGGGACGTGATACCTGCAATGGAAACAAATGAGAGAGGATGAATTCTATTTAAAGCCCACAGCGATCTATGCCTTGAAACCTTAACTTCCTCCGATTGAAAAATCCTGCAAGCAAACCAAGACGTTCGGTGTTGAGATGTTTCGGAATGGCCAGCCAGATAATAAATGAGTGAAAATGAATTCTATTCTAAACCCACACTGGCCTACACTACAGAACTTTAACATCCTCCGGTTGAAAAATCCCACAAGTAGAACGAGGACAAAAAAAACCATTGACTCCAAGCCACCACACCACTCTATCCCAGGAGACAGAACTACGGTTATAAGATTGTATAAATTGGATACTGTCAGTCAAATAAAGATCTATAATACATCAATACAATAAATGAATCTGAACAACACTCTAACAATCCCAAAGGGTTCCATCTATCAGTCTAAATCCTCATATCAGCCCCATCACCAATAGAATAATAGAATACCAAATAAACTGGGAGGACACAACTTCGTGTGCTAGCAATTTAGTTTTGCTTTCAAGTTCTTTATTTTCTTTTGCAAGGAGCTTTGTTTCAAAGTTCTGTCTGCCAGTAAATGTAGCATCATCACATTTAATACAATTTAAAATTTTTAAGTTGTCTCGAAAATATCCATTTATTATTTCAATATTTGGGCTAGTTTCTTCTTTGCTGCAATTTATATTTATTTTTCTGTCGAAAGTTGTTCTTCTGCTTTCTTTTTGTTACTGATATGCCCGAGTATCCCTTAAATATGTTTTAAAGTACAGTTCTCACTGAAGGTGCTACAAAAATCTCAGTGAAAAGATACTTGATACTCTTCTAGTGATAAATTTTGCGCTGTTTTCTAAACTGCTTTTTGATATGTTTTTACACTGTATTAACATTGTTTTTGCATTGATTTGTTTTATTCTTAATAACAAATGCATTTTTGGATTCCTCTACTATTTTTGCATGCTACTACTTTTTGTCTTTGTCAGAAAAGCAACTGTTTTACAGAAGAAAAGTATATTTTCATTGATACATCTTGTACCGAACAAAAGGGAATATATTAACAATATGATTATCCTATTTTTGGCTATATCTTTAAATTAAGGAATATGTATATTAAGGAATTCCTTAATTATACCTCTAATCATGCTAATTATTTCTTCCTATAATTGAAGGATACCGTCACCATTTATTTCTATAATTACTTCGGTGACAACGCTCCCTCTCAAGTTGGTACATATAAGTTTCTCATGCCCAACGTACCAAGTGAGTTGTAAAATTTTTTACTGCATATCGCTTTTGTAAGAATGTTGATTAATTGGTGTTCTGATTTAACAAAAGGAAATCAAAATATCTAGGTTTCAAGGCTCTATTTGATGAAATGTTGTTCTACTTTTAAATGCTTTGTCCGATCATGTTGAACTGGGTTGTAGGAAATGTCAAGTGCAACCTTATTATCACATAATAGGTCCATTTCATAGCTTGTGTCAAAGCTAATTTCTATTAACAGTCTTTTAAACCAAAGAAGCATACAAAGACCTTTAACTATCCCATGAAACTCAACTCCTTTACTTGATAAAGCCATACCTTCTACTTCTTACTTCTCTATGTGACTAGATTTCCTCTTATAAGCACAAAGTATCCGAAGGTAGACTTTTTATCTTAGATGTTACCTACCTAATTTGTATTTATATAGCCATTTTTTCTTAGATAATTATTTTTCAAAAACATAAGCCCTTTTTTAAGAAAGAACTTTAAGTAACGAAGAATTCGAATAACTGTATTCATATAGTCTTCCCCTGGACAATGCATAAACTGACTTACTAATAGCATAAGCAATATTGGGTGGTGTACGTGAGAGATAGGTGAATTTTCTACTAATATCTGATATCTTATTTTGTTCGTGAGCACTTGGTTTGGATATTCTCTAAGTTTGTGATTTTAAATTATTGATATGTTTGTAAATTTACAATCTAGTAGCCTAGTTTCTGACAAGAAATGTAGAACGTATTTCATTGAGAGAGAGCAATACCTTATATAGATCAAATAATTCCAATGTCCAGAAAGATATTTAATTCTTCCTAAATTTTTCATTGCAAATTCTTTTGCTAATTGCTCATGTGGTCTAAATATTTCTTTTGAATCAATTTTTGTGATAATCATGTGATCCACATAAACTATCAAGGCAGTTATTTTGCCCGGTTGGTATTTTAAGAGTAGTGTATGGTTTAAATTGCTATGTTGGAAGTCATATTTATTCATTACCAAGCTAAGTGGTCTAAACTAGACTTGAGGGGATTGCTTTAATCCATACAGATTCCAAAGTATGTATAGAAAACAATATATATGTATCCATAATCAGAGAGGGGATCAAATGACGTAAACGAAGAATAAATAAATCACATAAAACAAATCAAAGGGCAAATCGTAGGGGTTCGAAATCAACAAAAAACTTGAGGGTAGTCTCATATTCAAATCGTAGTCCGTATCAAATATGATCTCATCGGAACATATTGATAATAAATCATGATTTGAAGTCAAATATTACAATCCAAATTATATCAAATAACAAATGGTGATTTGATGTCATATCCAAATAACACATGTCCTAAACAAATCAAAATTCGGATCCAAATCACATACAAATAACAAAGGTCAGAACGAAATCATATAAATCAAAATATGTTCAAGAACAAATCACATATCCAAATGTATGAGACTTATCCAAATCCCAACTTGGGGTAAATTTGTGAATCCCAAATGAAAGTCCAGGTATAAATACATTGCTGAAATACAAAGAATGTACAATTCGAGAACTAAATATTTTTTTAAAAGACTAATTTAAGAAATGGTTATACATATTTCTAGTAGCCTTAAATCATATCAACTATAATTTAGGTTAACAGACTAGATCATCTGTGTACTTTGTCTCCCATAAATAAGAAATTTACTTACTATATTTTGCCATTCGTTGTTTTAGATGCAATCTCCAAGTTTATTTAATATATTAGGATATCCGAATATATATAAAAGTTTTATAATTTTCTTATGGCGATTCTCATTTACAAAAAATGGGGTAGGTCCAATTACGAATAAAACCGCTTTTTGCCGGTAGAAGAAGGAATCACATGATCACAAATCTTTTCATTGGGAGTAAAGTCTCCTTGTCAGAAAAGGCGTCACATATCAAATATCCAAATCTGATTACGTATCAAATTACAAAGGTAATGACCTCATTCCCAACATACGTATATGTACTGATACATGGTCTATGCAAGTTTTATACCTATTTTCATACAAACATGTTGATACAGAATATATACAGACTCAAATCTTTATACATATTTTTATAAAATTGATAGGACCTCCAAAAATCATAGAATATGAACAAAATCCCAAATCGACCGATAAATATAACATACATGTTCATATGAGACAAATAAAGTGTATAAAAATAATATGCATGTACATAAAACTTCTAAAACGTAAGCAAATGTTATTAGATACAAAATTAAACAAAGGATAGGAATTCTAGATACTTATTTTAATC